>CM055127.1:351168794-351791294 GCA_029206835.1 Rana muscosa | reverse complement strand
CTAATCGCCAGGGCTTTCCCCAGCGGCTTGTAGATTCCTGTCTTAGGCTGGGGGAAAGAGCCTGCTTGAAGTGTAATAATTTGCTCGCTGTGAAGTGGAGGGATAATAAGAATGTTTTTGTTCTTACCTCCCTTCACGCAGACACGACAGTCCAAATTCGTACGGCGACTGGTGTTGTGGAGAAACCCCTCTGTGTCCACGAATATAACCAAAATATGGGAGGGGTGGACCTCAACGACCAGTTGTTGGCGCCGTATCACATTGCCCGTAAGGCGAGACGCTGGTACAAAAAAAGTGTCTGTTTACTTATTTCAATCGGATTTAAAGGCTGTCTTTTATCGACACAATTGTAAGTGCATTGTGTTAGATTTATAATAAAGGTTTTATAACGTTAATACACTATGTGGAGTGTTTCATATCTCTTCCATATTGGATGTTTGTTGATGACCCGTTGATTGGGCATACCTATTATCACGTATCTGCATCTGCTGATTGGTGGGGAGAGTAAACCTGTTATACGCGGTTTTTGATTCTCTGTTATGGGGGATCAACACCAGCTGGTAAGAGGCAACTTCTACTAAATGGTGGTGGATTTACACGTTTATTTTGGATGCAGTCACTATATGACAATTTCTTCACAGAGCACCGGTGTTTTATTACAATTTGAATTACGGACATTCATTGCTGTTTTTAAAAGAAAAAAAATTTGGACACTGTTCTGCTGTTCAATGATTTTACATATGTTGTTTTTTCATTATATGTTAACCACTGTTCTTTTAATGGTATGTTTTCACATGTGGTAAATATTAAAGCGGAGCTCCGCCAAAAAAAATAAATATTAAAAGCCAGCAGCTACAGCAGCTGCTGACTTTAAATATTTGGACACTTACCTGTCCTGGAGTCCAGCGACGTCCGCAGCAGAGGACGAACGATCACTCGTCACTCTGCTGCCCCCTCCGCTATCCTCGCTGAGGGAACCAGGAAGTGAAGCCTTGCGGCTTCACTGCCCGGTTCCCTACGGCGCATGCGCGAGTCGCGCTGCACCGTTCTGATTCGTCCTCCTGTGTTCTGGGAGCCGAGTGTCTCCCAGAACACTACGGGAAGTCTGGGGGAAGTGACGTCACTCCCGCAGATTCCCGAAGAGAGGACTCCCGGATGTGGGTGAAAATACCTGTCTTAGACAGGTATCTTCACCCCCCTCCCCCCTGTAAGGTGTCAATTGTGACACCGGAGGGTTCTGATTAGCAGAAGTGCAAATTTAGGGTGGAGCTCCACTTTAATTTAAGGTATCTAGAGTTGATCACATTTTTGGTTCACTCACTGGTGTTATAATTTATATATTAATTTTTACGTTTAAACACCATTGTAGAGGTCTATGGGCTAGCGCGATTGTTTATTTTTCCACTTATTTCAATTGACTTTGCTGAACGCTCATGTGCTATACAGAGCTTCAGGTCGGACTGGATCCTTCCTTACATTCCAGGAAGAGATCGTCACAGCTCTTCTGTATCACGGCGGTTCTGAACCTCACCATTCTCAACCAAATGCAGTAAGCCAGCTGCATGAGAGGCATTTTCCGTATGTCCTCCAGAGTACCCCTACCCAACGAGCCCCCCAAAACAGATGTCGAGTCTGTACCAAGTGCGGATATAGGCGTGACACCCGTTATTATTGTCCACGCTGCCCTGACAATCCTGGTCTTTGCATTGGTGAATTTTTTGAACGCTACCACACATTAGTGAAGTTTTAGCGTAGGGTACAGCAATGCACAGGATAGGACACACTTACACAGGGTCTCCCAAGATGCCATCGCATTTTGAGAGACCCGAACCGTTACAGTTACAAATTATATATATATAATAAAAAAACAAAAATAGTTGTTTTATTGTTCTCTCTCCCTCTATTTTCTCTCTATTGTTCTGCCCTTTTTTACTGTATTATATTCTGCAATGTTTTATTGTTATGTTTTATCATGCTTTTTTTTTTTATACTTTACTGTGTTTTATTGTTAACTATTTTTTTGTTTTCAGGTACGCCATTCAGCTGCAGCGTGGATTTATCTTGACAGCAACAGCGTTTGCTCCCACGATACATAAAGCCGTGACTCCAGTGCTGTAGGAGGCGATTTCACCACCACAGTTAAAAAAAAAAAAAAAAAGAGAAGAGCATATATGCCGAAGCATGGGGGCAGAGGAGCGAGTTTGCTCCTAATGCCACGTATATACGGTTAAAATTCCGACGAAGGCTTGCCCGTGGAAAAGTCCAACCGTGTGTACGCAGCAGGAGGATGCCCCCATGCTTCGGCATAGATAAATGGTGCTTGTACGCCCATCATTAGAAGTGGGTGGATGAAGGGAGGTATTCTAATGGTGGGCATACCCACCGATCATCAATCTCTTTTTTTTATTCAGCCAACAGGCTGCATGAAAAAAAAAAAAAAAGAAGGATTACAATATATGTCCAACAAGGACTAGCAACGTACTGGTATGTTGCTGGACTTTGAATGGTTATACCAGAATGATGCCTGCAGGTTTAGGCATCATTCTTTTCAGCCAGCGGTCGGCTTTCATGTAAAAGCAATCCTAGCGGCCAATTAGCCTCTAGACTGCTTTTACAAGCAGTGGGAGGGAATGTGTCCCCCCCCCCGGATATAAACAGCGCCATTGGGAAATTGGAAAAGCATTTTATCACACCGATCTTGTTGTGGTCAGATGCTTTGAGGGCAGAGGAGAGATCTAGGGTCTAATAGACCCAATTTTTTTCAGAAAAGAGTACCTGTCACTACCTATTGCTATCATAGGGGATACATTCACTTAGATAACAATAAAAAAAAAAATTGCAAGGAACTATTTAACCACTTCCCTACCCGCCCATAGTCAAAATGACGTCCACAGATGGGATCTCCCATCCTGGGTGGACGTCATGACGTCCTGGGCTTTGTGGGGGGATATCTGAATGATGCCTGCAGCTAGAGGCATCATTCTGACATCCTTCTGTTCTGCCGGCGATTCTGTGCGCCATAAGAACGATCATAGCGGCAGTTCCCCCGCTTGATCGTTCTTATAGGCGGCGGGAGGGGACATCCCCCCCCTCCCGCCGCCATCTGGTGCTTCTCCGGGCTCTCCCGTGCCATCGGGGGCCCGGAGAATGAATCGTCTGGCGCCGGAGGTGAACCATAGAGATGACTGGTGACCAGATGGTCACCACCCACAAAAAGAAAAAAAAAAAATTGGCAGCCACCACATCTAAGATTTGGTAAATTGCAATATAATAAAATGTTTACTTTTGGGTTTATTACTGCTTTAACCACTCTTCATGTTGCACGTTGAGATTTTATTACAGGCAGTACAGCATGTTAGAACTGAAGCTTACTTTGATTTTTTTTGGGGGGGGGGAGGGATATAGCATCAGGGACAGAACTTACCTATAATGTAAGGTGACCAGATTTTTTAAATGAAATCCGGGGACATATTTATTTTTTTACTAGTAATGGCGGCAATCAGCGACTCTATGCCCGTCGCCGCCCGCCTCACAGCTTGTCAAGTCTTACTTTCCGGGCCCTGGCTACTACTGGGTGGGGTGCGGAGGGAAAAATCACTCCACCAGGGAAGGCAAGGTGATGAACAGGCAGGCGGCTGGCTGGGACTTGAGTCAAGGCAGAAGAAGATGCGAGCGGAGCTGAATGGGCATGCACCCGAAACTGAAGAAATATTCCCTTCGCTCCGACCAGCACATGACCATCAGAAAGGGGCACAGATAATGGAAAAAATACACCCCCCCTAAGCTAGTAGGAGCGGGGGGGGGGGGGTGTAATTTAGATTTTTTTTTTTTATTCTGCACTGACTGTCTTTGAAATTGCCCCAGCCCTGTTCAAATCCAATCCGGAGACAAAACTGGGGACAGACACTTGGTCCGGGGACAGTGTCCTCAATCCGGGGACTGTCCCCAGAAACCGGGGATGTCTGATCACCCTACTATAATGAAGAGTAGCCAATGTCCTGCTGGCTCCTGATCACTGTACAAATTCTCTGTTCAGGGATGCTGGATCCCTCTCCAGAATATCTTGTATTATTTTCCCAGAGTGCAAAGTGTTCTGTGATTGGAGGAGGGGCACCCTGTCATTCATCTGTTACCATTCTGAGTAAAATGATAAGTGTTCTGTGAATGGTTGAAAAGGGAGAACGAGCGGTGAAAACCCTTCAACGTTTTAGCCAGGGCAGTTAACCCACGCAGTGCTGGAAGTTCACCTTGGAGGACATTTCAGCATCAATAGAGACTTTTACAGTAACTGTATATTCTTTATTAAAGGCAAGTTATGTTTCCGGTGCTGTATCCCCCCCCCAAACATTTTTAACTACATTTCAGCTTTAACGGCTCATTCACACTATGTGGTGACTTCCATTTTTCTGCTCTGGTTAAAAAAACGGAGATCACCATTACGACACATAGAAATTAGTTTATGTGATCCGTTTACACCACAATGTTGGTGTGATGTGTGCTGCATTGCAGTGTGTAAAGATGCAGCATGTCATTGCACAGCTACATAATGCACACTTTCCTATGAAAAAATATAAAATATAAAATTGATTCTTCATTACACATTCTCAACACTGCTAAAGCGTGTATCTAGACATGTGTAGAACGAAAAAAATAAATATTGTTTTAATTCTTTTTTTTGCATAAATATGTTTAGAACATTTTTCAAAATATGTTTTATTTAAATTGATTCTAATTTTCCGAATTCAATTCAAAATCGAATTTTGGACGATTGTTATATTCCGTTTATTCCATTCAAATATATTCTATTCAAAATATGGTTATATTTTTTCTATTCTTATCTATTGCCTATTCAAATTTATTCTATTCAAAATTCGGAAGATGTTATTTTCTAGTCTATATTTTTTTCCTATTCTATTATTTTTTATTCTAGTCAATTCTATCCTTTTTTTTTCTATTCCATTTCTAATTATTTTATATTCAAATTAGAATTTATTCTATTCGAATTTTGGGAAATGGTTATATTCTTTCTACTCCATTCTATTGTTTTTTTTAATTATTTTCTATTCGAATTTTGGAAGTTGGTTCTATTCCATTTTTATTCAATTATTTTGTATTGTATTCAAAATTTGAATTCATTCTATTTGGAATTCGAATTTCAGAAGATGGTTATATTCTATTTTATATGATTCAAAAAAACTATTTGAATTTGATTCAAATACTATTTGAATTTCGTCCGAATTTTTATTTCGGATTTGTTTAAATTCGTTACATCTCAATATCCAAATAATGAAAAATGTTGTCCGAATTTCAATTCGTTACGAAACAAACCGCACATCTACTTGTATCCCTTTGAGTTGGGGAAACCCTTCTCCCTCTCAGCAGTTATATGGCTCAACAAAGAGGAGGCAATCAGACGGATGGAGATCTCATCCTTGCCTCTCAAAACAAAAAACCTACTACAAGATGTGGTTTTATTGGATTGATTTTGCTTTTACAGACAAGGGCAAGGTTCCAATGAGTGATTATTTATGAATTTGGGTACCCTCTATTATCGCAGGTGAGAGAAAACCCTTATTATTCCTCTAGCTCCCAATCCCATGCTCATTTTCCCCTTCTAGTGGCAATCCCTACTTCCCCCACTGCCCTAAGTCATGCCCAGTCCCATTACGGTCCTTCCTTTTTCTTACATATCTGTGTCTTCTGTTATACCCTTCTCAAACCCTTTTCACCTCTCGTTCCCATCCCCCCCCCCCCCCATCTAATTTTTCCTAGTAGACAATACCTTGAGGTTATTGTACCAGATATTTTCTTCCAAAAAAATGCATATTTCATATATTTCATTTACTCAGCATACTGCCAGAGGCATACTACTTTACTCAAAAAAGAATGTACTGACATATCTTGATAATTATGCCATGTTCACATTGGAAAGTGATTATTCTGTACGAACACTGAATTTAGAGAGTATTGTAATATAGCTTGATACTGCTTAGGATTGCTTTATATTGTACAAGAGGCCGGCTGTTCTAAAAGGAAAAAATAAAAAATAAAATAAAATGCAAAGCATGTAAAGCATTGTGATCCATTGACACGGCTCCCTTCATAGTGCACAGTAGTGTGGTGGGCCGCAGCCATTGGTATGGACATCCCTGAAAACCATGTTACACTTATCACAAAAGGCACAGAAAGAAAAGTGCAGCGCAGACAAGATGCTGAATTGGGACTTCAACAATCCAGCAATGCTACAGCCTTAAAAGCGGAGCTTCACCCAAAAACTGGATGTTCTGCTTTAGGCACTCCTCCCACCTGCCTAGGCCACATTTGGCATGTCATTTTTTGGGGGGAGGGGAGCATGTACCTAGTGTTGACAGGTACCTGCTCCCACTTCCGCTGGGGCCACCTAGGCGATCCGAGTGGAAGTTGTCCTCTCCCCCTCCCTGCAATCTTCTGGGACATGTCACAGGTCTCAGAAGATTGCCCGACCATTGCGAAGCTGCAGCACAACTCACATGCACACCCAGCTGTGAAGCTGCAAGCTGTCACAGCTGGGTGCCCACACTTGTAATTTCGGCGCCAGGGAGAGAACCAAAGGTTCGGGCGGCCACATCGCTGGATCCTGGGGACAGGTGAGAGTGTTTATTAAAAGTCAGCAGCTACACAAGATGGAGAGCAAGGAGAAAGTGTCCTTCTGGAGGGGGAATGAGCCTGACCCTCAATGGACCCTGGCACTCCCTTTAGAGAGGAAGCAAGGAGGCACCCGCTGTTTGGCTGTGGAGCTCTGAAGATAGAGCCATCAATGTTTGCAAAACAGATTCCCTTTATGCACTTTTTTTGCACTGTGACAGCAGGAGTGGGGTCAAAGCCTGGAAGACATGTTGCTGGAAATATCTGAAGTCCTAACCCTCTCTCTCCTTGTGAGCCTGGAGCAATAAAACATCTTTGAAATTGCAGAAAGCGACTGGCACCCAATGTTATTTAAAGCCTCCACTTCAAGTGGTTCTAAGGAATTAATTTTTTTTTTTTTTAAATCCCAATTCATTCTCTGAAAAATAAAGGGGGGGGGGTGCAAAATGCAACATTGCTCCATATGGACCAACACAAAATTCAGTCACTGCATTCCAAATAGGTTTCATGTACACGCTAGAAACAATACACAAATGCCATGCAAATTGTATCTCAAATTAAATGTCTGCATGTTAGAAAAAAAACTTTGCATGGCCATGATTAATTAGCATTACATGGTAGCATTTCAGTGAAGTTATTCACCAGTCTCTATTAAAAAGTAGAATACAAATACAGCTGTCTTCTTAGACTTGTGTGGAAGCATACACTGGGATCATGACAAGGCCACACCATTAGGACTACATCTTGTCAAACAGATTTTCATTTTACTGAAGCCTATAAACATCCAATTTAATAGCTATAGTTTCATATGTATTGTTTAATGTAAAGTGTAAAAAATAAATAAAATCTGATCCACTATTTCAGATATACCCACACTGTACTGAAGAATTCGTTTAATGAGCAGCTATAGTTAAAGTAAAATGTATCTAATCCGGAAAAAAAAAAAAAAAAAAAACGTAATAAAATCGCAGCTTACCAGTCCCTAGATATGATTGCTGCATTGTTTTCTTTGGCCACAGATGGATAGAAATTCAGCCGGTTTAGCAGGGACCATCCGTATCGATCAGCGGGTAGTCATTCCTGTCTGACAGAAGTCGATCGTTAGATCAACTTCTGTTGGACAAGTTGGCAGACTCTTGTCAATCAGCTGCTGCAGCCTCATTTGTGTGGATGGAGGAATTTGTTATTTCTCGTTTTGCCCGCTGGCTGAAAAAACAAAAAAACAAAAACAAAAAAAACGGGAAAACCAACCCATCTATGGCCAGCTTTAGTTTTCACCTGGTGAGCTTGCCAGTAACACCCTGCATATACTAGGAAGACAACGCTCACTCATTGGGAGCAGCATTGATACCCTAGAACAGGAAATGTTAGGACTACAGAACGCCTCGTTCTCCATACCATAGTGAAGAAGTAGGGAGAAAAAAAAAAAAAAAAAAAGAAGGGGAGTATATTGTTAGGCTTTACATTTACTTTAAAGTGTTACTAAACTCACAACAGTAAAATCAGTCTGTATATGCAGTAAAGCAAGCTTGTTATACTCAATGTGGAGTGGACCGTAAGGGGTTAATCCTGTGCATTGAGCCTGTCTTCTCTGATCCTCCCCTTTTACTGTCCCCAATGCATCTGTTGATAGTACAGAACCCTGGGGCACTCTGCACATGCTCAGTTTGGTGTGTATTGCTTGAGAGGGTTTTTTTTTTGGGGGGGGGGGTGCATGTGATCAGCCCAGGGCCAATCAGCACTGTCCAAACAGAGGGTCAGGGGTCATGCAGCCTCATAGGACAGTCAGAGGACAATAAAAAAAACTCCTCCTACAAGCTTTAACCAGGACACTGATAGAAGTCACATGACTGCTATATACTGCTGATGAGAAAAAGGTATTTAGCCATTTATATTTACTTAAAATAATTGCATTTCCATGTCCAGTGTACTGTGGGAGACCAGATATAGTGAATGCAGGGTCCTCCTGGGTTTAGTAACACTTTAAAGGGGTTGTAAAGGTTCGTTTTTTATTTTCTAAATAGGTTCCTTTAAGCTAGTGCATTGTTGGTTCACTTACCTTTTCCTTAGATTTCCCTTCTAAATGTTTTTTTTCTTTGTTTTCTTTGTCTGAATTTCTCACTTCCTGTTCCTCCTCAGTAAGCTGTTCAGTAAGCTGTTCTGGATGACTCCACACCACTCGGATGATGGTGTGGAGTTCAGTGAGGAGAAACAGGAAGTGAGAAATTCAGACAAAGAAAACAAACATTTAGAAGGTAAATCAAAGGAAAAGTTAAGTGAAGCAACAATGCACTAGCTTAAAAGGAACCTATTTAGAAAAAAAAAAAAAAAAAAACGAACCTTTACAACCTCTTTAAGTCTGTTGACAGAACATGGTTCTACAAAAAAAAAGAAACATTTGTGTGCCTTCCAGTGTCCCAATTAAAATCAAGAAGGTCTTTTTACCCCACTGGGGCAAATTGGATCATGCTTTGCTGGGTTTCTTTGCCTTCCTCTGGATCAACTGAGGGTATAGGATTGTGCATCTAGGATTGTATAAAAAAATAAAATAAAAATAAATAAAGTTTCCCTCCTTTATCAGTTGAACTAGCTGGATTTGTGTCTTTTTTTTCCAACCAGACTATGTAACTATGATTTGGTAAAAGTAGATATAATTAGTGTGGCATGACTACCCCACAGCAACAGAGCAGTAACCTGTAGCAACCTATTAAAAATCGTTCCAATTTACTCTACCCCCAACACCTATGTGCCTTACATGGGATATTACACACCACTGCCATTTGCAATACAGTTTTAAGGGATCCCTCTTGAAGAGCTTTCATGAATAGTCACACCAACACTTGGTTACTTTTCTTCAGGAGCTGTATTTTACCAGTCCCAACAGAGGGGTAGAGGGATAGGGGAGTTTCAGGTACCTTGCTTTGCGGATCACGGGCACAATCTTAGATCCAGAGGACAAATCAGTTCCACGCTGGATTCAGCAACCACCGGATAGGCCTACTCTCACTGGCCTAGCAACCGGTGCGAAGCTCGTTCAAAGTCTCTGCCACAGACTTGATGAGTGCCATTGCGTCGTTCCACAATCTTCTGCCACAAGATCCTGTAACCACACTGACCCTTTGCAAAAAGTACCTTCAAAAGTACATAGCTCATGGTGCCAGAATCTTTCAGCCAGCCGGCAGCACCGTGAGGCAAACTGGCCAGGATGCGTCCTTCAATTGAGTCCCCAATTGTTCCGCTTCTTCCCGCAGGCAAGACCGCGTAGGACCATCCCTGGACTAGTAGGCCCCAGCAACTTCTGGGCCTACTTCTCAGTTGCAGAGCCTCGGGTCAGCAGGCCCAGAGGCTGAAAATGGCTCGCACTTCCCCGAGGCAAGGAGGCCCCTCAGGTCAGGATCCGGCAACGAACACCGATAAGAGGCAGAGACCGCTCTAAGTACCCCCTCCCAGAATGCACAGTGGGTTGACCACGCCCCCTGAGACACTTCTGGGAAAGGAATACCCAATACACCTAGCCTGCTGCATTTCCAACCCTGACCCGTGGCGATAGTGACACCTACTGTCAGGTGGAAACCGCACAGCCCAGCTAGACTGAAACAGATTTACATGTTGGAATGTGACTGTGGGCTCCAATATGTGGGGCGCACATCTAGAGCGTTACATGTGAGGGTGGGGGAACACGTGAGCAACATCAAAAGGGGGGTTAAAACCCATAGTGTTTCCCGCCATTTCAGGAGGTGCCATCAGCGTGACCCTAGAGGACTTAAATTTTGGGGGATTGAAAAAGTGCCCAAACATTGGAGGGGTGGACATTACATCCGGCAATTGAGTCAGCGAGAATCCTTTTGGATTTTTGAGAAGAAAGTTCTTTCGCCTGCAGGCCTTAACGTTGATTTTGATTTAAACTGTTTTATTTCTAATAGGTAATTTAGTGGTTTTTGTTTATCGGTTTCTTTTTTCCATTATTTTCAATTTTTTTGTGTTTAATAATTTTTTGTGTTTTTATTTATTATATGTGAACTCTGAGATGATCGCGGGTGGCGTTTACTATACATATATCTTGTTACGGATATTATTGTAATATTTCATTTAATATTTAGTATTAAGGGGTTATTTGCCCTTTAATTATTATATGTGGTCTAGGATACAGAGGGTGCGGTGTATTGATATAGGTGTCTATTTGCAACGATTGACCAGTTGCATATATGCTGACCGCTGTATGTACTTTATCCATGCCAATATTCCCCTCCTAGTGAGAAGCTGGTCTTCTCAAAGGCTAGCTCTGGTTGGTTGTCCCTTTTGGGATTCGTGATTGGTTATGGGTTGCCATGTAAACCTATTTAAAGGAGCACTAAAGCTTCCCTTTTTTTTTCCCCCAAAAATAACAAACATGTTATACTTACCTCCACTGTGCAGCTCGTTTTGCACACAGTGGCCCCGATCCTGGTCTTCTGGGGTCCCTCGGCGGCTGTCTTGGCTCCTCCCCGCAAGGACTCCACACCATAATGCGAGTGAGCTCGCATGGTGTGGAGTGATTGCGGGCACGCTCCCGTGATACAGCGGCGGCCATAGCCGCCGACTGTATCACTCGGCCCCGCCCCCCGCGTGCCGCGTCATTGGATGTGATTGACAGCAGCGCCAGCCAATGGCTGCGCTGCTTTCAATCCATCCAGTGTAGCCAATCAGCGGCCAGGCTGAAAAACGAAGAGGATGACGGGGACGAGCGTGGGACTTTCGAGGGGCCAGGTAAGTAAAACGGGGGCTGGGGGGGGGGCGGTATTGTCCAATGTTTTAGGATGCATTAAGGTGAAAAAACATGTAACTTTACTACTCCTTTAAACATTTGCGGCATGTCCGTGTTTAGCCCCGCCCCACGCTGGAGAAGTCACGCCCATTGACGTAACACGTATGGGGGGAGGAGCTACGCCTAACGCTGCCGCGATCATCTCCGAGCATCTAGGATCCTGTGATCTTTTTACATGCTGTTTCTGTCCGCAATCGCTTATGAGTGCTTTTTAATGTACTCATTTGTTACTCTGTGTTTATGAATAAATCATTGCATATCAGAGAGCACTAGGAAGTTTTTTCTGTTTATTTACATAACTGGATGACGGTAGAGGAAACTTACCAATTCATTGCTGCTTATGCTGTGCTGATTTATGCTGACTGGAGGGGGAGGCTGAGAGATTGGTGTCATCTGCTATCCATTTGTATATCTTTCTTATGCCTTGTGACCTCCTGGAGGTCGAAGCGTAGAGGTGAGAGACCATTCTGTGTGTGGTGGAGGGATCTTCGTTTGGTCAATGTGTTTGATCCACATCGCATGCTTATATTGTGCACTATTCACCCTATGGACTTCTGTTGATCTTAATGGACTTTATGTAATTTTCTGTTTTGCGCTGCACTCTATTTTATGTTTCATTTGAGGTTTTTTATGAATTTACCCCCAAGTGCTGGCTGCGTTATTTGCTATTAGTTTTCATTTAATTTTTCAGCGCTGAATACTATTATTTTACTAGACTGAAACAGAGCCAACAATTTAGCATAATTATTTCGGAGCTGAACTACAGCTCAGATAACTAAATGTAACACATAGCGCCTACCCAACAGGAGCAGGGCGCTACATAAAGTTGTAGCAAACCCTAACATATACCCAGTGAAGTAACTAGCCTCAGGTGATGCACAGAAATTAAACCAATCCTTCTACATACAGGAAATTGTACCAATTTATCTGGAGCCCTCCCTTCTCTACTGCCGCTCAAAGTACAGCATTTCTTACAGCTTGTCTGAGCTGTCAGAAGGGGAGGTTACACTCTGTAAATCTCAGTGAGAAGTGCTCTGGGAGCTGATTGATGGGGAAGGGACACACCCCCTTCACAGAGCAAACAAGAATAGAGCTGAGATTGTCAACAACAGACTGTGTGCTGAAGCTTCCATTTTTCTCTTGGTGTCAGGAAAACCTGTCAGAAGCGAGGATAGCAGATGGCAGAGGAAGGAAGCAGCAGACAGAAGTGACAGATGCTCTGGATTGAGACAAGTACACACTATAGAGGGATATGCTTTGTTTATATTTACCTTAATTTCAGAGGTTTACAACCACTTCAAATATAGGTGACTTTTAAAATAAACCGAATATCAAGACAGCTCAAAATAGAATAAATATATGCTGGGCCAATGGTGACAAGATTTTACAGGGGAAAAAATAAAAACAGGAAATTTATATTTTAAAGACCTGTAGAACAATGATTTTATGGTTGATTCTGGATTCTTCAAGGATAAGGATTGGAATATACTTTACAGTGGTATGTTGCATTTATATAATTCCAGGCAGAAGTCCATGAGTTGGTTCTCAAATGATAATGCGAGGCAGACCATGCCAGTAGGCATCATATGCCCATCAGAGCCTAGAAATCTTGGTAAAATGGAAAGGAGTACCATTCTTGTACAAAATGTTTTACTAGTGTAATAAAAACGGGGGGGGGGGGGGGGGGGTAGATTCTAAAGTGGCAATGGGGAACAGGGAAAAGCAGGGGAGGGGTTGTCCAGTTTTACAGTGGGAATTGGGAGTTAAGAAAATCCTTTAAGCCGACCATAGATGATTCGAATCTCAACCAGTTCAGCAGGGCAGTCTGGCTAATTGTACCCAAGTTGATCCATCGATGCAACCAGCATGTTGGATTTCTAGCACACGATTACTGCCAGTGGCTAAAGCCACTAGCAATAATCACTGTCTTCTCCTGGCAGGGACAGCTCCCAGCACCTCTCCGGCAAGAGAACACAATAGCTTTGTGGGAGGGATTCCCCCATCACATTCAGTCAACCTGTGGTTGCAGAAAAGAAAATTGCAGCATCTTTAACCTGCCTAAGTCAGAATTTGTGGATAGTGACAAGACAAGAGTATTGTTTATCTCCCAAACCAGGGGCAAAGTCAGGCCGTAGATGATGTAATCTCCTTTCCTGCAACCATGTGTTGCAAGAAAGAAAATCACATGATGTCCCCATCAACACTGACTTGGTTGATTGGGAAATCCTACCTGTGGAGCTATTGTGTTCTCCCGGCAGGGGAGGGACGTTAACAAGGGGAGCCGTCCTTTCTTGAAAAACACAGTGATTATTGCTAGCGGCTATAGCCACCGGCAATAATTGCATGCTAGAGATCCGACATACTGGTTGTACCCAAGTTGATCAATGAATCGACTTGGGTAAATCAGCCTGTCCATACATGGATCGAATCTTGGCCGGTCCCTGCTGAACAGGTGGAGATTCAAACCATCTATGGCCGGCTTAAGTGTGATTCTATTTTCAGAGATAGATTTACGGATGTCAGAGTTTTGAGGGATGGGCCAATAATAGGGTGGGTTTTTAGAGCGACTGTCTGGGTGGACGTGTGTCATATTGCCCCTGGCTGCTGGGCGAAAAATCTAAGGCCTATCCTGGGAACGTCTGGCTGCTAGGCTGAGAGCCTATCCAGAGGTGATCTATGCAGGTAAACTGCTTTTAGCTGCATATACTGCAATAATGCTACTTGGAGGGGGGGGGGGTCACCGAAGCCCACAAACAGCGTGTCTTCCACATACATAGCTTTAGTTATTAAGGCCTGATTCACACCAATGCAGGTTGCATTTTTCAATACATACTTTTGATGCATTGAAGTCTATGGAACCAAAAAAAACAAACAGAAAAAAGTCCCTGGCCCTTTCCAAAAAATGCACAGATGTGAACTACATCCATAGGAGACCATGTTATATGGACTGTACTGTGTTTCGGCAAAACTGAGAATGCACAAGAAAAATGCATAGGTGCGAAACAGGCCTAATGCAAGTCAATAGGCAATGTCCTAGCAAATAGAATTGTGTTTTGGTAATAAAGTGCAATGCTTAGGCCAATGTGCACTGACCTTACTGTTCAGTGAATCCTGCAAGCAACATTAAGCCTAGGTTCACATTGGAGCGATTTGTCAAGCGATTTGAGAGATAAAATTGCATGACAAGTCGCAGCCTATTGGCGGCAATGGCACCGTTCCAATCAGTGCGACACCAATTTTGCAGTGCCGCACAGATTTGCAAAAGTAGTTCCTGCACTACTTTTGACGATTTCAGGTGCGACTTCAATAGACATCTGTATATGAAGCCACACAGATGTCAATCAAGTAGCAGCTGAAATCGCGCCACTTCAAGTGAAGTAGCGCAGTTTCAAAGTAGCATCAATGTGAACAAGGGCTAATACATTCTAATTTGGTGCATCAGCTCCCCCCCTCATTAACACCTGAGCTTAGTGTTGTGCAATTCCCGAGGAGTGACAACCCTCGAGGTGAAGAATTCCAATTATTTTTCAAAAGGCTCATTCACACCTGAGCTGTGTGTCACATCACTCCTGAATCTAAAAAAAAAAAAAAAAAAAAAAAGTGCATGAGCAATAACATACACTTTTGAACCTTTAATTATTTTCAAAAAGGTTTACCATCATCCCCATATTATTGTAGGCAGAAAAAGAAGAAATGCCCCCTTGGGACTATAAAAGGTAACCACTAAAGTATTATTAAAAAAAGTGTTTCTTCTATATATCAAGATCATTGGACTTTTAATTTGTTGGATAGAGAATCATGCATGTTTTAAAACGCTTAAATAGAAACATGACGTATGAATGCCATACTTTGTGTTTCTAAGTAATATGCCGCCTAACAATTTTCATCATATCTTATGGTTGTTACAAATAAAATATTTAAAAAACGTTTACACTTTTTTAATGTGCTTCTATTTGAGGCTGGTGTAGCACACACATCCCTAACTCCGCGGTTTACCTCCGCCAGCAGATGGGACACACCATGCCACAAGCCCAGTATCCTCCATCTTGTGGAGGGTGAGCGATGTTAATTGTTTTGGGCAGAGGCGTACTAAGTGGGGGGCGGGCCGCACCGGGGTGCCACACACTGGGGGTGTCAGGCCAGTGCCCCCCCCCCACCTCCGTGACTTATGAGGTGACAGCGCCACCGCTCCGTGACTTTAGGCAGCCGCAGCGAATAAGAGCTGCAGTGAGACTCCAGGCACAGCACAGGCAGATATCGCGATACAAAGGGGGAGGGGGGGATGACATCGCTGCACCATCCATCCCCTCCTCTCACGGCCGCAGCTGAGCTGTCCCGATGAGCAGTGTTCGGCACTTCTCACAGAACACAGGCAAAGCCGCCTCCCCCTCCCCTCCTTTCTGTTTATGTGTACAGAGGGGGAGGGGACCTTCTGTGCATGTGCTGCCACGCGCTGATCTGAGGTACTGAATGGGAGGGGGTCTGTGTAACATGCATGGGATCCAGAGGTGCAGGGGGCTGTGTAATGTAATAGGGATCCAGAGGTGCAGGGGGCTGTGTAATGTAATAGGGATCCAGAGGTGCAGGGGGCTGTGTAATGTAATAGGGATCCAGAGGTGCAGGGGGCTGTGTAATGTAAAGGGATGCAGAGGTGCAAGGGGCTGTGTAATGTAAAGGGGTGCAGGCGGCTGTGTAATGTAAAGGGGGTACACAGTAGTAACAAAGAGATATTGAAGGATGCAGAGGTATGCAGGGGGCACAGTGTTTTTTTTTACATTTTAACGTAGGGGGGGGGGGGGGGGTGCCAGATATTGGATCCGCCCCGGGTGCCAAATGCTCTAGGTACGCCCCTGGTTTTGGGTCCTGCAGCGAGTTACCTCTTTCCATTGGTTCTCGTCCCTAGAGTGTAGGGAAAAGTCTATTCTCTCTCTCTTTGAGGAAGGCCATTGTCCAGACAGTATTAAACCCAATAAAGAGTTTATTTTACTTGCTTGCAACTTGACAGGAAAGGTTGGAGATAGAGAAAGTTGAACAGGGAGGCAGGTTCAGGCACGCAGCACTTAATTAACCTTGTCGCCACTCAAGCCTAAGTGGGGTTTTGCTCACCCGGATAGTCCCCTCTCATGGTCCTAGCAGCCGGTGTGGAGCACGAACATTCACTTTAAGTTCTTTTCCTAAGGATACGATCAGGATATGAACCTCTTAGTCCCGAACTTCCCAGCATTTGTAACACTTGAGAACTTTTATGCCAATAGGGCACGTTACAAGGCTTTTGGCGGATAATGGAATCCTTCCCTCTGACAGGTAACCAGGCCTCTCCCGAGACAGTGACTTCCTTCACCGATCCCCTGGATAGGTCCTCCCCTGGTTCCCTCTCCTTCAGAGCGGGTCAGCCTCCCACGGGTACCCTGGGATTCCGCTTTTTGGCGTAGGCCTCAGTTAAAAGGTGCTGGGCCTACCTGGAACGAAGCAGCCTTGGGCTAAAAGGTGCCCGGGACCAAATACACACACACACACACGCGTACCCATAATCCATGAGGGCCACTGAAGGTGGGGTACGCGCCGAAGAGAGAGCCCCGCGCCAATGGCGTCTGCTCCTTAAGTACCCTCTCCCGGCATGCACAGCAGGTAGACCCCACCCACTCCACGGCCGCCGAGAGAGGACACCCAATAGTGTTGCAATGTCACCTGTGGTTCAACCCGAGACCTGGGGGACAGCGCCACCCAGAGGTCACAGGGAACTGTACTGCCAGACAACATCACCTCAGAGCAGAAACCAATTTAAAGAATTCCAACAGCCTGAGCCTAACTAACTATTTGCTCAGGCTACCCCCTAAATTTAGGCATAGTGACCCCAATTTTGGGGGGTTCGCTACACTGGATTCACACCTATGCAGTTTTAGTGCTTTTTGCATATTTGCACTACAGCTCATTTAACATTCTGTAGTACAAAATGCAAAAAGCACTAAAAACGCATAGGTGTGAATTCAGCCTAAAATTTGATGACGCAAAAAAAACAAACACATAACTCTGCTCCTATACTACAAGTTGCACGTACAAAAGAAAAGACCAAAACAAAAACATGCTTGGCTACACTCACATGTTTACGGGGGATCATACGCAGCTGGAAGTTGTTGCTACTCCTACACTCCATATGATTTTCAGTTTCCAGAGGCATAATAAATGTCCTGAAGAGAAGGCGAGGTCTGGGCACTCCACATACCACAAGTATCAGGTTATTAAACCTGTCCAACAATCTATCATGTTTTTCAGGACTCCTCGCAGGCAAAATGCTTTCATACAGGATTCTTGGATCGCCCAAGGTTGGAACAAATGCAACTTTTTTTTTACAAAATAAAAAACAAACAAAATCTACTTACTTGACTAAAGGCTGCTTCTCGTTTTTTGGATAATCGATGCACCCAAGTCTCACACAACACAGAGCACACAGCCAGTCCTTCAGCCCCATGGATTCTAGAGCAAGACAAGAGACATGAAGTGAGCAGACTGAAGGCTCACCTTCCTCTTCTTTCCTCAGTCACAGCATATAAAGTGCTTGTCAATATGATGAGTCTACAAAACCAGACACCCAGGTACAATGCACAGTCCAATATTACTTTTTGAGCTCTAGCACAGAATAAAACATTCCCTTGAATAATATAAAGTGGAGAGGGAAGGCTAGTAAAAAGCTCAAGAGCTCAGTCATGTGGTTAAGTAACTCTAACCTGCTTGACGATCACCCATTTCTAAATGCTAATTACTTATTAGCATTTGTGTGGAAGGTTTTGTAATAAGAGGCACACCGCACAGCCTAGTGCAAGCTCAAACGAAACATTGCTGAATGGCTTGGAAGCTTCCCCGTCAAACTAGTTGTGTAACTGGAATTGTTAGTTTAGAGGATGATCTTGTATTGTAATGAAATGTTATACAATGTATTTGTATTGAACGGAACCAACCAATGGGGCTACCTTTCTTTGATGCTAAGGCTCCATACACACTATTAGATTTTCTGCAGATTTTTGTCTTCAGATTTACCAAAACCATATAATACGAGGTCAAACATTAATGCCGCGTACACACGATCGGAAATTCCGACAACAAAAGTCCGATGTGAGCTTTTGGTGAGAAATTCCGACCGTGTGTAGGCTCCATCGGAAATTTGCTGTCTGAACTTCCGACCACAAAAATTTGAGAGCTGGTTCTCAAATTTTCCGACAACAAAAGTTCTCGTCGGAAATTCTGATTGTCTGTATGCAATTCCAACGCACAAAAATCCTATGCATGCTCGGAATCATTGAACTTCATTTTTCTCAGCTCGTCGAAGTGTTGTACGTCACCGCGTTCTTGACGTTCGGAGTTTCAGACAACATTTGTGTGACCGTATGTATGCAACACAAGTTTGAGCCAACATTCCAACCGAAAAAATAAATCCACGGTTTTGTTGTCGGAATTTGCGATCGTGTGTATGCGGCATAAGAGGTTCAATTTGTATGCAATCAGGCAGACCCTTGCAGTAAATGGTTTTGGTAAATCTAAGGAAAATCTAATAGTGTTTATGGGGCCTGAGGGCCATTCCTAGCACTTGTCCCTGGAAATGTTTCTGAATGCTGCAGGTTTTTATTACCCAGTTTTGTAAAGAAAACCTTTATGTACACTAATAATATTTTTCTTCAGTAGTCCAGGCATCTTAAAATTGAACGCACATATGAAAACCGTTTTACCTGCCAAAAGGATTTGTATCACTGTCCATCAGGTCCTCAGATAACATATCAATAAAAAAACACACAGAATATCCAAGCTCAACTTACCAACCAATCAGCAACAAAACAAATTCACCTGTCTAACAGTGCGTTTAAAAACAGGGGTTTAGTTGCACGCATTTGCAAATACATGTGTAAGCCGCAGGCCGCGTCAAGGCTCCCTGTATGCTGCAGTCCTAACTCTAAAATTTAAGGTCTCCTCAATGGAAGCACATGTATGCTGATGGATAACATAGCCTTGTCAAGAGAGGGGACTTGATCTTTCTCTGCTGCAGTTTCATTTCAACTTACAGGTCTCCTCCCCTACCCTGTGAGTGTATTACTGATTGCAGGGCTTCATTTTTGTCTTTTATATATGCCTGGAGTTCAGCTTTAAAATTTTATTCATGGCCTATGTTTAAGAACTCATTGGGGTTTATTCATACCTCCCAAATTTTTGAGATGGGAATGAGGGACACCTATCAGCAAAAGTATGCAGGCATAGGACACACCCCTTGCCACGCCCCCTTAAAGGAGAATTTAAAAACAAGATTGGTTCAACCCACAAGTGCTTTTTTTTAGCACTACTATTCCTTTATATTGGCTTTGGAATTTACAAATGCAGCAATTTAGAAATCAGATGAAAGGTTTAGCAGTGTAAAACACTTTTTGATAGATAAAAAGTGAATTTTTTATACAACTATATAGATCAGACAAAAATGAGGGACAAATGAGGAGGAAAGAGGGACAGAGGGACATTGCTCCAAATCAGGGACAGTCCCTCAAAATCAGGGACAGTTGGCAGCTATGGGTTTATTTATTAAAGCTAGAGAGTGCAAACATAGTCACAATTCTGCAGAGAAACCAATCAGCTTCCAGGTTTTATTGCTAAAGCTTAAAGTGGAGCTCCGCCGTAAAAAAATATATTAAAAGCCAGCAGCTACAAATACTGAAGCTGCTGACTTTTAATAAATGGACACTTACCTGTCCTTGAGTCCAGCGACGTTGGCAGCAGAAGACGAGCAATCGCTTGTCTCTCGGCTGCCCCACCGCCATCCTCGGTGAGGGAATCAGGAAGTGAAACGTTGCGGCTTCACTGCCTGGTTCCCTACTGCGCATGCGCGAGTCGCGCTGCGCCGTCCTCACTGTTCCCCGCTGTGATCTGGAAGCCGTGTGTTTCCCAGAACACAACGGGGGGGGGGGGGGGACTGACGCACTACCCGGAAGTGGGTGCAAATACCTGCAAGTATCCGCACCCCCCTCCCCCCTGAAAGGTGGCAATTGTGGCACCGGAGGGGGGGGGGAATCCGATGAGCGGAAGTTCCACTTTAGGGTGGAGCTCCGCTTTATTTAAACAAGCTGATGTTAAAAGCTGATTGGTTTCTCTGTAGAAGTGTGACTACCTTTGCCCTCTCTAGCTTTAGGCTGGTTTCACACTGGGGCGGTGGCGGTATAGCGCCGCAATTTTTAGCGGCGCTATACCTTCGGGATTGCAGAGGTATTCGGCCGCTAGCGGTGCGGTTTTAACCCCTGCTAGCGGCCGAAAAAGGGTTAATACCACCCGCAAACCGCGGCTACAGCCGCGGTTTGCGGGCGGTATTACCGCGGTATCCCATTCATTTCAATGGGAAGTAACGGTGTAGGAGCTGTAAACACACCGCTCCTCTCACCGCTCCAAAGATGCGGCTAGCAGGACTTTTTTCACGTCCTGTTAGCGCACCGCTCCAGTGTGAAAGCCCTCGGGGCTTTCACATTGGAGAGAAAGGAGCCGCTGTTTAGGCTCGGTTTGCAGGCGCTATTTTTAGCAAAATAGCGCCTGCAAACCGCCCCAGTGTGAAAGGGGCCTTAGTAAATAAACCCCATAGACATGGGCACTCAGGCCTATAGACTGTGAATGGTCTTAAGCCACCATGTGCTGCATGCAGGCAGCCCATGTAAGGCTCTATTCACACTAATGCGTTTTTTGATGCATTTTGCAGAAATGCAGGGAAATTTTTTAATATGGAACATGTTCACATCAATGCATTTTTGTGTCTCTGCGTTTTTGGAAACGGTCGGGGACTTTTTTTCTGCAAAATGCAGCGTTTTGCATGTAATAGAATTCAATGGACCCGCATCCAAAACGCAAGTACCGCGTTTTTAGCGCGATTTGCATTTTGTTTTTTGTTTTTTTTTACACTGTATATAGCTGGTTGCTAAGGAGGGGGCCGGGAAGCCGGCCGCCGCGTCCTTAACAACCAATGAGTCATCAGTTGTCAGCGGGCTTCCCGCTGAATGTAAAAAAAAAAAGAATTGCCGGCTAAAAAAAATCAAGAAAAAAAACAGCGTGGGGTCCCCCCCCCAGGTCCATACCAGGCCCTTGGGTCTAGTATGGATTCAGGGGAAACCCCCCACACCAAAATTTTAAAAAAAAACAGCGTGGGGTCCCCCCCAGGTACATACCAGGCCCTTGGGTCTAGTATGGATTCAGGGGAAACCCCCCACACCAAAATTTTAAAAAAAAATGGCGTGGGGGTCCCCCCAAAATCCATACCAGACCCTTATCCGAGCATGCAGCACGGCAGGTCAGGAAGGGGAGGGGACAAGCGAGCATCCCCCCCTCCTGAACCATACCAGGCTGCATGCCCTCAACATGGGGGGATGGGTGCTTTGGGGCAGGGGGGGCCACTTCCCGGCAACCCTTGCCCGGTGGTTGTCGGGGTCTGCGGGCGGGGGGCTTATCGGAATCTGGCCGCCCCCCTATGTGAATGAGTATGGGGTACATTGTACCCCTACCCATTCACTAAAAAAACAGTAGTGTAGTGTTAAAAAATACAGCAAACAGTTTTTGACAAGTCCTTTATTAAAAATCTTCTTCTTCTCCGCTTCTTCCTCCGGTCTTCTCCTTCTCCCCCTGCTTCTTCTTCCGCTCTTCTTCTGTCTTCTTTGTCTGGTGTTCTTCTTCCTCTGCCGCCGCTCCCGCCGACGACTCTTATCCGATGCTGAGTCCCGCTGATCTGTCTGCGCTGATGTCCTGCATTTCTTAAATAACGTCGGGGCATGGCAATCGGATTACGTCATCCAGAGGCCACGCCCCCTTGTGATGTCACGGACCCATCATGCCCCGGGGGGTGGCGTCACAAGGAGGCGTGGCCTCCGAATGACGTAATCCGATTGGCACGCCCCCGCACCGCCGAATACCGCCGCAAATCCGACGGTAAAGCGCCGCTAAAAATTAGCGGCGCTTTAACGCCGACGCACCTCCCGCCCCAGTGTGAAAGGGGCCTTAGACACAGCTGCTCATCTCAATTTGACAGTTTGCATTTGGGGCCACTTAGGCTGGATTCACATATATGAATTTTTTTTTTTTTTGTAAATTTCTTTTTATTGAAGATTTTAATACTGACATACAATGTAACCAATTTCCCAAAAACCCAACCCAACCCCCAACTTTGGAAAGGGTCGGGGACTTTTTTTCCCGCAAAATGCAGCGTTTTGCATGTAATAGAATTCAATGGACCCGCATCCAAAACGCAAGTACCGTTTTTTTAGCGCAATTTTGATGCAACTTTTTATTTATTTTTACACTGTATATAGCTGGTTGCTTAGGAGGGGGCCGGGAAGCTGGCCGCCATGTCCTTAACAACCGATGAGTCATCAGCTGTCAACTGGCTTCCCGCTCAATGTAAAAAAAAATGCTGGCTACAAAAAAAATAGAGAAAAGAAACCAGTCTCTTGGGTCTAGTATGGATTCAGAGGGGACCCCCCCACACCAAAATGTAAAAAAAAAATGGCGTGGGGGTCCCCCCAAAATCCATACCAGACCCTTATTCGAGCATACAGCCCGGCAGGTCAGAAAAGGTAGGGGACGAGCGAGCAGCCCCCCCCCCTGAACCATACCAGGCCGCATGCCCTCAACATGGGGGGATGGGTGCTTTGGGGCAGGGGGGGCTCTGTGCCCCCCCACCCCAAAGCACCTTGCTTCCATGTTGATGGGGACAAGGGCCTCTTCCCAACAACCCTTGCCCGGTGGTTGTCAGGGTCTGCGGGCGGGGGGCTTATTGGAATCTGGAAGCCCCCTTTAACAAGGAGGCCCCCAGATCCAGCCCCCCCTATGTGAATGAGTATCGGGTACATTGTACCCAGTCACTAAAAAAAGTAGTGTAGTGTTAATAAATACAGTAAACAGTTTTTGTCCTTTATTAAATATCTTCTTCATCTTCTCCCGCATCTTCATCCTCCGGTCTTCTCCTCCCCCTGCTTCTTCTTCCACTCTTCTTCTGTCTTCTTTGTCCGGTGTTCTTCTTCCTCTGCCGCCACTCCCGCCGATGCTCCTCCTCCGATGCTGTGTCCCGCTAATCTGTCTGCGCCGATGTCCTGCATTACTTAAATAATGCCGGGGGCGTGGCAATCGGATTGCGTTTTCGGAGGCCACGCCCTCTTGTGATGTCACAGCCCGGGGCATGATGGGTCCGTGACGTCACAAGTGGGTGTGGCCACCGGATGACTTTATTTAAGTAATGTAGGACATTGGCGCTGACAGATCAGCGGGACGCAGCATCGGAGGAGGAGCGGCGGCAGAGGAAGGACACCGGACAAAGAAGACAGAAGAACAGCGGAAGAAGAAGTAGGGAGAGGAGAAGACCGGAGGATAAAATTGCGGGAGAAGATGGAGGAAGATTTTTAATAAAACACTTGTCAAAAACTGTTTACTGTATTTATTAACCCTACACTACTTTTTTTTTAGTGAATGGGTAGGGGTACCCCATACTCATTCACATAGGGGGGGCTGGATCTGGGGGCCCCCTTGTTAAAGGGGGCTTCCAGATTCCGATAAGCCCACCGCCCGCAGACCCTGACAACCACCAAGCAAGGGTTGTCGGAAAGAGGCCCTTGTCCCCATCAACATGGGGGCAAAGTGCTTTGGGGTGGGGGGCGCAGAACCCCCCCTGCCCCAAAGCACCCATCCCCCATGTTGAGGGCATGTGGCCTGGTATGGTTCAGGAGGGGGGGCGCTCGTCCCCTCCCTTTCCTGACCTGCCGGGCTGCATGCTCGGTAAGGCTCTAGTATGGATTTTGGGGGGACCCCACGCCATTTTTTTTTTTTTTTGGTGTGGGGGGGGGGGGGGGGGTCCCCACTGAATCCATACTAGACTCAAGGGCCTGGTAAGGACCTGGGGGGGACCCCATGCTGTTTTTTTTTCTTGTTTTGTTTTTAGCCGGCAATTCTTTATTTTATACATTTAGCGGGAAGCCCGCTGACAACTGATGACTCATCGGTTGTTAAGGACGCGGCGGCTGGCTTCCCGACCCCTCCTTAGCAACCAGCTATATACAGTGTGAAATGCAAATCGCTGTAAAAACGCGTGTCGAAAAACGAGGCAAGCACCGCAAAAAACACTGCAGAAACGCTCAAAAGCAACATGCATAGGTGTGAATCGAGCCTTATTCATACACATATTAAATTAGGGAGAGCGACTGTGTCTGTGCAGCTGCTGCATTACTATAGAATTACATGGGCTGCCTGTAGGCAGCACCTTGTGACACAAGCTGCATAAACACACAGCCCATTTATGGCCTATTGGCCTCAGCACTCTTGGTAATGTGGCCTTTAAAGAAACCTGTTGCTTAAGGAATAAAAGGCTGGTCATACATTATACAATTTTCTGGTACAAATTTTCTTTAGATTTACCAAAACCATATAATATGAGGTCACACCTAAACACTTTCAATTTGTATGCAATCAGGAAGGCCCTTGTACTACATGATTGAAGGTAAATCTAAAGAAAATTTAACAAGAAAATTGGATAATATATGGCCAGCCTAAGGGCTACCTTTTGCTAACCTAGTTCTGAAAATGTCTGTTACTTGGCTGTCTTTGACCTAAATTTTGGGTCACTCACGGAAAAAGCATTCAGCTACCAAAGTGAAGAGCAATGAAGCTTCTGCTCTAACTGAAATTTCCTACAACAAATTTTTGCCGCAAATTGCATTCATGCTTTTTTTTTTTTTTTTTGGGGGGGGGGGGGGGAATTTGTTGTTGGGCAGATTTAAAAATGCAAATCGCGGCAAAAACTCACTACATGCTTCTGAAGCTTCTCCATTGAAATCTATTGAACCAAAAAAGAGCACAGTTTTGCGTTTAAAAAAAGTCCCTGACCCTGTCCAAAAACCCAGAGGCACAAAAATGCATTGATGTGAACATGTTCTATAGGAACCCCAAAAAATTCCCTGCATTTCTGCAAAAAGCATGAAAAACTGCATTGGTGTAAATGGAGTGTAGCGGCCTCACTCCCTTCTCTTGTGAATCGGTTATCCGATAGCTCTTATCTAGGGGTATCTTGTATGCGAGAGTGAGATGCACTACGGCCCATGTCCTCCCCATTGCAGCGGGTGAGGTGAAAGCCAGAACCTGTTGTTCTCCTCGGGCCTGTGTGTTTCTTTAAGAGCCAAGTCTGTTGTGCTGACACTTCCCTTCGCTCCCATTAACCAGAGTACCACACACCGATAAGGGTCCAACTCTTGTTTATTATAGCACACGAATAAACAGTCCTTTGCCAGCCGACTGGTTGGGACCCATAAAACAGTTCAATACGGTGGGGTGAGCAGGTCAAGGCACAGTCCTAACAATCAAACTAAACCACTGTGGTTTCACCAGCGGTTGCTACAGCCATCGGCTTGAGAGAGAACTTGAATCTTTGGAGTCTCTACCAGCGACTTTAGAGAACATGAACTGGAGTACCTTCGCTGCGTTGCGGCCCCTGTCAGGGGGAAGATGTCCCTCCAAGGGAGTTACCAGAGGCCCCTCTGTCACCGGGTTGATGCTGCTCCATGCTCTTCAGAAGGGTAACCTCTCCGGCCTCCTCGCCTGAGATACGGGCCCCATCCACCTCAGGGTCCCTCGGACTCATCCGCCCTTGCGGAGCCCAGTCAAAGTCACTGGGCCCCAGGCCTCCGGTGTAGTACCTCACCCCAGGCTTAAGGTGCCTGAGATGGACGCCAACACTGCTCCGACCAGGCCATGGGCACCAGGGCCGGAACTCCGGACCGCCAGCACCCAGGCCAAAGGTGCCTGGGCGCGGGATAGCAAGAAGACCTCGTGGCGAGGGCGTCTCCCCCTTTTATCTCCTCCCCCAGCAGCCACAGCAGGTTCCCCGCCCCGCTGTACCACCGCCAGAGCAGGACAAAAAGGGTGCAGCACTGCGGCAGTGGTTCTACCTCGACTTGGGACAACATCGCCACCCACAGGTCAAGGAGAATAGCACACTACCAAAGTCCTCCATGCCTTAAATGGTCTAACCCCTCTCATGATTGGTACATCCTGGATCATACTACCACCCAGGTGCTCCCCCTAGATTTAGACCTCCGCTACACTCTCCCCCTAGTGGTTTGACGCTGGTCCCCAGTGTCTGGTGCAAACCCATGTCTCCCAAAGAGTGGTAACATAAGCTTGACCCCAGAGGCCATCCCTCAAACTTAAATCTCAATTTGTGCCAAGACCTGCTCGAGGGAAGGGGAACATAAAGTAATAAACTTTCCAATAAACAATCTGAACATGTACACATATACAATCCCTCCCATAACTGTCTAAGAACCACCTCATACTCAGTAGCCTTGACAGATGGATCTCCTGCAGAAGGGAAACAAAAAAAACACAACATCCTAACACATTTGCATACCTCCCAACAGGCATGTATTCTGTGTGTTTTTCCCGCACAGCACCCTCCTTCCCGCATTCCCGTGAGACTTGATTAACTCCCGCACAGCAGGAAGTGAAGGAACAAGCAGCGGTGGAAGCAGGTAAGCCCCCCCCCCTCCGTGATTGGCGAAAAATGTTCCGCGCCCCCCGCGATCGGCGACAGCGGCGAAAAATGCGACAAACCCCCCCCCCACACCCGATCAACAACTTTCGTTGGCAGGGACACTTTTTTTTTTCAATTTCCCACGTCACCCCCCCCCCCCCCCGCTCAACAACTTTTGTTGGCATGCATGGACGAATTTTTTTTAAATGTCCCGCGCCACCCCCCCCCCCAGCTCAACAACTTTCGTTGGCAGGGATTGGGAAGAGGGGAGATCTGAATGTCCCACGGTGGGACTTTTAAAAGTTGGGAGGTATGCATATTTGTGTGACTTGGAATGAATGGGTCTATCAGCCAAGAGGCCCATTCGGTCCAATGAGTAAGGTGGTGCAAGTGTAAAAAAAAAAAACAACCGTTGCGCAACACTGCCCCCTGGTGACAGTGCTGCGGTAATGACACTTGACTGAATCTTCCAGACAACCTTCCTTCTTCTGGCTGTGTCCCTACTCTGACTCTACCCCAAAAGTCCTTGTGTTTGATGCATGAAGAAAGAGGGAGAACAAACAAAAACAGCTCCCATTTCTCCAAAGAGTAGAAAAGCCCAAATAAAAAACTAGGGCACAGTCCTTGTGTTCAAGGGAGTTCTGCAGTAAACAAAAGCGAAACAGCATACAGGAGTCTTTTTTTTTTTTTTGTCTCCTACAAGTAAAACTTCGGATGCGGCAAGAACAGGGGCTTCAGATGCTTATCAAAAGTTTCAACATTATATTCAATGTCCTCTCTATCCTTCCGGCAGATAAGCACCCTGTCTGCATGGATGTGACGGCCCAGCATCCACTCCGCTTTTCAGTCCCTGAACTGTTTAGACACTGATGGTGAACAGGACAAGTACCGGCGGGCATGAGGCACTTTGAGTTTTTCCCAGACGAACTCGTCATACCATCGCTGCCGCAAGACCTCGACTTCAAAAAGTAAGTCCCGAGGCAAATAGGGGTATTCCCATCCATATTCACGGGCAACCCTCTGACAAAAGAGCCGCTGTAGTCGGGCCAAAGGTGGCATCGTGGCCCGCTCACCTTCTCCAGGCGGAACAATAGCTTCTGGATGCCGAGGTACTTTAACTACCTCCTGAGGTTTGAGTCTTGGTGCCCGCAGTGATGCGCGCTGTGTTCCCGCTACCGAGACGGGTGATGCTGCGGGTGGTGGAAGGACAAGCAGAGGACTAGGCTTCCTCATAAGCTCCGGGGCGTACTGTCTCCTGTGGACATAGGCAGATCCTGTGGTGCACGTAGCGCAAGCAATGGCATTTTGTCCCAGCCCTTGCGGTGAAAGAGTTCATCAATTTCACCATCATCTCCACAGTCCGACAGCGATTCTAGGTCGGAGGTGTCGTACATCTCTGCGGGTAGGTAGTTCCCAGTAGACACGGAACCACCCTCCCTGGCGGGCTCCGCCGACTGCGGACTCCCGACACCTCCAACCAACACCACAGTCCCAGCCCCTGGCTCACCTGGACCTTTGGAAGAACAGGGATGTCCAGGACTCTTCCAACTGGATCCATCCAGGCCCGGCAAGCGGCGGGGCGAAGCTCGACCACGACCACAGGACGCCTGTACCAGGCCGACTTTCCTCTTCGGAGGTGGGAGAAGGGAATCTGTGGCGACCGAAGCAGCATCCTCGGATTTTTCTTTCTCAGTCTCTGGTTGGGCAGTCACGTCGCCCTGGTCAGTGCGTACGGGGACCTCCGCAAAGGCCTGGATCTCCCCTTCCGGAGTAGCGGTACCTGTGAGGCAGTTGAGGCAAAGAGCCCGGGGCCTTACTGTGGATGGCTCCACCTCGAACAAGAACTCTTTGCATGCCTCGCAATGCCCGAATGGCTTCAGGTGGACAACCAGTCCCGAACATCCGGGACAGATCACGCCGAGGGCCTCCGTGTCTCTACAGGTGTACAGAGCCAATTGCCCTCAGGGTCTAAGTCTTATCCCCGTGTCTGTCAGGGGAGCAGCAAAAGCAGTCATCTTCGTGGGGTAGGGAACCGGAATGCACGGGGAACTTGAGGTCATCCCGACTATCTGCTGCTCCATCACGCACTGACCTCACGCCGGAGTCTCCACGTGTATCTCCCCACATGGCCAGACTCCTCCCATAACTTGCACGTTTTCACGGGCTTCCACTAGCCTCTGCCCATGAACTGCGCAGTTATGGGGTGCCTCATGGCGCAGTGCAGTAAAAGCCCCCACATGTAGTACGTCACACGGCTAGACTTCTCCCTCTTCTCGCTCTTCCGCATGGGCCTTTCCCATCTTAGGGTCATGTCCACGACTTCGAGCAGGGATGCACTTTGGCCAGTAACATGGCCGACCCACTCGTAACTCCTCCGGGCAGCGAAGTTCAAACACAGACGTTCTCAGTTCCATAGTTAAAACACACACGATCCCGGACTTCCGAGCCCCCACGTGTAGCGGCCTCACTCCCTTCTCTTGTGAATCGGTTATCCGATAGCTCTTATCTAGGGGTATCTTGTATGCGAGAGTGAGATGCGCTACGGCCCATGACCTCCCCATTGCAGCGGGTGAGGTGAAAGCCAGTACCTGTTGTTCTCCTCGGGCCTGTGTGTTTCTTTAAGAGCCAAGTCTGTTGTGCTGACACTTCCCTTCACTCCCATTAACCAGAATACCACACACCGATAAGGGTCCAACTCTTGTTTATTATAGCACATGAATAAACAGTCCTTTGCAAGCCGACTGGTTGGGACCCATAAAACAGTTCAATACGGTGGGGTGAGCAGGTCGAGGCACAGTCCTAACAATCAAACTAAACCACTGTGGTTTCACCAGCGGTTGCTACAGCAATCGGCTTGAGAGAGAACTTGAATCTTTGGAGTCTCTACCAGCGACTTTAGAGAACATGAACTGGAGTACCTTTGCTGCGTTGCGACCCCTGTCAGGGGGAAGATGTCCCTCCAAGGGAGTTACCAGAGGCCCCTCTGTCACCGGGTTGATGCTGCTCCGTGCTCTTCAGAAGGGTAACCTCTCCGGCCTCCTCGCCTCAGATACGGGCCCCACCTCAGGGTCCCTCGGACTCATCCGCCCTTGCGGAGCCCAGTCGAAGTCACTGGGCCCCAGGCCTCTGGTGTAGTACCTCACCCCAGGCTTAAGGTGCCTGAGATGGACGCCAACACTGCTCCGACCAGGCCATGGGCACCTGGGCCGGAACTCCGGACCGCCAGCACCCAGGCCAAAGGTGCCTGGGCGCGGGATAGCAAGAAGACCTCGTGGCGAGGGCGTCTCCCCCTTTTATCTCCTCCCCCAGCAGTCACAGCAGGTTCCCCGCCCCGCTGTACCACCGCCAGAGCAGGACAAAAAGGATGCAGCACTGCGGCAGTGGTTCTACCTCGACTTGGGACAACATCGCCACCCACAGGTCAAGGAGAATAGCACACTACCAAAGTCCCCCTAGATTTAGACCCCCGCTACAGGAGCATAAAGATGCTGCACACACATATACGTCGGCAGAATAGCACAGGCAGGCAAATGGTCATACAGGTACGTTCCTTTGAATTTGCCGCCTTGCAGGCGCACGCCATGGGAGTGTGCCCGCGGGTCCCGCGAAGACGATGTTCACCGGCGGCCCGCGATCGTGAGACCGAGAGGCAGAATGGGGAGATGCCGATGTAAACAAGGCATTTTACTGTTCTGCCTAGTGACATGACAGGGATCTACTGCTCCCTATCATCGGGAGCAGTGATAGTTGTCATGTCAGTGGTAGCCCCCCCCCCCGTTAGAATCACTCCCTAGGAAACACTTAACCCCTTGATCGCCCCTAGTGTTTAACCCCTTCCCTGCCAGTGTCATTTATACAGTAATCAGTGGCTATTTATAGCGCTGATTGCTGTATAAATGACAATGGTCCCAAAATAGTGTCAAAAGTGTCCGATGTGTCCGCCATAATGTCGCAGTCCCGATAAAAATCGCAGATCGCCGCCATTACTAGTAAAAAAAAAAAATTAATAAAAATGCCATAAATCTATCCCCTATTTTGTAGACGCTATAACTTTTGCGCAAGCCAATCAATATACGCTTATTGTGATTTTTTTACCAAACATATGTAGAAGAATACGTATCGGCCCAAACTGAGAAAAAATGATTTTTTTAATATATTTTTTGGGGATATTTATTATAGCAAAAAGTAAAAAATATTGCTTTTTTTTCAAAATTGTCGCTCTTTTTTTGTTTATAGCGCAAAAAATAAGAACTGCAGAGGTGATCAAATACCACCAAAAGAAAGCTCTATTTGTGGAGAAAAAAGGACGTAAATTTTGACGACTGCGCAATTGTCAGCTAAAGCAATGCAGTGCCGAATCGCAAGAAATGCTCTGGTCAGGAAGGGGGTAAATTCTTCCGGATCTGAAGTGGTTAAAGAGGAGGTAAACCCTGATGGGTGCCGACGGTCACAGCATGGGCCCCTATAGAAACGGCCCTTTCTTCATGCACCGATGACGTTGGTTCAAGCGTATATGGTAAATATCTCCTAAACTGTGCAGGTTTAGAAGATATTTTCAGTACCTACAGGCAAGCCTTATTATAGGCTTACCTGTAGGTAAAAGTGCTGTGTAAAGCCGTGTACACACAATCGGTTTTACCGATGAAAACAGTCCGATGGACTTTTTTCATCGGACAAACCGATCGTGTATGGGCCCCATTGGTCTTTTTTTCATCAGTGTTTAAAAATAGAACATGTTTTAAATTTATCCGATGGTTAAAAAACCGATAGCAAATTACTATCGTCTGTGGGGAACTCCATCGGATAAAAAACCCAAGCATGCTCAGAATCAAAACGACGCATGCTCAGAAGCATTGAACTTAATTTTTCTCGGCTCATCTGAGTGTTTTACGTCACCGCGTTTGGAACAGTCGGTTTTTTGACTAATGGTGTGTAGGCAAGACTGATGGAAGTCAGCTTCATCGGTTTTCCGATGGAAAAATCCATCGGTTTAAAAACCATAGGAAATCCGATCGTGTGTACAGGGTTTTAGGGTTTACAACCACTTTAATCCTCTTATACTTTGCCTTCCCTAGTTCCTCCATTCAATTCTCATCAACCCGCTAATGCAATTTTTTAATAAGACCTTCCTATTTTCATTACATACCTTATTTTATATCCAGTGATGTCATCACTGGATCTTTGTGTTCCTCTATGCAATGCAGGCAGATCATGGGTAGTAGGAGGGGCCAGCAGGGTTCTTACATAACTTCCTGAAAGCATCACAGCACCCTGCCTGGTGTCTCAGTACTCCATTATCCCAGCAGTGGGCTGGCTTCGCAGAAGGGTTTATGCAAATATCAATGTCATTATGGGTGGGTGTTAGTCTGGAGGAGTGGGCATTCCTAGGCAGGCTTCGTATGCATGCAGACCACCCCAGGTAGCCACCCACATGTGAAGCTGAGCCTCCATCATTGAAATAACTAAAATCTAATAAATGAAAGGGTTTATGATGTGAAAGGGGCTGAGGACACTTATATGAAAGGGATGTGGGCTGTGATCTGAAGGAAGGGAGGGGGGGCTGAGGACACTGATATAAATGGGGTCTGTGATGTGAATGGGGGACTGCAATGTGAATGGGGCACTGTAATGTGACTGGGGACTGTAATGTGAATGGGGACTGTAATGTGAATGGGGGACTGTAATGTGAATGGGGACTGTAATGTGAATGGGGGACTGTAATGTGACTGGAGGACTTTAATGTGAATGGGGACTGTAATGTGAATGGGGGACTGTAATGTGAATGGGGGACTGTAATGTGAATGGGGACTGTAATGTGAATGGGGACAGTAATGTGACTGGGGGACTGTAATGTGACTGGGGGACTGTAATGTGAATGGGGACTGTAATGTGAATGGGGACTGTAATGTGAATGGGGACTGTAATGTGAATGGGGACTGTAATGTGAATGGGGGACTGTAATGTGACTGGGGGACTGTAATGTGAATGGGGGACTGTAATGTGACTGGGGGACTAGGGTTGCCACCTGTTCGGGATTCATCCGGACAGTTCGGGTTTGGAATCATGCGTCCGGGTTTCAGACTGTCTGAGACCCGGACACATTATTTAGACCAGACTAAGTCTCCCCCCTCCCCCTCTTCTCTCTCCTTCCTCTAAGTAAGTACGCTAAGGTAAATCTGGGTTCTCAGAGCACTCTTTACACCAGAGACCACAGTGCTCCCCTTTACATCAGAGTCCTCTTTACACCAGAGACCACAGTGCTCCCCTTTACATCAGAGTCCTCTTTACACCAGAGACCACAGTGCTCCCCTTTACATCAGAGTCCTCTCCCTACACCAGAGCATCCCTTATGTTAGAGTCCCCAGAGTTCTCCCTTACATCAGAGTCTGCAGAGTCCCCCCTTACAGTGAAAGGATACTCTGCGGGTTCAGATGTAAAAGGGGAACTCTGCAGGTTCAGATGTAAAAGGGGAACTCTGCGGATTCAGATGTAAAAGGGGAACTCTGCAGATTCAGATGTAAAAGGGGAACTCTGCGGACTCTTATGTAAGGGGGAACTCTTGTGATTAACTTCCTATGATTAGAAATGTTATTTAATAGCAACATCTATGCATAGTTTTTCTGTGCATCCTATGAAAAAAAACAATTGCTGTGCGACGCTGAAGTGTTCCGGTTTGACTTGAAGAAAAGGTGGCAACCCTATGGGGGACTGTAATGTGAATGGGGGACTGTAATGTGAATGGGGGACTGTAATGTGACTGGGAGACTGTAATGTGACTGGGGGACTGTAATGTGACTGGGGGACTGTAATGTGACTGGGGGACTGTAATGTGAATGGGGACTGTAATGTGAATGGGGGACTGTGATGTGGATGTGAACGGGGACTGTCATGTATATTACTATGCATTGGGGTTCACTGCAATGTAAGTCTGTTGGCAAGGTGTGTTGGTGTGCCCTTCAGAATAAATGGCACTGCATCACACAAATGGCAGTGCAATGATGTAAACAAACCCAAAAGAAGGTCTAACCCTTCACTGCTCTATCTAAAGTGAAAATAATGCATTTTGGATAGAGTGTGGTTCACTTCTAGGATTACAGCCCACACTAGAGGTCACTAGATGTAGAAAAGAGCCCTGCACGTTTATAAAGCAAAGTGGTGTGGTTTACAAATGTGAATTGTGCTTCACTAGCTTCTGGACCCTGGAGAGTATTCTTCACTTCCTGTCTGGTAGAATGTTGTCAGCAGGACAGGAAGTGAGGGTAAATCTCTCTAACCAATCCCTGATAACAGTAAAAACCAAACACACAAAAGCGATTTACATGCCGCACATATTGGGTACCACTGTGCATACCAGAGTGAGAGCAATCATTCTAGAGCCATCATTCACAGTTAACGATAAAATAATGATCTGTAAAGGTTTTTAAATCGTCGCCTATTCACACTTTGAATGACAATTGCGCAGTCATGCAACACTGTACCCAAATGACATTTTTATCATTTTTTTCCCCACAAATAGAGCTTTATTTTGGTGGTATTTGTTCACCTCTGCGGTTTTTATTTCTTGCGCTATAAACAAAAGAAGAGGGACAAATTTGAAAAAAAAAGACAATATTTTTTACTTTTTGCTATAATAAATATCCATTTTTTTTCTTTTTAAACAATGTTTTTCCTCAGTTTAGGCCAATATGTATTCTTCTACATATTTTTGGTAAAAAAAATTGCAATAAGCGTATATTGATTGGTTTGCGCAAAAGTTATAGTGGCTACAAAATAGGGGATAGATTTATAGCATTTTTTTTTTTCACCAATGTAGCAGGGTGTTCCCCTTTTACTTCCCGGAGACTACATCACCCAGAAACCCATTTGGTAGTGTTCACCGCAGAGACTCATGGGAGGGGTTATATAAGGAGGAGGCGCGGCTGCGCTCGGCCTCTTTGGGACACGAGACTTCAGAGACTGATCCTCCTGTGCGGATGTGTCGGAGTGCAAGGTCTGAAGCCTGAGACCTTGCACAGCACCAAAGAGCCTTCCACCCCACTGCGAGCCTGGGTGGCTCCGGACCTCGTTTGTCTACAGCCGGGACCGGATCGAGGACCCGATCATTGGGGACACTGTGTGTGTGTGGGATACAGTCGGTGGAAGTTCCCCGGACTGGGACCCTGTCCGGGCGGGTGAGAGGGCGTATGCCCAAACTATATACTGTTGTTGCGAATAGGCTGCCGTGGCCCGCAAGTTGTTCTTGATACTTTCATTAGAGGACCTCAAAGGAGCGGTACTAACACTTTATATGATACAGTGTTTACCCCATCTTTACACTTCCCATTGGATTACAAATCATACTCTGTTAATGTGCACCACCGTTAAAGACCTGCCGGTGAAGAAAAGAACCTTATCCCCAATAGACTAAGTTGTAGATATCTGAACCAGGCCTGGTCAGCTTGCTAATTTGTTTGGTTACTGCGCCACAGGGCGCCTAGTTAACGGTCGCCCACTTGGCGCACTTGTTACTGTTCACTTCATATGCATAGTGTGTTAGTGCTGCAGGGCTCTGCAATATATATATATATACTGTCTGTGAACTGTTATAAATGTTAACCCCTTTCTTATCAAAAGCTTAAGTAAATCATATACCCTTTTTATACTATTATCGTCTCGATGTTTAATTACTCATACAGTATAAGAGTTTATTGCTGCCGTAACTAACTGTGCCAGTAGGGGGTCGAGTACTTTGCCGGGGGTTGGCGGAGCTGTCTTTCAGAGCCCAAACTAAATCTGCGGCCTTCTTAGTTGGAGGTATCGCTACACAAATAATGGCGGCGATCACCAATTTTTATCATGACTGCGATTTTGCGACGGATAGATCGGACACTTTTGACACATTTTTGGGACCATTCACATTTATACAGCGATCCCTGCTATAAAAATGCATTGATTGCTGTATAAATATGACTGGCAGGGAAGGGGTTAACACTAGGGGCAATCAAGGGGTTAAATGTGTTCCCTAGGGAGTGATTCTTACTGTGGGCGGAGGGGACTGACTGGGGGAGGTGACCGATCTGTGTCCCTATGTACAAGGGACACACCATCGGTCTCCTCTCCCTAACAGGACGTGGATCTGTGTGTTTACACACACAGATCCATGGTCCTGCTCAGTAACTGGGCAATCTCGGGTGCCCGGCAGCCATCACGGCCGCCGGGCACCCGCATCGGGTCCCCAGTGACGCGGCGGCGCGTGTGCCCCCTAGTGGCTTGGGAAGGCGCAACGTCATATGACGTTCGCCCAGAACGAGAGGGTTTTCCTCCCGCCGTCATTTGACGGCGGACGGTAGACAAGCGGTTTAAGGCTAAGTTGGCTGGTGAGAATAGGGGTGCGTGATGATCCATCTTGCATTAGATGCATGAGGGATCATGGCGACTTGATCAATATGTTGTGGAGGTGCCCCAAACTGCACATATATTGGAAGGAGGTGGTGGGGATTATTAACCAAGTATTTCAAATTCATCACCCTAAACTATGCCTGTTGGGAATTATAGATGAAGTCCGGGCGGAGGAGACCTCTGGACTACCCATAGCTATGGCCCTTTTCCAGGAAAGGAAATTCATTTTGAGGCACTGGAAATCGACAGATCCCCCCATGGTGAAGGAGTGGTTGACGCAAATGGGCGACACTATAAGGCTGGAAACATTTATCTACCAGCACAGGGTAGTGCAACAAAATTCGAAAAAAATTGGGCACCATGGCTAGCTGTTCCTGGTTTAGCCCCTGTAGACCTAATTATGGACCGCTTACTTATGTAAATTGGCTGCAGTAGTGAATGGACTGGGTCCTCCCACCGAGGGCCTTGGATGTTTCAGTTACTCTGTGACCGAGTGTATTCCATTGTTGCAACTGAATCTTATACGGATGTAATGTGATTATGTTTTGATAGTGATATATACTAAATGCAAGATGCTTCAGCATAATATGTATCGATATGGGATTCTGTACTGTTTCTCTTTATTATTGATTTATCAATAAAGTTCCTTTTGATAAAAAAAAAAAAAGGGGCTAAGTTGGACTGTGCAGTTAGGGGCTCCAGTAACTTCATGCAATTGCCATACCTTTAGGCCATTTTTGGCATGCCTGAAGCCTGACCGGAAAACTCCCATATTGTTAGCATTGGCTAGTTGCTGCCCGTACCCGCAGTGAGTGAGCTCAGCAGTACTATGACAGGGGGAGGAAGAGTGCTCGCTCCCGTGATGCTGGAGGTGAGTGCTCAATGTTTGCCACATCCTAGCATAGTCAGGATGGGGCAATGCTAACAATAAATTTGTTTTTTTCCCCCCAGGCTTTGGGGTTGCAGCAATTGGCCTGCAGGTATTGCAAATTAAATTAAGCTATATTGTTCAAAACTGCAAAGTGTCATTTAACATGCTGGGGCCCCTTGGTAGAACAGTTAATTTTATTTAAAAGGTGAACTTTAAAAAAACAAAACAATGTATCATGCTTATCTGGCAAAGCCACTAAAGCAGTTGTGGTCAAATAGAAAATTATAGAGGGCCTCCAGTGCAGTCCCTATTTTTCAATTCAAATGAGATAGCTGTAATGCACCTGAATGCCTGAAAATGTCCTGCTGCTTTTTTTTGCAACATTGAACACCGAAGAGAAAGTTTGACGTTGTGTTGGTGGTAATGGCCACTCTATTCACCCCTGCCCCCCCAACAGTGATGGTCAGTAATTGTGCTTAGTGAGTAGTGCCAGTTAAAACCATCCCCTCTATTGGTTAGGAGCAGTGTTTTTTAATACATACCTGTTGCATTTGTGGTCAAGCATAGGTGTACCCAGCCCATTGCACCCCAAAGCTCAAACACACATGCTTTTCTCTGGAGCCTCAGCTGCACAGGACAGGGAATGAATGGGAAGTTCTCTGTGCTCAGCGGCTTCCTATTCATTCACAAATTGAAGCATAGTAAACAAAGTTTACTATGTTTCAGTTACGAATGAACACAGTGAGTGAGTGTGTTCATTTAGAAAAGAAAGGCACCGGTAAATTACATATTTAATAGCCCCTTCCCTGCTCTCCATCCTGAAACATCCCCCACAGCAGCCGGGGGGGGGGAGAAGAGAGGAAGGAAACCAGCAGCACTGTGGGGCGGGGGAGAGGAGTGGCAGCAGAGGGTCAAGCCTGGGCAGTAGGTGGAATCAGCACTGCAGATAGTTGGCACACCCCCTGCGCACGCCTATGTGGTCATAGTAGTATTTTTTACACCCTCTGGTGCCCAACAGGTGATGGACCCAGCCTAGGTCATGACAGGCTGCACACTGGGATCAGGTGGTCTTAGGGTGACCACATTTCCAAACTACCATTCAGGGACACCCTCCCTTCTGAAAAATCAGCTTGTCCTGTAACGAATCACAGCACTGTGATTGGACACAGGAGGCGGGATTTCTGATTTCTCCAATCACAAGCAGGGGGCGGGGATTGTGCTCCTCCAGGCATTCCCGGCCAGGACAAGTACTGTCAGTGAGTAAAGCGGTGATGTGGCGGCCTTTTTTGGGGGCATCAGATTGGCCCAGGGGGTGGTTGTGTCAGTTTCATTCCGGGACACTGTATTGTCCTGGAATGAAGGTGCCCGGGACAGACCTGCAAAATGCGGGACTGTCCCGGGCAATCCGGGACATGTGGTCACCCTAGGTGGTCTGAGTGTTGGGCACCACAACACTTGAGGGTACTGGATGGCACATAGAGATGGCACGTGAACGTCACATTGTGCATCCCATCGTCTAGGTTCTTCCTTTGCAGAAAATAAAATGACAGCTGGTCAAGAAAACTTGAGCTTGTGATAAATCAAACAGACTGGTGTCTACAAGTAAAGATCAGTACTGCCATTTACTTGCTTACAGAAATTACATGCATAATCTTAAGGAAATGATTTGCAATATAAAGACAGTAACTTTCCTTCTCATTAACATGAAAAGGAGTGGAAATGAAATGATGTTACACAAGCTACTTGTGTAACAAAGCTATTTTGCATGTCACAGATTGCCCCCAGCAGAGTTTGAGCTTACAGGCAACATACTGGTTAGGGAACCTGTTTTATCTGTTCCGAAGTAATCAGCTTTGAAAAGTAGAAATGTAGGATTAATTGTAATAAAAGAAAATGCATACATTTAACTCACAAAGAGTAATATGCCATTTTGTAATGTAAATATTGGTGCATTTTCTATGTGTTGTTGTGCCATCTGCATCAAATGATGTTAAAAGTGATATGCAGCAGTTTCTAATTGATGCCCAATAGTGTGTGCCAAAACAATCAAGCACTTGCACCAATGTTCTGTGTTAAAAATGTTTTTAAATGATACAGCATTACCACAGTGGTATAAATACTGTAGTGAAGAGGGAGCTCTGGTAAGGTGAGAAATAAAGCAAAACTTAATACTCACCTCTCCTCCAGAAAGCTCCCTTGTCTGTGCCAAAATCTTCTCCCCGGCTTCTTCCACGTTTAGGGTCTGGTGGAGTAAGGATGATGTTACTCATATGCATGCGCACTGGAACAAACTAATTTGGGTACTGAGGTCTGCTGAGAATTTACACTATAATGTGTCCTTTTTTTTAGCCTACAACTCATATTGCGTATGTTGGCCTTTGCCTCCGCAGCTAGCACTGCTCAAATAACTCCTATAAATATTCTGAATAGGTGATGGCTAATGGTTTGTGAAGTTGAGTGATTCTAAGTATAAAAATATATCTAGATTCAACTTCTTTATTTAATACAATTCAAAATTTGTAAAAAATAATAATTTCATTGGAAGTACAACAGCAAGTGATGCAAAGTGGCTTTACAGTGAGAACTATATATGTGTAGCGGGGGTCCTAAATTTAGGTTATGCTGTACCAAATTTAGGGGTAATTTGAGTGGTAGTTGGCTCAAGTCTTTCAATTGCTGGACTCTGCCTTGCTGCTGTTTCACCTGGCGTGCAGTTCCCTTAAGTAGTATGGGTGGCGCTGTCACTGGTACTCGGGGTCGAACCACAGGTGTTAGAGTGGCGATTGGGTGTCCTCTCTCAGCAGCCGTGCAGTGGGCGAGGTCTACCCGCTGTGCATGCCAGGAGAGGGTACAGAAGGGGCAGACGCCATAGGGCAGGGAGCTAGTTACTACCCCAGGGACCTGTACCCAGGTAGAAGGTATTGTGTGGAGTCCAGGTTCGAGTGCATGGCCCTCCAGGTCATGGGGCCACGTGCGCCTCAGTCCCAGGCACCTTTAGTCCTGGGACTGCAAATTCAGCCCGGGCCCAGCACCTTTAGCTGGAGCCCACTTCGGGAGGAAGAATCCCAGGGTGCTGCCTTGCGAGGGGACCTGTTTCTGGAAGAGGAGGCTGGAAGAGGACCGTTCCGAGGGACTGGTGAGAGATCACAGTGAAGGAAGGGGCCCAGTAACTCTCTCTAGAGGGATGTCATCCATCCGAAAACCAGGGGCCTAACATCTGGACCATCAGGAGGTTTGGGACACTATAGATTCTGTGGCAGAGGATCTCCTAGACGCATCCATTAGGGAACTAAATTGACTGTTCAAGCTACACGCTGGCTGCTAGTGCTGTTGGGTGACTATACGGGTGAGCTATACCCACTCGGGACCGAGTGGCGACGAAGCCAGGAGTGCCTGAATGCTGTCTGTCTTCCTAAGACCTTTCTTTCTTCACGCATAAGAAAATAAAGCTCTACGTTGGAGTGATATACTGGTGTGGACCTTGGAGTTACTTGGGGTATAAAGACTTTGTCCCTGCATACTGGGGACAGAAACCAACTTTGAGGAGAACCTCGCTGCAAGTGAAACAAGTGTGCTTAACCTCTGCAACCCAGAGGGTACGGGCAGGGTAGCCATGGTGCGCCTTACTCTCCTGTGAACGAGCCAGAGATGTTTGGAGGAGTATGGGCACTGTGCCAGACGACAAGTGAGTGTGGGAGCTACATATGCATTATACCTTTCTATGCAGCAAGCGGCGCTGCAGTATTATAGTTTGTATCTATGATATGATGTAATGGGAGAAAGTATTGTTTTTCCTCTGTGTGTACTTGTTTGTGTTCAGTTCCTGTTCCTGTCTTCATGCTGATGAAGACATGTTCTGCAAACCTCCATGAAAGTAAAGCATATTGCTGTATACAAGAAGCTTCCAGCACATTATTTCAATACTCTAGACAATAGGTTATGGGCCCAGCGCACCCAGTCACCTAGCAGCACCCAGGCACTGGAACGAGAACTGGCCAGCAGTTCAGATGTGAAGTTTGTAATTGCAAAGCTGAACAATGCCAGCTGTGAAAGTTTAAACTAGAAATGTTTCCCACCTCTCTTCCCCCCCTTTCCCCTCCCCCTCCCCATTTTCCTTGTGGCCCCTTTCCCTCCCTCTCCCCCCCTTCTTTCTACCCCCTTTCTATCCTTTCCTTCTCCTACTCTTTTCCTTTCACACTTTCCTTTATCTTTAGGGTTTTTCTCTTCCTTCTTGAACACTCCACAACACCTCCCCCCTCCCTCTTCTTTCCATCTTCCCCCTTTTTTTCCCCCTTCCGCCCCCCATCCCTTTTTTCTCTTTTTCTGTTCACCCATTTCACCCTTTTCTTAACACACTGCCTTACATTTATAACTTAATCACTCATACTTAGGGTCCGACCCTATCTCCTCCGGAGGGACTGGGTTAAGCATTCCCACGGGCTCCCCAGGCTCAACGTGTCCCCCGCCCCAAGCCATTGCTTCATTTTTACAGCCTTTAGGTGAGTAAACAAATAAGTTTCATGCACTCATGAAGAATTCGATTATAATGTTTAGATACCTAACAATGCTTAATTGTGTACTTTTTTAACCTCTCCTCCCCCCTGTCTATACCTATGTGAGACACCACTGCACATAAAATAGCATAAGATGTAACTGTATTCATACGTTAAATGTCTAATAACCCTACATTTAGATTTTGTTATATGTTATTGATGCAAATCTATGTAAACCAATTTACTGAAATGCCCATATACATTCTAATTATTTTAGTTTATGGACTTATACTATTTATGCTTATCCTATTCACGTTTCATTATTCATATAATGTTATATAATATCTTTTTGTGCTATTCTTAAGGCCCTGACAAAGCGGTATTGTCTGCGAAACGCATGGGCCACACCTTCCGATATTTCCGGGACCTGCACACCCCGAATTCAAAATAGGAGACTGTATTTTGTTTTAAATTGTCTGAAAATTGTCTTGTGTATTTTTAGATAGCACTGCCCAAGGCAGTCAAATAAAACTTTTTCTATTTTTCTATAACTGTAGTATTCTGTGTGTTTACACTCCACCAAGGCACAAAGTCCCACCCTACTTTACCTTTTTGAAACCTATTTACATTCCTTTTTAGGATGGTGCCCTTTGTAGGAGTATAATTATTCCACGTCTACTCCAACCCCTACACATGTTTCTCAGAAAGGATGCGGCAAGTGCTGAATACAAACAGACCCACAAACAGTGAGAAGGAGGAATAGGACAGGAAAGACAGACTGGCAAAAGCAACTATAAGCTTACTAGTGGAAGATGACCAGCTTATCCATATAGGAACAGAGAAAACGGCCAAAGATATCTGGACTTCATAACAAAAACTGCATTAGCTTTCAAACCTCAACAATAAGCTATTTCTACTAAGAAAGCTTTATAAGCTGAGACTAGACGAAGGACAGCAAATAGAGTTGCTAGAGATCATAGTGCAGCTGCGTACCATTGGAGAGGATATTAAAGATAACCATACTGTTGCCCTGCTCCTCTGCAGCCTTCCAGAGACATATACTGCTCTTATTAATGCTGGAATATGTCAAGGGCAAATTAATAAATGAATATGACAGAAGGAAAGAAAATAAGCACCGTAATGACAAAGCTCTTAAGATTTACAAAGGCACAAAGCACAACATAGAAACCAGAGCCTTTTTTCACTGTAAAAGTACCGGTCACTTAAAAAGGAACTGTTCTATCTGGAAAGCCGAGCAACTAAAGCTATCCACAAAAGAAAGGCCTCGTACACACGACCGATTTTCTCGGCAAGAACCAGCAAGAAACTTGCTGGCAGAGAGGTCTTGCCGAGTAGATCGGTCGTGTGTACGCTGCTAGCGTGTTTCTCGTCGAGAAAACCGACAAGAAACCTCGACGAGAAAATAGAGAACCTGCTCTCTATTTTCTCGTCGAGATTCTCCTCGGCGTGTTTCTCGACGAGAAAAGTGAGTGTGTGTACACTTACCTGTCCGCCCGGAAGCCCGCGCATGTTCGAAATGAATTTGACGCATGCGCGGTAGCTTCCTAGGCATACGTAGGGTATACCAAGATGGCGGCGACGGCATCGAATGTGACGAGCGCATGCTCGACGTAGTCGATGACGTCACCGCGTACACTCCTTTCAAAGAACCGCGGGTTCTTTGAAACGAGCGTGTGTACACTCGGCCGGGACAAGTTTCTTGTCCAAGAATCTCGTCGAAAAAAACAACATGTTTTTCTCAACGAGAATCTCGGCCGTGTGTACGAGGCCAAAGAGTCAAAGCAATCACAAAGGAAACAAACGTATAGCCCTTCCCAATCGAGCGCTCCAGGAGGAAAAAGAGAAATCCGGTGAAAGAAAAAGACACAAAGAGGTTGTGCTATAAAACACCTCCCTCCTACTACCAATGAAGGAAAAAAGCTGCTGCTAGTTCCTGTCCATAGACAGGCAAAATAATAAATAGAAAAAACACATATACACAATAAATAATATATATATATATATATAAGCAGCGCTAATTAAGTGCAAGCTGTGGGGGAGGGGAAACAGTTTCAGACAGGAGTGAATCTTAAGGTAAAAAACACACAGTATCTCATGGATAAGTCCGTAATAGGAGGTGATGAGAAAAAGAAATCTTCTTAATAGAGCCGCAATGCTCTCATTCTGCCACCAACACCACCACTCGTGAAGAGAGGAAAACTGGGGGGCCGTGAGACCTCCCCTATGATAGAACTCTTACCAGACGGCGCTGGATCAAAGGCAAAAACAAAGTGGCTACAGATCTCCTCCTCTCTCAGATAGCGGATATCATCAAACGGGATGCTCACATGTGTGTAAGAAAGAAGATCCACAATAGTGTAACTCCACAAAAACACAAGTTTATTGGTCCCCAATAACTCCCATAAAAACCGCACTTACAATATATAAAGAATCATAATACATTACTCGATCATGGACGCTGCTGGAACCGCGAGATGTCAGAGCTGTGTCTCCGTCCTAACTTCCCTGCTCCGTTCAGCTGACGTACGTGTGCGACGACCAGCGTCGTGACGTCACTATGATATGCAGTCACTGTATCTAACCCAGACGCGTTTCGTCAGTAATTGACATCATCTGTGGGTGTGGACAAGTGACTAGGTATGCCATATTATATGGACTGATATGCTAGCTGATTGGTTGAACTTAGGGAGATGACACAACCAGACAACCGCGCTGACATCTCGTCCATTGATTCGTCACCGCATAGCATAACATAGCATAGGATAACAACACTTACTAATACATATATTGTCTCCTATCGGAAAACAACAGGAATAATGTCCTCATGTGCAAAATAGTAACCACTATTCATAACTTACTAAAAAGGTAATCTGCATATTAAAACTTTATAAAACCGCTGTATTAATAAGAAATTATAATAAAATGCATAGTGAATGAATGACTGGGTATAACTAAACCTTACATAAATCATAATCATAATAAAATGTAAACACTAAAAGGCAAAGTTCTATATACAATCAATGTGTATATACTAAACATGATTAATAGTATTATGGGCACCAGAACCTAGATGGAACCCAAATAATATGATTAATACCATAATAAAGGAGTACTAGACAGATAAAGAAATACTTATTAACATATGCATTCCTTTTCAAACATAATAATGCTAATAATTAAACTCCATAAAAGAACATTATTCATAACAGAGATATGGACAGTAGAGCTACTAGTAGTCACTTATGAAACAGTTCACATCCAGCTCTATATTCATTCCTTTTGGTGTGAGTGTATCCATGAGAAATATCCAGCGTGTTTCTCTTTTGGATATCTCTCGCACCAAGTTCGAACCTCTCCAGTTCGGGTGTATACAATCTACGCCCCAAAATTTCAGAACAGAGGGATCTTGACTATGGTGTTCTTTAAAATGTAAGGATACACTATGATATTTATATCCAATCTCTATATTGTGTATATGTTCAGAGATACGAATCTTCAATTTCCTTTTGGTTCGGCCCACATACATCAAGTTGCATGGGCATTGCAGAACGTATATAACGTGGGTGGTATTACACGTTATAAACTCTGAAATCTTACAGGGCCTGTCATTCCCTGAAGAAACAAAATCTGTTAGTCCCCTAATATGATTGTTCACTGTTAGACATGAACTGCATTTACGGCATGAATAGAACCCGTTAAATTGCCAGCAAATACTTCTTCTAATAGGGGGATCCAATACTTTATGTACAATTTTATCACCAAAGTTAGGAGCTTTGCGATAAATGAAAGGTGGTTGCACTGGTAGTACACTCTGTAAGGTTCTATCCAAACATAGAACATGCCAATGCTTTCTGAATATTTTTTCGACTTCCTTATACTGAGTATGGAAGTTCGATATGAAACCCCATTCTTGTCTCGGGTTAGTAATACGCTCCCTATTGACAAAAAGCTCATCTCTTGGCATATTTGCAAGATCTTCTACAATCTTATCCAAGACTCGCTCATCATATCCTTTCTGGGTGAATCTTTCTTTTATAACCCTAGAATATGTAATGAAATCATCCTTCGTAGTACAATTCCGTTTAACCCTCATAAGTTGACCCTTAGGGATGTTATTAAGCCAGTTGGGATGATGGCCACTCATCAAGGGCAAATAACTATTCCTATCAGTTGGTTTAAAGTAAATAGTTGTAGAGAGGGTAGTGCCATGCAATCTTACATCAACATCCAGAAAGTGTATGTGTTCATTGCTGAACTCGTAATCTAGTCTGATGTTGTTTTTGTTATCATTCAGTTCTTTCAAAAAAGTATGTAATGACAACTCGTCTCCTTCCCAAATGAAGAACAGATCGTCGATGTACCTCCTGTAAAACAGGAGGCCATCTTTCCTACTGGCAAACACGGACTTATCCTCCCACTCACCCATGAACAAATTTGCGATACTGGGCGCGAATCTCGCGCCCATCGCAACTTCTCTCTTTTGGGAGTAATATTCATGGTTATACCAAAAATAGTTGTGGGCCAAGCAGAAGTCCAATGCTTGGCCCAAAAAAACTTTTTGTTCAAAGGGAATATCCTCACGCTGACTCAATGCCCAATTTAATGCCAACAGGGCGTCGTCATGTTGGATAATAGTATACAATGACGATACATCCGCGGTCACCAAAAGAATACGGGTTTTACCAGTTAAATCAATATCATTGATGAGTTGTAGAAAGCTCTTAGTATCCTTTAAATAGGCCCTAGTGTTGAACACACTGGCCTGAAGAAAGGTATCTAAATATTGACCTAATCTTACCGTAACCGACCCTATGCTATTCACAATAGGTCTGGCGGGTGGCTTTGTAGAGTCCTTATGCACTTTAAGGAGAGTATATATAGTAGGCACTCTGCAAAAACTAGGTGACAGATATTTATGTTCTTTCTTATTTAGAACTCTCTTAGCTCTACCCATATCTACTAATTTTTGTAGGTCAGCATGATATGCATGAGTAGGATTATTGTTTAACTTAACATAAGTGGTATCATCGGATAACATGTTGGAAAGTTGGGTGTCATAGTAGGATTTATCCAGTATGACTACCCCTCCCCCTTTATCCGCTGGGCGTATTACGATATTTTTCCTATCACGTAATTGCTTAATGCCCTCCTGAATATGTGGGGGATTAAAATTTTTCTTCACTATGACCTTGTCCAAATCTTTCAGGACTAGGCTTTTAAATACATCAACATGTTGATTTGCCGAATTCGGCGGGTTAAACAGTGACCTATTTTTCAAGGCACTGTCTACTCCTATAATGTTGGTATTACTTGGATGGTTACCACTTGGACCACTGTTAAGAAAATATTTTTTAATATTTAATTTTCTAATGTACTTATGGATGTCCATATACGTATCAAATTTGTTCAAAGATTTCTTGGGGGCACATTTCAAACCTAAATTCAATATATTGAGTTCCTTATGTGAAAGAGAAACTAAGCTGAGGTTGTATATTCCTACTGTTCCATCCTTCTTTTTTTGCTGTTTGTATTGGATCCTGCTCCCTGCCCTGCATCCTCTCCGTCTCTTCTGGGTGGGACCGGTGGATGTGGGTACTGGTTCCATTCTTGTGGGGGTCTCCACCATCCTTGCTGGTTGTAAGGCGGATAATAATTCACAGGGGGCTTCCCCCTGTTGGACTGGTTGCCCCTGTGACCCCTGGTTCCTCTCTTGCCCCTCCCTAAAAAAGACTGTCGTGGGGATCCTTCATTAATCCGTTCATCATTATATTGAAGAGGCTCAAATCTATTATTAGTGGGCAATGGGTACTGATAATCACTGTGGGAAACACCTGCTCCATTAAACTTGTGTTTTTGTGGAGTTACACTATTGTGGATCTTCTTTCTTACACACATGTGAGCATCCCGTTTGATGATATCCGCTATCTGAGAGAGGAGGAGATCTGTAGCCACTTTGTTTTTGCCTTTGATCCAGCGCCGTCTGGTAAGAGTTCTATCATAGGGGAGGTCTCACGGCCCCCCAGTTTTCCTCTCTTCACGAGTGGTGGTGTTGGTGGCAGAATGAGAGCATTGCGGCTCTATTAAGAAGATTTCTTTTTCTCATCACCTCCTATTACGGACTTATCCATGAGATACTGTGTGTTTTTTACCTTAAGATTCACTCCTGTCTGAAACTGTTTCCCCTCCCCCACAGCTTGCACTTAATTAGCGCTGCTTATATATATATATATATTATTTATTGTGTATATGTGTTTTTTCTATTTATTATTTTGCCTGTCTATGGACAGGAACTAGCAGCAGCTTTTTTCCTTCATTGGTAGTAGGAGGGAGGTGTTTTATAGCACAACCTCTTGCAAGTGTCTTTTTCTTTCACCGGATTTCTCTTTTTCCTCCTGGAGCGCTCGATTGGGAAGGACTATACGTTTGTTTGCTTAATATATTTATAAGAGATTACAGAGCAGCTATGGAGGCAGTGAGTTTTCTGATGAATAGACAAATTGATCTTAATACATTGTTTAATATAGAGTCTAACCCACCAGTCCAAGATGATCATAGGTCCACCTTACTCTCTCTTGGTAATGCACTAGAGAAACAGGTGAGGACTTGGTGGGATATCAGTACAATGGAGCAATACTTGAAAGAAAAAATTATAGTCAGAAGTCTGAGATGGGAGGTCACTCCCCAAGACGGATTGGATGATATTGAGTCTATGAATGAATGGGTAGAGTTTTTTAATGGGGTGGGTATTAGGTTGCAGGAATTCGTTTTAAAGCGTAAACGTAAAAAGTTCCCAGCAATGGATAGACTTTAATAGCAATATAAATAAAAAACTTGATAAAATTGATAAGGACACCCAAAAGAAAAAAGTGAAGAAATTTCACCGTGATATAGGAGATTTTAAAAGTGGGATTGTTTATATGTGGCAGAATAAAATATCTCCAATAGAGAATGTCACCACTTTACATCCAGTTAACACCACAGGGAGACAGGAGCAGGTGGAAACACAGAGTACCCCCTGTATCCCTACATCAAACCCACCTCCTCACCCCTATAATGATAGGAGTAGAGGAGGGAGGGGCAGAGGTGGACAAAACCGCTCTAATTCTAGAGGTGGTCAAAATAATGGAGCAGGTGTTTCCCACAGTGATTATCAGTACCCATTGCCCACTAATAATAGATTTGAGCCTCTTCAATATAATGATGAACGGATTAATGAAGGATCCCCACGACAGTCTTTTTTAGGGAGGGGCAAGAGAGGAACCAGGGGTCACAGGGGCAACCAGTCCAACAGGGGGAAGCCCCCTGTGAATTATTATCCGCCTTACAACCAGCAAGGATGGTGGAGACCCCCACAAGAATGGAACCATTACCCACATCCACCGGTCCAACCCAGAAGAGACGGAGAGGATGCAGGGCAGGGAGCAGGATCCAATACAAACAGCAAAAAAAAAGAAGGATGGAACAGTAGGAATATACAACCTCAGCTTAGTTTCTCTTTCACATAAGGAACTCAATATATTGAATTTAGGTTTGAAATGTGCCCCCAAGAAATCTTTGAACAAATTTGATACGTATATGGACATCCATAAGTACATTAGAAAATTAAATATTAAAAAATATTTTCTTAACAGTGGTCCAAGTGGTAACCATCCAAGTAATACCAACATTATAGGAGTAGACAGTGCCTTGAAAAATAGGTCACTGTTTAACCCGCCGAATTCGGCAAATCAACATGTTGATGTATTTAAAAGCCTAGTCCTGAAAGATTTGGACAAGGTCATAGTGAAGAAAAATTGTAATCCCCCACATATTCAGGAGGGCATTAAGCAATTACGTGATAGGAAAAATATCGTAATACGCCCAGCGGATAAAGGGGGAGGGGTAGTCATACTGGATAAATCCTACTATGACACCCAACTTTCCAACATGTTATCCGATGATACCACTTATGTTAAGTTAAACAATAATCCTACTCATGCATATCATGCTGACCTACAAAAATTAGTAGATATGGGTAGAGCTAAGAGAGTTCTAAATAAGAAAGAACATAAATATCTGTCACCTAGTTTTTGCAGAGTGCCTACTATATATACTCTCCCTAAAGTGCATAAGGACTCTACAAAGCCACCCGCCAGACCTATTGTGAATAGCATAGGGTCGGTTACGGCAAGATTAGGTCAATATTTAGATACCTTTCTTCAGGCCAGTGTGTTCAACACTAGGGCCTATTTAAAGGATACTAAGAGCTTTCTACAACTCATCAATGATATTGATTTAACTGGTAAAACCCGTATTCTTTTGGTGACCGCGGATGTATCGTCATTGTATACTATTATCCAACATGACGACGCCCTGTTGGCATTAAATTGGGCATTGAGTCAGCGTGAGGATATTCCCTTTGAACAAAAAGTTTTTTTTGGGCCAAGCATTGGACTTCTGCTTGGCCCACAACTATTTTTGGTATAACCATGAATATTACTCCCAAAAGAGAGGAGTTGCGATGGGCGCGAGATTCGCGCCCAGTATCGCAAATTTGTTCATGGGTGAGTGGGAGGATAAGTCCGTGTTTGCCAGTAGGAAAGATGGCCTCCTGTTTTACAGGAGGTACATCGACGATCTGTTCTTCATTTGGGAAGGAGACGAGTTGTCATTACATACTTTTTTGAAAGAACTGAATGATAACAAAAACAACATCAGACTAGATTACGAGTTCAACAATGAACACATACACTTTCTGGATGTTGATGTAAGATTGCATGGCACTACCCTCTCTACAACTATTTACTTTAAACCAACTGATAGGAATAGTTATTTGCCCTTGATGAGTGGCCATCATCCCAACTGGCTTAATAACATCCCTAAGGGTCAACTTATGAGGGTTAAACGGAATTGTACTACGAAGGATGATTTCATTACATATTCTAGGGTTATAAAAGAAAGATTCACCCAAAAAGGATATGATGAGCGAGTCTTGGATAAGATTGTAGAAGATCTTGCAAATATGCCAAGAGATGAGCTTTTTGTCAATAGGGAGCGTATTACTAACCCGAGACAAGAATGGGGTTTCATATCGAACTTCCATACTCAGTATAAGGAAGTCGAAAAAATATTCAGAAAGCATTGGCATGTTCTATGTTTGGATAGAACCTTACAGAGTGTACTACCAGTGCAACCAACTTTCATTTATCGCAAAGCTCCTAACTTTGGTGATAAAATTGTACATAAAGTATTGGATCCCCCTATTAGAAGAAGTATTTGCTGGCAATTTAACGGGTTCTATTCATGCCGTAAATGCAGTTCATGTCTAACAGTGAACAATCATATTAGGGGACTAACAGATTTTGTTTCTTCAGGGAATGACAGGCCCTGTAAGATTTCAGAGTTTATAACGTGTAATACCACCCACGTTATATACGTTCTGCAATGCCCATGCAACTTGATGTATGTGGGCCGAACCAAAAGGAAATTGAAGATTCGTATCTCTGAACATATACACAATATAGAGATTGGATATAAATATCATAGTGTATCCTTACATTTTAAAGAACACCATAGTCAAGATCCCTCCGTTCTGAAATTTTGGGGCGTAGATTGTATACACCCGAACTGGAGAGGTTCGAACTTGGTGCGAGAGATATCCAAAAGAGAAACACGCTGGATATTTCTCATGGATACACTCACACCAAAAGGAATGAATATAGAGCTGGATGTGAACTGTTTCATAAGTGACTACTAGTAGCTCTACTGTCCATATCTCTGTTATGAATAATGTTCTTTTATGGAGTTTAATTATTAGCATTATTATGTTTGAAAAGGAATGCATATGTTAATAAGTATTTCTTTATCTGTCTAGTACTCCTTTATTATGGTATTAATCATATTATTTGGGTTCCATCTAGGTTCTGGTGCCCATAATACTATTAATCATGTTTAGTATATACACATTGATTGTATATAGAACTTTGCCTTTTAGTGTTTACATTTTATTATGATTATGATTTATGTAAGGTTTAGTTATACCCAGTCATTCATTCACTATGCATTTTATTATAATTTCTTATTAATACAGCGGTTTTATAAAGTTTTAATATGCAGATTACCTTTTTAGTAAGTTATGAATAGTGGTTACTATTTTGCACATGAGGACATTATTCCTGTTGTTTTCCGATAGGAGACAATATATGTATTAGTAAGTGTTGTTATCCTATGCTATGTTATGCTATGCGGTGACGAATCAATGGACGAGATGTCAGCGCGGTTGTCTGGTTGTGTCATCTCCCTAAGTTCAACCAATCAGCTAGCATATCAGTCCATATAATATGGCATACCTAGTCACTTGTCCACACCCACAGATGATGTCAATTACTGACGAAACGCGTCTGGGTTAGATACAGTGACTGCATATCATAGTGATGTCACGACGCTGGTCGTCGCACACGTACGTCAGCTGAACGGAGCAGGGAAGTTAGGACGGAGACACAGCTCTGACATCTCGCGGTTCCAGCAGCGTCCATGATCGAGTAATGTATTATGATTCTTTATATATTGTAAGTGCGGTTTTTATGGGAGTTATTGGGGACCAATAAACTTGTGTTTTTGTGGAGTTACACTATTGTGGATCTTCTTTCTTACACACATGTGAGCATCCCGTTTGATGATATCCGCTATCTGAGAGAGGAGGAGATCTGTAGCCACTTTGTTTTTGCCTTTGATCCAGCGCCGTCTGGTAAGAGTTCTATCATAGGGGAGGTCTCACGGCCCCCCAGTTTTCCTCTCTTCACGAGTGGTGGTGTTGGTGGCAGAATGAGAGCATTGCGGCTCTATTAAGAAGATTTATTTTTCTCATCACCTCCTATTACGGACTTATCCATGAGATACTGTGTGTTTTTTACCTTAAGATTCACTCCTGTCTGAAACTGTTTCCCCTCCCCCACAGCTTGCACTTAATTAGCGCTGCTTATATATATATATATATATATTATTTATTGTGTATATGTGTTTTTTCTATTTAATCACAAAGGAAACTGAAGACACATAACCTAAAATCACACATATAGGTTGGACTTGATGGACTTTTTTCAACCTCACCTACTATAATGGAGGGGGACCTTTAAAGTAACACAGAGTGGCAAGCCACAAGGCTAATGCATAGACTCAGGTGCGACAAGCCACATGACTAGCGATGAGACCTTCTTCACAAACATTGATTACATGCAAAAGACAACGTTTTCCTAGCAAACAGGAAAAGCATCACGGCAGAAGGTAAAGGCCAGGCCTTCATGAACTGCATTACACCACAAGGCGAGCACACTATCCTTGTAAAGAAAGTGCTGTATGTTCCAGAACTAGAAAGCAGCCTTCTATTAGTGAAAAGTCTTGCAAACAACGGTTGCACAGTCAAGTTCCAGGGTGATGAATGCACAATTCGCAATAACGAGTATTTCCTTGCAAAAGGAAAACTGGGTGATCATCTGTACAAGCTCATTACCACAAACCAGCAAGCCAATATAGTCTCTAATGACATACACAGCAAATATATTCACTTATAGCACAGGCGGCTGCGGTACAGAAGTCCAGAAGCTATACAGGACATTATAAAGAGAGGTTTATCAGAAGATTTAACAATAGCGCCTTGCAAAGTGCTCATGAAATGCAAGTGCTGTATTAAAGCAAAAGCCACACATGCTCCCCCTCTACAGGCATCTCAAAAAAAAAAACTACTCACCCCCTGCAGCTCATACACAGTGATGTATGCGCGCCAAAGAAAACTCCCACATCAGGCAGGAACAGATATCTACTGACTTTCATTGATGATTGTTCCAGGTACACAACTACTTATCTGATGAAACACAAGAATGAAACATCAGAGAAACTTCAAGAGTTCATTGCCATGTCTAACAACCAGTTTTAACAGAAACCAGGAATAATACACACTGACAATGAGGGAGAATACATAAACAAAGAAGTGGCCTCATATCTGAAGAGACAAGGAATAGTACACCAGACAACCACACATACACTCCTGAACAAAACATTGTAGCAGAAAGGAAAAATCGCACTCTTAAAGAAATGGCCAGTTTTATGCTGTTGGATGCCCACCTACCTCACAAGTACTGTGGAGAAGCAGTCATGACTGCAACCTACCTACAGAACAGACTACCCTCAAAAGCCATTAAAAGTACTCCATTCGAAATGTGGCATGGATCAAAGCTTAGCATAGGGCACATCAGAGTGTTTGGATGTAAAGCATATGCCTATATTCCAAGTGAAAAGCGATCCAAACTGGTTAACAGAGCCATAGAGGGCATTCTAGTAGGCTACAGTGAGCAAACTAAGGGTTACAGAATCCTACACCCAAAGACTGACAAAGTGACAATAAGCCGTAGTGTTTATTTTGATCGGAGCCCATCACCAGAAACACCAATTCTTGAAAGCTGTGAGGTGAAAATGCCAAGCAAACCAGAAGAAAAGGTCGACCAAAGCGAACCTCTGCAGGAGTCAGAACAAGAGGATGTACTCGCATTGCCTAAACCAAGTTCCCCCAGCAGATCCTGCTGAACTGCCTAAAGTCAGAAGATCCATTGGGACTACAAAGGGGATACCACCCGCAAGCTGTCATACACTGTCAAAACACACATCATACTTGAACCAACATACTGGAAAGACATAGAAAAACTGCCAAAATGTGAAGCCAATAAATGGAGAAAGGCAGCAGAAGAAGAATTAAAGTCACTTCAAGAAAATAAAACCTGGATACACAAAGAGCTCCCTACCCGCAAAACTATAGGAAGTAAGTGGACTTTCAAAGTAAAGGTAGAAGGGAATATCCACAAATACAAAGCCAGACTAGTTGCCAAGGGTTACCCCCAGAAATTTAACAGATGAGTCATCAGTCCATCTGTGTTCAATGTAGGTAATTGGCCAATAAGAAAAAAACATCCATCATGGCCAGAAAAAACTGCCTAGCAACCGAAAGGTGATAGATTGCAAAAAATAAATTAAAATAAATACAACACTAAATAGCGGACAAACATGGGACATTTTAGACATTCAATATGCAAATTGATACCAATTGTATCATTTTGCATATTGAATGTCTAAAATTTCCTCACCTGTTACTAAGGCAAGTCCATTGGTTAGAGGGGGTATAAATACCCGGTGCTTGTCACTTGGCTGCTATCCCTGATGAAGTCACGTGACCAGTGATGCAACACATCGGGTGGAGCCTTGTGACGTCATTTCCGGTGGCGTTTTGCGGAAAGGGGGTGAGGAGGCCAGTGTGTCACTACTCCCATTGTTTTTTACTGCGGTTTTTATTCTTACTTGATGTAAGCAGCTTCTTTTACTAAATAAATTTACTTTTTATTTGGCAATAATGCACTATGGCTGTTCTTTGTTTTTTGTTGAGCGCCATTTATACAAGAAGTGTCATTCCTTGGAGCGAGCTATTTTGTCTATATATGGAATTACCCAAGATCTATTTATGCCAAGATTTGGACGTAGTTCTTCGTCTTCGTCTTTGCTTGGGACCTGGATGTCTTTACAGATCCATCAGCAGGATTCCTTATCTGACTATCTGATGAGCCTTGTTTGACCTTTGGGTCATTGTTGGAGGTGAGCGGCCAATTCATAAATTTAACAGTCGATGTTTGGATTGATGTTTTGTCTGTTTTTTTTTTCTATCAAGTTATCCCTATGAGATTTTTACCTCTATATGAACTGATTCCTACCATTGGGCTTTAGTTGGACGTTTATTCACATTTATTTATTTGTATGTTTGGATACTCATATTCATTCTTTGAGTATATTATTTTATGGCACGTTATTTAATAAGCGCACCAGTCTCATTTCTTCATTTTACAGGGATGTATAAAGCTTACATATTCAGAAAGGGTCAATCCTAGAAGCACACACATTGACGTCAAGCATCACCTACTGAGGGACCATCAAGAACAAGGTGTTATTGACATTCAATATTGCCTGTCAGAGGAGATGACTACTGATGCACTCACCAAGCCTTTGTCGAAGGGACATCATAATTATATCCAGAAGAAGCTGAATATAATTTGATAAAGCACATGCTGTTGAGAAGGGGTGTTGGAAGTACAACAGCAAGTAAGGCAAAGTTTCTTTATAGTGTGAACCATATATAAATATATATGCATTATACATTTCTATGCAGCAGGTGGCACTGCAGTATTATATTGTGTATCTGTGATGTGTGTACTTGTTTGTGTTCAGTTCCTGTCTCCATGCTGATAAAGACATGTTCTGCAATCCTCCATGGAAGTAAAGCGTATTGCTGTATACAAGAAGCTTCCAGCGCACTATTTCAATACTCTGCACAACAAGTTTTAGATTCTAATAGCTTTTGACTTTAATCCACAAATGATTATGCATGGTATTACTCCTTAAAATAGCACTAGCAACATCATTGCCAGAAGAATTATCGGGCAGTTCACTTAACTATAATGCATATGGTACTTTCATATTCATCTGTTTGACTTATATTGTACTTCCCATTCAAATGTTAAGCAATAATACTGGTCTTCAGGGAATCCTGTCCTGTGTCATTACATTTCTGTGAGTGGAAGAACAATAGCAAAGGGTGTAGTGCATGAAAGTTCCCCCTGCTGGTCCATTATGTGATTTACAGAATTGAAGATAATCTTTGTGTAGCACCCTCCTAGATAGGCTGCTGGGATATCAGGCAAATTTAGTTATTTTTGCTTCCTCTGTAATCATTTGAACACCTATTGATTTCTTTTGGCTGTGCGAGATCTCACAGGTTTCAGGTTTGACTGCTTCCCCTGCCTTCTCGAAGTTCTCAGAACATAGGGCTGGGAGAGTCAAATGGGCATCCTGAATATTTATTGTGCTTCAGCCAATCCCTGGGGAGGCTTCTCCAGTAGGTGGCTAGGGAGAATGTAAATAGTCTGGGATCTGGGGCAGTCATATTCTTGTCTAAGTTCCACAGAATCTCTCATCTTGGCTTAAACTACACATGTGGATGATCCATTCATTGGTGTTTACACCACAAGCTTTTGCGACTCATTGAGCATATGCCCATTTGGGTCCATTTGTTCCGGTGAGCCTTCTTACAATGGGTGGTGGTTGTCTTTCATATCTACTCATGCTATAAAGGACTATATCTTTCAATATGATCCAGTCTTATCTCATATGATCACAATTTTTTACTTAATTTTTGCATTGTATGGACTTTTGTTTTCCTGGACATTATTTTTATATGGTCATTATTACTGCTTAAGACTAATTTATTGTGAGCACTAAAAGTCATTGGTTATGTTTTTTGAATTCTGTGGCCTTGCAAATTTTTTTCACTAGCGCTGCACATTTGGGGGCGACTGCTACCCCTTTGGAGCATTTCTACTGGAGTTTGCTAATGATCACCAAGGTCCCAGCTGTTGCATAGCTGGGTGGGCAATTCCTAAGTCTCCTTAAAGCCAGCTAAGGGATATAACCTAAGGATCTGGTCCAGAGAACTCACTGAAGAGTGCCCAGTGAAAGCTGGAAAGTATATAGCTGTCCTGTGGCATTGTGAGTACGAACCTCACCTTCACTGGAGAGTGTCAGGTAAAAGCTGGGAGTGAGTAGCTATCATTGCAGCCACAGAGAGCCTGGAGTAAGCTATGAACTGTAAAGTTGTACTGAGACGATGAGATGTCTTGTGGAAATTGGGAAGTGTTCAGCTGTCCTAAGACATTGTGAGTGCTGACCTGAGCTCAGGGTCTCAGTTCTGCCCCCCCACCCCCTCTACCCTTCGTCCCTGACGTACAGACTATCCAGAAAAGTTTAGCATAGTGAAGTATATTCTCAGTGTTCTTGGTGTATCCCATATCACCCTAACCTCTCATCTGTTACAAATTCTTCAAGCAGTAAATGCTAAAAGACAAACCCCCTAGACTGTTTATTGTGATTGGCAGCCATTGTACTGTTTAGGAAAGAACCAGTTAATATCAAGGGTTCCTGCAGGGGAGCTTTGTTTTTTTAATGTGTTGAACATTTTTAGTGTGATAGGACTCACTTCTGATGTATTTTGACTAATTTAGAAGTATTTTCCAGGTATCTGGAACCTTTTCCAGTTTAGGTATTGCTGTCCATATTTGCCTTAAAATGCATTTTTTTGTTCTGTGTGAACCCTGTCCATGTGTGGGAACATTGGGGATGGAAGTGAATAATTATTTATTTATTTCAGGAATTTAGATAGCACAAGTCACATCAACCCCAGAATTCAAGCAGCTAAACGTAATCTATAGTCCCTATCTCACATGCATGAACAAACTAGGGCCAATAACCCACCAACATGCCTTTGGATTGTGGAAGCAAAACAGTACAAAGAGGAAACCCACACAAGCACAGGGAGAGCATACTGTAAAACTCCATGCAGGTGGTGTCCTGGTTGGTATTAGAACTAAGAACCCTAGTGCTGTAAGATAGGAGTGATAAGCAGTCGCATGCTCTCTGGTGAGAAAAAGCACAGGAAACAACAAAGGTGTGAACGTGGAGCATGGTTAACAGCAGTGACTCTTTCCTGAAGGGCTACCAGAGGAAACACCCGCCTGACGAAGTCAATTATTGCATTTCAACATTAGATGCTCACGTTGTCTTATGTAAAGGATAACTCCTAAAATGGCTAAAATCATCTGGGCCTAATGCAGAATATGTACAGTATTAGGAAACCATAATATCTCTTTATCAGAACAAAAACATCCCCAAGGCAACATTGATGGAACCAGATAACATCAAAATTATGTTTAGGGAGGGTGATTTGTTTGTGAATTACTGCATATACTTTTATATTTTCATGTATATGACAATTTGTATTTTCGTTTTTCAGTAGTAACTAATATCAACTCAAATTTTATATTTGTGATCTTCCTGGCACCAGGCCAGAAAATTACATTTTTGGTAAAAAAGAAAAAAAAATTCAACCAAAGCTTTATTTTTTTTTAATTTTTTTTATTATTATTGGATAGAGCAGGGGAAGTTTTGATTCTCTATTGTGATTTTATTGCCACCTGTGTCCCTGTTTGTGAGATTGTTGGGGCGGAAGTGATGGAAAAACACATACATATATAAATGCATGTTTTTAGAAGAGTGGGGTAGATATAGAACTTTGGGGAGTGGGCCTTTCTGTCGTGGTGGCAACCATTTCCCTATTACTTGTTTTATTGTCATAGGGGAAGGTGTTCCAAAAGCGAGTATATAAAGCAATAAAGAATTGACAGAATGTTTAACTCTTCCTTTCTTTATCCAGTTAGGCTTTAAACCTCACCTCAAGCGGCACCCTGGCAGTGCACTAGGGAAGGGGGAGTATGGCTTCCGCAAGATAGATACTGGAGTGCGTCCTTTGTACTGGAACTATTGTTAGTTATGATGTAAAATTTTTATTTAGTTATAGTCATAGCCTTTTGACTAAAATGCAATTTTAGTTTTAGTTGTATTTTAGTCATCTGAATTATTTTAGTTTTAGTAATATTTTAGTCAACTAAAATCTCCTACATTTTAGCCAACTAGAATATCCAGTACATTTTTGTGAACTAAAATCGAATGGGTATAGTTAACTGCTAGCCGATCGTATACTGTATATATATGGCGGCAAGGCATCTCTCCTGCACGTACTAGGTACGTGATGCTGCACTCCCCGGTCTGAGAGCATGAATGCGTGCCAGCCTGCTCCCACTGTGATTAGACACAGTGGGAGCTGATGGGCGGGTACGGCGGACTCGATGTCCGCCGGCACCCACTGATGCTTCGGTACACAGGCAGAACAGCGGTCCGCCTATGTAAACCAGGCAGATTACAATTCTGTCACTACAGAAGACATGGATCCTGTGTCTCTGCTAAGGCGGGGCATGATCCATGCCTTCTCCTAGTACAAGCACTTCCCCCACAGTAGTAAAGCACTGGCCAGGCACACATTTAGCCCTTTGACCGCCCCTGATGTTAACCCCTTTCCTGCCAGTGTCCATAGTACAGTGACCGTGCATATTTTTTTAGCACTGGTCACTGTATTAGTGTCACTGGTCCCCAAAAAGTGTCAAAAGTGTCAGTTAGTGTCCCGACTGTTTACCACAATATCACAGTTCTGCTATAAGTCGCTGATCTCCACCATTACTAGTAAAAATAAATAAATAAATTAAAATATCCCATAGTTTGTAGATGCCTCAACTTTTGCGCAAACCAATCAATATACGCTTATTGGAATTTGTTTACCAAAAATATGTAGCAAATTACATATAAGCCTTAATTGATGAAGAAATTAGATTTCTTCAATTTCTTTCATTGGATATATTTTATAGCAGAAAGTAAAAAAATTTAACCGCAGAGGTGATCAAATACCACCAAAAGAACGCTCTATTTGCGGGAAAAAAGGACATCAATTTTATTTGGGTACAGCGTCGCACGACCGCACAATTGTCAGTTAAAGCAAAGCAGTGGCATATTGCAAAAAATGGCCTGGTCAGGAAGGGGGGGGGGGGGGGACACATTCCGGAGGTAAGGTGGCTAAATTGTGATGCATTATTTAAGCTTTTTTCTAGAATTGTCAAACTCATTATATACTTCTGGAGTAAAAATCTAAGGCCCCTTTCACACTGGGGCGGTTTGCAGGTACTATTGTGCTAAAAATAGCGCCTGCAAACCGAGCCTAAACAGCGGCTGCTGTCTCTCCAATGTGAAAGCCCGAGGGCTTTCACACTGGAGCGGTGCACTAACAGGACGTGAAAAAAAGTCCTGCTAGCCGCATCTTTGGAGCGGTGAGAGGAGCGGTGTGTTTACCGCTCCTACACGCTCCTTCCCATTGAAAGCAATGGGAAACCGCGGTAATACCGCCGGCAATGCGCCTCTACAGAGGTTCATTGCCGGCGGTATTAACCCTTTTTCGGCCGCTAGCGGGGGTTAAAACCGCACCGCTAGCGGCCGAATACCTCCACAATTCCGACGGTATAGTGCCGCTAAAAATAGCGGCGCTATACCGCCACCGCACCCACCGCCCCAGTGTGAAACCAGCCTAATAAGTTTATTTTTTATAGTATTTAGGTTTGAACATGCACTACAGACACAGATTTAGCCGTTGTCATGTATAATATCTTAATAAATAAAAGCAGGGATCATAAACAAACAAAAATATGGCTTTTTGACAAACAGAAGTGCAACTTTAAAATGTTAAAAAATAAATAAACAATAAACTCTATTGGCTGTAATGCCATTGCACATATTACCTGAATATATTACCAGTATTAACCATTAAAAAAAATAAGAAAAGCCTTTTTCTTAAAGGGTATGTAAAGGTAATTTTTTTTTTTTTAAATAACAAACATATTATACTTACCTCCACTGTGCAGCTCGTTTTGCACAGAGTGGCCCCGAACCTGGTCTTCTGGGGTCCCTCGGCGGCTGTCTCGTTTCCCCCCTACAAGAACTCATCACCTTCAAGCGAGCTCGCATGGTGATGAGTTCTTGCGGGCGCGCTCCTGTGATACAGCCGGCGGCCATAGCCGCTCACTGCATCATTCGGCCCCGCCCCCCGGCACGCCGCGTCACTGGATGTGATTGACAGCAGCACGAGCCAATGGCTGCGCTGCTTTCAATCAACCAATGAATGAGCCGAGAAGCCTGGCCGAGAAGCAAGCACGTTCACGGCACGGGACTTTCGTGGGGTCAGGTAAGTAAACGGGGGGGGGGGGGCTGGGGGGCCGCTAATCCACAGATGTTTTTTCACCTTAATGCATAGAATGCATTAAGTTGAAAAAACTTTTACCTTTACAACCCCTTTAAGGTTTTTTCTTTCATCAGCTTAGTAGCTTACTTATTCCTATTTGGTAGTGCCGTGTTAATTTTGATGTTAAATTTCAATTTAGTTGTAGTCCTTGGGGGTTGATTTACTAAAGGCAAATAGTCTGTGCACTGCAAATGCACCTGCAAGTGCATCCACAAGTGCACTGCAAGTGCAGTTGCTCTAAATCTGAGGGGGACATGCAGCGAAAATAAAAAATACAGCATTTTGGCTTGCACATGATTGGATGATAGAAATCAGCAGACCTTCCCCTTTGAGAGCAATTGCACTTCCATGTGCACTTGCAGTGCACAGTATATTTGTCTTTAGTAAATCAACCTCATAGTCTTTTGACTAAAATGCCATTTTAGTTTTAGTCATATTTTAGTCATCTGAATTGTTTTAGTTTTAGTCGTATTTTAGTAGGCTAAAACAGTGTTAATCTAGTTGCCAAAAATATTTTAGTCAATGAAATTAACACTGGCTGGAACCTGCCAGGGGGTAGACCTATGTCTTTCCACCAAAGGCGTACTAAGGGGGGGGCGAGGGGGGCGGGGCGCCCCCGGGTACCACACACTGGGAGGGTGTCAGACCGGCACCCCCCTCCGCGATTGTACTACCCCCGCGGCGCGGGTTTAGGCAGCGCTGCACTGACAGGCAGTGAGAGGCGAGTTAGTTACAGTGGCGAGGGGGAGGGGGTTTGCGAGGGGGTGCAGGGTGACACCGCTGCACCTACCATCCCCTCCTCTCCTCTCGCGGCCTGCCTGTCTGTGTGTGATCCCGGATGTCACACAGGCACAAAGCAGCAGAGTGAAGCCGCCTCCCCCTCCTCTCTGTTTATGTGTAAACAGGGGTAGGGGACCTGCATCCATGTGCCGCTGTGCTGATCTGAGGTACTGAAGGGGGGGCTTCACTGAATGAGGGGGGGTACACTGAACGAGGGGGGGTACACTGAACGAGGGGGCTACACTGAGCAGGGGGGCTACACTGAACGAGGGGGCACCTGCACTGAATGAGGGGGGCTACACTGAGCGGGGGGGTTACACTGAACGAGGGGGCATCTGCACTGAACGGGGGGGCTACACTGAGCAAGGGGGCGTCTGCACTGAGTGGGGGGGCTACACTGAACGAGGGGGAGTCTGCACTGAATGGGGGGGCTACACTGAGCGAGGGGGCGTCTGCACTGAACGGGGGGGCTACACTGAACGAGGGGGCATCTGGACTGAACGAGGGGGGCTACACTGAACGAGGGGGTGTCTGTACTGAATGAGGGGGGCTACACTGAACTAGAGGGGGGGTTACACTGAAAGAGGGGGCATCTGCACTGAACGGGGGGTGTCTGAACTGAACGGGGGGTCTGCACTGAATGGGGGGGTCTGCATTGAAGGGATGGATACACTGAAGGGGAGCCTGCGCTGAAGGGGGGTCTGTGTATCATGCAGGGGGTGCTGTGTAATGTAAAGGGGCCCAGAGGCGCAGGGGGATGTGTAATGTAAAGGGGCCCAGAGGTGCAGGGGGCTGTGTAATGTAAAGGGGCCCAGAGGTGCAGGGGACTGTGTAATGTAAAGGAGCCCAGAGGTGCAGGGGGCTGTATAATGTAAAGGGGCCCAGAGATGCAGGGGGCTGTGTAATGTAAAGGGGTCCAGAGGTGCAGGGTGCTGTGTAATGTAAAGGGGCCCAGAGGCGCAGGGTGCTGTGTAATGTAAATTGGCCCAGAGGCGCATGGTGCTGTGTAATGTAAAGGGTCCCAGAGGCGCAGGGTGCTGTGTAATGTAAAGGGGCCCAGAGGCGCAGGGGGATGTGTAATGTATAGGGTCCCAGAGGCACAGGGTGCTGTGTAATGTAAAGGGTCCCAGAGGCGCAGGGTGCTGTGTAATGTAAAGGGGCCCAGAGGCGCATGGGGATGTGTAATGTAAAGGGGCCCAGAGGTGCAGGGGACTGTGTAATGTAAAGGGTCCCAGAGGTGCAGGGGACTGTGTAATGTAAAGGGGCCCAGAGGTGCAGGGTGCTGTGTAATGTAAAGGGGTCCAGAGGTGCAGGGTGCTATGTAATGTAAAGGGGTCCAGAAGGGCATGGTGCTGTGTAATGTAAAGGGGCCCAGAGGCGCAGGGGGATGTGTAATGTAAAGGGGTCCAGAGGTGTAGGGTGTTGTGTAATGTAAAGGGGCCCAGAGGCGCAGGGTGCTGTGTAATGTAAAGGGGTGCAGGGGGCTGTGTAATGTGAAGGGGTCCAGAGGTGCGGGTGCTATGTAATGTAAAGGGGTCCAGAAGGGCAGGGTGCTGTGTAATGTAGAGAGGTCCAGAGATGCAGGGTGCTGTGTAATGTAAAGGGGCTCAGAGGTGCAGGAGGCTGTGTAATGTAAAGGGGTCCAGAGGTGCAGCTGTGGAGAGGGGGTACACAGTAGTGACAAATAGATATTGAAGGATGCAGAGGTATGCCGGGGGCACAGTGGGGTGTTTTTACATTTTAATGTAGGGGGGGTGCCAGATATAGGATCCGCCCCGGGTGCCAAATGCTCTAGGTACGCCCCTGCTTTCCACTCATAATAATATAATTCATAAAATGCTTTGGGAGAAGAAAAAGTTACACTTCTTGGGGGGAGGTGGGGGGTGGGCACCTGTTCACATGTCAGGTCTGAAAATTAAGGGGGGGTGGATGGAAATATATGCTGCACACAACCCCCATGTGCCCCAAGCTGCCAGCCTACTGCAGAGCACTAAGCCATAACATTTTGGTAATTTTTTTTCTCCTACTGACCATTGACACAAGAACGTTCTTCTTCCTACTGACCACCACCACCAGTTGCCAGAGCATTCTTTTTTCCAATGACATTGGAGTGTTTTTTCTTTCACTTGTCACTAACACTGGGGAGTGTCTTTCTTTACTGACCACCAACACTGGGGCATTTTTTTAGACTGATTACAAACTCTTGGGCTCTTTTTTCTACTGACAACCAATGCTGGGTATTTTGGGGTTTGTCTTGGGCAGCGGAAGAGCCAGGGTCTCTCCCATGCAGGATCCCGGGTGACATCTAATAATACTCACCCTGTCTTCTTAGTGATTTACGGTAGACCAGAATATCCTGTAAAGTGTGTTGATTTCCACTGTGTCTATGTTCTCATTGTTGGCATCCTCTCTTCTTTCAAACCCTTCAAGTCACATGGCAGAACCCAGACCTTCTTGCCTTTCCTGTCAGGCAGATCTCCCCTTTCTGCTCCTTACTTTGTTATGCCGATCATCATGATTTATGATGCAAGTTGATTTTATACTCCATCGCTGCCAAGCAACAGTACATTGTACATTTTGAGCATGTACTAAATCCAGAACAGTGACTTTACTTTTTGCCCCATCTCTACTTATGTAGTTATTTGATTATTCCAAGGCTGGCCCTAAGGAGGACATCCTGGTCACCATGGAATCTTTTCTAGTAGTTATCGCTACTTGGTGACTTATTTATTCAGCCGTACAAAAGTGTATATGCTACAATGATTCACAAAAGGTCAAAAGATAAATTCTAATCATATTTTTTATCAACCATTTTCCTTGTCAAAATATTTTATTGCTTGGATCAACAAGTAAATACAAGCAGTTGTAATAAATAATACAACAGTAAACAAATCATGTTTAACATAAATGGTAGAATTTTAAGGTCCACTAAGTAGCTACTGTTAGGTAGGTTATTTGACCATTACAGAAAAGAAAAGTAAATTAGTTAATATAACTAAGAATAATTAACTACGATTGAAATAATGCTACCATATAGAGTATTAGCTTGGACCAGAGCTGTTAAAATTTGTTAAATAGAATAATACTTCATTACTGTTCAGTAAAAGAATAAAAAATAGAGCCAAAGAGAAAAAAATATATATCTATAAAAGAAAAGAACACACAGAAAAAGGGATACACAAGAAAAGGAAGAATAGAATAGTGAGGAGAATAGAGAAAAAAGTGAAGGAGTCCACTGGATTAGCTCAGATCATATGGCTTCCTGTCTGAGGGTGTAAAAAGCATTATAATATTCACAACAGAAGGTAGGGTAGCACCAAGGCTCTGAAAGTTTGGGTTTGAGATTGCAAATCACGTTTATCTGAGTAGGGTTGTCAGCTACCATTACATGAGAATTGTGTTATCACAGAGTGGTGATAAGTGGTATTTGATCCAAGGATTCCAGGTTTTTTCGAAAGCTGGAATTTGATCCCTTTCTATTGCTAGCATTTTGGCATGAGACATGAAAACGTTTAGTCTGGATTCAGTCTCGGGTACCTCTAGGTAGGGGGTCCTCCACGCCTTTGCGATTGTTTGCTTAGCCTCCGTGAGGAGTTGGTTAAGGAGCTAAAATTGTCTATAAGTAATACAGTCCGGTTTTAGATTGAGCAAGGCTGTGGCTGGGTCAGGTTGCACATTGAGATTAAACATTCTGGAGGCAACTCCAAAAATTTTCTTCCAATATATCTGTGCCAAAGGGCAGGACCACCATATGTGCAAGTGGGTGCCCGGGTCAAGGCAGCCTCGAAAGCATTGCGCTTTATCAACCATTTTCTATCCCATCCACACTACTATCTGCCTGAAGTTTGCATAATCTTTCTGTGCCTGCATGGGTTCCTCTGGGTACTCCAAAGACATGCTGGTAGTTATTTGGCTCCTATCTAAATTGGCCCTAGTATGTGTATGTATGAATGTAAGTTAGGGACCTTAGATTGTAAGCTCCTTAAGGACAGGGACTGATGTAAATGTACAATATTTATGTAAAGCTCTGCATAAATTGATGGCGCTATATAAGTACCTGAAATAAATAAAAATAAATTTACAGTGTCTTGAAAAAGTATTCATACCCCTTGAAATATTCCACATTTTGTCATGTTACAACCAAAAATTTAAATGTGTTTTATTGGAAATTTATGTGATGGACCAACACAAAGTGGCACATAATTGTGAAGTGGAAGGAAAATGATAAATGGTTTTCAACATTTTTTACAAATAAATATGTGAAAAGTGTGATGTGCATTTGTATTCAGCCCCCCTTAACTCTGATACCCCTAACTAAAATCTAGTGGAACCAATTGCCTTTAGAAGTCACCTAATTAGTAAATAGAGTCCACCTGTGTGTAATTTAATCTCAGCATAAATACAGCAGCTCTGTGAAGCCCTCAGAGGTTTGTTAGAGAACTTAGTGAACAAACAGCATCATGAAGGCCAAGGAACACAACAGACAGGTCAGGGAAATGGTTGTAGAGAAGTTTAAAGCAGGGTTAGGTTATAAAAAATATCACATATTTATTTGTAAAAAATGTTTTTCCTTCCACTTCACAATTATGTGCCACTTTGTGTTTTATCACATAACATCACAATAAAATACATTTACTTTTATTGTTGCAATATGACAAAATGTGGAAAATTTCAAAGGGTATGAATACTATTTAAAGGCACCATAGAAGCTATTATTAAAGTAAATGTAAAGCCAAGCCATTTTAGATATAGTAGGGAATGGTTAAAACCCTCCATCTGTTTGTTTTTTTGTCATCTGTGTTCCATTCAAAAGATTTCCCTTTGTTTCCTATCCTGTAGACACAACAAGAAGTGTGGAAATCTCTTCAAAGGGAGGTAAATATTCTCTTATGCCCCATACACACGATCGTTTTTCTTGCCATTTTTTTTCTTGCCGTTTTTCACGTCGTTTTTTTTCATGTTTCCTCTCAAGCCTGTCTTGCGTACACACGATCATTTTAAAAAACGATCAAGCAAAGCGCAGTGACGTACAACACGTACGACGGCACTATAAAGGGGAAGTTCCGTTCGAATGGCGCCACCCTTCATGTTAGTAAAGTTTGTTGAGCGGCGATTCGCTCTTTTCAGTCTCGTGCTTTTCAGTCCGTGACTGCGTGACGAATGTGCTATCTCCATTACGAACGCTAGTTTTACCAGAACGAGCGCTCCCGTCTCATACTTGATTCTGAGCATGCGCATTTTTTTTCACGTCGTTAAAGCATACACACTATCGTTTTTCACGTCGTTAAAAAAAACGACATGAAAAACGACGTGAAAAAAGAGAGCATGTTCGAAATTTTTAATGCCCGTTTTTCACGTCGTTAAAAATGCTCTGGAGCCTACACACGATCATTTTTAATGGCCATTTTTTTTAATGGCATTTTTAACGGCATGAAAAACGATCGTGTGTATGGGGCATTAGTTGTCAATGGAACACGTGTTACCAATGGAAGATATCCCATCTATTTCTGTTTTATTAATTCTGTTTCTCTTTCATTAGTTTTTGTACACAGGGTTTAATTGATCTATACATATATGCTGGCCCTAACTCTGTGAGCCACCTTTGCCTGCCTCTGCCATGCGTCCCGCTCTACTGGCTCCCGGACGGGACTTGCCTGACACAGCCCTGACTTGCAGTTGCCTTTTTTTGGGATATTTTTGGGTTCCTGTGATACTTTAGTGCTTTTGGTGGGTATGTGATTATCCTGTTTTGCTTTCCTTATTTATAGGAATTGGGGAATGCTTTTCCTTACTATATTATCTTTTTTTTTTTTCAGTGACTTGGTCTCTCTACAGTTATGTATTTGGATTCCACCATCTCCTGAAGTAGTGAACATTGTTTGCAAACTGCGTCGAGATCATTTTCAGTACTTGATTGTTTTGAAATGATTTGTGTTCTATAGTGTCACAGACATCAATGTTTATATGTTTTATTTTGATTACATGGCTACTTGTACTTTTCGTTTTTAACTTTTATAAGCAGTCAAAGATGTGATATTTTACATAATGTGGTAATAATATTTACAGGGCAACTCAACCAAAGTCCCAATGGCATCATATATCTTTAATAATTTCCTGTGTTAGGGACTGCACTTAGCTTACATCTTGGCACCCTGGCTATTTATTATTCTAATCAATAGAGATGACATCAAATGGAAACAAATTCTCTCAACCCCAGGTGCTAGAGTCAAGCTGAGCCACACACACTCATCAACCAATAGCAAAGAGAAAAGCTGCTGCACACCAGATGTATCACAAAAAGGGGTTGTAAAGGTTCGTTTTTTATTTTCTAAATAGGTTCTTTTAAGCTAGTGCATTGTTGGTTCACTTACCTTTTCCTTTGATTTACCTTCTAAATGTTTTTTTTCTTTGTCTGAATTTCTCACTTCCTGTTTCTCCTCACTAAACTTCACACCATCATCCGAGTGGTGTGGAGTCAGCCAGAACAGCTTACTGAACAGATTACGGAGGAGGAACAGGAAGTGAGAAATTCAGACAAAGAAAACAAAGAAAAAAAATATTTAGAAGGAAAATCTAAGGAAAACGTAAGTGAACCAACAATGCACTAGCTTAAAGGAACCTATTTAAAAAATAAAAAACAAACCTTTTCAACCCCTTTAAGCCCTGATTGGTTGAAACTCATCAGTGAGGGTGGTTGTAGGGTGGTGACTGCCATTGCCCTGCTTGTGGATGATTTATACAATAAATGAAGATTTTTGTGATATATACGATGTGCATCAGCTTTTCTCTTTGCAACAATAGAGGTAGTTAAAATACAACTAAAGGCTCCTAAATGAAAGTCTAAACAGGTAGTAAATCCAGTTACTATATGATGAACAGGCCCAATAAGCAAAGAAAACTTCCTTTATCTTCCCTGACAGAGTCAAATTCTTTTTGTCTCACACACTATTCCTCCCATACACTGCAGCTCACAGTAAGAGGGTTTTAGCAACAGATGTAACACTGTAAATCCAGATAACTGTGTGCTAGGTGTGGCTAGGTGCTAACTTACAAGTTACAGGCTGTGGATCAGCAGTGACAATGCTGATAGCTATGCCCCCCTAAAACATGTTTTTGTCATCCCATTATACAGTAGTGCGAACAGGCAAAGTCTTTACAAGAGTGGCGACTCTGCTTTGAATTCAGGAGCAGTGCAGCATTGTTGACATGCCATCACAGGAACTTGCATTCAATTAAACACTTCAATATCTACTTTAATGCCTGCAATATATTACAAAAATATATTCTTTTATATGTGTCAAAGAAAATCCAAAAATAACAAAAAAGCATTCATTATCCACAAAAAGTAATTTAACCCCCAAAGTGAATAGGGACAGACCAAAGTGGGTGTAGTGGTACTTGCAATCACCTCTTTCCAATTTTCATATGAAGAGCCGGCTACCCAGTCGCACTACAATCACTAAGGATATGATTCAAGCATAAAATTTGCTAACACTTTCATACATTTACTATATGCCAGACATCACCCACAACATGTAAATACACAAAAATATGACAAATATTTTGGCAGGTTCCATGATGACCTAAAAGGGGACAGCCATCTGTAGGACTACATAAAAACTGAAGGTAAATGCATGAAAGAGATGACGAACAATCTCCAATAGCTAATGAAAGGAAATCTGTAAAAATGTTAGCCTTTAAAGAATGTAATACTATTTTACTGTATTTATGAGGCTTGATCTGATTAAACACAGTCAATTCCATACCATAAGTAAGTTGAGATCCACTAACAAAAACTTACCGGAAGGAGCATTGCTGCATAAGCTTTTGCTGATGAGTTGTTTGGGAACTTGAAGTGCATCATGAAGGTGAAAACCTAAAATTAAATATATTAGAAAAATTGTGTAAGATAACAATCACGGTTCTATAGTTTTGTAGAAACAGATGTATCTTGAAACGTAGTCAAACAAGTTAACAAACCATACGTAACCAATATTTGTAAATATTGTGTCTTTGACTGTTTTGAAGTGTTAATCCTTGTGCAATAATGAGCACTTGAGACATTCTCCTTTAGACACTAGTTATGTGGACATGCTGGTCGAACTGTAAGAAAGTTGGTCAATCCCAAAAAAACATGAACCAAAGTCAACCTTTCTTCTTCAAAAATTTTATTTAACCTTCAATCCAAAAAATCCCAGATAATCCGGAAAATGAGAAGACCCTCTGCATAGTCCCTAAACAGTACTTTGTCGTACTGTAATAGCAAAAAATAAACCATATGTAAAGCACAGTCTACTGCAATGCCCAGTGTACTAAATTTAACTTTGGTCTGCATTCCTATCCACAATACTTTTGTATAAATTTAAAGCGTAGCTTCGGCTCAAACATTTCTTTTTGATTTGGATCATTTTCTTTATCAGGATTAGAGATAGGAAGGCCTTAACAGGGTTATTTTCCTTTTTTTTTTCAAAGCTGTCTTTTTGTTTGGTTTTCTGTAAAAATTTGGAAAAAAAAAGAAAGAAGTGTGGAATATGTTATTTTATGACATGGTATTCAGTAATATAACAAGAAGACCTTAATGAAAGATTTCTGAGACTTTATGTAAAGCATTAAATTATTGAAAATTCTTTCAGATGAAGACAAGCAAATCCTGGAATACAATTCTAGTAACGCTGCACTTCTCAATGCAGTTAGCAAACAATATAATTGTGCATATCTGCCACTAGGGGGCACTACAGAGGAAAGGCTCCAGTTTAGTTTGTTTATGGTTTTTATCTTGTACCTCCTACAGTTGGGTGATTATTGGGATACAGCAGATGATAGTTTCTGTCCTCTGAGGCTTTAATTGACAGGTCAGAGGGAGAATTTGTCTGACAAATTTGTTTATCTTTTTAACCTTAAAATGATTTATATTAATGTGCTCCACCATCACAGCATAATGTTTACATATAGTTTGCTCAGTAAATTGTTTGTTCCTTTCCTCCTTTCAGTAAAATGGTAAGACCAACATCTAGAATTTGAAAACATTTCCACAGTGCAATTTCTGCTGAGAACAGAGCTGAAATTTGCAATATTGTGAGAAGAAATATTATTTTCCAAATGCTAGAAGGATGACAAAACACATCCAGTTATGCCTATGCCAGAGGCATAAATGAAATTTAAATACATTATGGAATAACATGATGAGGACCAGAATGAAAGTGCAAGTAGCTTTTCCCTCCAGAGTTCTCATTCCAGAAACATTTAATGCTGATTCTGGATCATCACAAAGTGTTTCTTCACCAGCAGCATCTTCAAGTAAGGACTTGTTACAAACTACTGCCTCCCAAAATTACACAATACCTTAATTTATAGATAAAATGACACCTGAAAAATCAGGAGAACATTCATCAAGCTCTTCATAGAGCAATATATGCTTCTGGATCAGCATTGTCAAAAACTGAACATGCACATGGCAGGAACTTTTTATATTATTATGAGGGAAAGGGTTACCTGTTCTCATGTGTAGTTAAAATGTTCTTACCATATACAGGCCTGGTTATTCAATTTGTAATAAAAATAACATTTTAATAAGAAAGTTTAGTTTATTTACTGAATAAGCTATACCGGTACTTTTATTTTAAGCATAATACTTTTGTATACACTGCATTTTATGTTCCTAGTGTAACAAACCAACTTTCAATTTCTAAAACTACTCCACACTGTTTTTTGTTTTGTTTTTTCAAAAATTTCTATTTTTTCAGGAATAAAAACAGGGGGAAAAAACGTTTTTCTCCCATTGCTGTAAAATGTCCAGAAATGTTACATCTCTAATCAGAATTTTATTGCTGCCTGTGTACCTGTTGGTCCGTTGGACAGAAAATAACCCCTCCACCATTCTATCCAAAACAAAAAATACCTAGTTGGAGTTCCATGTTGATCTAATTACATATGATTTGAATCCTTGTGCTTACTATAGCTTGGCCACATGGGTCATTATGTAGCAATGGTATTGAATTACCACACAGTCAATCAGGCTTACATCATTCTGCTTTCAACTCTTTTTTTTTTTTTTTAATCAACAAAAAGGTTTTTATTATTGAGAACACAGGACATTACATTGTGCATTTGCATACGTATGACATATAAAAAATAACAGGAGTCTCATTCCTCACATCAACAGAAGAGTGGCGTTGTCAGTAATGCCGTCATACATCCTAGATACATTGCACTAAACCCTGAGTTCTTGGTTACACACGAATGAACAACCCAGTGTTCAACTAATAAAAAGGAGAAAGAAAACAAAATGAAATTAACTTAAAATAAACAATAAAGAAATATTCCAACCATCGATATACCACCCGGGGTTTAAATCTGTCAATCAAGCAAAGCTCTCCTAGCACATCACTCAACGTTCCGCTCAAACTAAGGTTTCAAAAACAGCACCACAGGCCCGTTTATCACATCAGCAGCCTATCCAGAGCCAATTGAGGTGGTGCTACCTCTGGGGAGTTCAACCAATGCTGCCAGATGTTGGTAAATTTGTTTGGCGATTTCCTATGTTGATATGTGTTTTTTTACCGAATAAGAGTAGCATTGACCATCTGGAGCCACTGCGCCTCCTTTGGGGTGTGTGCTGATAGCCACAAACGGGCAACCAGCTTCCTGGCTAAGTATAGGAGCCTTGTGAGGGCAATGTATACCAAAGGGAAGTACAAGTCCTCATCTAGGCTACCTAACAAACACATTAGCGGTTCAACCGCAAGCTGAACTTGGTATACACTATTTATTCTGGTAACAACGCTATTCCAGAACCTTACTAGCTTGGGGCAATGCCAGAGCATATGAATTAGATCACCCAGATGGGCCTGGCATTTGGGACAAATAGGGGAATCACGCCTACCCCATTTATGTAACTGCACAGGAGTGCGGTATACTCTGTGTAGTATAAACAGGTGGGATAGTCTCTGTGCCGCTGATACTGATACCAAAGGGCCCACACCCAGGATTTGATTCCACTGCTTACCATCTATGGGGCCAACATCTCGTTCCCACCCCTCCCTACATGGTAACAAGTCAGGGGCTTGGACGTGTCATAATAGGTGGATATATATTCTAGAAATGATTCCCTTCTTCTCAGGTTCGGAAAATATGGACTCAAGGAACGTGGATTCCTCTAGTTGCAAAGTAGAATGTCTACTTTGGTATCTAATGACATGTTGCAGTTGTATATATTGAAAGCGGTGGCCTTTGAGTGCAGGGAATTCGCTCACTAACTGGGTAAACAGTTTTAAGACAGGTCCGTCGAGAATTTCGGTAAGGAATTTAACCCCTGCCCTTTCCCATAGCGACCGGTTGGGCACCCTGATCAAGTCTGTGTAAAAGCGGTTATGCCATATAGGAGTCTGACAGAGAAAGCCCGTCGATCCAAGGGGCACCCCTGCCGAGTACCACAAAACAAAGGGAAGGGCTCGGATAGGGAGTCATTTATCCTCACTCTGGCCATAGGGGCAGCATACAGAAGCTGTACCCAGGAGATAAATTTATCCCCCAGACCAAAGTGCTGCAAAACCTCCCACAGATATTTCCACTCCACGCTGTCGAAGGCTTTGGCAGCATCGAGAGAAAAGATGGCTCTGTTGCCAGGGTTATCTACTGGGATTTGAGTGTTAAGGAATAGTCTTCGAATGTTCAATGCCGTAGATCTAGCAGGAATGAAGCAGGACTGGTCTGAATGGACCAGTCCTGCCACAACTCCCGAAAGTCTAGTGGCCAATACTCGTGCCAATAATTTGGCGTCTGCATTAAGCAGTGAGATAGGCCTATAGGAGTCCGGTTGTAACGGGTCCTTGCCTGGTTTTGGAATCACAATAATAATAGCCTCGTTCATGAAGGCGGGTAGACTACCTTCCTGAAGGGTGTTGTTTAAGGTTTTCAGTAGATAAGGTTAAAGAGTATCCCCGTATTTACTGTACGTTTCCATGGGTAGGCCGTCAGCCCCCGGAGATTTGTTGTTGGCCATCTGTGCAATTGCCAATGATAATTCCTCCAGTTTCAGTGGTGCATTAAGGGCAGCCAGTCCCTGCCGTGACACCCGTGGGAGGGAGCACTGGTCCAGAAAATGGGCCAGTTCCCCGTGTGTGGGATGTACCTTAAAGAAGTGTGAAAACACGTCCAGGATGTGGGTCTGGTCAGTAACTGTCCCTCTGTCCGCGTTTTGAATGGCTTCTATATGGGTCGTGCTCTGATGTGCTAGTAAGTGACCTGTGTTTTCCCCTTCGTTAAAATACTTTTGCTGCAAGAAGAACCTCTTGTTCTCTGCTGCATTGGTGGAGACCTGTTGGTATAGGGCCTGTGCTTCCTGCCAGCTGCGCTCTGACTCCAAAGAAGGGGCAGCAATGTACCTCTCCTCTGCCCTGGCAGCCTCTCCCATCACCAGATTCTCCCAGATTCTCCCACTCCTTGGTTCTAGTTTAATGGCGTTATTCTGCCTAATGAGCTGTCCCCATAGATGAGCTTTCAAAGCATCTCAGACCACCGCAGGTCTGCCCGTGTTCTGGTTAAAGCGTACAAATTCTACCAGAGCCCTGGGAATGGGATCAGTGTTCGGAAATATCGTGAACCAGAAGGGATTTACCTTCCAGAGCCTACGTTGTGGGTTAGGAGAGATTGCTATGCTAGCGCTTACAAGGGAGTGATCCGATATGTTACGTGGAGCATATTTCACAGAGGTAGTCAGTGCATGTGCCAAGTCATTGGTTAGACATAGATCTATGTGGGATAGGCATTTGTATGATGCTGAGTAACACGAGTAACACTGCACAGTAGGATTCTGGTCCCTCCACACATCTCGCAGACCAATTTCAGCTAGAAATCTAGCAAAGGGGGTGGGGCCTCCCGGCTGGGGAGCACTGCCAGGCCTGGATGGGAATTTATCTAGTTTCTTATCCATTATATTATTGTAGTCTCCTAACCTGCTTTCAACTCTAGCTGACCATTTTGTCAGCATCAATATTGTGAGACAAGAATAGAAAATATTATCTGTTAAAGGAAGTGTGAAAACTTCTACATTTTCTGCTGACCACTAAAATCATAATACTTAGAAACTCCTTATCAATGTGCTCTGTTGCCAGCACTGAAGAGCAAATACACTTATTTACAATGGATGTTGTATCTTGCTTCAGAATGAGGTTGTAAGGACAACCAAAGAAAGCTGTAGCGCAAGCCTAGTGATGGCCATACACATATCAGATATCTTGTTCAGTATAATGGCTGTTTAGTTTTATAACTTTCAGAAACAAATTTACATAAAAAGGTTGGTTCAATCAATATGTTTTCCTTTGCTGTGTTAAAGGTTTTTTTTTGAAAGAAAGATAATTAAAAAAATGGAATCTATGACCAGCCAATCATTTATTGCTGCATACTGTATATGGTTAGTATAAAGCCTTGTACGTATGGACTTCAGCTTCTAAATAGTGTAGTCACTTTATAAAATGTCTTTAGTAAGCTTTCAAGAAGCACAACTCCCCTTGTACTTTCGACCAGCTTGAATGTAAGCACTACAGTACTTGTAGACCACACCATTATTGTTATTTTTCGACTTCCCACTCCTGAAGGCCACCTGAATCACCGTAGCTGAATCACCGCAGCGGGCGCTTTAAGAAGTATAGGGGCCGCGATGGCCGCCGGGCACCCGCGATCACTCCTGACAGAGCAAGAACGGGGATTTGCGTGTGTAAACACACAAATACACGTTCTGTCAGGGGTAAGGAGACAAGTGGTGTGTTCCTAGTATATAGGAACACAGATCGGTCTCCGCCTCAAATCAGTCCCATCCCCCACAGTTAGAATACACACTGAGGGAACACATTTAACCCCTTGATCTCCCCTAGTGTTAACCCCTTCCCTGCCAGTGACATTTACACAGTAATGCATTTTTATAGCACTGATCGCTGTATAAATGTCAGTGGTCCCAAAAATGTGTCAAAAGTGTCCAATCTGTCCACCACAATGTCGCAGTCCAGATAAAAATTGCAGATCACCGCCAATACTAATAAAAATAAAAAAAATGCTAATAAATCTATCCCCTATTTTGTAGACGCTATAACATTTGCAAACCAATCAATATACGCTTATTGCATTTTTTTTTAACAAAAATATGTAGAAGAATATATATCGGCCTAAATAAAGAAATGTTATTTTTTTTTTTTTAATTTGGGGATATTTATTGTAGCAAAAAGTAAAAAAAATTGTTTTTTTTTTCAAAATTGTCGTTCTCCTTTGGTTTATAGCACAATAGCGCAGATTTGTTTGACAACTTCTGTATTTCATGAATCCATGCTGTCTGTTGCTTAAAATATTTTTTTTTTAACAAGAACTCATCTATGTGGTCTTTTATTAAACTCTCCAGTATCTTCCCGACTATAGAAGTTAAACTAACAGGTCTATAGTTACTTGATAAAGACTTTGATCCCTTTGTAAATATGGGCACCACATTGGTCCTATGCCAATCCAGTGGTACCATTCCAGTTATTAACGAGTCCCTAAAAATTAGAAACAATGGCCTTGAAATTACAGAGCTCAATTCTTTTAGTATCCGTGGGTGGATGCCATCTGGTCCAGGTGCTTTATCCACCTTAATTCTGTCTAAATATTTCTGGACCATATCCCTTTTGAGCCATTGTGGATCATTTGGGTCAATACCACCCCCATTATAGGCATGAGCTCTCCCATGCTCCTTTTTATACACAGAGCTGAAGAAAGTATTTAATACATTTGCCTTCTTTGTCCCCAGTCACCCACTCTAGATTATTTTGTAAAGGGCCTACATGCTCAGACCTGACCTTTTTACTAATTATATATTTGAAGAATTTTTTGGGGTTTGTCCTACTATCTTTTGCAATCTGTTCTTCGTTTAGAATTTTTGCATCTTTGACTTCCTTTTTACATATTCTGCTATTATCTTTGTAACATTTAAACGATGATAGTTTTACTTCATTTTTATATTTTTTAAAAGCTCTTTTTTTTTTCTTTCAAATTATATATTTTATTTATTTCAAAAAAAGAGAAAAAGAAAGCTTACACTTTACCACATCAAATACAACCTATTATACATATCTATATACTAATCAAATACACAAGTCCTTTTTTTTTCTTCCGGGGCCTAAGGTAGATATACTCTAGATACATCAAAATCAACTATCTCCTTTTAGTCCCCCTGTTACATCATACCCAAGGTCACCTCCCACCCCAAGTCAAAGTATATCTCAGACTCCACCCTGTGGGGTTCTCCCTATGTATTCCTAAAGTGTCAAGCTCTCTCTTACCTCTAAATTTATAAACCAAACAAAATCAAAGAAAACAAAACAATACACCCACAAAAAAAAAGGGGGAAAAGTAAGAATTTTGAAAAATAAGAAGGGGTGGGGAAGGGGCAGAACCCGTCTCGCACCTCCCCCTTCCCCCCACCCCCTCTCCCGATTAACCACTCCACCTGCCGGGACTCTAATAACAACCTCTTTATTTTTCAATCATTAAGATTCACATCTATAAGGGTTCTTTCCTTTTCTGTGTTAATGAAAAGATTTCATAAAGACCATGTTTTCAGATATATCGCTCGTTTCTGCTGGGATGTCCAAACCAAATCCTCCATGAGATTCAACTGTTCTACTCTTTTAATCCACATTCCTACTAATGGTGGTTGTGTCTGCTTCCAAGTAAGTGGAATACATGATTTGGCTGCATTTAACAGGTGGCATAAAATGGATTGATTATATGATTTAACTGGAATTTTAGTATCCTGCAGTAGGAAGAAGGACATGTCCTCTGGAATCTCCTGGTCGCTAAATTTTAGAGCAATTCCCCGAACATCTTTCTAGAAGTTCTCTATTCTGGGGCAAGACCAAAAAATATGTACTAAAGTCCCCTCCTTCTCCCCGCAGCGCCAACAATTGCCTGATACCTCCGGGTAGCATCTGTTTAAGAATACTGGGGTGCTGTACTACCGGGACAAGATCTTAAAATTTGTCTCCTGCATTCTTATGCAGATTGAGGACTCAAATGTATTGTGTATTATGTTGGCACACTGCTCTTCCGTAAATGTTTGATCCAAATCTCTCTCCCACCCCCTAAAAAAGGGCAACCGAAAGTCCTCCGAGGGTGCGACCAAAAATGTGTACGTTTTAGAGAGGGTTTGGTGAAATACTCCGCTTCTGTTACAGTATCCCTCAAAAGTTGTTAAAGTGTGCTCATAACCGGTCAATGGGGTTAAAGTATTTAGAAAGTGTCTCTGCTGTACTGCAGGCCATAAATCCAGTTGAAATGTTGTAGTTCCTGTTGTCATGGAATATATCGGCCATATTCTCTCTATTAAGAAATGAGAGGCTTGGAAGATCCCCTGGTCTATTAGTACTGCAAAATTTCCCTTCCTCAGGCCCGGCCTGAACTAAGGGTTCCCAATATTGGGAACAATTGTGAGATTATTGCCGATAGTTTACCTATAGAGAAGAGCTCATAGCCCATATTTAGGGGAGGTCCTATCAGAAGATGTGCCTTTATGATATTCGGGAGGTCTTTGTAACACCAAGCGGCTCGTTGCAGTAGAGCACTGCTCTGGGCCTGCTCCAGGCCAGGCCATATCTTCCAGTCTCCATGTCTGCTCCAATCAATCAGGCGGCTCAATAGAGCCGCCTGATAGTATTTGTACAAGTCTAGAACCGCTAGTCCTTTTTTTATTATTTATAGCCATTTTAATTTTGGCCGTGAGCCACATAGGTTTTATTTTCAATCTTTTAAACTTATTGCACATGGGAATATACTTTGCAGTGAGTTTACATACAGTCACTTTGAATAATTCCCATTTCTGTTCTGTGTTCATTGATGCCAATATTCCCTCCGAGTCTAGGTCCTGGAGAGCAGCCCTCATCCTTGAAAAATTAGCTCTCTTAAAGTTAAGTGTTTTTATCTTACCCGTATGTGTTTGTTGCTTACAGCTAACATTAAATGAAATCATGGTATGGTCACTAATATCCAGATGATCTTTTTTATGAATATTGGTAAAAAGCTCTGTGTGGTTAGAGATTACCAGGTCCAGCAGAGAGTTGTCCCTAGTGGGGCCTCAATAAACTGGACCATAAAATTGTCTTGTAATAGATTCATACATTTTTGCCCTTTAACTGTCCCAGCAGTGCCATTACTCCTGTCAATATCCAGGTAGTTAAAATCCCCCATTCATCACTGTCCCAGCACTTGCAGCCCTTTCCATCTGTGCAAGGAGCTGAGTCTCTACCTCCACACTAACATTGGGAGGTCTTTAACAAACTCCAATGACAACCTTTGGAGTACGCACACCCAGGTACAGTTCCACACATAATGCTTCAGACTCATCACACTCTCCATCAACTAGGTCCTCTTTCACACTGACCTTGAGATCACTTTTCACATAGAGACAGACACCACCACCCCTCTGTTTTACCCTGTCTTTCTGAAAGAGAGCATAGCCAGGAATATTAATAGCCGAGTCATGAGAAGAATGAAGCCAAGATTCTAACTCATAGTTCTCCTCATGCACCAGAGCTTCAAACTCACCTATTTTGCTTGGCAGACTTCTGGAATTGGTGAACAAACACTTTAATTCATTGTCACATTTTGCAAACGTATGTTGCATATTTTTTATTTTAGTACAAGTAGTATCATTTCCAGAGGTTGATTGTAACATAGGAACTTTCATATCATCTGCCGTAGCCCTCCCCTGATCTATCCCCATTCCACCTACCAATAGGGGCTGACCCCTGTCTGACCTGTCTACCCCATTATAATCTAATTTACCCTCTCCCCACACTCCTAGTTTAAATACTCCTCCAGCCTTCCCATAAACCTCTTTCCCAGCACAGAAGACCCCCTTCCATTTAGGTGCAAACCATCCTTAGCATATAAATTGCACCCCAATGAAAAGTCAGCCCAGTGCTCTAAAAACACAAATCCCTCCTCCATACACCGGGTCCTTAGCCATGCATTCAGCTCTCTAATCACCCAATGCCTTTCCTGTGTCACACATGGCACAGGCAATATTACAGAGAATATGGAGGTCCTTCTTTTCAACTTGCAGCCTAGTTCTTTAAATTGGTTCTTAAGGAGCCTCCACCTTCCATTCATTCTGTCATTGGTTCCAACGTGGACCAAGACAGATGGGTCATGCCCAGTCTCTCCCAGTAATTCATCAACCCGGTCAACCACATGCCGAACCCTGGCACCAGGGAGACAGCAAACCATTTGGTTGAGGCGATCCTGGTGACAAATTATTCTATCAGTCCTTCTTGTCAGTTCTGCCCAGTGTTGCAATTTGCTCCTCCAGATCTCTAATGCGAGCTTCCAGAAGGGCAACTCGCTCACATATGTCCCAGCGGTATCCATCCTGGAGCTATTGCTCCATTGTTGTATGCATGTGGCACACTGTGCACTGCACAAAACCTTCAATCTTCCTAACCCCCATTTTCCCAGTTACAATAATAATATTACAGGAAATTTCAGATGTTACTTACAGGTTTAATGACTCCTGTTATAACCTCCTGTTTTCAACTCTGGTTTTTAACTCACCACTTAATCCAGTTATACTTGGTCAGAGTTCCAGTAAGTAAAAAGGTGGCAAGCTCAAAGATGAACAGGCTCAAAATTAGTTTTACAGAAAGTTATATAGGGCCTGAAGCACCTGTGACCAATTAACCACTCCCCTTAATTAGTAGTCTGAAGGAAGAAAAAAAAAGGATGTTTAAAAAGTGACAGAAAAGGTATTAAGAAAGTTGCAAGAAAAGACCCCAAAAAGAACCTAAAAATGCAAACACAGCAATCAAAAACTGTTTTTCACTCTCCACTCTTTTTTTTTTTAAATTGGAAACCAACTTTATTGAAAAGTATGCATGGTACATAAATCAACATAAGCCAGTATGGCCAATATAATAGTACATACATGAACACAGTGAAGCATCTGTGTGACATAAAGATAATAACAGCAGTGAAAGTAGAGCCGGTACACAACAAAAATAAAAAATCGACATGTCAAGTACACGTTTCACCATCCGCCATCCATCTGTCCCAGACCTTCTCATACTTTAGCGGACACCCTCTATGTACATAAATCAGTTTTTTATATGGGAGAGCATCGTTAACCGCCTTTTTCCAGCACTGAATTGTAGGGGGCAGGGCCTGCATCCAATTACGGGCCACTACTTTTCTTGCCAAGAATAGCGTCTCATGTAAAAAGGTACGGAGGGGTTTGTCGGCATCCAAGTCTGGCAACAGGCCAAGTAGGCACATCTTTGGGTCAAGGGTAGCAGGGGAGCCCATCTGATCGTGTAGGAAGCGTATCACCTGTGTCCAGTATGCCTGAATGGTAGGGCAGAACCATATGAGGTGGTAGAAGGAGCCCGGGGTATGGTCACAGAGGCGGCATCCTGGATTGTACGTGGGCCTGAAACGTGCTACTCTCTGAGGGGTCAGATATGTTCTATGTATGATGTACAGCTGTGTGAGGCGGTCCGACAGCTTGGGGGAAACCTTTTTCACGTCCTCCAAAATCTCGCCCCAGTCCTCATCCTCTATAAGTCCAACATCCGCCTCCCATCTAGTCTTAGCAGTATAGGCCAATGCTGTGGTGCTAGGGAGACGAATGGCGGAGTACAAAGTGGAGATGAGCTTAGCAGGCACATTACCCGTGACTGTGTCCACTATGGAGGGAACTGCCAGGGACGGGTAAGAGCCAGAAAACTGGGCCTGTATGGCGTGACGGAGTTGCAAATACCTGAAGAAAAGGCAATTGGGGAGGGAAAATTCATCCTTCAGCATTTGGAATGGTTTAAGGCCTGAAGCGGTCATGATCTGGTGTATGCATAAGATCCCATGGCGTATCCACGCCGCGGGGTCCGGAATGGACAATAATTCTGGCAAGCATGTATTGTACCAGAGAGGGGTATGAGAGTGTACTTTTGGGGTCCCAGTTCTTTGCAGTGCCGTCCGCCATACCCTCCGGTGGTGAGTCAACATGTCTGCTGTGCGTTGGGGGGGGGCGTCTTGTCAATGGGGCTCTTAGGACCGATTGAAGTGGGGTGTGGGCCGAGTCATCTGGGTGCTCACAGAGTAGTGTCTGGTATCTCGTTAGTTCATGTTTATCAAAATAATAGAAGTGGGACAGTTGGGAGGCAAAATAATAATCCTGAAAGTCAGGGAGAGCAGCTCCTCCCAACGTCACAGGGTTCTTCAGAATTCTCCAAGATAATTTGTGTCTGCCATGACCCCAAATAAATGAATTCAGGATGGATTCAATTGTCCTGAAAACATTTTGTGGTATATAGAGGGGAGCATGCCAGACCAAATAGAGTATCTTGGGAAGGAGTATCATCTTAACTAAGCTGACGCGACCCATAACACCCAGGGGTAGTCTGGCCCAAGTCTGCGTCTTGTTCTTGATCAGAGCAAACAGGGGTTCAATGTTCAGTAGTTTATAATCTGAGAGCGATCTGGTGACCTGTACGCCAAGGTATTTAATCTGGGAGACCCTTGGAAGAGCCAGAGGAGGGGACGCGAACGAGGGGGGGAAATGGTCAATCGGAAGGATCTGGGACTTAGACCAATTAATACTCAGACCCGAATGGCCACCCATACGTTCTATGGACTGGAGGGCTGCTATAAGAGAAGGACCGGAGTCCGCCAGATACAAAAGTGTGTCGTCGGCATACATCCCAATCTTTTCTTCCAGGTTCCCCATCCTGAGGCCTCGGATGCAAGTGTCCGCACGGACCATTATGGCCAACGGCTCCACAGCCAATGCGTAAAGCATGGGGGAAAGGGGGCAGCCCTGCCGGGTCCCTCTCTCCAGCGGGAACTGGTCAGAAAGCCAACCATTCACAAATACTCTAGCCCTTGGGGACTGATAGAGGAGTTGGACCCAGCGAATAAAGCTGGGGCCAAATCCAAATCTTGAGAGGCACTCCCACAGGTAGTTCCACTCCACGGAGTCGAAGGCCTTGGCGGCATCCAGCGCCACCACGACCCTCGAGCCAATTTCATCATGGGACCCCTGAATATTCATAAATAGGCGGCGAATATTCATGGCCGTGTTCTTCCCTGGCATAAAGCCAGTTTGGTCAGGGTGTATCAATGACAGAATAACCTGGTTAAGGCGGGAGGCTAGAATCTTAGCTAATATTTTAATGTCTACCTGTAACAAGGAAATGGGCCTATACGACTCCGGGTATTTAGGGTCCTTTCCGGGTTTGGGAATTACGACTATTTGGGCTTCTCCCATAGATGGGGGTAGAACTCCTGAGTCAAATATGGATTTATACAGGTACTTAAGTTCAGGGATTAGGATTTCAGAGTAGGTGGCATAGAATTCAAGAGGTAGGCCATCCAATCCTGGGGCCTTGGATGAGGCCAGACAGGAAATGGCCTCGGAAATGTCCTCCTCAGTAATAGGGGCTTCCAGAATTTCAAGCTGGTCGTCTGTCAGTCTAGGGAATTGAACTCCTGCTAGGTAGTCCCTGGTGTCTTGGGGAGTGTGGGTGACCCTGGAAGTGTAGAGTGCACGGTAGAATCTCCCAAATTCCTCCGCCACCAGTTGCGGATCGGTGATGTCGTTCCCCTGTGGGTCGGTCAAGGACACCACCACAGGGGGACGCATATCCAAGTGGGCGAGATATGCGAGCAGTTTGCCCGATCTCTCTCCATACTCAAACACCCTCTGTCTACAGAAGAAGATACGTTGTTTAGCCTTCTCTATTCTGCAATTGGGAGACCTGGCGCGCCTGAATCTTTAGATTGTTGGCCGCGCTGGGCGAGGGGTCCCGGTGGAACGCCTCCTCCAGCACCTGCAGGTGCTCCGCAGCCTGCTGGACAATAAGTGTTGATGACCGTTTAAGCCTGTTAATACGTGTGGAAAGTAGGGAACGAGCGTGAAGTTTAAACATTTCCCACACCACATCATGCGTGGCAGTGTCCCTGTTGGCCGTAAAATAGTATTGCAATTCTGTGGGGATGTCATCCTGGTCCCGCAGGGCAGTCAGCCAGAACGGGTTTAGCCACCAAGAAGGAGCAGGGGAAGCCTTCAGGAGCTGGATCGTGACCCAGTAGGGGGCGTGATCCGAGAGTACTCTCGGAGCAAAGCCCACATCTCCTAGCTTAGGCAGCAGGGACATTGAGATAAAAACAAAATCAATTCGTGACATTGTGTTATGACTGGCTGAAAAGCATGAGAAGACTTTAGTGTGCGGGTGTTTGTGGCGCCAAGTGTCGACAAGAGCAAAGTCGGTCATTATGCGGTGCAGTCTGGTATGGGTCGGTGGGTTAAGGGGGGGATCCAGTGTGCCCAGACGGTCCAGAGCGGGGATCAGGGTCATATTGAAGTCCCCCATCCACACTGCCGGTACGGAGGGGTATTGTGTCATAAAGGCAAGGCCTTCCTGAATTACAGCTGAGTTGTACGGGGGGGGAATATAGCAGGCAAGTAGCAGGATAGGAGACCCATTAATGGTGGCGTGCATAAACACATATCTGCCCTGCTGATCCGTGCAGAGCAGTATTAGCTCAAAAGGTACCCGTTTGGCAACCAGGACCGATACTCCTCTGGAATATGAGGTGTGAGTGGCATGGTAAGCCCACCCCACCCAAGGTTTTTTAAGGGAGGATTGCAAGTGGCCCGTGACATGGGTCTCGACCAGTGTGATAATGTCAGCTCTCTGAGATTTGAGAAATGTCAGGACCGCTGTGCGTTTGATCTTATTGCGCAAGCCTCTAACATTCCACGTGAGGAACTTCAGGGAACTCATGGTGGGTATATGGTGTGTATAATAGACCGCAGCCAGACCAGAACCAGCAGAGCAGATAAGGACACATCAGACAGTACAGAACACATCAGCAACCAATATTGATAGTGCATGTATGACAATGACATAGTACCTTTAGCAGAAATAAACAATTGTGAACATAGTGGCAAATAAAAAACAGCCAAAACATTTCCCTTCCCTCCCAGTCCAGTGCCACCCCAACTCGGCATGAACATAGTATCCCAAAACCAGGTATCAACCGGGGACATCCAACGTGAAAAAAGCATTGGAGGCGAGGGACTTAATTTCAAAGGGACATAGATACCTGTGATGAACAGAAAGCAAAAAAGGAGGAAAAAACAGTCAGGTAAACGGGGGGAGTGAAAAAAGTCCATAGAGAACCTAGGGGGGCGACTTCTTCTCTGAGAAGTGCATGGGGTGTAGGGGCCACAAAAGCACAACACCATTGCAGCCGTGCAGAAGGGAGCCCCGCCTGCCATCAGGGTGGTACGTAAAGTAGGATAGGAAGTTCCAGCAACGTTCGGTAAGCTGCCCTCTACAAGAATCTCCCATGTGTGGGGAGAACGGGGAATTAACAGTTAGGTCACCCAAAGGTGGCGAGCATGCTGCGAGATCCGAGGAGGGGCGGAAAAGGCTTTTAGGTCTGTCTCCCCCGTCCCGGCGGAGGGCACCCACTAGCAACAGAGCAACCGTGAGGCGAATCACCAGGGCACGAACAGGGAGTGCCACCGGCACAGGGGGCAGCAGGGGAGAGAAAAGAAAAGTACTCACAGCTCCCAGACAGCGCGGTATGCTCAATCTCGCCGATTTCTCCGGTCAATCCAAGTGGATGCCGACTCTGGGTCCTCGAAAAAGTGGGTCCGACCGTCGCATTCCACACGAAGCTTTGCAGGGTACAGCATGGCGTATTTGAGGTGTAGAGTGCGGAGGCGCTTCTTAACATCCTGGAACCTGGACCGCTGCCGTTGCACCCCATTGGAGAAGTCCGGGAAGATGGCAACATGTGCGTTGGTATGGGGGATATTCCCCTTCTCTCTGGTTAGGCGAAGGATCTTGTCGCGATCCCTGAAATTAAGGAACTTCGCTATCAGGGTACGCGGTGGAGCTCCTTGGGGAGGAGGACGGCCAGGGATTCGATGAGCTCTCTCCACTGCAAACATTACCGAGAATGCGTCTCTGCCGAAGGTTGAGGTTAGGAGGTTTTCAAGGAAGCTCTCCGGGTCGGTGCCCTCAGCAGACTCAGGAAGGCCGATGAAGCGGAGGTTACATCTCCGAAGGCGATTTTCCATGTCATCCTGTTTTGCGCTAATCTGTTGTAACTGGCGGCGCACCTCATCAGTGGTATGTTGTAAAGGGTGCAAGATATCCTCTGCTCTGCTAATACGGGTCTCCGTCTCCGTCACGCAGTCCCTGAGGGTAGAAAGATCCTGCCGGATAAGGGACACATCAATTTTTACCTCCTCGATCTTGGTGGTAAGCGTGCTCTGGCACAGGGCGATGGCATCCAGTAATTTGTTAGTAGCCACCACAGAGTGATCCGCATCCAGGAAAGCAGCAGCGCCGTCTCTGACCTGCCGGTCCCCCTCCTCAAGCCGGCGGTATCTGGCCAGTTTATCGATGGCTTCAGAATTATTTTTAGACGGAGACATGCTGTAGGGCGGCAGGGAAGATCCCTGGGTGCACCAATATGGATGCTGTTAAGGAGGCCGGGTCCTCCACAACCCCCCCCCACCGCTGCCCAGGGGTGGCCCAACGCAAGCAGCAGGTCACTCTCAAGCAGCTGTATTGGCAACAGGCTGCATGCAGGGGAATCTGAGCTCAGGGGAGTCAGGGAGGCCTGTAATACTTGCCAAGGATGTCTCCGGGTGGAGCAAGATGGCCGCCGTTCCGGGAGTCAGGCCGAGACCGCGGTCCGCTCTCACAGCAGGTGCAGAGTGCAAAGGCACCCCAGCAGCTGCAGCAGGTAATCCGGGGGGCGAAGTAGGAGAGGATGGAGCCCAGTGCGCCCAGGGAGGCAAGGAGAAGTGTCCACGGCCGCCGTCGGGAGGGCCAAGATGGCCGCCGAACCAGGAACTAGGCCGAAGCCGGGGCCTTTCCTGAAGCAGAGGACCGGGAAGCGCCGCGATGGCAGTGGCGGCAAACCAGCGGGCTAACAGGCTTCAGGAACCACAGGGAGAGCAGGACATGTCCTCGGATGTAGGGGATGGCAGGAACCGAGCAGGATACAGACAGGATGGTAGGTTAGGAGTATGGGCAGACGGAGCTCACATCACATGCGACCTATCCCATTGCTATCCAGGCCACGCCCCCCTCCACTCTTTACTATGCTCTGTGGGCAGTCACTGCTGTGTCACACATTTCACAGAGCCTGCTTCCTGAACTAAAGAGGTTCTAAGATGAGGAGTTTCAGGAAGCGGAGTCAGTACAAGAATCTGCTGCAAGCAAAAAGGCACCATGGGATATGTAGTCCTTAACCACTTCCATACTGGGCACTTAAACACCTTCCTGCCCAGACCAATTTTCAGCTTTCTGCGCTGTTGCACTTTGAATGACAATTGCGCGGTCATGGCACACTGTACCCAAACTAAATTTTTATCATTTTGTTCCCACAAATAGAGCTTTCTTTTGGTGGTATTTGATCACCTCTGCGATTTTTATTTTCTGCTAAAAAAATTAAAAAAAAAAAGACCGAAAATTTTGAAAAAAAAAAAGTTTTTTTTTGGTTTCAGTAACAAAACTTTGTAAATAAGTTTGTTTTCTCCTTCACTGATGGGCACTGATGGGGCTGCACTGACGGGCACGGATAAGGCGGCACGGATGGGCACCGATTAGGGGGCACGGATGGGCAACGATCGGCGGCACGGATGGGCAACGATCGGCGGCACGGTATGGGCAACGATCGGTGGCACGGGTGGGCACAGATAGGCGGTACAGGTGGGCACAGATAGGCGGTACGGGTGGGCACAGATAGGCGGCATGGGTGGGCACAGATAGGCGGCACGGGTGGGCACAGATGGGCACGGATAGGCGGCATGGATGGGCACTAATAGGTGGCACGGGTGGGCATGGGTGGGCACTTATAGGTGGCATGGGTGGGCACTGATAGGTGGCATGGGTGGGCACTGATAGGTGGCACTGTACTGTACTAATGGATGCCAATCAGTGCCAAACAATAATGCCTGCCAATCAGTGGTGCCCATTGTGGGCACTGATTGGCATCCATTGTGGCACTGATTGGCATCCATTATCCCTGGTGGTCTAGGGTGGCATACCTTACATGGTGTGCTTCCCTGGTGGTCCAGTGGCATCCCTGGTGGTCTAGTGGCATCCCTGGTGGTCCAGTGGGCATCCTCGGGGGGGCTGTGCTGATAATCGATCAGCACAAACCCCCCCCCCCCCTGTCAGAGGAGCAGCCGATCGGCTCTCCTCTACTCGCGTCTGACAGACGCGAGTGAGGAAAAGCCGATGACCGGCTTTTCCTGTTTACACTGTGATCAGCCGTGATTGGACACGGCTGATCACGTGGTAAAGAGTCTCTGTCGGAGACTCTTTACCTAGATCGGTGTTGCGGGGTGTCAGACTGACACCCTGCAACAACGATCGCCGCGATGCGCGCCCCAAAATCCTGAGGACGTCATATGACGTCCTGTCAGGATTCTGCAACCACTTTGCCGCCGTCAATCCTCTATAGGGCGGGCGGCAAGTGGTTAAAATGAAAATTAAACAGTAGAGGAGAAGCTGCAAAGCATACAGGAAATTCAGGAAGTTGTAGAAGGAGATTGGCAGAACTCACAAATAAGATTTCTCAAGTAAGCTTATAATGAATGGTGAAAATTAACCATTGTTTTTTATTGCTATTACAATGCAGATGCAATAAAATTAAAGTGTATGCTGTCACCACAGAACTCCTTTAAGTAATTGATATAATGTTTGTGTAGCACTACCCCTGTAGGAGCTGCTGGTTTAGACTTGGGCCTTGCACGTTACCTCACCATTCGTTGTCTAGGGGATGAGAGTCTATAGAAACTTCAATGTCCACACAAGTTATAAATCCTTTTCGTTTTATTTCACACAGACTTGCATAGGTAGAGGGATGGAGGGTTAGGGGAAGGTTCAGGCACACGATGCAGATCACTGGGGAAACTTCTAAGCTTCAAAAGTCACACTCACCACTCTCCTTCAAGTGGGTGTTGCTCATCCGGATAGGCCCCTCTCACTTGGCCTAGCAGCCGGGATGATGCACGAACAGAATGAAGAAATAACAGTCTCTGCCACAGACTTTAGGACGATAAAGATGAACTGTTCAATAATCCTCTGCCACAGGAATTTAGGACAATAAAGATGAACTGTTCAATAATCCTCTGCCACAGGATTTTAGTACCCGGATATCCAGACTTACAGTTTTAGAACCTTTAAGCCGACCCGGCACACTGTAAGGTAACATAAGCTACGGTGCATCCTCCAATAAGGTCACCAGGCCTTCCCCAAGACACCAGCCTCCCGCTTGGTCCTCTCCAGGACAGATCCTCCCCTGGTTTCCTCCATTGAGTGGCTTCCTCCCGCAGGACTGACAGCACAGGATCACCTTCATAGTGCAGGCCCCAGTCAGGACAACTGGGCCTACCTGGCAGAGATGCAGCCTCGGGCCAACATGGCTCCGCGGCTGAAATTTCACTATCACATACCTCGAGCCAGAAGGGCCACGAGGCGAAGGAGCCCCTGTAAAATGACGTCTGCCCCTTAAGTACCCTTCCCCAGCATGCCCAGCTGGAAGACAACTCCCACTGGGCTGTCCCCGGGGAAAAATACCCAATACACTCTGGCCTGCCTGTGTTCCAACATTGGCCTGTGGTGGTAATGCCACCTTTAGGCAAACAATGGGAAATCCCTCCAAGCACAGCCATAGCCGGAACAGAGACTGATTTAGCCTTAATCATCAAAGTCTGAGCTAACTACCAGCCACTAAATTTAAACATAGCGCCTGGTCATCAGGAGCAGGGCGCTACATTTGTTAACGCCCTAAATTATTTAACCTTGTTTGAGTGCAAAATGTAACCCCTCCATTGCTGGTACAGCAATGACACATCCAGACTTTGCTATTTGCAGAGCTCCAGAAGCTAGTTAATAGGATTGGTTAGGTTAGCTCGTCCCTAAGCAGAATATTTTCTGAGTGCACCTTTTATTTATGTATTGGATTGACCCTTTTCTAAATATATCATATGGGATAAAAACTGTTACCATGGGGACAGCACAGACCCAGGATGTTACATACTGGGTGTTCCATCACTGCAGCATCATGAAGCCTCAGCAGTTTCATCCTAATTAGCGAGCAGAACACTTGGCAAAGCTATACCGCAGAGTCGGCTGGATATACAGGAAAATCATTATATTCAACAACGCCTGCTGCATCTGTAACCTCTCAAATATATATATTTTTTTAATCTTTATGCTTTTGCTTATTGTGAGTGACTTTCTTTACCCTTTACTAGATATGGATTCTAGAGGCAAACATGTGTAGGGCTTTGCAACTGCCACTAGAGAGTAAGACCGTTATTTATAGTCTATTGTGAATCTTTCACTAATAGCCATTTCTTATGACAGATGATCTTATAATGACTTCCGCATCTCATAAACATGACTTTCATTGACCCTTCCCAAGTCATTATGCTGGCTGTAATTAATTCTATGATCTGGCGAAGGCTGGTGGTGGTGGTGGTGAGGTTAAATTCCCAAATGCCCTCTGAGCTACTATTGAAAAATTCAAATGGACTCCGGTGCTGAACATACAGTGCCTTGAAAAAGTATTCATACCCCTTGGAATTTTCCACATTTTGTCATGTTACAACCAAAAACATAAATGTATTTTATTGGGATTTTGTGTGATAGACCAACACAAAGTGGCAAATAATTGTGAAGTGGAAGGAAAATTATAAATGGTTTTCAATTTTCTTTACAAATAAATATCTAAAAAGTGTGGCGTGCATTTGAATTCAGCCCCCTTTACTCTGATACCCCTAACTAAAATCTAGTAGAACCAATTGACTTAAAAAAGTCACCTAATTAGTAAATAGAGTCCACCGGTGTGTAATTTAATCTCAGAATAAATACAGTTGTTCTGTGAAGTCCTCAGAGGTTTGTTAGAGAACCTTAGTGAACAAACAGCATCATGAAGGCCAAGGAACACACCAGTCAGGTCAGGCATAAAGTTGTGGAGAAGTTTAAAGCAGGGTTAGGTCATAAAAAGTATCCCAAGCTTTGAACATCTCATGGAGCACTCTTCAATCCATCATCCAAAAATGGATGGAGTATGGCACAACTGCAAACCTACCAAGACAGGGCTGTCCATCTAAACTGACAGGCCGGCCAAGGAAAGCATTAGGCAGAAAAGCAGCCAAGAGGCCCATGGTAACTTTGGAAGAGCTGCAGAGATCCACAGCTCAGATGGGAGAATCTGTCCACAGGACAACTCTGATGCCGCGTACACACGACCGTTTTTAATGTCATTGAAAAAAAATGCATTTTTCTCAACGTGATTCTTCTCAAGCCTGCCTTGCCTACACACTATCGTGGAAAAAAATGCTTGAGTAAAGCGCGGTGACATACAACACGTACGACGGCACTATAAAGGGGAAGTTCCATTCGGATGGCGCCACCCTTCATGTTAGTAAAGTTTGTTGAGAGACGATTCGCGCTTTTCAGCCTCGTGCTTTTCAGTCCGTTACAGCGTGACGAATGTGCTATCTCCATTACGAACGCTAGTTTTACCAGAACGAGCGCTCCCGTCTCATACTTGATTTTGAGCATGCGCATTTTTTTCACGTCGTTAAAGCCTACACACGCCCGTTTTTCATGACGAGAAAAACGACGAGGTGAAAAACTACGAGAAAAATTAGAGCATGTTCCAATTTTTTCATGGCCATTTTTCACGTTGTGAAAAATGCTCTGAAGCCCACACACGATCATTTTTCTTGTCATTAAAACGGTCATGTGTACACGGCATTACTCATGCACTCCACAAATCTGGCCTTATTGGAAGAGTGGCAAGAAGAAAGCCAATATTGAAAGAAAGACATAATAAGTCCCATTTGCAGTCTGTGAGAAGCCATGTGGGGGACATAGCAAATGTGTGGAAGAAGGTGCTCTGGTCAGATGAGATCAAAATTGAACTTTTTGGCCTAAAAGCAAAATGCTATGTGTGGCGGAAAACAAACACATTACATCACCCTGAACACACCATCCCTACCCTGAAACATGGGGGTGGCAGCATCATGTTGGGGATGCTTTTCTTCAGCAGGGACAGAGAAGCTGGTCAGAGTTGATGTGAAGATGGATGCAGCCAAATACAGGGCAATCTTAGAAGAAAACCTGTTAGAGTCTGCAAAAGACTTGAGACTGGGTCGGAGGTTCACCTTCCAGCAGGACAACAACCCTAAACATACAGCCAGAGCTACAATAGAATGGTTTAGATCAAAGCACATTCATGTGTTAGAATGGCCCAGTCAAAGTCCAGACCTAAATCTAACTGTGAATCTGTGGCAAGACTTGAAAATTGCTGTTTACAGACGCTCTCCATCCAATCTGATAAAGCTTGAGTTATTTTGGAAAGGAGAATGGGCACAAATTTCACTCTCTAGATGTACAAAGCTAGAGACATACCCAAAAAGGCTTGCACCTGTAACGGCCTCAAAAGGTGGTTCTACAAAATATTAACTCATGGGGGCTGAATACAAATGCACGCCACGCTTTCCAGATATTTACTTGTAAAAAGAATTGAAAGCCATTTATCAGTTTCCTTCTACTTCACAATTATGTGCCACTTTGTGTTGGTCTATCACATAAAATCCCAATAAAATACATTTATGTTTTTGGTTGTAATATGACAAAATGTGGAAAAAATCAAGGGGTATGCAGACAGCTCAGTGGATCCTGACAATATGGTCACTCTTTGGCTCAATAACAAGTCTAGGAGTGTTCTTCTTGGTGTTTTTATTTTTAGGATAACTGGGATAGGGTTGAGGGAATTGAGTGGGATACTCCATAAAGAACTACAGTATCTTACAAAAGTGAGTACACCCCTCACATTTTTGAAAATATTTTATAATATCTTTTCATGTGACAACACTGAAGAAATTACACTTTGCTACAATGTAAAGTAGTGAGTGTACAGCTTGTATAAAAGTGTAAATTTGCTGTCCCCTCAAAATAACTTAACACACAGCCATTCATTTCTAAACCGCTGGCAACAAAAGTGAGTACACCCCTAAATGAAAATGTCCGAATTGGGCCCAATTAGCCATTTTCCCTCCTCAGTGTCATGTGACTTGTTAGTGTTACAAGGTCTCAGGTGTGAATGGGGAGCATGTGTGTTAAATTTGGTGTTATCGCTCTCACTCTCTCATACTGGTCACTGGAAGTTCAACGTGGCACCTCATGGCACCTCATGGCAAAGAACTCTCTAAGGAAATGAAAAGAATTGTTGCTCTACATAAAGATGGCCTCGGCTATAAGAAGATTGCCAAGACCCTAAAACTGAGCTGCAGCGAGGTGGGCAAGACCATACAGCGGTTTAACTGGACAGGTTCCACTCAGAACAGGTCTCGCCATGGTCGACCAAAGAAGTTGAGTGCATGTGCTCAGAGTCATATACAGAGGTTGTTTTTTTTGGAAATAGACATATGAGTGCTGCCAGCATTGCTGCAGAGATTGTAGGAGTGGGGGGTCAGCCTCTCATTGCTCAGACCATACGCCACACACTGCATTAAATTGGTCTGCATGGTTGTCCTTCCAGAAGGAAGCCTCTTCTAGAGATGATGCACAAGGAAGCCCGCTAACAGTTTGCTGAAGACAAGCAGACTAAGGACATGGATTACTGGAACCATGTCCTGTGGTCTGATGAGACCAAAGTAAACTTAATTGGTTCAGATGGTGTCAAGCATGTGTGTCGGCAACCAGGTGAGGAGTACAAAGACAAGTGTGTCTTGCCTACAGTCGAGCACAGTGGTGGGAGTGTCATAGTCTGGGGCTGCATGAGTGCTGCCGGCACTGGGGAGCTACAGTTCATTGAGGGAACCATGAATGCCAGGGAAATAGCAGAGTTATTGGCATTCCTGCCAGTGTCCATCATGGCCGCACCAGACTCACCCTAATGCGCATGTGCGCACGCAGATGCTCCATGCGCACGCGCGCACACAGATTTGCCACACGGACGGCGCATACAGCCGCAAACAGACGGTGTGGGCGCACCCCCGGCCTATTTAAGCCCGTCACTGGCACATACAAGTTGCTGGATTATCTTCAGCTCCTACTGTGTTCCTGTGCCCTGTAACTCCTGCCTGTCTGATCTCCTGTGTACCAAACCCGGCTTGCCTGACCTGTTCCTGCTGACTTCCTGGCGTGTACCTGGCTTTCTGCTGTTTGCTCCCTGCATCTGACCCCAGCCCGGCCAACGGACTTCGCTTACCTTGTCTTCTGTGCTAAGACCCAGCTCTGCTATGATCTCGGACTGTCTTGCTGTGTTTGACCCCCTGGCCTGGCTCCTGACTCTGCTATCTGGACATTCCACTGGTCCTTACCCTTTGGACCTCTTAAGCACGCCTGCTTCCCTGCAGTCTGCCTGTTCTACCAAGTTCCTGGCAACCAGCACCACCTACCAGGCAACCCGTGCTTCTGTGGGCACCACACCCCCTGTATCATCTCCAGGGCTGTTCTGCGCTCGGCCGCAAGGGGAGCCCTCCCAGCATCTCGGCCTCCTACCTAGAACGTGACAGTATAATCCAGCCACTGACAGAGGCAGACGGAGGTGTCTCCCAGATGGAAACCGTAATGCAACACGTCACAGCCCTGACTCAGGTCATCCAAAAGCTCCAGGAGGGATACCTTCAACTAGAGGATCGCTTGCAGCACCTGCCACAATCATCCACCTCCACAGGTCAAGGTCCGCCTTCAGCCAGTCATCCTAAAGTTGCCCCTACTGTGGTTACATCTCCTCCAGAACCACGAGTCTCAGTACCAGAACGTTTTCGTGGAGATCGAGAGAAGTTCCGGTCCTTTAGGAACGCCTGCAACTTGTACTTTTCCTTGCAGCCACGGACATTTTCCTTTGAAGTGGTGAAAGTGGGATTCATAATTTCCCTGTTAAGTGATGAACCTCAGACCTGGGCCCATGCCCTATTGAAGCAAGAGAGCCCTACCCTTAACTCCGTTGATCAGTTCTTTGAAGCCATGGCCCGCTTGTATGATGACCCCCTACGAACTACCACGGCTGAAGCTACTCTGCATGCTCTCCGGCAGGGTCAGCGCCCTGCAGAGGATTATACGGTAGAATTCCGTACATGGTCCACAGACTCTGGATGGAATGAAGCAGCCTTGAGATATCAGTATCGGATGGGGTTGTCTGAATCTCTTAAAGATGAACTAGCCAGGGTAGAGACCCCCCCTACATTGGAGGGTCTCATCCAGCTGACCATTCAGCTTGACAAACGCTTACGGGAACGTCAGTTCGAACGGGCCCGAACCTTCATGCCTACCCAGACACTATCTGAAGCCCTGTGTTCATCAGTTCCCGTACAGCTTAGCATGGTCCGCCCAGCACTGACTACTGAGGAAAGACTTCACCGCCAACAGGCGAATCTCTGCTTCTATTGTGGGGGTACAGGACATTTCATAAACAATTGCCCCATAAAACCTAGGAAGCCAACCCCCCACACTCCAGTTAACTTCCAGGTAGCCAAGTCTTCCTCGGCTCATATTGCCCTTCCTGTCACATTACGGTTGGGAGGAGGAGAAATTCACCTCCAGGCGATACTGGATTCTGGGGCCTGTAGTTGCTTCTTGGATCTGGCTTTAGCAAGAAGGCTCGCTATTCCTCTTCATCCCAAGAAGCAGAGACTGACCGTCCATCTGGCCGACGGCTCAATGCCGAGTTCTGGACATGTCACCCAAGAAACAGTGCCTATTCTTACCTCTACCAACGCAGGTCATCAGGAATTCCTTCGATTTGACGTCTTGAGCTCCCCCATCTTCCCGGTCATCTTGGGAATTCCATGGCTACAGGCGCACAATCCTCAGATTGATTGGCCCAGGAAAGAAGTACTCTTCACATCCTCCTACTGCCGGCAACATTGTCTTGCTCCTGTACCCAAGGACTTCTCCAGTTGCCTGACTGTATTACCCACGTCCCAAGTGGACCCGAACATACCGGCAGCCTACCAGGAATTCCTGGACGTCTTCGACAAGAAGAAAGCAGATACGCTACCTCCACATCGTCCATACGACTGCCCCATCGAGTTACTGCCAGGGGCTGAAATCCCTTTCGGTCGTATATTCCCTCTTTCTGAGACTGAGCTTGAGACTTTAAGGGAATATGTAGATGAGAACCTCAAAAAAGGGTTTATCCGTCTATCCTCCTCTCCTGCCGGTGCTGGCATTTTCTTCGTTGAGAAGAAGGATAAGACTTTGAGACCATGTGTAGATTACAGGGAATTAAACAAAATTACCCTTAAGAATCGCTATCCGCTTCCCCTCATTCCGAACTCTTCCAGAGGTTCCGTACAGCTCACGTCTTTACCAAGCTAGACCTACGTGGAGCCTACAACCTCGTCCGCATCCGGGAGGGGGACGAGTGGAAGACAGCCTTTAGAACAAGATTCAGACATTTCAAATATTTAGTAATGCCATTCGGACTGTGTAACGCCCCGGCGACATTCCAGCATTTTATAAATGATATTTTCAGAGAACATTTGGATCACTTTGTTGTCGTCTATCTCGACGACATTCTTATATTTTCTGCCACCCTGGAACTCCATAGAACGCATGTCAAGAAAGTGCTGTGCATCCTCGGAACACACGGGTTATATGTCAAGGCCGAGAAATGCGATTTCGAAAAAGTGTCAATCCAATTCCTGGGGCTCATCATGACCACAGGCGGGATAGCTATGGATCCACAAAAAGTGAAGGCTATTCTTGAATGGCCGGTTCCGTCTGACAAGAAGGGCGTACAAAGATTCATCGGCTTTGCAAATTTCTACAGAAGATTCATAAAGAATTTCTCCACCATTGTAGCACCAATTACCCAGATAACCCGCCAACATACCAATTTCCAGTGGTCCGCAGCAGCACAAACCGCCTTTGACCAACTTAATGCCTTCTTTACCTCGGCACCAATCCTACTGCATCCTGATCCTGCCATGCCCTACGTCTTGGAGGTTGATGCTTCGGAAGTAGCCACAGGGGCGGTATTATCCCAACGTCAGGGCCCCAAGGCATTATTGCACCCCGTGGCTTTCTCTTCACGGAAGATGAGTCCTCCAGAGAAAAATTACGATGTGGGGGATCGAGAACTCTTAGCCATTAAAACTGCTCTAGAGGAATGGAGATATCTCCTGGAAGGTGCCACACATCCCTTCTTAATTTTTACTGACCACAAGAACCTGGAGTACCTTCGCACAGCCAAGCTATTAAGACCCCGACAGGCTCGGTGGGCTCTGTTCTTTTCAAGGTTCAATTTTCATATTACCTACCGCCCAGGCTCTAAAAACGGAAAAGCCGATGCCCTGTCCCGAATGTTCCCAGACACTCCTGAAGAGATCATGCCCAGTACAATTCTGTCCTCACAGAACTTTCTCTTGATTCAGCCTGATTTAAGGACTTCAATTGAGCAGGCTTCCTCCCAATGCACTGAAGCAGAAGTCTCTTCCTTAAGGAGTCAGTAGGGCCTTCTATTGCATCAGAACAAAATGTTTGTCCCACTGCAAGCCAGGCTACAAGTGTTAAAGACATTCCATGACCATCAGCTGGCTGGCCACTTTGGGGTCCGTAAGACGACCGAACTTGTTCAACGGTCCTTATGGTGGCCTACTTTGAGGTCTGACTGTAAAGAATACGTCAACTCCTGTATAACCTGCCAGAGGAGCAAGGGGTCCAACACCAGATCGTGGGGCCTGCTAAGACCACTGCCAGTCCCGGAACAACCTTGGAAAGAAATTTCTATGGACTTTATAGTGGATTTGCCCCCCTCAGAAGAATTTACAACCATCCTAGTCGTTGTGGACCGATTGTCCAAGATGGCACATTTTCTACCAATGATGGGCACACCTTCCGCCATGGACACAGCAAAGACCTTTATAAAGGAAATCGTCAGATTACATGGCATACCAGACAACATCATATCTGATAGAGGTGTACAATTCACCTCCAGGTTCTGGAGAGATCTCTGCAAATTACTTTCAATCAAGGTATGTTTATCCTCAGCCTACCATCCTCAGAGTAACGGTCAAACTGAAAGGACCAATCAGACTTTAGAACAATAAGTGAATAGTTGTGGGGTGTGGCGCTGCTCTCCCCTCAGGAGTGATCCAAGGGTTTAGAATGAAATAAAAGGGATAGGGACTTGTTAAACACCTCTCCTGGATAGGTGGGTCCGGCTTACTTCAGGTGGCTAAACAAAAAGTGTAAAAACTTAAAGCCCTCTTGCTAATGGCCAAAGATGGCCTATATTACAAGTGAGAGTTAGTGCTTTAGAGTGCTAATAAAAGCACCAACCTAGTTAGTGTTTGTGATCCACAGGTGGTTCAGTAAGTTACCAAGTAAAATAGTGAAATGAACAATAGTGCTACCAATTCCTCCAATAGTATGCCACTATAATAATATGTTGCATGTGATACCTATGCAAAATAGAAAATACTATAAAAACATATAACAGTATGTATGTGTACCAGTACATAAAGTCCAATTGCTATAGTGCAAAAACCATATATGTGGATGTTTAAATAGTGATCTCAGTTTCCAAAGTAATTAATAATCAGTGCCGACAAAACTTCCAGAAGCTTCATAGGTGCTCCCCCACATGGGTCCCCACTCACCAGCTCCTCGCACCCCTGCAGGGGTAGACAGCATGTGGGACACAATCCTGTGTTGGTTCAGCCTATCTCCCAGCCAAGTTGCAGCCAAGGTGAAGTGTATAGCTGCAGCACGTTTCCAATTTCCAGTCTCCACAGCTCCTTTTACTTTCCAGGAAGTGATGAATGGCCAGCAGCAGGTTGTCCAGAGTCCCCGTATTCCCCGGCGCTGTGTATTCCTTCTCCTCCTATGACAGGACCGCACTACACATACATCTGCAGTAGCCCGGCCAACGGACTTCGCTTACCTTGTCTTCTGTGCTAAGACCCAGCTCTGCTGTGATCTCGGACTGTCTTGCTGTGTTTGACCCCCTGGCCTGGCTCCTGACTCTGCTATCTGGACATTCCACTGGTCCTTACCCTTTGGACCTCTTAAGCACGCCTGCTTCCCTGCAGTCTGCCTGTTCTACCAAGTTCCTGGCAACCAGCACCACCTACCAGGCAACCCGTGCTTCTGTGGGCACCACACCCCCTGTATCATCTCCAGGGCTGTGCTGCGCTCGGCCGCAAGGGGAGTCCTCCCAGCATCTCGGCCTCCTACCTAGAACGTGACAGCCAACATGTACTGGGACATACTGAAGCAGAGCATGATCCCCTCCCTTTAGAGACTGGGCTGCAGGGCAGTATTCCAACATAATAACGACCCCAAACACACTTCCAAGACGACCACTACCTTGCTAAAGAAACTAAGGGTAAAGTTGATGGACTGGCCAAGCATGTCTCCAGACCTAAACCCTATTAAGCATCTGTGGGGCATCCTCAAATGGAAGGTGTAGGAGCGCAAGGACTCTAACATCCACCAGCTCCTTGATGTCATCATGAAGGAGTGGAAGAGAACTCCAGTGGTAACCTGTGATGCTCTGGTGAACTCTATGCCCAAGAGCGTTAAGGCAGTGCTGGAAAATAATGGTGGCCACTCAAAATATTGACACTTTGGGCCCAATTTGGACATTTTTACTTAGGGGTGCACTCACTTTTGTTGCCAGTGGTTTAGACATTAATGGCTGTGTGTTGAGTTATTTTGAGGGGACAGCAAATTTACACTGTTATAGAAGCTGCACACTCAATACTTTACATTGTAGCAAAGTGTCATTTCTTCAGTGTTGTCACAAAAAAAGATATAATAAAATATTTATAAAAATGTGTGGCGTGTACTCACTTTGGTGAGATACTGTATATTATATATATGTATATATATATACATCGTTACATATCTGAGTGCAGATCCCCCTTACATCAGGGTCCCCAGAGAGCCTCCCACCTTACATAAGGGTCCCCAGAGAGCCCCTTATTACATCAGGGTCCCCAGAGAGCCGCCCCCCTTACATCAGGGTCCCCAGAGCTGCTCCTGCTCTAGCATTAAATATAAGCCTCCTAAAGTTTTTTACCTTCTTTAAATTCACAACGTGTGAAGGGGGAGTCGGGGCACTGGCAGCAGCCAGGTCTAAATGAGAAGGTTCCACACTGAAAGGGAGCGGAGTTAGATAAACTTTGGTTGGTTGATACCAACCAACCACTGAGGAGACAGTGAGCCGGGACATGTGGCAGCAGCCAGCTCAGGACAGGACTGCAAGCCAGGAAAGTTCCGCTCCCAGCGGAATGCCGGGGGCAGAGTTACGTGGTTGGTTGCTAGACGCTGGGCAGTCCTAGCAACCAACCACCGCTGGAATGTCAGTCAGTGGCGAGCAGGAATCGGGACTACTACGTTGGGAGTACGGCACCGCTGCACCCGGTAAGAGACTCTGGGCTATGGGCCCGAGATTTGGGGCTACAGCCCCAGAAGCCACCCCCTAGCTACGCCACTGCTCCTTCGTATGTCCCACTCTTGCAAGCATTTATCCACAGTGATTTAATTGACTGTGCAGTGTGTGGGTGGGCTACTTGGGCCAAAAATATAAATGTGTTCAATCAACAACAGAAAAGTAGCATGCACCCATAGCAAGGAATGAAGCTGTGACTTAAAAAAGCAATATTTTTGTAACAAAACTTGGTTTTACAGAGGAGACAATATATAAAGGCTAAATCTGTGTCTGTGTACTTTTCTCAAGTCTTACCATAAATAATAACATAATATTTGTTCTGTTTTTTTGTATAATGAGTTTTGAAATTCTAGAGAAATGCTTAAATAATGCATTGCAATTTAATTTAAACACATTAGATTTTAGTCGGCTAAAATGATTTTAGTCGACTTAATATGACTAAAACTAAAACAAATGCAGATGACTAAAATGCGACTAAAACTAAAATGGCATTTTAGTTAAAATACTATGACTAAAACAAAATTTGCTGCCAAAATTAACACTGCTGTCTAGAAACGCCTTATAAGATATAGTAAAAATATATAGTAAATTTTTATTTATTTATAATAATCTAAACTCAACATAGCCAGTAGAAATACATAGGTGAAAAAGCAATCAAATATTGAATGACAATTGCCAATGCAGAATAATGGAACCTATAGCAAATATAACAGCATAAAGTGGCACCCAACCCGTTTTGAGGTCAAGTATCTCCTCTTCAGAGATGTAAGCTTTCAGGTTCAAGGTCTTTTCTGCAATATGAGAACAGTAAATATCACACAGTTGTATGTGATATTAATGGTACACAAGTGAAATACACCAACATTACTGTATATATCCCAAACATATAAAAGCCCGTAAGAGATTACAAGCAAAAAAGTGAATAGTGCTGCCACCACAGGATGATGCCAGCAAAGAGATACCTCCAGAGACCATGGCACCTCTACCACTAGGGTCACCCAGAAAAGAGGGAAGATAAGAAAGGGTGCTATCAGGTATTCCTGTAAAGGAAAGAAATGAAGGAATGATAGAGATCGAACTATATAGCCAAAGCTATATTAGATAAAGCATGTTTGCATACTGTATATGTAAATTCATCTAAAAGTGTCAACCTATTAGAAGTGATACTTACATGTTAAAAATATGTATGTTCATGAAGATGACATTAAATGGTGGTTTGCCCTTAATGTTGGAACTGGCATCACTTTAAGTAGGTCATGTCCAGAAAAAGACTAGAGGGAGGTGTTTTATGATCTAAGGAAGTGTAAAACAAAGATAAGGCTAAAACATAACAATCTGTAGATTAGCATCAAAAAGAGAGGTGATTTGTGGTTCACATATTAGGTACATACCAGGTGTAATCATCCAGCTTGTGTGTATGGCGAGCATCCCATTAGCACATTTGGATGAAGGGTTTATTTATGAGAGACCAGCTTGAGAGCTGGCCAATGAGTATAGGCAGAAGATGGCAGGACCAATGGCTGAGCTGCCCAACAAGGGAAGACCACCAGGCCATGTGGCACGAGGCGCGAGATCGTTGCGGATGGCTCAATGACCTCACATGTCACACGGCCGCAGGCCCACACATGGCCAGTCCAGTACAGTACAGGCAGAGAGTGAAAGAGAGGCTTGGTATGGAGCCAAGCCTCAACCTCAGTTGGTAGATGACTGCCGCAATGCCAAAAATATAGCCACCCCAGGCCATAGAAGCAGTCAAATAGGCTATTGTGTGCGCCGGGTGGAACTAGAAGAGCTAAGGAACGAAGGCACGTCTGCTGGGTCATCCCAAAACGGCAGCAGCACCCACAAAAAAATAAGAAAATAATTGTAATACCTATATAAAGTACATACTGGAATTCATAATACAGTTTAAACATGTTGTAACACCATCACAAAAAAAGAGAAAAACAAACTCATTCATGATAAAAAAAAACAATAAATGGAATCCAAACAAATGGACGGAATAGATGGAAAACACCCAGGGAAAGATATGTAGATCTCACACAGGGAGTATTAACACAGATAATTATTCGTCCCAACCTCTTGATGAGAACCCATATAAAAAAGGTCTTAAGCCCTGTACACACGATCGGTTTTACCGATGAAAACAGTCCGATGGACTTTTTTCATCGGACCAACAGATCGTGTATGGGACCCATCGGTCTTTTTTCCATAGGTTTTAAAGAATAGAACATGTTTTAAAATTTTTTTTTTTTATTTGGTTTAAAAACCGATAGCAAATTCCGATCGTCTATGGGCAAGTCCGCACGCACGCATGCTCAGAATCAAGTCGACGCATGCTCAGAAGCATTGAACTTCATTTTTCTCGGCTCATCGGAGTGTTTTACGTCACCGCGTTTGGAACGGTCGGTTTTTTGACTGATGGTGTGTAGGCAAGACTGATGGAAGTCAGCTTCATCGGATTTCCGATGGACAAAACCATCGGATTAGAATCCATAGGATATCCGATCGTGTGTACAGGGCTTAAGTAAGGCTTGGTTCACACTTATGCAAATTGGATGCGCATCCAATTCGCATGACAGAAGACTGTACTGGCTCTAAAAGGAGCCAGTTTACACATCTCAAGGGCGGCTGCAGAGGGGATTGCACAAGGGTCCTGTGCGTCTTTGGCTCCATTTCAGGCCTGAATTCAGGCAAAAATTCGGCCTGATTCATCCCTGAAACAGAGAACAGGGATGCACCAGACCCCTGCTGTGAGCCACATCTGATTTCAGTGTGAACCCAGCCTAAAGGAGATGGTTTTATTTAACCCAGGTGGTAAGGTGACGTTAAGTTTAAAGATCCATCTCTGCTCATTTTGGAGGAGGAGTTTATTCCAATCACCTCCTCAATGTCCAGGGTGAATACGATGCAAAATAAGGAATTGTATCTTAGGGAAGACACCCCCATGTATCTTACTTACATGGTCTACCCAAAGGGCATTCAGGATTGGCGGTTTGCCAATATGCTCTTCTCCAGAGTTCCAATTTAGTTTTTCCAACATTAAAACTGGCACAACCACAAGTAAGAAGATACATGACTCCATTTGTCTTGCAGTTAGAATATTGCTTGAGCCTATATTTTACCCCATTTGGTAGTATAATGGATCTATTGGTATCAATATATTGGCTATATCCACAACTCCCACATCTGAAGGTACCTAGATATTTGCAAGAGTCCCTTCTTCTCATTTCTTTGAATTCAATCTGGACCAAATGGTCCTTGATGGCTCATTTCAAAGTGAATGATGTTTTTTTTTTGGGACTAAATTACCTATAATGGGGTCGATAGTGAGAAGATGCCAGTATTTTTGTACAATCTTTTAAATTTGTGTGTGTTGGTTGGAGAATATAGTAATGATTTGTACTGAATTATCACAGGTGGTTTGCTTCTTTTTAAAAAGCAAATCATGTCATGTGTATTGAATTGCCCATTTGTAGACTTTCTTTAAGCAGGTGTGTGAGTACCCCCTCAGTGGGAAACGTCCCCTCAATTTATTTGCTTCTAGTTTAAATGTATTAAATTCAGAGCAGTTCCGACGTAACCTTAAATATTGACTATAAGGTATAGATTTAATAAGGGGCTTAAGATGGAAACTGGTGGCATGTAGGATAGAGTTCCCAATGGTGGGCTTACACTATAGGTTACTGGTAAGGCTGCCATTATTGCCCTTGTGTATTTGTATGTCTAGAAACAATATCATTTCAATGTCATGGTGAAATTGAGGTTGAACTCATTAGTATCCAATGCTTGAACAAATTCATAAAGTTTGTTTAACCACTTCAATACTGGGCACTTTCACCCCCTTCCTGCTCAGGCCACTTTTCAGCGCTGTCGCACTGAATGACAATTGCGCGGTCATTCAACGCTGTACCCAGATTTGTTTTTTTTCATTTTTTCCCCACAAATAGAGCTTTCTGTTGGTGGTATTTAATCACTGCTGGGTTTTTTATTAGTTTCTGTCAGACAATTTTGTAAATAAGTACATAATATGCAGCATCGATGAGCACTGATAGACAGCACTGATATGCAGCAATGATGAGCACTGATATGCAGCACTGATGAGCACTGATAGGCAGCACTAATAAGCACTGATAGGTGGCACTGATAGGTGGCACTTATGGGCAATGATAGGTGACACAGATAGGTGGCACTGATGGGCTGCACTGATGGGCGGCACTGATGAGCAGGCACTGATGGGCACTGAAAAGCAGCACTGACAAATTGGCATCACTGATGGGCACAGATTGGTGTCACTGGACACAGATTGGCATCACTCTTGGGCACAGTTGGGGCTGCCCTGATTATCTGTACAGGTCTCCCCTGTGAGGAGGTGCCGCTGATTGGCTCTCCTCTTTTCCTACTCTGTCAGTGTGAGGGGAGGAGAGCCAATAAATGGCATCTCCTTGTTTACATGCGATCAGATGTGATTGGACACAACTGATCACATGGGTAAAGATCCGTGTCATCGGCTCTTTACCGAGATTGGGGTCATGTCATATCCCAGTGACACAGCCCGCCTCCGCGGGTGTTTGATTGCGATGAGACTGGGCGATGTCATATGACGACAGCCCAGAACAAAAGAGCATCTCGACATTGATCTTTACTAATAATTCCATTCGAAAATGTAGTATCAATCCTTCTGTAGAAGTCCTCATGAAATTGATCAATAATACTAGTGGGAATGGAACGATACCACTTATTGTTTTCAAGGACTTTGTTGCACATTTGGAGATACTGTGTATTGTCCATAGGGACAATATCCCCCCCCCCCCTTTGTCTGACGGTTTGATGGTTATATTGGGATTATTCATTAATTCGTGGAGAGCTTTCCTGTCTCCTTCAGTGAGGTTGCTGGATTCTTTTTTAATTTTAAGATTTCTAATTTATTCACATGTAAGGTTAATGATGGCAGCCACATTAGCGTTCAAATTAAGAGGGGGGGGGGGGGAATTTATCCAATTTATTTTTGTTAATGGTGGAAGTGTGGGTGGGCACTGGATCGGTTGGTTCTACTAAATCTAGTAGTTCCATATCCAAGAACTCAATAAGGTCTTGTTAATCCTGATCTTCTAAAAGGGAGTTCAGGTCCTCAAAAGCATTTATTCTATATTTTTAGTTTTAACTTTCTAGCAAACAAGTGGAGATCTTTCACGATTTCAAATTGATCTAAATTGTTATCAGGACAGAAACTTAAGCCTTTCATAGGAAATGCAACATTAGAAAGTGTGTAATTGGACTAATTAAATATGGTCAGTCCAGAGTCATCGTATTGTCTTGAGGAGGATTCCGTGTTAGTGATATATTGGGCATGATCATATTGGGATTGTGCTGCTGTTCTAAAAAAAATATTGGTCTGAGTGTTTTGTGTTTTATGATTGTGTGGAATAATCAGACTGTGTGTCTGTATTTTGGACTCCTCAGAGAAGATAGGATAGGAAGAAAAAGAAGTACCATCACCAACCTTTGCTTTACTTGCCACCAAAGGGAATCACTTTCATTAGCACTGAATTTACAGATTTTACCATATGCTCAATGTAGGTGGTGTTGGTGTTGGTGAGACCCATTTCTGCATTATTAGTTTTGTAGCAAGAATTAGGAATCTTGTTACTGCTGTAGTCAAGTATATATCCTTAGAGAGAACTAGAAGATGTAAAAAAAAACAAAGTTCTGATCCCCATTTTAAAATGAGGCTATAGGTTCTGTTCACTTGCGGACTGGCCATCGTACATATACTGCGGTGGGCGGCCGCTCTGTGTCAGATCAATACCTAGTACTTCCAGTACCTGCCTATTTCCATTTCCCAATGATCTTTGCATTGTAGTGGTAAGTATTTAAAGCGGAGTTCCGCTGTTTTTTTTTTAAGTCAGCAGCTACAAATACTGCGGCTGCTGACTTTTAAAATAAGGACACTTATCTGTCCAGATTGCCTGCGATAATGCCATCTTCAGTAAGGAAATCAGGAAGTGAAACCTTCACTTTCTGGTTCCCTACTGCGCATGCGGGACTCGCGACGCGCGATCTCACTGGTCCCTGCTGTTTTCTGGGACCTGTCTGTCTCCCAGAAGACAGTGAGGGGGGCCGAGAAGGCGCCGGAAGTGGCGTAGATACTCACGGGTTGCTCGGGTATCTATGCCCGGAAGTGGGAGCAAAATACCTGTATTACACAGGTATCTGCTCCCCCCTGAAAAGTGCTAAATGTAACACCGGAGGGAGGGAGGGTTCCGAAAAGCGGAAGTTCTATTTTTGGGTGGAACTCCGCTTTAAGAAAGAGGATTATATATATACAGTAAGAGATATTATATACAGTATATATATATTATAAGAGAAAGAGTATTATATATTCTCATTAAAGATCTTTCTTGGAGTAAGATTCACAATTGATCTCAGAGGGTTGAGTTTATACTGAGCAGTTTGGAACAGGATGTACAAACCGAAGGAACCTATAAAATAATTTTCTATGCAAATCATACTAGCTTTGTATTTGAGAAAATGATTTACAATCATTGTCAGTATGCAGCTGGTGAAGAAGCATAACCCTTTTTTGCTTGCCATGCTTCCAAACATCCCAGCATAACAATTTCCTCCAGGTTATAATTACGGTATTACATAAGAGGGTAAATGTGGTATATCCCTTGTATTGTAGCATTTTCTTTATATAAACACATATTTTGTGTTGAAGGGGTAAAGTTAGCAGTTATAGTTGCCCAAGTTGTCCATCTTGTAGAAATTGAACTAGGGAGGGCGTGGAAGTGATAGTGGCCAAAACTGCCTGAATTTGGTTAATGTTACCCTATATGACCATAAATTGCAACTGAGAAGCTAAACGGTATCCATAAAATTTGTAGTATGTTTACCCTTCCCATCACCGATAAAAGTAGGTTAAAGGATAGGTTCATCTTTAGCAACATGTTACATGTTACACTCCTATTCAGGGTGTTTCGCAATGCATGTCAGCTATACTTTGCATTGCTGCCCCACACTTTTTCCCTAGAAGCCACAAAAGTGTGTTTTGTAATTTCTCTGCTGCAGGGGGAACCTCAAACACAGGCTCATCGTCTCCTGGAGAAGGAAGGTGCCAAATTGACTATTCTTAACATCTTTTTAGACACCATGCCCCAGCTTTATGATGACCCTCAGCATGTGGCTTTTGCAGAGGCAGCTTTCCACCCTCTTCAACAAGGCTGCAAAATGATCGAAGACTACATGACAGAATTCAGACGTTGGAGTTCTGACACAAGCTGGAATGACACTGCCCTGCATTACCAATTTCACCTGGGGCTTTCTGAACCTCTTAAAGGTGAACTGGTGAGGGTAGGAGTACCTAGTTCTTTGGAGGGACTGATAGCCCTTCCGATCCAGATAGACTGATGACTCAGAGACTGTCGGCCTGAGAGATCCACCAGCCAAGTCCATCCTGTATGGATGCTGCCTAAGGTGTCGACACCAGTCAACCTGGTTCTTCCAGCTGCACCTGCATCAAATGAACCCAAACCCATGCAGTTGGGTCTCCTATTCCCTTTGCTTACACCAGAGGAAAGTCAATGTTGCAGGCAGCATATCCTATGCCTATACTGTGGAGAGGCAGGCCATCACATGCGGAACCGTTCTTTGAAATCACGTAAGTGCCTGTCCATCTCCTCTACTAGTACCCTATCAGCTCTGACTACCTTTGCTCAAGTAACACTTCCTATCTCCTTTCAGCTTTCAGGAAGAACTATTCCGGTGTCCGCAATCATTGATTCAGGGGCCTGCAGCTTGTCCTTCACAAAGCAGCACCAGATTCCTCTTTAGACCAAGTGGCTTAGACAACGCGCCAGTCACGTTTCAGTACTTTGTTATTTAAGGACTTCCTGGACATTTTTGTCATTGTTTATCTTTATATTTTGATCTTTTCTGTCTCCCTGGAACTTCATCATACACATGTCAAGAAAGTTCTTAGCCAGCTCAGGCAACACAGACTTTATGCAAAATCAGAAAAGTGTGAATCTGAGCAACAGCACATTCAGTTTTTGGGATTAATTCCCTCCACTGAAGGGATCAAGAGGGATCCACAGACAGTTTCTGCTATCCTGAACTGACCCGCTCCAACCAATAAGGTTTTGCTAACTTCTACCAGATGTTCATTAGGGGTTTTCTGAAATCATCGCCCCTATTACATGATTGACCAATCAGAACATGCTTTTCTGTTGGTCTTCTGAGGCCCAGACTGCTTTTGAAAGGCTAAAGGGACTGTTTACGTCTGCACCCATTCTAAGCCATTCTGATTAGCTTTTCCTTATGTCCTTGAGATGGATGCTTCCAAAAACACAGTAGGTGCAGTTCTATCACAGCACCAGGAATTAAAGACTCTGCTGCACCTCAAAGCATTCTTTTTGCATAAGCTTTCTCTTGCTGAAAAGAACTCTGATGTGGGAGACCATGAATGTGGGAGCTCATGAAGTCTGCATTGGAAGAATGGAGGTAACCCCTGGAAGGAGCAGCGCATCCCATCCTGATTTACACTGATCATAAGAACTTTGAGTACCTAAAGGCGAGACTTCGAAGACTACCAAGCGACTGAGACCATGTCAAGCCAGGTGGGCACTCTTCTTTTCTAGAATTGTGTTTCACATCACATAAAGACCCGGGTCCAAGAACACCAAACACCCTGTCTCGTATGTTCGATGACCCTAAACAACCACATTCCTCCGATACCATCCTATCAGCCAGGAACTTATTATTATTACAAGCGGACCTTTTAATCCAGGTTAAACAAACATCAGTTGGGGTGACACTCCCTCTGGAGTTCCGATGACAACTAAGCAAGAGTTGCTGTGGTTGGAATAAAAAAAAATTGTGCCCAAAGGGGTCCGTTTACCAGTACTCTGTCATGATCATCCACTAGCTGGTCACTTTAGGATCGATAAAACCACCAATTTAATCCCATGCCTGTTCTGGTGGCCAGATCTGGTGGCTTATGTCAGCTCCTGTATCAATTGTACCCGTAAGAAGAGCAGTAGAAACAAAGCCTGGAGTTTTCTCGGGAGAGAAGCAGGCCCAGGCTGCCCATGGGGGGGATGGGGCGCAATGTCAGGAAAGGAACATTTGTGTGCGCAGACACACAAGCCTAAGAAATCCTGCCCGTGACAGGTTAGCGGGTGCGAATGCAAATAGAAGGGCTATTTAAATTGCACTAGTGCAGCGTGTCAGTGCCGGTTGGTCTATTATGTTCCTGTGTTCCTGTTATCAGATTCTGTTGTTCTTCTGTTGCCGACCTGGTCCTACCTCTGACTCTGCCTGAATGCTGCCTGAACCGACCCCTGGCTTGTCACTGGAACACTCTTATGCCTGCTCCTTCTGCTAATCCGCTCTGCTGTTACCGACCCTGGCCTATCTCCTTAATACTCTCCAGCCTGCCGTCTGAACCTGATCTGCTTGCTAGTTGCTGACTCGGACTGTCCGACTCTGCCTTGTGCCTATCCTGCATCTGCACCAGCCTATCTGCATCCTTCAAACGCTCCTGTTCTTCTGTCAACATGTCCAGTCCTGTTATCCCTGCATTCCAGGCGCACGTTAGCACCTGCCAGCGAGAGACTTTCAAGGCACTTGCGCCCTCCAAATAACCCTAAGACCTAGTTCAGTGTGCTATTAGTTTGAGAGTTTGGAACCTGTTGAATAGGTTTGTGTATGTCTAGTAAGGGGATTATATGTATTTTTGAAGTCCCTCGATATACAATAATAACAAGGAGATTAGTCTTGTCTGCTAGAAATTGAGCAAAGCTTTTTGGAAACTCAGGACCGTATGGGTGTAATGTAAATGTTGGTCAAAATGCAAGTAATGAAATAAACAATGCAAAGCATAAAATTATATTCACCTTATGGTAGATCAGGATCTGCCTGCAGGAAAAAAGATCCTTACTCCACGCGAATAATTGATATTATAATATTGGATAGAATGCTGGAATTTTACATTTTTTTAAAGAAGTGTGCCCAGTCTTTAGTAATATATGCCTCCTGAAGACAGACCACTGACAAAACATAGTGAGTTTTTTAATTGGGTCACATAGAACTTTCACATTCCAGAAGATAACGTTAATATTTGGTATACTCCACATGGTAATAATCAGGAAATATTATTATGGGAAGAAAACGATTGTATGCATTTGTAATTCCCTCCACATGAGAGTTTGCACAGGTAACTTCCAAGACAATTAGGAGTAGCATGGGGTAAACAAATTATTGAGTCTCTACTGCAGCTTGTCAGTCACCATTCAAAGGGAAATAGTAAGAAAAACAACAAACAGTCTTTCCAAAATAGTGGAGAGAAAAACACCAGTGATTGAAAAAACATCCACACGAGGTAACATGGGAGGTAACAGCGAAGGTAGCTTGACAGTCAATGTCGGCAACCTCTGGAGTGTCATTGTGAAAAAGTCAATGATAACAGCCTTTTGAACAGTAGGAAAACAATGAAGTTTAACTCCATAATCCATAATCAATTTTGAATCACAGCTGAGACAGGACTCACATTTCTAAGAAATGAGTGGTGCCATCAGCCACTATTCCCAATGTCAATGGGTACTCCATTGCATATGCTAAATGGAGGGCCCACAGTCAGTGTTTGACATCAAGTAATTTATCTGTTTAATAGCATCAGGAAAAAGTGCTACTTTATCACCATTATTGGTGCTAATAAAGGTCTTTCTCTAGTTTTCTTGAGTGGGATCTCTCTGTTTTTATAGTTCAATCATTTTATCAAGAAGGGTTTGGGAGGGTTCCCCAAAGGGAAAGGTTGGCTTGGGAACCCATCAATAGTGGATTAAAACAGTCCTTTCCAAATGTTTCATTATTTTGGGATGTATTATTTTTTTAGAGTCAGTATTCAAGGTAAAGCAATCAACTGTAATTTACTTTTTAACATAGTTACATAGTTAGTCAGGTTGAAAAAAGACACAAGTCCATCTAGTACAACCAATAAAAAAAAATCATACAATCCCATATACACAACCTACAGTTGGTCCAGAGGGAGGCAAAAAACCCCAGCAAAGCAAGATCCAATTTGCTACAGCAGGGGAAATAAATTCCTTCCTGGATCAACTTTCCCTATAAATGTTAGTACAGACGGTCCCCTACTTACAAACATCTGACTTACAAACGACTCCTACTTACAAACGGAGGGAGACAACAGGAAATTAGAGGAAATCTACCCCTAGGAAGGGAAATTCTCTCCTGTAAGAGTTAATATGGGAAAAAGGTCTCTCCACTGATGCTTTATCACCAATCCTTGTTTCCCTAATAACCCAAAATTTTCAAAATCCAATTGTCATTGGGACAGAAAGTGAGGTGAAATCTTCTGAACAGGGGCACAGACAGCAAAACAAATGTTACTGTCACGAGGATGCTATACACAGACATCCAATACAGGTGGTCAGATCATTGGGCTGCACATTAAGGAATCAGGAACCGAGTAAGTGAAAAATATAAATATTTATTAAAGGTAAAGACATGTGTAAACAAAACCAAAGCAAACCATAAGCAAGAAACGAATACAAATGAACACAACAACCCCAAAAACAACCTAATCTAACTAGCTAACTAATATGTACAAAAGAGAACACACATACATGAACAAGGCAGGGATGAGAGACAAGGGGAGCAGAAGACCAGGTACTGGGAGCAGTCAGCAAGGGGGAGCTGGTATCAGGGGACAGGTATCAGGGGACAGGTCTCAGGGGACAGGGTACAAGGATCAGAGTCCAGGACTAGGTAGGGAACGGATCAGGTTCAGGTTCAAACAACGGATCAGGTTCAGGTTCAGGCAACGGATCAGGTTCAGGCAGGGACCAGGCTTACAGAAGGAATTCTGGAGCAATGAGCTTGGTTAAGGGCGGGCTTATATAGTCCAACAGACCCAGATCAGGTGTGCTTGATGGCTGGTGGAAAGTCTTGGTGGGGAGACACCCGCTGGTGGCCACCAGAACTACACCTACTGGTGCCGGATGCAACAGTGCCACCAGCAGGTGAGCCCGGTAATGACACCATTCCTGACAGTTCCCCCCCTTAAGGAGTGGCCTCCGGACACTCCATTCAGCCCTTGGTTTGACAGTCCGAGTGGATACGGAAACCCCCTAAAAAGTTTCCCTACTGAGTCTGCGGATTTCTTCGCACTTCCTAGGCCAGAGTCCTTTAGTTCACTGGGGGACGTGCCACTAGAGTCTGAAAATAGGACATGCATCCCACCACCAGGGTCAGGAGGGAGGTCTAGATCTGGAAATGAAAATTAGCAGGGCAACGGGCAAGAACCCATCGGAGGCAGACCACGCAGGGGCATTACATTCAGGCTGGGTGACAAGCAGGATTAAAACAGCGGAAAAGAGGGCATCCATCAGGAAGACATCAACGGCCAGCTGGGCATCGGGAATAGGTTTAGCAGGGACCATATCATTAAGCTGGGCATCGGGCTCCGGGTTATCAGGCTGGGCAGCAGTAAAGGAACCACCAGGCAGAATATCAGGAATGGGGCCATCAGGAACTGGATCGTGAGGCTGGATATCAGGTACAGGATTACCAAGCAAGACAGTAGGCTCTGGGACATCTGGCTGAGCAGCGGGCGCTGGAGCAGCAGACTGGACAGCGGGCACATCCGGGCAGACAACAGGCTCCGGGTTGTCGAGCTGGGCAGCAGGCTGGAACCCCTCGGGCTGGGCAGCGGACAGGAACACCTCGGGCTGGGCAGCAGACAGGAACACCTCGGGCTGGGCAGCAGACAGGAACACCTCGGGCTGGGCAGCAGACAGGAACACCTCGGGCTGGGCAGCAGACAGGAACACCTTGGGCTGGGCAGCAGACAGGAGCACGTCAGGCTGGGCAGCAGACAGGGGCACGTCAGGCTGGGCAGCAGACAGGGGCACGTCAGGCTGGGCAGCAGACAGGGGCACGTCAGGCTGGGCAGCAGACAGGGGCACGTCAGGCTGGGCAGCAGACAGGGGCACGTCAGGCTGGGCAGCAGACAGGGGCACATCAGGCTGGGCAGCAGACAGGGGCACTTCAGCCTGGAAGACTGGCTCGGGCACTTCAGCCTGGAAGACTGGCACTTCAGCCTGGAAGACTGGCACTTCCGCCTGGAAGACTGGCTCGGGCACTTCAGCCTGGAAGACGGGCTCGGGAACTTCAGCCTGGAAGACTGGCACTTCCGCCTGGAAGACTGGCTCAGGCACTTCAGCCTGGAAGACGGGCACTTCAGCCTGGAAGACGGGCTCGGGAACTTCAGCCTGGAAGACTGGCACTTCAGCCTGGAGGACTGGCACTTCAGCCTGGAGGACTGGCTCGGGCACTTCAGCCTGGAAGACTGGCTCGGGCACTTTAGCCTGGAAGACTGGCTCGGGCACTTCAGCCTGGAAGACTGGCTCGGGCACTGCAGCCTGGAAGACTGGCTCGGGCACTGCAGCCTGGAAGACTGGCACGGGAACTTCAGGCTGGCAAACTGGCACGGGAACTTCAGGCTGGCAAACTTGCACGGGAACTTCAGGCTGGCAAACTGGCATGGAAACTTCAGGCTGGCAAACTGGAACGGAAACTTCAGGCTGGCAAACTGGCACGGGAACTTCAGGCTGGCAAACTGACACAGGAACTTCAGGCTGGCAAACTGGCACGGGAACTTCAGGCTGGCAAACTGGCACAGGAACTTCAGGCTGGGTAAAGGGCACTGGGACGTCAGACTGGGTAACAGGCATAGGGTTGGCAGATTTAGGTAGATCGTCAGGTTTAGCTGGCATGAACGCAGGCTGGAGCAGGTTGGTGGGTGTGGAGGCAGGTTGGGATAGTGGTAGGATTAAATGGGTTGGGAAATACTTCTTTTTTTTCTTTGGTTTAGCCACTGAGGATTTATATGTGGAAATAGGACTGCAGGTATTGGATATAGCTGGTAGCGGAGAAGAGCGGAGGGATGGTGAAACAGAGGGTGCAGACTTTGAAGGGGGCTTTGGAGGAACTGATGGAGCCAGCAGAGAAGAAGCAGAAGGATTAAAGGCAGGGTAAGTGCAGCAGGAGGAAACAGGGTACTGGTACTTCATTGTTAGCTGGGTGTATTGTTCAGCGAAAGTGGGAATTGGGGGAAAAGGAGAGGAAGACATCCCAGCAGGTTGGTATCTGGACATAGAAATGGATGGTTGGGAGCTGACAGGGGCTGAGTACAACAAACTTGACCAGGCCTGTAATAAGGGTTTCACAAAATCAGGTTTGCACACTGCTTGTCTGACCAGAGACTGTACTGAATCAATGCATGCTGCAAGCACCTGTTCAGGACAAGCTGAGTACTACTCATGGAAATAGGCTGAGTCAGCCTCCAACAGCCACACCAAAGATTCTACTTGAGCTGCATTAAAAGGAGGTGTATAATCGTCAGTTCCACTAGAGGCATCAGACAGGGCCAACTCTGCACAGATACAAATCAATGCTTGCACATCCTCAAACACAAAATTGCCCTGATCCACAAAAACGTGAGCTATGCGGATGCATTCCAATAACTGCTCTCTGGTATATTCTCTTAGTGTCTGATAACAGAAATCTCTGTCATCTGTTGCCAGGAGCGAAAGATAAAAAATATCGTCCACCTCCATCTCAGTAATTTTAACAAGTGCTCAGACCCAATTCCCAGGTGCAGTCGATCTGATTGTATGGCTCCAGAATTCTGTCACGAGGATGCTATACACAGACATCCAATACAGGTGGTCAGATCATTGGGCTGCACATTAAGGAATCAGGAACCGAGTAAGTGAAAAATATAAATATTTATTAAAGGTAAAGACACGTGTAAACAAAACCACAGCAAACCATAAGCAAGAAACGAATACAAATGAACACAACAACCCCAAAAACAACCTAATCTAACTAGCTAACTAATATGTACAAAAGAGAACACACATACATGAACAAGGCAGGGATGAGAGACAAGGGGAGCAGAAGGCCAGGTACTGGGAGCAGTCAGCAAGGGGGAGCTGGTATCAGGGGACAGGTATCAGGGGACAGGTCTCAGGGGACAGGGTACAAGGATCAGAGTCCAGGACTAGGTAGGGAACGGATCAGGTTCAGGTTCAAACAACGGATCAGGTTCAGGTTCAGGCAACGGATCAGGTTCAGGCAGGGACCAGGCTTACAGAAGGAATTCTGGAGCAATGAGCTTGGTTAAGGGCGGGCTTATATAGTCCAACAGACCCAGATCAGGTGTGCTTGATGGCTGGTGGAAAGTCTTGGTGGGGAGACACCCGCTGGTGGCCACCAGAACTACACCTACTGGTGCCGGACGCAACAGTGCCACCAGCAGGTGAGCCCGGTAATGACACCATTCCTGACAGTTACAGGGGTGATAACCCTTCCCTATGCTTTTCAAAAAGCTGAAAAATTGATTTTTTGGCTGGAGCTACACTTAAAATATGTACCTGTTCCAACTTACAAACAGATTCAACTTAAGAACAAACCTACAGTCCCTATCTTGTTTGTAACCCGAGGACCGCCTGTACCCAGTTATATTATGTACATTTAGGAAAGAATCCAGGCCTTTTTAAAGCATTCTACTAAGCTGGCAAGAACCAGCTCTTGAGGGAGTCTATTCCACATTTTCACAGCTCCTACTGTGAAAAAACCTTTTCGTAATTGGAGATGAAATCTCCTTTCCTCTAGACATAAATTGTGCCCCCTTGTCCTCTGTAATGACCTTAAAGTGAATAACTCATCACCAATGTTAAACGTACACAGCATTGCCTCCTTATTTCAAAGTTCAAGTATCATGTCATGAAGTTTTGACAGAAACAATTTTTTTACTCCACACAAAGGACCAATGATTCTTCTCCCTTGCCTCAGCTTCACAGAAGAGGCATGTCTAAAAACTCCTGGGGGAATATAGCCAAGGATGCCATACTCCACTGGCTTGATGGAACCTGTATACTGACTACAGTACATGGTAATCTCTCCAGAGAAATCCAAGGCATGACTTCTAGGTCTCCTCCCAACTGAGCCATGCCTCCCAACACCACACTCACTGACATGCTGTCTCCTAACTAGAAAAAAGCACATATCAAAGAGGACAGACCAAGACCAAACAGGGAATGTCTTAAGGTAGATTAACAATATACCCTTAAGTGTCCTCTTTTAACGATACTGCCATTTAAGTGAAAACAGTTAAACAAGTGGGGTGCAAAAATCCCCTGCAATGCTGGAAATATCTTGCTGTTGTGAATAAATTAACAAAATGCTTTCAGCTGGCTAAGGCATTAATGTTTATCTTCAAATCATCTAACCCTGAGATGGTGAACTTTCCTTCATAGAGTAGAATTTTAGGCCTAGCTTCTCACAAGGAGTAATGTGCAGTAGGGTTGTCCCGATACCACTTTTTTAGGACCGAGTACAAGTACCGATACTTTTTTTCATGTACTCGCCGATACCGATTACCGATACTTTTTTAATGTCATGTGACAGTTTTACTGATGGGCACTGAAAGATGGCACTGATAGGCGGAACTTATGGGCACTGATAGGTGGCACTGACAGGTGGCTGGCACTGATGGGCGGCACTAATGGCACTTATGGGCACTGATAGGTGGCAATGATGGATTGCACTGATAGTTGGCACTGACAGATGACTGGCACTGTTGGCACTGATGGGCAGCACTTATGGGCACTGATGGCACTGCCAGTTGGCTGGCACTGACGGCACTTATGGGCACTGATGGATGGCACTGATAGTCGGCACTTATGGGCACTGATATGTGGCTGGCACTGTTGGCACTGACAGGTGGCTGGCACTGATGGGCAGCACGTATGGGCACTGATGGCACTGCCAGTTGGCTGGCACTGACGGCACTTATGGGCACTGATGGATGGCACTGATAGTCGGCACTTATGGGCACTGATATGTGGCTGGCACTTATGTGCAGGCACTGAAATGCTGCAATAAATGACATGAGGAAAAGATTCTGAAATGTTATGCTGCAACGGCCATCTTGGTACACCCTGCACTCAGCATCAGTAAGTAACAGCAGACATCTTGTTACACCCAGCCCAAACTATTTGGGCTGGGTGTAACAAGATGTCCGCTGCTGGCTTACTGTGGCCAAGTGCAGGGTGTACCAAGATGGGCGTCGGGATGTCCAAGCTGACAGTCACCCAATCCTGATGCGGCTGCACACTTCCAGCTTACCTAGCTGAGGACTTGCTCTCCGCCCCACTGACTCCGCCTACGAACGTGTCCCGCCCACTCCGCCCTCCCTCTCCGTTCGCAAACTCCGCCCTCCCTCATCGCTCGCAAACTCCGCCCGCCTTCGTCGCTCGCAAACTCCGCCCGCCTTCGTCGCTCGCAAACTCCGCCCGCCTTCGTCGCTCGCAAACTCCGCCCGCCTTCGTCGCTCGCTAACTCCGCCCGCCTTCGTCGCTCGCTAACTCCGCCCGCCTTCGTCGCTCGCTAACTCCGCCCGTCTTCGTCGCTCGCTAACTCCGCCCGCCTTCGTCGCTCGCTAACTCCGCCCGCCTTCGTCGCTCGCTAACTCCGCCCGCCTTCGTCGCTCGCTAACTCCGCCCGCCTTCGTCGCTCGCTAACTCCGCCGACCAGGTATCGGGTCAGGCATCGGGAGCATTTGTGTGAGTACAAGTACTTGCGCAAATGCTCTGTATCGGTCCCGATACCGATACTAGTATCGGTATCGGGACAACCCTAATGTGCAGGTCCAGTGTGTCTGCTTATTGAAAGAAAAAGTATGGCCAAAGCTCTTTTGGCCATATTTCTCTTGTAGGTTGCAGGAATGCACTTAGTTCTGCACTCTTGTGACCCAGAACCAACGACAGTCAGCTAAAGGTGTAAAAAAGTTAGGTATTATACTCATCTTTTCTTTGTCTTCTGTGATGCACGGGATGACGTAGTCATCCTTTTAAAGATCCTGGGGAATGGTGATTACACCAAGTTTCATGGGTAGATGCCGAAGAACAGTGCTGGGAGCACATTCTTAGCACGTTTTTATTTACTCTAAGTTCCCCAGATCTCAACGGAAGAAGGATGACTGCACCGTCGCCACAGTGCTGAAGATGGAAGCCAGAAAAAAAGTGTGTATAACATCTAACTAGATTATTTTTTTTAAAGTAGACCTTGCATTTTAACTGCAAGGTCCATTTAAAGGTTAAATGATCCTAAACGCTTGAAGTAGTATTAATTTTATTACATGCTGAATGGGGACTTGTTTACATCTGAAGAATTGCAAACAATGCATTCAGCAGCATTTTTCAGTGTAGACAAATTTTTGAATTTTAAAATGAGAAATCCATTGTTTTCAGTAGAGTTTGTTCACACCAATGCATTGGAGCATGTAATGGAGAAAAAACTCTGAGAGCTGCATTTTGAGCTCTATGACCTTTAACTTGTCCTCTATGATAATTCAAGTAAAATGTAACATGATTCAATTTTCATGCTTGTCAGTATATAAAACTGGTGTGAACAACTTCTGTTGTGCCACTCATTACCTTAATGCATGTATTGAGCATTGTGCTTCCGTTCCCCTCATGCAGTTCTATACAACATTGAAAAAAATTACATAAACGTGGGGCAGAACAAAGAAGAACAGTTATTTAGAAATATGCTTAGTGTATATTTTTGCATCTGTTCCTACTGCAGTAGTTATTATTAGAATCAATTTTACGATGGGAGTTGCTTAGCTATGAAATTTCCAAGACGCTGTCTAAATCTTCCCATCTGAGAAAAAGGAGTAAAAAAAATGTCCCTTGCCCTTTCTGTACAAAAAATTTAAAATATTTGCTGGGGATAATAGATGGCCTCCAGATGGAGGATATCCCTAAGCAGGCTATTGGTCGAGCTTTATTTCAGGCTTGCATGATGATCTTGAGGCACTGGAAAGCCACCAACCCACCCACAGTGCAGGAATGGATTACACAAATAGGGGTTACACTTTGTTTGGAAAAACGTATATATCAGCGTAGGGGGACTCACAGTAAATACGATAAACTTTGGGCCCCATGGTTAAACGTCCCTGGTCTAGCCCTGGTGGATCTGGTGTATGATCGCCTATTTTGATGCCCACATAGGGCAGGCGGTTCTATATATCTGTGCATGTTGGTTACCTGTTTGAACATGCAGATTTAGGGAATAGATTGGTGGTAATTGCTTGTACTAGAACCATGTGAGACAATTGTTTGCGGATGGGAATGGTTGATATACTGTACTAATTCATTACTTGTGTGCTGTGCCACACTGCTTAAATGTACTACTTGTGCTCTGGAACTGTTTGTCACTTTACTTATGTTCAATAAAAAACCTTTTGTTTGATAAAAAAAAAAAACATTTAGTATTTTCAAATTCAGGTGCCTGTTGCACTATTATCTATAATGTAGCCAGGTACACTTTGTATGAATTCTTCTTGGCACCTGGAAAAGGGAATGCTTGAAACATACTGAAGGGTGGATCTCCCACTATCTACAGGAAGGTCCTAGAGATGTGTACTTACTTTGCATAGGAAGGAGGCCATGGTGTGCATGTGTGGGAGGAAGTAGGAGAAAGTATTGTGCGGTGCTGGACAGACCACTCCGACGAGAAGATCTCAGGGGATCAATGACAGGTAAGTATGTACTCTTATAAAACTGATGACAGAAGGGGTTTTAGCCCTCTAGGGGTGCAGGCTCGATAAGTGCATGTAACATTTAGTGGACAATGACAGTAGAAAATAGCATGCTGCATTACCTTTTGCCTGAGATTTCAATAAAGTCCCATACTTCTGCTACCCTTGGTGAATGCTACTTACAAATATCTACATACAATTTGTTTGTAGACAGGGCTGGGTTCAATGCACTAACGGCCACTTTGTAGTTACTTAGCATTTGACCACTTACCTACTAACTCTTTTTTTTGTATAATCTTTATTTGTATTTCGACATTAAAAATATAACAGAGTCAACAGTACCTCAACAATGAGGGTTTGAAAGGTAGCAGATTCAGCTGTAGAGGTAAATATATGCACATATCTGAACATAAAAACAGGGGGGACATAGGGGAATGAATAGAGGGTTAGGGAAGGGGACAAAAACACACAAGGTTACATATCTCAGGAGGGATCCCCCTCGCTAGTCTAGGAGTGAGCCCGACCCAAGCTGAAGGCCAGCTTCATATACTCCAGGGCATTTCTCAGCCCAGCAGCCGCCAAGGACCTGAACAGCCCCTTACCCAGAGGAAGGGGGCAGAAAAGCCTCCATCTAGGGAAGAAGCCCCCCAAGCCCACCCAGCAGCCCACTCAGGCTAGGGCCCCACCAAGGCACTAAGATTATCGGCCATGGCTCACTAAAGCCCTGTACACACGATCGGATATCCTATGGATTTTCGTCCGATGGATTTGTCCATCGGATATCCGATGAAACTGTTTTCCATCAGTCTTGCCCACACACCATCAGTCAAAAAACCGACCGTTCCAAACGCGGTGACGTAAAACACTCCGATGAGCCGAGAAAAATTAAGTTTAATGCTTCTGAGCATGCGTCGACTTGATTCTGAGCATGCGTGGGTTTTTGATCCAATGGACTTGCCCATAGACGATCTGAGTTTCCGATCGCTTTTTTATCCATCGGAAAAATTTAAAACATGTTCTATTTTTAAAAACCGATGGAAAAAAGACCGATGGGTCCCATTCACGATCGGTTTGTCTGATGAAAAGAATCCATTGGACGAAAATCCATAGGATATCCGATCGTGTGTACAGGGCTTTAGTGCAATTATCAGTGCATAATGGAAACATAAAAAAAGGGGGGGGGGAAAGGAGAAAAAAAAACACAAACCCAGAACATAGAAAAAATTGTATGAAATATAGCAAACAGTAGATTTGGTCAGGTTTATTGGATCTAACCTACTAACTCTTAACACTTTGTATGACTAAAAGAAAACTATAATTCATAATACATTTGCCTGCATACAAAGAAATTATGTTCACTTGGGTAAGAAACTGCCACCCTCTTGAAGATTTTCTGAGCAAGAATTGTTCACCAAAATGAAATGATTGATAACCGTGCTCCCAATTTACATATGCTAGCAAATTAAAATAATAAAAAAAAATGTTTTAAATTATAGTAATACAGAAGAAATTAGATACATTTGTGCCACTAAACATATAAGTGCTTACAACAAAAAGATGTGAATGTTTCAATTCTATCACAATCTACCATTAGTAACAGTGTGCATTGATTCCAACAAGAAACAAAAAAAAAAGTCCAAAGTGAATCCAAGCAAAAACATGATACTTCAAGACCAAAGTCAATGATCGTGCCTCCTCTCCACCAGCATGTGTAAAGCTCACTCACCAGAACCTCTTGACCCCTATTACAGAAAGTCAAGAACAGCATTTGGTGATCTCTTTCTCTCTCTGGGTTCAGAACACTCTTCTTCTATCCACTCACATCCAGCCAATGACTCGAATGTAGGGACAGCATCCAGAACCAAACCAGCAATAATGGTGCTCCGAAGCCTTTAAACACTCTTGCATAAAGAGGTGGAGAGAAGAGGAACCTCTCATGGTGTAGGAAGTGGGAAATATATTAAGAACAAAGTAAAATTGCAAATAAAACAACAGGGGGTGTGCAGCGCTTCACTGTGGTTAGTAAACAAAAGTCTTATAATATGAATAACGTCCAAAAATATAAATCCGTGACTTGACTTAAAAAAAAAATCTGTGTATACCAGGAAAAAGCTAACAATATGTGTAATATGTCTAACCACTCACCAGAAAGTGGTAAAAATCCAACATCAAATAATAGATATGTGCACACTGAAATCTTTTGTTTCGGAATTTCAGTTTCCTCCGAAAAATGTATTAATTTAGTTACTCCCGAAATTCGTTATTTATTTAGTTTCGTTAAAAAATGCATTTGTCTGAAAATCCAAATTAATTAAGGTCGAATCTGTCAATTGAAGGCTTATGGTGTCTGTCGGATGTTCTAAGAAGATTCGATGAAGCAGCAAAACTGTACGACGCTGCAATCGTACATTTCCAGTCGAATGTTCCGCCTACAAGCTATAGTAGAATTCTAATGTTGTATGACTAGTAATATGTATAATCATTAATTATTATTACTAGTCAAACAACATTAGAATTCTTCTATAGCCTATGGGTGGAGCATTTGACCGTAAATGTCCGCTCGTGGCGATCGTATATTTTTAGCTGCTTCGTCTAATCTTTTCTCTCTATGTCGAAAAATTTTGGACTACTAGAGTTAAGTTAGGCACATTCAACCGCAGGTTCGATAGATACAGATCACTATTGTCACTGTCATGTTGAATCTTCTATCTACATAGAACTATTGTTGCAACGATACGAAAACAAAGCATTTTTTTATTTTGGATCTTTCGGATTTCGGATTCTGCTCGTTCGTTATCGTTTGTTAAAACGAACACCAAAATCCCAGAAATTCAGACAAAAATGCATTTGGACGAAAAGGAATGCGCATGCCTATCAAATAAACATCACCCAATGGTTTTGGGAAAGGTCCATCACAACCGTGCACTTCCACCAATCGAAACACTCACCAGATGGCAAACAATGATACGCCTTAGACCGTTACTCTGAAGCGAAGAGTCATCTTGCTCTGGCGCTCTCCTTTTCTTTTTTGTTTCAAAGAAAAATTGCACTTACACTAGGCTAAAGTAGTTCCAGCTTTAAAATTAGCCTGGTTTGCGTTCCAAGCTGGCAGAAGTGACGTGTCCTGGAAGTCCCACCCAAGAACATACTCTTTAGCACAATTGATAACACCATTTGCTTCACAGTTTTTGTCCTTTTTGAGCAGGTGTAGGACTTTCTAGCCCTATTGTTTAACGAATAAATGTTCACACCATAATGTTGTGATAAGGAGCATTAAATTAGGACATTTCCACAAAAAAAAACCACATTAACAATTGAAATGCTTGATTACAAGCAATTTCACAGGAAATGCCAAACAAAATACCTGTAAAAAAAACTTTCCACGTTCAATGAAGCACTTTCAAAATGTTTGATAAAACTTTCTAACACACGTACATTCTCATAAGCTATTGCTAGGCCTTTTCAAGCATTTCTAGGTTTTGCAAATGCTGACTATAAATATCCCTAGTCATATAAAACGTTAGCACGAATAGCTGTTATCTACTCATTGTAAACTTTGTAAGTGTTACTCATTTTTTTTCTCCCTTGATCACACATCTTTCTCTGTCTTAACATTTTTATCACACAATTTCTCATCATTTGTATATTGCAGGTTTGCGAATAACACATCACATGATCCAACTCTAATCACCTATGCTACTGATAACTCTGCTCTTCACACCTGTATAGTGTGACTCACACTTCATAATCAGAGATCTCACTCCATTTTCCTCAATCTCTGCTGCCCCCACCACTAGACATCTCCATAGCACGTCTATTTTCTCCACACACGTCAACATATACTTCTGTGCTCCCCCTCCCAATAACACACATCTCCCATCACACACGTATTATGCTGGACAGACTTCTCCAATATTACCATTCTATGACATTATTGTTGTACTTTTTTCAGATTCTACACATTCTAGACTGCACAGTCTAGAATCCTCTCTGTATACCTTATAGCAGGAAAACCAACACAACCTTCATTATCTCAGTGTAGCTACAGCCTATCATCCACTCAACTATCGAATGTAGAATTCATACATAGAATTGTATGTCCATACATTTTTAAGGCAGCTGTGCAAAAAATTGCGAACAATGCACAAAACCCTAGTGATTCCGGGTGTTTTTATTATATTTTTTTAAACCTGTAGTAAAAAAATAATTTTCAAATTGGGCTTTACAGTCACATTGCACATCTTAGGCAAGAGATACTCCTAAAGTCATACTCAAACAGAACTGTTAAAGAGCTAACCATAATTCAATACAAAGGCAGGTTACATCAGTACTAATTTACTGCTAGCTAACTCGTTCTGCACTTATTGTAAGCAACTGGTGATATTCTTTAAAGGCATTGCACAAATGGTGTGGCTGGTGCCATCTGTCTACGCATGAATAGAAGACAGCGTGACATCTATTGTGTCGAAAAGACAGCCTGTGTTAATTATGATGCACATACATATAAAAATGGTATTGTGAAATATCGTATGAACAGAAAGACAAAGAGATGACAGCTAGCTGGATATAGATAGATAGATAGATAGATAGTACTGATGGATGGTTTAAATGATAGACATAACATTCTAGATGGATAAATAGATATGGAATAATAAGCTAGTCCTTTTAGCTTGAATCAAATACAACTGCATTAGAGAGATTACTGTTCTGCTTTTGAGGAATTGTGTAATTCTAATGTCCTTATTTGTGAAATGAAGGTTGCCTGGATATAAATGCAATGGATTCATTGCTGCATGGGCATAAATGCACAGTATTGGCACAGACATAGATGCTATGATAGATATTTGTATCCGTACCTTTTGTCTTAGGATCAAATCCATCCTTCTGCAGAGCAGATTTCTCTGCAGGTTGCGGATCCCTCATTTTTTCCCAACTGAAGACTGTGCTGAATTCACTTGATGCTCAGTGTTTGACTGCAAAACTGCACAGGCAGCAGCTGAACCAACACAGGTGGGGAGAGGGGGAGAGCAGGAGGAGAGCTGCAGCAATACAGTCAGTCCTCTAGAGTGTAAAAATGCAGCTGCTACCCATAGATCTTGAATATATCAGCCCCTCTGAATCATGAGTGTTATAGATTTGATTAACACCTTATTATTGAACTAGATGGAAACAATAGTAATCAGATACCATTCCTACAGCGGTAAGATCTGATAAAAAGCAAGTGATGCATTGCTTGCAAAACATGTGTAAAGGTTCATTGATAAATGCTTTCATTTATTGCAAGGAATAGTCTTTGCAAAAGAGGATGATCCAACCTTCTGGGGAAAGAAATCACCAATGTCAATAGAATATCATCTCTGATTCTGTGGACAAAAATAAGTAAAGATTTTCCTTGTTTGCAACTCATCAATCTATTAGGTGGATCATGAAAAAGTCAAAAGTGGGCCTTGGTAGACACTTGTGGACAGATTTGCCCACTCTTTATGAGAAATCTGCCTGTTTATGGTCACACGAAAGCCTAAGGAATGTTAGCAATTTTCATCTTAAGAACCAAACTCTAAATTGCAGATACTGAAAACTGTTTGATTTTACGCATCAGATATTTTAAGCTGATGGGGCACAAAGTTGGTCATGCATGAATGCTTTGTGTTACAGTTAAAAGGAACTTTCATGAAAAAAAAACAAAATAAAATAAATATATATATATATATATATATAGTATATAGCATATACAATTGTGACACAAGGTGTATTGTATTTAAAGGCTAACTCCACTTTTGTGGTAAAACAAAAATCGCAAATAAAGAAAAAATAATATAGTGTATACAATTGCGACACATGTCATATTGTAATTGAATATTATTAAAACCTTCCAATCTGCAGCTCTGTCATTTTCTGTAAAATGCAATGCAAAATGGCAATCTGGAGGCATCCTGTACGCAGATGGTATAAAGAACGCCCCCCAGATATGTAATTTCCTGCTTGTGTGATTGGCTCACTGATTTTCCCAGAAGTCTGCACTAAGATACAAGTCAGATTTTGAGCATCCCTGCAACAAAAATAAAATTTTTGATGAGATACTCTCAAAAGGAATTTACATCTAAAGGGATGCAGACCTTGACAATTTCCTCATTAGAGCCCTGCAGGTGCAGCAGCTGACTAATAATTATAAAAACACTCCCATACAGACAAACAAGCAGCTATTTCTTCAGACTAACAAAAGGTAGGAATTTGCAACAAAGTTTGTTTAAACCCCTGCAATGTACATTGATCACCTAGAGGGGAGTGTTTTTTTTCTCAACAAAGGTGGAGTTATCCTTTAAGTTTTGCTTTTTGGCTACAATGGATGTCCACCAGAAAGCAACGTTTTCCTTAAACAACTTTTACACAAACAAAGAGTACTAATAGGAAAAGGTGTAAAAAAAATTAGTCACCCGTGTTGTCACCTGAGCAGCAAGTGAAGGCAAATCCTCCAAAAGTAACACCTGTTCCTATGTCAAAAAATATGAACTGCTTTATTTTGCTTAATAGTGTAACAGACTTCCAGCACTGTTATCCAAGGACAGTTAATTCGTTAGCTCACACACTTAAACGTATATTAGGCCACGAGATAACATGCTTTGTGTTTAAATGAATGGGCTGCAAAGTGGCATTTTCTGCTTTCTGCAATGTAGTCAGGGCCAGATTTACCTATAAGGAGCATATAGGTAGAGAATTCTGAAGCCCCCCCCCCCCAGTAAGACCGACTCTTTTTTTTTTCTTGATAAATTACTGCAAATTTAAAAAAAGAAACACACTAATATGAATTTTAGGGCAAACAAACGCAATAAACTACCCACATTTTTGGTAAAGGCAAGGTTACACAGAGTAAATAGATGCCCAACATGTCAAACCTTAAAGCGGAGGTTCTGCGGCCGATTGTTTTTTTGTTTTTTTTGCTGCATTCAATGTGGTTAAAGTTAAGGGTTTAGTACTCACTACTCTGGCGATTAAAAGCACCCCTCATCCATTTTCGTATAAAAGAAACGTTTATATTAATTTTCCATTTTGCTTGTGGGCAAAGTGAAGCCCACAAGCACAGGCTTCCGGGAAGCGGTGAATGCGTGTCTCCCGGCATTCACCGCTCTCTTGCGTGAGCAGTGTTGACGGCAAAAATATACACAGTACAGTACGGGGAGGGAGGGCAGACGATCTCGCGAGATTTCGCAGCGGCGATCCGCACTGACTCCTGGGAATGCTGACACTTAGCTCCCAGGAGACAGTGCGCCGCCGGGGAAAAGGCATGTACACGCCTACTCCCGCGGGAGGAACAGACAGGAAGTTCCCCAATGAAGACAAATAATAAGGTAAATACAGCATTTAAAAAAAAAAAATTGTCGTTTGCTTATCTATGCAATGCATCAACAAAACAAAAAAAACAAAAAAGGGTTCATCTCTGCTCTTTCAGTATTAGAGGTGTCAAAACTTACTTTATATGTCATATGAATGACGGCATAGGATGATTACCCTTGACCTCTGACCATTGACTCAAGTTTATATCATCATAGGTATAAGGTGTTCTGAATATCAGGATTGGACGGTTCATATTACTAGCTGCACTGCACTCTATTTTGAATTTAGTGATGGGACCTGGGGGGGGGGGATCCTTACTTCCCTGCGAGGCACAGCATGTTCCCGGAAGGGGTGCCCGGGGGAGGCGGCTCCTCCCTCCTGTCTGGTTTAACTCTATCTGTTACGTTTCGGTGAGATGCATTCCACCGTTTGGTGATCAGATGACGATTTATTACCTTGTATGTTCTTTCTTTGATCAAATAACATATAAAGTTTCTTGCTTTGTGATAAACTAACATCGGTACTTGAGGATCTACAAATTTTGATGTATGACATGTTTCAATGCAGATTCTTCTTGAATTATGTCCACATGTATTCTCTTGTAAAATTTCTCAATAAAAATTTTATTGAAATTAAAAACAAAAAAGGGAAGGTGAGTTACAAGACATTTTCCGTACATCTTTATAATAAAATAATAACATAATCACTTAATTAACCTATTTCTTCAAAGATATTGCTTATATTTCAGAGTTTACTTTGTGGTCTCATCATGTTATTCATATATACAATAAATCCCCTATTTATTTCTCCCAGTGTCCCTTTCACCTTGGTCATACATCCAGGGCCGCTGATAGGCCAGTACAACTGGCCCTGTTGTACCGGGCCTGGCCAGCAGGGGGGCCCGGGCAACCTGAACAGTAGAGTAATTTAATGTAAAAAAAAAAAAATCATCCAGCCATCCCTTAACGTCACATACACCCGACCCCCATTTTTTTTATAGCGATGTGGATGATTAGGTGGCGGCAGGGGAGGGACTATTTCTTGTATTTCGGGTGTGAACGAGGCATTCTTCTGCGTCTGCTCCTCACGCTGGCTCAAGTCCTGGCCAGCGCGTCCTCTGTAGTGCCGTCCCGGAGTGATTCCTCTCCGCGTGAGAAGTAGCAGTGAGAGGCGACTCAGGCGAGCAGCGGCAGCAGAGGACATCGGTAGAGACATCAGCATCCCATGATTCCCATCTAACTGTAATAGTTTGTGGAGACACAAGTCCAGGCAGCAGCAGGATCAGGGCTCCTTGGGCCCAGCTAACAACACTACGCAGGTGTGTGCTACTGTGCTTGCTTGGGGGGGGCTGCAAGATCTACTACCACTGCAGCTAGCAGCATCCATACATTATGGCATTGGTGGCATGGGTGGCACTGTCTGCAGGAAGCACATGCGTTATGGCCCATAACACATGTGCTGCCTGCAGAGACAGTGCCACCCATTACGTAATGTGCTGCAGACAGTGCCACCCATGACACTAATGCCATAACGCATGTGCTGCATGCAGAGACAGTGCCACCCATGCTGCCAATCGCATTATACTATTGGCAGCATGGGTGGCACTGTCAGCAGGTAGCACATGCATTATGGCCCATAACGCATGTGCTGTCTGCAGAGACAGTGCCACCCATGCCGCCAATGCCGTAATGTGCTGCAGACAGTGCCACCCATGACGCTAATGCCATAACGCATGTGCTACCTGCAGAGACAGTGCCACCCATGCTGCCGATTGCATTATACTATTGGCGGCATGGGTGGCACTGTCTGCAGCACATTATGGCATTTGTGGCATGGGTGGCACTGTCTGCAGTGATAAATATCACTTGAAGACAAATCTGCACTTTGTTTCAAGGCAGGATCTAGGGAGGGGCCAGGGGCGGGGCTGAAGGAGGAACCAGGGGTGGGGCTGAAGGGGGCCCCGTCAGGTAGACTGTACGGGGCCCCATGATTTCTATCAGCGGCCCTGCATACATCTATAAACTCAATCTGATCCAGTATTCTTGGTACGGTATCTGTCTCCCATCTACTCCCTTACTTGCCCCTACCATCAGGCACATAACAAAACAAAGTAGCCAAATACATCCATAACCCGATATCCACAATCAAACCACCACCATAAAAAAAATAAAAAAATAAAAAAAATTTACACAAATGTAGCGGGGTCTCTTCTAAGGCCCCAGGACTACAATACCAAGAACCCCATTCGGCCCCAGGGCGGAGGTTCCACCGCAGAGACTCATGGGAGGGGTTACTTGAGTGGGAGGCGAGGCGGAGCTCGCTCTCTTGGGACACGGCGCGTCAAGTGACAAGTCATCCTGTGCGGATCGGCTGTGAAGTAAGGCCTGAAGCCTGAGGCCTTGCTTGAAGCCCGAAGAGCCTTCCACCATACTGCGGAGCCTGGGTGGATCCTGACCCGTCGGCATAGGACGTGAGTTGGATCGAGGACTCGATCGGAGCAGACGCTGTCTGCGACACACAGGAGGTGGAAGTCCCAGGCTGGGATCGCGCCTGGAGTGGTGAGCGGGCACCTGCCCATATCAATAGACTGAGTTGTGTTCAGGCCTGTAGACTGCCTAGGCCCGTTGTTCGCTCACCAGTGTTTCTTGGGGGGTCCGGTAGCGGGACAGAGTTGAAGTATCTAGCCCCCCCGTTTTGCCCTGTTATTTAAAGTTAACACCCAATGTGGATTACAAATGGTTATTTCTTTAAGTGCACCAACGAAAGCTGGCCGGTGAAGAAACCTTCATCCCTTAGGGGAAAGAGACTTAGTTCCATTCCATGTCAGGCCTGACTTAGGTGGGGAGTTTAGAAAGTTTGTGTTACTACGCCATAGGCGAGCAAACGCTATAATAGCTCCGCGTGGTGGACACTGCGCGGCGCCATATTATTGTGCTGCACCTAGTACATTGATTGATGCAGGGCTCTGCAGGCCCATGTATATGTTGCATGTTATACCTTGAATTCTTCATTACCAGTAAAGCTGATATATATATTTTATATTCCTGCCTCAGTGTGTTGTCTGACTGCTTAGAGATTATTAAGTATAATACACCTGAGAGTGATAGGAGTTTAACCCTAGACTTACTGTGCCAGAGTGGGTCGAGTAAGATTGCCGGGGGTTGGCGGTACTGCGTGCAGGGCCCGAAATCAAATCAGCGGCTCTCTTAATTGGGGGTAGCGCTACACGTGGGGGCTCGTGAGTCCGGGATCCTGTTGCAGCAAATAGCAGACAAAAAGTACCAGCATGGACCCACTAGAAATAGTGAAGTGGTGCGCAACAGCCAACACAGATCCAAATGGGGCAGTGATTATAGAACTCCCAGGGATCTGGCAAGAAAATGCAGTGAAACAGTTAGTGATATCACTGTTCCCACAACAGAAGGCATGGATAGTGGATGTTAAGATCAGAACCTCCTTTGACATATGTACTGCTTAAATGGAAGGATGGAGTCCCAGAAGACTTCAAGAAGCCAAGCATAGAAACGGTGGATAAACAAACTTATAAGTTAATACGTGTCCCACCCAACCTAAAAGATGTAAAGAAAGAAGAGAGTCCCAGGTCGCCACAGGGCACCCTCAGCACAGAATTATGCGCGGTTCTAGGGGAAATCATAGCGCAATGCAAGAAAGACCCGGCGGATTATCAAATAGCAGGATACCGGAAACTCGGAATGTTTTCAGGAAGGAAACCTGTACCTTCAGGCGAAGAAGGATTTGAGGAGTGGTTAGACGGTGCAACTCAGGTTCTGGAGGAGTGGGAAGTCCCAGACCACAGGAAGAAGCAGAGAATTGCTGAGAGCTTGAAGGGGCCTGCTTTAGAGGCCGTACGCAACCTCAAGGTGAGCAAAACAGACTGTACTGCGCAGGACTATCTAGACATTCTGCAGAATGTGTTTGGTGGAACAGAGAAGATCACTGAACTCACCTACCAACTGGAGCATTGTTATCAAAAGGCAGGGGAGAAGCTATCAGAATTCATGATGCGCCTAGATAAAATACTGCACAAGATGATCTTAAAGAAAGGGATTGACCCGAAGAGGGTGGATGAGGCCCTGGTCCAACAGGTGATGAGAGGATCTCAACCACTGGATCCCATCGCACTGGCGTTACGTACAAGACAGGACGGGAAGAGCCTGGAGTACCCTGACTTGATCCGAGTAGTCAGAGAGGAAGAAGCTATGCTGGAGGAGAAAAAGAGGAGCCAACCAGTTGAGACGGTGAACCCTCCTCCGGTGATGGTCAGGACGGCTATGACCTTAGAAAGAGATGCAAAAGGTGGATACCTTGAAGTCGCAGATGTCCCAAGTGCTGGGAATGTTGACCTTCCTGATGGAAAAGGAGTCAAGGGTACCAGAGAGGGAAAGTCCAAAGGAAGGAATTGTTCCCGAATACCTCAGCACCCGCATCCCTGGAAAATTGGGGAAATGTGATCTGCTTCAATTGTGGGGGAGCTGGCCATCTTGCCAAAGTATGTGCCAGTCCCAAGAAGAAGAGACTGAATAACCGATAGCCGCCGGAAAACTTCAACGGGCCCCGGTAAAGGAGTCAACCCGGTGCCCATCATCATCAAGGAACTCCATACTGAATAAGAAGCATATGAGAGAAGGGGCCAGGGCCCCACAGAAGAAACCAAGGGTTCCTCAGAAGGAACGTACTCCAAAGAAACACAATAAAGTCCCTCAGCGGGTAGTTACACCCATACAGAGGAGAGAGATTAATGCATACCAGGCTCAGGAGAGACTTAGGTCCAAAGACAAAAAGAGCAAGGAAAGTCAAGAAGGGAAATGCAAAGATCCAAGGAAAGAGACCCCTTCGAAGCAGTACCCAGAGAAACTGGTGGGTCCCTCCCCAATTGTATCCATTCAAGTAGAGGGGATATACACAAGAGCCCTGTTGGATACTGGAGCGCAGGTGACCCTGTTGTATTGAGACTTCTACGACCAGCAACTGAGTCCCTTACCCATCCAGAAGATTGAAGACTTGGAGATATGGGGAATTGGAACAGAGAAGTTTCCTTATGATGGATATCTACCCATAAGATTGACGTTTTTGACCCATCCATAACTGGGAAGGGGGAAGTGTTCGACACCTTGGCTGTGGTGTGCCCCCGTCCGCCTGGAGCTAACAGGAGTTCCTTAATAATAGGAACCAACACGGACCTGGTCCGAAGACTTTTGTTCCCACTAACAAGAAGGAAGAACCTCCCAGTCACGGAGATTCATCCCATGTTGAAGACCACCTTCCAACGGCTGATCTTGGAGCAGAAGGCCCTGGAAGAGGGGGTAGGGAAGATCTGGAGACTCTGAAAAAAAGGGATAGTGCTGCAACCCGGTGAAGTAACCTGCTTGAAGGCCACAGTGAAACTCACTTGGGAGCAGCCGGGCCCTTTTGTAATGTTGGAACCCGACCCAAGAGAAGAACCTTCAGGCTTGGAGGTAGTCCCGGAAATGGTCCCGGTGAGGGCCCTGAAGAAGGCCCACTGCAAGGTGCCTGTGAGTGTCAGAAACACCACGGGTGGCCCCATGGAAGTCCCTGCCAGGCTGTTATTGGGCCGGGTGAGCCCAGCCACACCAGTTGTCTCATCAGATGTGGGGAAGACAGATGGAGAGAGTACGGTGTGGGAGAAGCTTTCCATGGAGAATCCAAACCTGCCCAGGGCTTGGAGATAGAGAGCCTGGAACCAGTTGACTCGGTGGGAGAGGATCTTCTCACATGATGAGTTTGATGTGGGGTGTGCTAGGAGTGCCACCCATCGAATCCGCCTCCAGGAAGACAAGCCCTTCAGAGAAAGGGTTAGGTGGGTTCCATTGGCAGACCTTGAGGATTTGAGGGAGCAGCTTGCTGAGCTCAAGCGAACAGGTGTGATCCAGGAATCTAGAAGTCCGTATGCCTCCCCCATAGTAGTGGTCCGGAAGAAGAACGGGTCACTAAGGTTGTGTATTGACTATAGGACCCTCAACAGGAGAACCACTCCGGATCAGTATACCACTCCAAGGATAGAAGATGCCTTGCAGAGCTTGTCCGGAGCCAAGTGGTTCAGTGTTATGGACCTAAAGAGTGGGTATTATCAGATCCCGATGCACCCAGAAGACAAAGAAAAGACGGCTTTCATAAACCCAGTGGGATTCTTTGAATTCAATCGGATGCCTCAAGGTCTGTCTGGAGCTTCAGCCACATTCCAAAGACTGATTGAGAAGACTGTGGGAGACATGAACCTCATCGAGGTCCTTGTATACTTGGATGACATCATAGTCTTTGGCAGAACTTTGGAGGAGCATGAAGAAAGACTGGAGAAGGTCTTGAAGAGGCTGAGTGAAGAAGGACTCAAGCTCTCACCTGAAAAATGCCAATTTTATCAGTCTTCAGTCAACTATCTGGGACACAGTGTCTGAAAATGGGGTGTCCACAGACCCTGAAAAACTGGAGGCTGTCACCTCTTGGCCAAGACCTACCACTGTAACAGAACTCAGGTCCTTCCTAGGATTCTGTTCCTATTACAGGAGGTTCGTGGAGGGGTTTGCTCGAATAGCGAGACCCTTGAATGAGTTGCTGAAGACGGAGGGGGAAGAGGATGACTCGGGCCCCAGGAAGTCAGGGGAGTCAGTCAAGGACCAGTGGACTGAGAAGTGTGAAGGCGCCTTCCAGATGCTGAAAAAGAGCCTGACCACCGCCCCTGTTCTGGCCTATGCAGACCCAAAGAAGCCTTACGAACTCCATGTGGATGCCAGTCATGATGGTCTGGGAGGAGTACTCTACCAGGAGCATGAAGGGCAACAGAGACCTGTTGCGTATGTGAGCAGAAGCTTGACCCCCTCTGAAAAGAACTATCCCACCCATAAGTTGGAGTTCCTGGCCCTCAAGTGGGCCGTAGTAGATAAACTTTGAGATTACCTATATGGAGCAGATTTCACTGTAAAAACGGATAACAATCCCCTTACCTACCTGTTTACCACAGCAAAGCTGGAGGCCACAGGACATAGATGGCTGGCGGCGCTGTCTGCCTTCAATTTCAGCTTGAAATATAGACCTGGGGTGGGAAACCGAGATGCGAACGCCCTGTCCAGAAGGTCTCATGTTCCCACCCACAGTAGTGAAGACTGGACCCAAGTGGCACCTGACAGGGTGCGGGCCCTTTGCCAAGGGGCTGAACTCCAAGCCAAGGGAGGCTCAAGAGCAGAAGAGATAGGGGTCACTATTGTAGGAGTCCCCAAGCAGTACTGTGGAGCAACCTTACTGGGAAACGACAACCTACCCAGACTGACCAAAAAGGAGTTGAGATCCGACCAACATGAGGACCCTATGGGGAGATTGGTCCTAGAAGCATTATTAAATCAGAACCCAAACATACTCTTACGTCACCCCTCGAAGGAAGCTCGCCTGTTAAAAAAAGAGTGGGACAGGCTACAGGTGCATCAGGGAGTGGTCTACCGAAGGGGCCCCTCTGATGACCAAGAAGACAAGTGGCAGTTGTTCCTGCCGGAGAAACACAGGGAGACGGTCATGATCGCCTTACATGACAACCATGGTCACCTGGGAGCGGAAAGGACTTTCCAACTTGTTAGGGACCGTTTCTATTGGCCCTGCATGAGGGCTGAAGTTGAGGAATACTGCCATTCATGTGCCCGATGCATACAGAGAAAGACTCTGCCCCATCCAGCTGCCCCAATGGGCCATTTACAAAGTGAAGGCCCGCTTGACCTGGTGTGCATTGATTTCCTCTGCCTCGAACCCGACCTGAGGGGACTAGGAAATGTTCTGGTAGTAACCGACCATTTTACCCGGTATGCACAGGCTTTTCCAGCCAAGGACCAGAAGGCCTCTACTGTGGCCAAAATACTTGTAGAGAAGTACTTTATACATTATGGACTACCACAAAGGCTCCACTCAGATCAGGGGAGGGATTTCGAGAGCAAACTGATACGAAAACTCCTAGATGCCTTAGGGATCAAGAAGACCAGGACTACTCCTTATCATCCTCAAGGTGATGCTCAACCGGAGAGGTTCAACCGAACCCTGCTCAATATGCTGGGAACTTTAAGTGGGGAAAAGAAGCAACATTGGAGTAGTCACATAGCGGCCCTTGTGCACGCTTACAACAGCACTGTCAGCGATGCTACTGGATATTCATCTTACAGACTTATGTTCGGGAGAGAAGCAAGATTGCCAGTGGATCTGGCCTACGGCACCTCCATAGATCATTGTTCTGCTGCCTCCCACAAGGGATATGTAGATAGACTTAGACACAACTTGAAGACGGCTTATGAGCAAGCTCAGGCAGCCTCGGAACAGAGAGGGGCTCGCAACAAGAGGAATTTTGACCTAAAGGTTAGGATCCAAGACTTACAACCAGGGGACAGGGTGTTATTGCGGAACCTGGGGGTCCCTGGAAAACATAAACTCGCAGATAGATGGAGACCAGAACCTTATGTCATTTGTAGAAAATTACCGGGCCTACCCGTTTACAGACTTAAACCCGAGGGGAAGTTAGGGCCCTTGAAGACTTGGCATCGAAACCACCTACTTCCGCTCGCTGAAGCAGTTCGGTTGCCTCCTAGGATTGATTCTCCTGAACCCATGTCCATTCCGAACACCCCTAGACCCAACACTCGGTCTCAGACCCCTCGGATGGAGGATACAGAAGATTCAGAAATGAGTGAAGGCGAGGGGGAGGAAATTGGCTGGCTTTGGCCTCCCCAGGGCCCAACGACTTCTGCTATTGATCTTCCACCTGACGAAGATACCGAGGATCACACACTGAATGCAGAAGCTATGGAGTTCATTCCATCTAGTCACTGGTCGGATGCTTGGGAGAGTGTCGGTGAACTATCACCTGAAGAGGACCCAAGGGAAGCCATGTATCTTCCTGCTCCGGAGCCAGATGCTCCTGAATTAGAAGGAACTCCCGAGTTGGTCACAGAAGAAGAATCTGTTCCCACAGAAAGTCCCAGAGGACAGAGGAAGCAAAGGGCCATAAAACCTCCCAGGAGGTTAACCTACCCACAAATGGGGAAGAGTGCGGAAGACACTGTATTCACTGCCAGAAGGAGTATGGAAGACCCTGACCCTCCCACTGTTCATTTGGTGGGAGGCAACCCCAGCTCACTCTCTGGCACAGTTAGGCAGGATACTGTTGTTAATGTGTCCTGTGGGCAGAGGAGTTCACCGCCTCGTTTCTGGTGGGAATTTCCTCTGCCGACATCATATGGAGAATTGATGGATGTTGTTAAATGTGTAGCTTGAAGTTATGTCATCTTTGGGGACCAAAGAGTTCAAGTGGGGGGAGTGTGTAGCGGGGTCTCTTCTAAGGCCCCAGGACTACGTTACCCAGAACCCCATTCGGCCCCAGGGCGGAGGTTCCACCGCAGAGACTCATGGAAGGGGTTACTTAAGTGGGAGGCGAGGCGGAGCTCGCTCTCTTGGGACATGGCGCGTCAAGTGACAAGTCATCCTGTGCGGATCGGCTGTGAAGTAAGGCCTGAAGCCTGAGGCCTTGCTTGAAGCCCGAAGAGCCTTCCACCATACTGCGGAGCCTGGGTGGATCCTGACCCGTCGGTATAGGACGTGAGTTGGATCGAAGACTCGATCAGAGCAGACGCTGTGTGCGACACACAGGAGGTGGAAGTCCCAGGCTGGGATCGCACCTGGAGTGGTGAGCGGGCACCTGCCCATATCAATAGACTGAGTTGTGTTCAGGCCTGTAGACTGCCTAGGCCCGCTGTTCGCTCACCAGTGTTTCTTGGGGGGTCCGGTAGCGGGACAGAGTTGAAGTATCTAGCCCCCCCCTGTTTTGCCCTGTTATTTAAAGTTAACACCCAATGTGGAATACAAATGGTTATTTCTTTAAGTGCACCAACGAAAGCTGGCCGGTGAAGAAACCTTCATCCCTTAGGGGAAAGAGACTTAGTTCCATTCCATGTCAGGCCTGACTTAGGTGGGGAGTTTAGAAAGTTTGTGTTACTACGCCATAGGCAAGCACACGCTATAATAGCTCCGCATGGTGGACACTGCGTGGCGCCATATTATTGTGCTGCACCTAGTACATTGATTGATGCAGGGCTCTGCAGGCCCATGTATATGTTGCATGTTATACCTTGAATCCTTCATTACCAGTAAAGCTGATATATATATTTTATATTCCTGCCTCAGTGTGTTGTCTGACTGCTTAGAGATTTTTAAGTATAATACACCTGAGAGTGATAGGAATTTAACCCTAGACTGACTGTGCCAGAGTGGGTCGAGTAAGATTGCCGGGGGTTGGCGGTACTGCGTGCAGGGCCCGAAATCAAATCAGCGGCTCTCTTAATTGGGGGTAGCGCTACACAAATAAAATAAAAATAAAAAATTGGGGGACCCCCTACATCTGTATCGAGGAATCCCCCCCTCTCCTCCCATTCCCCTACGTCCTCTCCCCTCCTCTCCAGATTCCCTTACTGTATATTACTCCTCTACTCTGCTCCCATGAGTGTCCTCCCCTCCATTGAGTTAATAAAGAGATTCCAAACGGACCATGTTTTCCGATAGTTCTCTCTTTTCTGTCGTGCTTTCCATACCAGTTTTCCATTTGATTAATTTACTCTACATTCTTAAGCCAAATTCTTATTGATGGGGGGTTGTCTTTGCTTCCAAGTGCCAGGTATACAGGCCTTAGCTGCATTTAGGAGATGGCATACTATTGTTTCCTTATATCTCGTTACTGGCATTTTGTTTCATGTAATAAAAAAAAAGCCGGGTCGTCAGGTATCTCTTCTTCCCAAAACTGCTGACTAATTTTCCGGACCTCCCCCCAGAAATCTTTGATTCTAGGGCCAGAAAATATGTAATAGCATTCCAGGTTCCTCACAGCATCTCCAGCAGGTATCTGTTACCTCTGGAAAAAGTCTGTGGAGAAGAGCTGGAGTTCGGTACCATTGAGAAACAATCTTGTAGTTTGTTTCCTGTATCCTCGTACACATTGAGGATTCAAATATATTGTATTTTATATTGATACGTTGTTCCTCTGAAAAAGTTCTGCCTAATTCCAATTCCCATTTACCTAGAAATGGCAGTTGGAAATCTTCTGATGGTCTAATCAACAGATCATACATCATCGAAAGAACATGGGAAAGTGTTCCCTTCTCATTACAATATTCTTCGAATATCGTTAACCTCCGCTTGAAATTATCAGGTGGAGGTAAAGTCTGCAGGAAATGCCTCAATTGTACTGCAAGCCAAAAATCTAGTTGGTATCGGTTGGAACTAGATGTCAGTGTTTGCCAGTTGGGCCAGGATCCTGTTTCTAGGAAGTGGGAGGCCTGGTATAACCCCTTGTCTAGTAATACCTCAAAGGATTCTTTCCTCAGTTCTAATGCAAATTGTGGATTTCCCAAAATGGGAAATACTGGGGACTCTAATGTTGACAGCTTCCCTTTGGAAATAAGTCCATGGCACATTTTTTTTGTCGGGCCTATTAATGGATGTGTCCTAACCGTGGATGGCAGTTCTTTATAGCACCAAGGTGCTCTATATAATAAAGCCCTGCTCTGTGCTTGTTCCAGATTCGGCCACATCTTTAAATCTCTATGTCGACACCAGTCAATTAAATCTGGCATAATTTATAAATCCATCTGTGTAATTACAAAAGATTTTTTTTATTAAATATGTTTAAAATTAAATTTGAAAATGTTTAAAAATGTTTTAGTAAAATGTTTTAGTAAAATAGCTGTATTAACTACATCTCCTTGGCTGCACAAGCCTGAGCACACTTTAGCTATAGCTACACAGTCATGCTGTCCAATCCATCTTCCTGGAACCGCTGTCAATTAAAACAGCTGAGGGCATTACAAAAGGAGTTCCTGGGGATTCATCTTAATGTGCCAGACCAATGAGTTATGACATGAGACCTTACATTTGTGTTTGCAGGCATGCAGCATAGGGTGCTACTGCACTGTACAATACTGTACTGTACGCTGCTACTGCATCAAGACAAAGTGAGTGAACCTTGCCATCCTTTCACAGGAGGTCCCTGGAGAAGGACATGATCACCAAGTACAATTACAGTAATGCAAGGCAAAGCAGAAGAAAGAAAAATGGCAAGCTATCATATATTTGACTTTCAACTTTAGATTACTGCACACTTTAAACTTTCAAGCATGCTGTACATTAAAAGAGAAGTATGTTTTTTTTTTTTTTTTCTAGATTCATACTTACCTAGGTGGATGCAGCATCAGACCGATGCTGCAGCTGTCCCACGGTGTCTCTGCACTGAGAACTGAGCCACCGAACACCGCCAATGGCTCGGTTCTCCCACCTCCCCGAGCGGAGAGCTGCTGACTGTCAATCAGCATCTCTCCTGCTCTGTTCCTCCATGCTCACTGGAACGCAGAGCTGTGGAGGGGCGGGGAGCAGTTATCCCAGCGGCTCAGCGGCTCGCTGAGACTGCCATTAGTCAAGGCAGCTGGCGGATCCAAACTTCTGAAGTCGGAATGACGCACTGCTTCGACTGATTGCAGTAACGTCAGCGGAGAGCGGACTTCAGACCGCTCTCCGCTGATAACAGGTCACAGGAGTGCAAAATGAATTGCACTCCTGTGACCCATAGGAGAAGCCCAGCCTAAAAAGCTTAGGCTAGACTTCTCCTTTAAAGTGGTATGAAACCCAAAAACAAAAAAAATATATTATAGCTTACTATTAAATGTAGTGGTTGCATTTATTTTCTTTTTAGCCATTATTTTCACTTGGTGATTTGGGCAGTAACACACTTCCTGTCTTGGGATGTCCCCAGTCCACTAAAGGAGCAATGAAGACACCTTTGGAAAGCAGCATTGTCAGTCTGGGGAGAGGGTACAGTAATGCCTTGTACACACGACTGGATTTTCCGATGGAATAAAGTCCGACGGGCTCTTTTCATCGGATATTCTGTCAGTGTGTATGCCTCATCTGACTTTTTCCTTCGGAAATTCCGACGGACTTAGATAGAGAACTTGTTCTCTTTTTTTCCGACGGACAAAAATTTCTATCGGAAAGTCAGTTCGTCTGGATGCAATTCCGACGGACTAAAAACCATGCATGCGCAGAATCAAGTCGATGCATGCTCGGAAGCATTGAACTTAATTTTTCTCGGCTCGTCGTAGTGTTGTACGTCACCGCGTTTTTGACAGTCTGATTTTAATGTGACCGTGTGTATGCAAGACAGCTTGAGTGGAATTCCGTCGGAACAGTATCGGACAAACCATCAGACTTTATTCCGACGGACAATCCGGTCGTGTGTACAGAGCATTAGATGTGCTAGCAGATCCACATGGACTTGAATAACAAATTAAAGCTGAATTTCAGCTAACGCTTTTAATGCAGTTACAGCATGAGTTTTATTCTCCTCCTTGGATTAAGGTTTTCCATAAATATAAAAAACTGACCAATGTAAACCCCCCTGTCATTTTCAGTGCTATAACTTCCACTTCTGTTGGACAGCTTGGTATGTGAAAGGAAGTTGAAAAAATAACTTATTTCCTGGCAGGATCATGGCTAAAAATTAAGAAAACAAAAACAAAAAATAGAAACCAATGCAGACACCACATTTACAAATTGGTATACTACTATATTACATTTCTGTGGGGGGTGGGGGTGGTTACATAGTAGGTGAGGTTGAAAAAAGACACAAGTCCATCAAGTCCAACCTACAGTATGTGTGTGATTAATAATGAGTTACTAAATACAGACTAAAGGATGTTTCCTTAAAGTGGAATTCCACCCAAAAATGGGACTTCCGCTTATCCGGTATCCGGTTTGTCACATTTGGCACCTTTCAGGGGGGGGGGGGGAGCAGATACCTGTTTAATACAGGTATTTGCTCCCACTTCAGGCAAAAGATTGCCGCAGAATATACGTCATGTCCGGCCCCTCCTTGTTCCCCCCTGCTGTCTTCTGGGAGACACCAGGCTGTGAAGATGTAAGGCTTAACTTCCTGATTCCCTTTCTGAAGATGCTGGTGCCTCCACCTGGAGCCGGGGGACGGGTCGGCTTCGGGTGAGGACATCACGGGCCCCCTAGAGAGGTAAGTGTCCTTATTTTAAAAGTCAGCAGCTACAGTATTTGTAGCTGCTGACTTTAATTTTTTTTTTCTTTTACTTAGTTTGGATGCGGTTACGGATATAAGTAATTACAGCACTAACAGATGCAGTTAGCAGGACTTCATTCTTTGTAAAGCCTCACAATTAGCAGTTAGTCTGCCGATTCTCAAAAAGATGTTATTAACTCCTGGCTCATCTGTTCTTTGAAACTACTTGAAAGTAAAAATATAGGCAATACTCTCCAGAGTAAATTTTGAGATGCAAGCTTTCAATGCTCAGTTCTCTTTACAAGGCAGGGTTCATAAAATTACTCGGAAATCTAACTTCTACAAACAGTATGCACAAATACAGTAGGCATCAAAGAACTGGTGTCTGACAAAGAGAACAGAGTATTTTCAAATGCTTTCCACCTGAAATATATTACATGGGGTTTCACCTACATTTCTATCTTCCTCTTGCTATCTATGACTAATGCAAAAAGAAGGAAAAGGGATAAAAAGTTGTGATTCTAAAAACCAGCACAAAAAAAATCCATTTGGCCTGGAGCAGTGATTTTTTTTAAGCACTGAAATTTACAAAGAAAAAATGGTTTTGATTTGCCAGCATATGACATTTACCTTTGGGCTTCTATTTAAAAAATAAAATAAAATGGCACACAGACCCTGCCAAAGGCCCCCAATAATTTATTTTTTGAACTGGCAATTGCCAGTATTTTAAACTGTATCACTTCTTTTTTGGAAATATCACATAACATCCTCCAGCAAAAAAAAAAAAAAATGTTTTTAGCACCCCCCTTCCCAAATACATACCAGAGTGTTTGGTATATATTTGGGGGGATAGTAAGGATTTTAGGGGGTACCTCGTGCAAGGTCTAGGTCCCCTAGAAAATCCAGGAAAGGGGAGGACAAGCTCCCCTCTTGAACCATACCAGGCCACTTGCCCTCAATATAGGGGAACCTTGCCACAGGAGACACCCTGGCAAAGCACCTTATCCCCATGTTGATGAGGACAGGGACAAGGGCCTCTTCCCCACAACCTTAGCCAGAGGTTGTGGGGGTTTGCAGATACCCCATATAAATAAGGGGGCCCCCAGATACCACCCAGATGTAAATGAGTACCTCTAATAATTCATAAAAAGGATAACCTAGACATCCAAATGTTTTATTAAAAAATAAAAATCCTCCAAAAAAGTCACCCATTAAAAATATGTCATTAATCATATTGCCTGCCAACTCACTGAATTTAAAAACCTTACAGACCCAGTGTACATAACAGTAGCCTGACAGTACTGCTTGCCTAAAACCAGCTCCGCAAGCTGTCATCAGCTATATAAGGGAAGGGGTGGGGGATAGTAGTGACATCATGTATAAAATGTGGCCATGGCCATATTTGGGCAATGTCATTGCCCAAATATAACCAGTGGCCAACATTGCTGGAAATTTCTGGCCATGTAAGTGTAGCAGGATGTCCATATGTAAGAAGGAATCCGGCTCCCTCCGGTGGTATAAGTGTTACAATGCAACTAATGCACTTTGGGACAGATATCAGCTAGGAGAAAAGACTTTGTTGCTTTTAGTAAAAGACAGACTACATTACCCAGGGTGCATTGCAACACCGCAAAGCATTCTGGGCAGACTACTTAAACCAGGGGAGGGGCCAGCGTCTCTCTCTCTGGATCTAGCTCTCAATCAAGCAGGAAGTTGGCACGGAGGCCTGCTTCCTAAGGATTAGGCCAGAAGCCTGGGCCTAAATTACGGGAGTGCCTGAGTGATTTCCAGCAGAGGATCGTCCACAGCGTCCTGTGATTGCCCAGCAGAGACCGGAGTCGTCCATCACCATATGCTGTTAGTGACGGAGTCCGGAGACTGCAGCTGAAGCAGAAGCGTGGAGATCGAGTGACCGGGACAAGCCAGAGGAGACTATCTGAAAGTCGGGCCTGTTTGGTGAGAAGGGCACCTGCCCAGAATTGACTACTACCTTAGAGGAAAGTGATTTAGTTAGTGCCAGCCACACTTCACCTATCACGCCACAGCTTGCGGCCTAGTGTATCTCACTGGAGACTATGTGATCAGAGATTGGTGCATCCGTCATTAGTGGGTGGCAGGCACACAAGTACTCAGGTATATTGCGGATAATTACAGCATCTTGTTGAAACCCTGTGGATTACAATTTAACTTGTGCACCGACGGTGGCTAGCGAAGACTTCATTGGAGAAAGGAACTTTGAGTGGGACGCAGATAGGCCTTGCTTACCTATTATAGGGAATGAACACGTGCAAGGTATTGCAACAAAGGGGGAGCTCGCGAGCAACCAGTTAGCCGTGCAGAGACACATATAGATACATGTACATATATATAGCTGATGTTATTTCCTGTTATTACCTAATCTCAGTGATACCTATCCTTATTGGTTTATTGACTCTGCAATGCGCATGCAGAGTCAACTGTGTGTATTAATGTGATTCTTTACCCTTCCCTTTTATACTGAGTAAAGGTACCTTTGATTAAGCATATAACTTGTGTGAAGTATCTCTGTCACTTAGAAGGACTAGTGACCAGCAAAGGTAATAACATTTATAGGTTATTGTGTGATGTATGCAGGATTGTGTCTCCTAATACTCAATAGGTCTCACACTCCTTATTCATATCAGTTGTGCTAAGGGAAGGTTTGAGCCACTTCCAGGGGTTGATAGGCAGGACGTAGACCCAAATCAAACAAACAGCAGCTCCTACGGGGGTAGTGCTACACGTGGGGGCTCGTCCGGGATATTCTACGGTTCTGCAATCAACTTTCCCCCTAGACAGAACCCTTACAGCACAGAAATGGACCCTGCTGCCGTAGCCCGGTGGTGCAGGGATGAAGGCATCCTACCCGGAAATGGCCTGGTGGTTGAAATCCAGAGAGAGGCCTGGGTAGAGGAGCAGCTAACTCCAGTCTTGAGAGCATTGTCCACGGACAGGAAGCCATGGGTGATTGACATAAAGACAGATACTGTAAATCCCCACACCTATGCATTATGTGAGTGGAGGAACGGAATCTCTGACTACTTCAAGGGTGCCAGCATAAAAACTACAAACCAAGTAGAACTCCTCCTGATACACCCAGAAGAGAATAAAGATGGCCCCACATCCACTACTTCAGGAGGCCCCAGCACAGGAGGGAGCGCCCAACAAAAGGGTCCCGGTTCACCACCATTGACCACCCTTAGCTCAGAATTGTGCGCTGTCCTGGGGGAGATTGTGACCAAGTGTAAAAAGGACCCTCCAGACTACCTGATGTCAGGATACAGGAAACTCAGGACCTTTTCTGGGAAGAAACCTGTACCTTCAGTGGAAGATGGATTTGAAGAGTGGCTAGATGGCGCCACTCAGGCCCTAGAAGAATGGGAGGTGCCAGAACAACAAAAAAAACAACGGATTGTGGAAAGCTTAAAGGGGCCTGCTCTGGAGGCCATACGTAACCTCAAGTTAAGCAAGAAGGACTGCAATGCACAGGATTATCTGGATATTCTGCAGAATGTGTTCGGCGGGATGGAAAACGTCACTGAACTCACTTACCAGCTGGGGCATTGCTACCAAAAAGAGGGAGAGAAGCTGTCAGAATTCATAGGACGCCTGGATAAGATCCTGCATCGGATCCTACTGAAGAAAGGGATCGATCCAAGAAAAGTGGATGAGGCCCGTGCCCAGCAGGTGTTGAGGGGAGCTCAACCCTTGGACCCCATCGCATTATTGCTACGCACCCGGCGGGACGGGAGCAGCCTGGAATACCCCGACTTGATCCGGATAGTCAGGGAGGAGGAGGCCATGTTGGAAGACAAAAGGAGGAGTCAACACACCGAACCAACTGCCCGAGTCAGAATGTTAAGTGCAGAAGAAGGTGATTCAGAAGTTGAACTCCTAAAGACCCAGGTGTCACAACTAGTAGAAATGGTGTCCATGCTGACTAGCCAGGCCTCTGTGCCACACAACAAGAACACGTCAGAGGAACCAAAAAAACCTCCTAGCTCCAATATGGAACTAGTACAGAAGCCTAAGAGATTGATAACATGCTTCAATTGTGGGGGAATCGGGCATGTTAGAGCAGTGTGTCCCAGCCCAGATGAAGTTGCATCCAGATATCGCAAGCCGGCGGAAAACTTCAGAGGGCCCCGGTGAAGGAGTCAGCCGGGCGCCCACCAGTTTCCACGAACTCCTTCAAGAAGTCCAATGATCCAAAACATCAGAGTCAGGGACCTAAACCTCTGCCAATTAGGCCCCGTCCCACAACTCAGGCTGCTGTTGAACAGAAGGCCAGTGCACACCAGACCCAGAAGGGACTGAGACCCACCGGAAACTCAAGAAAAAAAAAAGTGAGGGTACGGGTAACTGAACCCAGCAAGAAGTCTGTGTTGAAGGAGTTCCCTGCCAAGTTAGTGGGGCCTTCTCCAGTAGTCTCCATACAAGTAGAAGAGATCTACACCAAGGCTCTTCTTGACACTGGGGCTCAAGTGACTCTTCTGTATAGGGATTTCTATGATAAACATCTTAAACATCTGCCCCTACAGAAATTAGAGGAACTGGAAATATGGGGTATTGGAACTCAGAGCTTTCCCTATGACGGTTACCTGCCAATCAAGTTGACTTTTGATCCCTCAGTGGCTGGGGAGACAGAGACCTTCGATACTCTGGCAGTAGTGTGCCCTCGCCCACCAGGGGCCAGCAAGAGCTCACTCATCATAGGGACCAACACTGATCTAGTCAGGCGACTGCTGACACCATTGGCCCAACAGGAAGAAGCCCCGACCACAAGAGTCCACCCCATGTTAAGGCAAGCCTACCAGCGCCTGGTACTGGAGCAGAAGGCCCCGGCTGAGGGAGTTGGCAAGATTTGGAAGCTAGACAAGACGGAGAAGGTATTACAACCGGGAGAGGTGACTTGCCCGAGGGCTTCTGTCAAGCTCACATGGAAACAGCCAGGCCCCTTCATTGTCTTCGAACCAGGCCCACAGGAAAGACAGAAAGGGATTGAAGTAATCCCCGAAGTGATCCCATTGAAGGCCCTACAGAAAAGCCATGGGAGGGTTTCAGTGAGTATAAGGAACCCATGCTAATACACCAGTGAAGGTGCCGGCCAGAATGCTGTTGGGCCAGGTGAATCCAGCCACCCCCATTGCCCCGTGTGAATTGAAGAAAGAAGAAAGGGGTGAAGTCACCATAGAGAAGCTCTGTTCTGAAGACACGGCCCTCCCACCAGAATGGAGAAAAAGGGCCAAAGCTCAACTTGCAAGGTGGGAAAAGATCTTCTCTAAAGATGAGTTCGATGTGGGGTGCGCAAGGAGTGCCACTCACAAGATACGCTTACAAGAAGATAAGCCCTTTAGAGAGAGAGAGTTCGACGGGTCACACTGGGTGACTTAGAAGACTTGCGGGAACAGTTGGCTGAGCTGAAGAGGACGGGGATTATTCGAGAATCCAGGAGCCCTTACGCTTCTCCAATAGTGGTAGTCCGAAAGAAGAACGGGTCGCTGAGACTGTGTATCGACTACAGAACACTAAACAGAAGGACCATCCCAGATCAATACACCACTCCCCGAATTGAAGACGCCCTGCAGAGTCTGTCAGGGGCCAAGTGGTTCAGTGTAATGGATCTAAAAAGTGGATATTACCAAATCCCCATGCACCCTGAGGATCGGGAGAAGACAGCCTTCATCACCCCTGTGGGGTTCTTTGAGTTCAACCGTATGCCTCAAGGGTTATCAGGAGCCTCCGCCACTTTCCAAAGGCTAATGGAGAGAACCGTCGGGGACATGAATCTAATAGAGGTACTGGTATATTTGGACGACGTCATCGTGTTCGGGAGAACCCTAGAAGAGCATGAAGAGAGACTGGAGAAGGTCCTGAAGAGGCTCAGTGAAGAGGGCCTGAAACTCTCCCCAGAGAAGTGTCAATTTTACCAGTCCTCAGTCCATTACCTGGGCCATATCAATTCTGCAGAAGGGGTGGCCACGGACCCAGAGAAGCTGGATGCCGTCACCTCTTGGCCGAGACCTACCAACGTGACTGAGCTTCGGTCATTCCTGGGGTTCTGTTCTTACTACAGAAGATTTGTAGAAGGATTCGATAAAAAAGCCAGACCCCTGAACGAGTTACTCAGAAACGAAGGGGAAGATGATGTTCCAGAGCTGGTCAAACCAGTGAAACTCACCATGGGACCCCGAAGGCCCAAAGAGTCGATTCAAGACCAGTGGACAGGGGAGTGCGGGGAAGCCTTCCAGATGTTAAAGAAGAGTCTTACCACTGCACCAGTCCTGGCCTATGCTGATCCAAAGAAGCCTTATGAACTGCATGTAGATGCCAGCCGAGATGGGCTGGGTGGGGTGCTGTACCAGGAACATGATGGTTACCTAAGACCCGTCGCATATGTGAGCAGGAGTCTGATACCTGCTGAGAAGAATTACCCCACCCACAAGCTTGAATTCCTGGCCTTGAAATGGGCAGTGGTAGACAAACTGAGAGACTACCTATATGGGGCGGAGTTTGTGGTGAAGACAGATAATAACCCGCTCACCTACCTTCTGACCACTGCCAAGTTGGATGCAACGGGACACCGGTGGTTGGCTGCTCTTTCAAGCTTCACCTTCAGCTTGAAGTACCGACCCGGAGTGGGAAATAGGGATGCAGATGCCCTGTCCAGGAGGTCTCATGCCCCCACCGACCCTACCGAAGAATGGGCCCAACTAGACCCAGAGGGAGTGCGAGCCCTATATCAGGGGACAGAACTTCAAGCCAGAGGTGGGTCAAGAGCCGAAGAAATTGGGGTCTCAGCTGTTGGAGTACCGAAGTGCTATTGCAGTGTGACCCAAGTCGAAGGGGAGGGCTTGTCCAAGCTGACAAAAAGGGATTTGAGAAAGGAGCAAGAAGAAGACTCTTTAGGGAAACTCCTGATAAAGGCCCTGGAAAGCCAGCGTCCCGAGATGCTTGAAACAGACTCCCCAAGAGAAGCCCGATTGTTGCGCAGGGAGTGGGATCGGCTACACATACGTCAAGGGGTGGTCTACCGAAGGGGCCCCTCTGACGACTCAGAAGAGAAGTGGCAGCTGTTTCTACCAGCCAAATATCGAGAAGCGGTCCTAGCTGCCCTCCATGACAACCATGGTCACCTAGGGTCCGAACGGACTTTTCACCTTGTACGGGATAGGTTCTATTGGCCCTGCATGCGGGCTGAAGTGGAAGGATATTGCCATTCCTGTGTCCGATGCCTTCAAAGGAAGACCTTGCCACGTCAAGCTGCCCCAATGGGCCATCTGCAAAGTCAGGGACCTATGGAACTGGTGTGCATTGACTTCCTTTGCCTGGAGCCTGATCTGAGTGGTCAAGGGAATGTCTTGGTGATAACAGATCACTTTACCAGATATGCTCAAGCATTCCCAACAAAAGACCAGAAGGCCTCAACAGTAGCCAAAGTACTGGTAGAAAAATTCTTTGTGCACTATGGTCTACCCCAACGCCTTCATTCAGATCAGGGCAGAGACTTTGAAAGCAAATTAATAAAGAAGTTATTAGACCTGTTAGGCATCCAGAAGACCAGGACAACCCCTTATCACCCACAAGGAGATGCTCAGCCTGAACGGTTTAACCGGACTCTCTTGGATATGTTGGGGACTCTGAGTTCAGAGAAAAAGCAGCATTGGAGCAAGCATGTAGCTGCCATAGTGCATGCCTACAATAGCACTGCCAGTGATGTCACCGGGTATTCCCCGTACCGTTTGATGTTCGGGCGGGAGGCTCGGTTGCCAGTGGACTTGGCCTTTGGCATATCGCTGGATCATACCTCAGCAGCATCCCACAAGGGGTATGTAGACCGATTGAGAAAGAGTCTGAAGAAAGCTTTTGAAAAGGCCCAAGCAGCATCTGACCAACGGGGGCTGAGAAATAAAAGAAACTTTGACCTAAGAGTCAGAATTCAAGATTTACAGCCAGGAGATAGAGTGCTGTTGAGGAACTTGGGAATTCCGGGAAAACATAAGTTGGCTGACCGTTGGAAATCCCAACCTTATGTTATCTGCAAGAAGCTGGAAAACCTTCCTGTGTACCAAATTAGGCCAGAAGGAAGCGTGGGACCATTAAAGACCTGGCACAGGAATCACTTGTTGCCCCTCTCCGAGGCAGTTCGCATGCCTCCTGCATCTGACTCACAAGAAACCCCTTCAACTTCTCAAGGTTCCAGACCCATCACCCGATCTCAAACAGTTCTTCCAGATGTGAGAGATGGAGACTGACAATGAAGGTCAAGAGGATGAAGAAGCAGAATCTGACTGGTTGTGGTCATCCCAATTGCCAGAACCCATGACCACCTCCCAAACCTCACCCAAAACAGTTGACAATGGAACTCTTCGGGCAGAAGCTCCTGAATTCGTGCCTTCAAACATTCTCATTGAGGAGGTAGCTGATGACTCAGACTCTTTGTCAATGGAAGACCCAGAAGAAGGGTCGTTGTCTCTATCTGAAGGAGAGCGGGACGCTCCTGAAGTTCTGGAGCCCAACATGCCTGAACTAGATGAGGAAGCCCCTGAAGAGCTTCTAGAAACAGCCAGCCCCAATGTCCTTGAGAATATGATACCTAAAGAGCAGAGGGAAAGAAGAGTAATTCACCCCCCAAAAATACTGACGTACGACCAATTGGGTGAATGCTCTGAGGAGGCCATCATCACTTCTAAGAGAACCATTGATCAGTCTAGCTCTTCCACTCCAGATTCAGATTCAGTGGAAGACAACCCCAGCTCACTCCCTAGTACATCTGAAACAGACACCCAAGTGTCGGTGGTCCGTATACAGGACAACCTCCCTCCTTGTGATAATTGGTGGGAGGTTCCTCTGTCGGCTCTGTGTTATGATATGAGCTGTTTAAGTTTAAATCCTGCTTATGAAAAGGCAAGTTGTTTATTGTCATGCATAAACTAACAAATTTCCCTGCAGATATTGCCAAAGTATGTGTTAGGTTACATACTGTTGTCCTCTTTGGGGACCAAAGACTTTAAGTGGGGGGAGTGTGTAGCAGGATGTCCATATGTAAGAAGGAATCCGGCTCCCTCCGGTGGTATAAGTGTTACAATGCAACTAATGCACTTTGGGACAGATATCAGCTAGGAGAAAAGACTTTGTTGCTTTTAGTAAAAGACAGACTACATTACCCAGGGTGCATTGCAACACCGCAAAGCATTCTGGGCAGACTACTTAAACCAGGGGAGGGGCCAGCGTCTCTCTCTCTGGATCCAGCTCTCAATCAAGCAGGAAGTTGGCACGGAGGCCTGCTTCCTAAGGATTAGGCCAGAAGCCTGGGCCTAAATTACAGGAGTGCCTGAGTGATTTCCAGCAGAGGATCGTCCACAGCGTCCTGTGATTGCCCAGCAGAGACCGGAGTCGTCCATCACCATATGCTGTTAGTGACGGAGTCCGGAGACTGCAGCTGAAGCAGAAGCGTGGAGATCGAGTGACCGGGACAAGCCAGATTAGACTATCTGAAAGTCGGGCCTGTTTGGTGAGAAGGGCACCTGCCCAGAATTGACTACTACCTTAGAGGAAAGTGATTTAGTTAGTGCCAGCCACACTTCACCTATCACGCCACAGCTTTCGGCCTAGTGTATCTCACTGGAGACTATGTGATCAGAGATTGGTGCATCCGTCATTAGTGGGTGGCAGGCACACGAGTACTCAGGTATATTGCGGATAATTACAGCATCTTGTTGAAACCCTGTGGATTACAATTTAACTTGTGCACCGACGGTGGCTAGCGAAGACTTCATTGGAGAAAGGAACTTTGAGTGGGACGCAGATAGGCCTTGCTTACCTATTATAGGGAATGAACACGTGCAAGGTATTGCAACAAAGGGGGAGCTCGCGAGCAACCAGTTAGCCGTGCAGAGACACATATAGATACATGTACATATATATAGCTGATGTTATTTCCTGTTATTACCTAATCTCAGTGATACCTATCCTTATTGGTTTATTGACTCTGCAATGCGCATGCAGAGTCAACTGTGTGTATTAATGTGATTCTTTACCCTTCCCTTTTATACTGAGTAAAGGTACCTTTGATTAAGCATATAACTTGTGTGAAGTATCTCTGTCACTTAGAAGGACTAGTGACCAGCAAAGGTAATAACATTTACAGGTTATTGTGTGATGTATGCAGGATTGTGTCTCCTAATACTCAACAGGTCTCACACTCTTTATTCATATCAGTTGTGCTAAGGGAAGGTTTGAGCCACTTCCAGGGGTTGATAGGCAGGACGTAGACCCAAATCAAACAAACAGCAGCTCCTACGGGGGTAGTGCTACATAAGCAGTGACAGCAAGCGTTGCTAGGGGTGCAGACGGTGCCAGCACCCTCTGCTTCCTTAGAAATCATTGACAGGGGGGAAGCTGTCGTACATAAAAGTTGTAGAAATACCACTTCTATATATGATGCTTGGCTCCTACTAAACAGGGGGCCGAACAGCAAAAGTTTGGGCATTCAACCCTAATTGCAAGCTAAGCTCATTTCCATGTTTAAAACCTGATTTGTGCAGATTTGTTTTTCTACATTTTGAGACCAAAAATTAGTTTTAGCTTTATTATAACTTTCTAATCCTTCAAAATTCCTTATAAATCTATCCACACATCCAATATTTTGCATTTGTTATAATAACTGTGTTTAGTAAGATTTAGAAACTAAATTAGAACCAGGATTTTGGATTTTGCTAAAGAAACGTATCCGTTTGCAGGATGGAATGTTTTCCAGCTAATTAGAATACAGTACATATGGACTTTAGCTTACCATCCATTGCTGTGCTTACATACTCATTAAGCACATTCTCTTTATTCAACATTGTGTGTATAAAAAAAAAAAAAAAAAGCCACTTGCATGATCTGATTACAGTAATATCTACATTTTTACCCTTGGATATACTGACCAAGGATACTGGATCATTACACTAATAAATAGACGTTAAGCATTCATTTAATACTTAAAACTGGAAGAAGCCAACCACCACAGAATCTACTGAAAGTTGTGTAATATATTTTAAATGTAGGGACCCTGTTTTCAAACCTTGTGTGTTGTACTAAGTTTGTCATTTGGTGTATTTTCTCAGGCACATATAGAAAGACAGCGCTATCACCTATATTTGCCCATTGTTAGTGTTATTTTTACACAACACTGATAGCTGCTGCACTCACTCATTTATTTATTTTTTAAATCTTCCGTGGTGCAGATTTAATTGTTTTCTCAATGGTTTATTTTTTATTTTTTTGCCAAGTCTTCCAGGGGATCCCTAAGTGTTTAGCTTTCCCTTAAATATCATTGACTTGAGATTGTGTTAATGCTGTGCATACTGCCACATTGGTTGCTTCAGTTTTAGGTACAGATGCCAGAGGTCAGACTTTTGACAGTAAGTGCCGTGTGAAAGTTGTGTGAATTTTGTGTGCAAAGATGTACAAATAGACTCCATAGTGTAGTTACACAGACATGAAGGACATATCTATTATTTCACTCATGGTCTGTGCGCCTCTATGGCAGCAATGGAACGCTGTAGGGCAACTGAGCTGATGTTCAGCCATGAAATGTCTAAATCAAGCATCCCTTATTACATCTAATGACATTGTTTATGTAATCCTGTTACATGAAAATGTTGAATATGGAAAATCAGCTTTGTTTTTTTAAACAGTATGCAAGTAAATGACATAATAGAAACCATAACCTATGTAAAAAACACACACAAAAATTCTGTCTTTTTTTTTCTATGTGTAGCGGGGTGTTCAATTTAGGGGAGGTGTCTGAGTGGTAACCCCATTGATTTTTAGGGTTAATGGACCATTTCTGTTCATGGGAGATGGTGTTGGTGTGCAGTTCCCTGTGGCCTACAGGTGGCGCTGTTGCCGTAGGCCAGGGTTGAACCACTGATACAAGGCTGTGCCTTTTTGTGTCCCCTCTCGGCAGTAGTATGGCAGGGCGGGGAACCTGCTGTGCCTGTCGGGAGAGGGTATAAAAAGGGGCGGCCATCTTCCATTCGTCCATGCCCAGGCACCTTCAGCCTGGGTGGGTGTGCGTGTTATCTCCGGCTGCCCTAGGCCCGAAGGCCTGGTTCCTGTTCCATCCCGGACACCTTCAGTCTGGGGTGAGGTACTATTTTGAAGGCCCGGGCCCAGCGACCTTCGGCTGGGGTCCGCTAGGGATCGAGAGCTCCCAGGGTGCCGCCTTGCGAGGGGACCCGTATCTGAGATGAGGAGGCCAGGGAGGTAACCCTTTCCGAAGACCCGGCGCAGAGTCGTGGTGACGGTGAGGGCCTCTGGTAACTCTCCGGAGGGATGGTTTTCTCCTTGACATGGGCCAAATATTTTAAGAAGGTAGTTCTTCCGGTCAGTGGCAGTGACCCAACTCGTTCAGGTCAGTGGCAGTAACCCTACTCGCTTCAAGTCAGTGACAGTGACTTCATAGGGCAAGGCCCTATTCACCAGGTCTGTGGCAGTGACCCGTTCTCCAAGTCAGTGGCAGTGACTTTTATTCACCCGGTCTGTGGCAGGGACCAACCTCACGGTCTGTTAATCAGCGCTAGCCAGGTCACATGATATTGACATCACACATGTGGGCATGTATACAGGCTGCAGTGGAAATCTCCTCCTTCCTGAACTTACAGCACCAGGTGTGATTACCCCATAATCAAACAATTTTAGACTTGGGTTTATCAGTTAATACTGGGTCACAGAATACATAAAAATGCATATGAGACCTTACTAAATCTTAAACCAATAGGTTGTACAACTTGACTTATATCCTTTATCATCATGGCAGCTAAACAGACCCTGGCCAAATGATGCACAAATTAAACAAAAAATTAGCATTGTATTTAGTGAATGAAAAATTGGCAGCCATACTTCATGATGAAGTCAAGAAGTTTAAAAAAGTTTGTTCCCTTTGGATTACACATTATTTTCCTGAAACGATTTAATCAGGAAAATGTCACATTATGGCCACTAGATGGAACTGACAATCATAGGAAATAAGCATACTAGACATATTGGGGTTGATTTGTTAAAACTAGGGAATGCAAAATCTGGTGCAGCTTTGCATGGTAGCCAATCAGCTACTAACCTCAGCTTGTTTAATTATGCTTTGGCAAAAAAAAAAAATATGGAAGCTTATTGATTTCTATGCAGAGCTGCACTAAATGTTTCACCTTCCAGTTTCAGTAAATCTACCCGACTATTGGAATTATGCCATAGCTCCCCCAACTGTCCCTGTTTTGGACGGACTGTCTCTGTTATGGAACAGTCTCTCTGTCCCCTTTCCTCCTTATTTCCTCTCCTAATTTTGGTCTGATGCATATACCTATATAAAATGCACTATTTATCTGTATATCTATCTATCTATCTATCTATCTATCTATCTATCTATCTATCTATCTATCAAAAAGTGCTTTACAGTGCTAAAATGTCATCCAATTTGAAATCTGTTGCATTGTAAATTTCAACAGCCAGTATAAAGGAATAGAGGCCAAAATAAAATCCCTTGTGGGTTTTTTGTATTAATCCTAGTAATGGGGATGTGGCAGGGGCATGTCTTTTGTGTGGGCAGGCTCACTCTGAGCACAGTCATCAATGCCTGGGGCCAGGCAAAGACTGCAGTTGTGTGGAAAATCAAGCATTACGGCAGCACCCCGACTTAGTGATGAGACTTCACTGTGTGCAGTAATAAAGTGCAGAGTTCCTCTGAAAAGTGTCTTGTCCCATGTCACTACACACTGTAACTTGCATATTTGCATTGGGGACGTCCTAAGCCTGCGCCCACTCCACCAGTCCAGCGTACCTCAGTTACCTCACTACCAGTTACAGAATGGGGTCCCACCTGTGGGCGGGGGTCTACTGGGCCCGTGCATATGGTGGTAGACTTTATGCAGAGAATGCTCATCAATGCCAGGGACCAGGTGGGGACTGCAGTCATATGAAAAATTGAATATGAAGGCAGTTCCCTGACATAGTAATGAGCATTTCTGTGTGTAGTGTTGAAATGCAGAGTTTCTCTGACAGGTGGCTTGTCCCATGTTGCTACACACTGTATTAGCAGGCTTAGCATTTGGAGGGACATGCAAAGAGTACCCCCACTCCACCAGTCAAGCGTCCTCTGTTAACTCACTCCCAGTAACAGTATGAAGTCCCGCCGAGCATATAGCGTGACCCCATGCATGCTCATTAAAGCGGAGTTCCACCCAATTTTTTTACTTTTTTTTATTCCACTCCTCACCCCCTTACATGCCACATTTGGCATGTAATTTTTTTGGGTGGGGAGTGGGGGCTTCAGTAGGAGTGAGACTTCCTGTCCCACTTCCTCCTTCCGCCCTGGAGCCGCCTAGGCGATACGTCATAACGCCTTGTGGCGGCTCCTCCCTGTAGGCGATCACCTGGGACGTGACAGGTCCCAGGCGATCGCCTGTCCACTCACAGAGCGCTGCGCCGTTCGCGCATGCGCAGTGAGTGCCCGGCCGTGAAGCCGAAAGCTGTCACGGCCGGGTGCCCACACTGTGAATGGACGCGCCGGCGGAGGAGGGGGGAGAGGAGCGGAGCTCCAGGCGGCGCATCGCTGGACAGTGGAGCAGGTAAGTGTATGTTTATTAAAAGCCAGCAGCTACACTTTTTGTAGCTGCTGACTTTTAATAAACATAAAAAAAGGGTGGAACTCCGCTTTAAGTCTTTCCGTTCCATACCCCATGACCAGGTCTTAGATCTCCACAATGCTAGTCTGCTTCCAGTGGCCAGGGGAGACAGACTGCTAGGAAGGAAGCCAGGGCACTGACCCCTTGCCACTGGAGGATCAGTCGCCTAACCAGACCAAATGTCTGGTAGCTGTAGTTGTTCTTCTCTTCAGTTAACCATTGCAACTACCTCTTCTTTCTTGCCTTGCAGAGTTAACCTTTTTTAGTTTTGTTACTCATACCCCATAGTGCTATTACAGCCCCAGGTTTTTTAGGATACACCAAGATCCAACATGCACCCCTTTAAATAACTACAGACCAGGTTCAAAGCGGTAGAAACAAATTTACTGCAAACTTAGCATAACAGTTACAACAGAGCAAAATGTCCTTTCCCTGACTAAATCTAACTGTGGCTACCACAGCATACCTGCATAGGTAAAATCCTCAAGGCTTAAGTCCATAAATGAAAGATCCAAAAAGGTAGTGTCCATCTTAACAGTATCCCAGTGAGCCAGGGTCCACTATACCTCCTGTCCCCTTCTCTCTTCGGGAACCAAACCCCTCACCCTTTTATAAAACACAGGCTGGACCCCATAAAAGCCTGCAAACTTAACCCGGAGAAGGAAGAAAAATAATTAACCCCTTCCCCCTGACTTGGGCAGCCAAAGCTTCCTAACTACCAACAGTAGGCAAACTGCTCACACTTCGAGCACCTAGCGAAGACCTCAGGTGTGCTCCTTAACTCTCTCCGTTCCATACGTCATGACCAGGCCATAGATCTCTGTAACATGGGTTTGGATTTGGTTGCCATTGGATACCGACCGCTATGAAAGGGAGCCAGAACATCGATCACTATCGGAGGACCTGTCACCTTACCAAGTACTACGCCTAAGGATTGGTTACTTGTAGCTTGTTCCTTCACTTGGTTACCCATAGCAAATACACTCCTCTTCTTGACTTGCTGAGTTACCCTTATGGTATTATATTTGGGGGCGCTATGTGTCTATGTGTCTATTTAAGGGTAATCTGGGCCAGTAGTTGGGCTCAGACCAATTGATATTTCATTATTGCTTCTGCTCTGGGTGTGATACTGCCTGGCTGTAGTGTTCCCTGTTGCCTGTAGGTGGCGCTGTCACCACCGGCATAGGTGAATCAAGAGGGGTATCAGAGCACCTTGGGTGTTCTCTCTCGGCAGCCGTGCGATGGGTGTGTTCAGCCCGCTGTGCATGCTGGGAGAGGATACATAAGGGGCAGACGCCATTGGGGTGTGTGTGTTCCAGGGGCCCCTCGGTCCTGTGTGTGCGCCTCGTGGCCCGTATGGCACGAGGTGCGCGTGTGTGTTTGGGCCTCGGGCACCTTTAGCCCGAGGTAGCTTTGCTTCATGGTAGGCCCGGCCCTGCTGGCTGGGGCCTACACCTCAGAGAAGGATCCCAGGCTGCCCACCTGTAGGGAGCCCACATTTAGGAAAGGAGACCAGAAGAGGATCAGTCCCAGGGGAGACTAGCGACGGTACTGCTGTCTCGGGAAGAGGCCTGGAAACTCGCCTAAAGAGGGATCCATCATCTTTATCACAAGCCCTGCAATACACCAATTTGGTATAAAGGTTTCTCTCATTATTGCTTGGCTGGGAGGTTCGGGACTATTGACAATCCTGTGGCAGAGGATTTCAGGAATGCATCCTTTCAAATTTAACTATTCATCCGTGCTCCATCCCGGCTGCTAGGATCGCTCTCAAAGGGACTATCCGGGTGAGAAATACCCACTCAGGCTTGAGTGGCGACGAAAGATTAACACTGTGCTCTAGGTGTTGCGTGCCTGAACCTTTTTCCCCTTACTTCTCTCATCTTCCTACTCTTTATTCATGTTCACTGCAAAGATAAAATAATAAAACCTTGCAGTTTGGGTTTTACTCCTGTGTGGACATTGGCCTTATTCTGAGGAACTTCTACCTAGACAACGGAGAGAGGGGATCCACTTGAGAGAGGTAATTGCTGCAAGACCCAAACAATAACACTGATCGTTCCTCTCTATACAAAGGGAGGGGATACCGGGCAAGTAGCAGGTGTGCCCCACTGTGAGTGGAGGACGGCAGGAGAAAAAGGGGTTTGTGTGCTACATAACGATGTTACTTTATACCCTGGTTCTTTTGGATATGCTAGAACCCACATGTACTCTTTAAATAACTTCAGACCAGGCTCATAATGGTTAGAGTAACTTTACTGGAGAGATGCAGCATAACAGACTAATATGAACAATGTCCTTTCCCTAATCCTGACTAGAATATTGCAGTGGCCCAGGCATACCTCCATGAGGTGAGAGTCCATAACAGCATTGTCCATGGTTTAATGTCTTCCAATGACTGCACTCACAGGTAATGCTGAAACTCACTTTGACCTCAACTGTCCCCCTTTTTATAGTACAGGCTGGCTAGGACCAAAAGCCTGAGAACTAAGCAAGAAACACTAAACCCTTTTCCCAGCCTAGGCCGGCTGCTGGCTCACATATGGTACTTCAACCTGCCTACACTTGCCTACATAATTTTTGCTTTCCTCTTTTAGAAAGTTGGGAGGTATGTTATTCATGATGGATGTGTGAATACTCAGACATTCACACAGCATTTATTTATTTTTTCAAATTTCAATAAACTTAGTATATTTACATATTCAGTTCCTGTATGGGAGCCACAGAAGGACCATAGACTCTTGGGTTTTGAAGTAGAACTAAAAGCAAGATTTTTTGGGAGGGTTATAATTCCTGTCAGATTTTTTTGCCATCTGTGTCCCAGTTGGGAGATATCGCTTCACTATATGTCTCATGGCCACAACAGGGAGTAAGAGGAAAGTTCTTCAAAGTGAGGAAAATTCCTGGTAGTCACTAAGGTCACCACAACCAATGTCCCAATTGGAATATTTCCCCTCTATTGCTGACCACTTAAGATTTAAGATTTTTTTCCAATTTTATTTTCGGTGATAACAGTAACCAAGACAACAGAGAACATGAATCCTCCTAACAGGGACACAGACAGCAGTAACACCTTGGCGTGTATTTGAATCCCTCTCCACTCCGTCTAAAAAAAAAAGAAGGGAATTTTGACTTATAAACTTCATATCTTGGAGTACAGTACAGTACAGGACAAAGGCAAAATATTCATAGACCCTGGGGTTATAGGCTCGTACCTTTAGGTGATTGGACACTAGCAAGCTTTTGAGGACACGCTCACTGGACACCTAGCCTATAACCCTACTCCAATCCACTGTACATAGGACGACAATAAGCCATACGCTCCATAGAGTTGGGTTTCATGGCAGAGTGGCCATAAAGCCCAACTTTACTTTCAGCAAAAAACAAAATGGCATGTTTTGAGCTGGCGAAAAGGCATGTGGGAGACTCACAAAATGTATGGAGGAAGGTACTCTGGTCTGATGAGACAAAATTTTTACTTTTTGGCCATCAAAGAAAACGCCATGTCTGGCGCAAACCCAACACATCACATCACCCAAAGAACACCATCCCCACAATGAAACATGGTGGTGGCAGCATCATGCTGTGGGGATGTTTTTTAGCAGCCGGGACTGGGAAACTGGTCAGAGTTGAGGGAAAGGTGGATGGTGCTAAATACAGGGATATTCTTGAGCAAAACCTGTACCGCTCTGTGTGTGATTTGAGGCTAGGACGGAAGTTCACCTTCCAGTATGTAAATGTGTTGGAATGGCCTAGTCAAAGCCCAGACCTCAATCCAATAGAAAATCTGTGGTCAGACATGAAAAGATTGCTGTTCACAAGCGCAAACCATCCAACTTGAAGGAGCTGGAGCAGTTTTGCAAGGAGGAATGGGCAAAAATCGCAGTGTTAAGATGTGGCAAGCTCATAAAGACTTATCCAAAGCGACTTGGAGCTGTGATAGCCGCAAAAGGTGGCTCTACAAAGTATTGACTTTAGGGGGGTGAATAGTTATGCACATTGACTGTTTCTGTTATTTTGTCCTATTTGTTGTTTGCTTTACAATAAAAAAAAAAAAATCATCAAAGTTGTGGGCATGTTCTGTAAATTAAATGATGCATATCCTCAAACAATCCATGTTAATTCCAGGTTGTGAGGTAACAAAACACGAAAAATACCAAGGGAGTGAATACTTTTGCAAGGCACTGTATTTCTTGATTTATCTATTATCATTGTTCCATATTCATACTACCTAATATCATCTATCTCTTTGTGTGAACTGTCACACCTGTTTTGGATTAATTATGTCATGTGATAATGTGATTTTTGTATATTAATGTGCTGGTGATTGTATCTTTCATGGGTTTTGATGAAGCACCCTAGTCGTGTGAAACGCGTCACCCTTTGCCCTGCCATTTGCCCTTGTCATTTCTCTTTTTGTATATGCTTTTTCCTTGTCAAAATATTTTATTGATTGGATCAACAAGTAAATACAAGCAGTTGTAATAAATAATACAACAGTAAACAAATCATGTTTGACATTTTGTATATGCTTTTTACTCCTCAATAAATCTAAATTTTTTATCTTTGCATCGTATTTGGAGTTCAGCCATCCATTTTTCGTTCACACATGAAGAAATACATTATTGAAAGAAAGCCATAAGTAGTCCCAATTGAAGTTTGCGAGAAGCCATGTGGGGGACACAGCAAACATGTGGAAGAATGTGCTCTGGTCAGATGAGACCAAAATTGAACTTTTGGCCTAAGAAGCAAAACGCTATGTGTGGCAGAATGTTAACACTGCACATCACCCTGAACACACCATTCCCACCGTGAAACATGGTGGTGGCAGCATCATGTTGTGGGGGTGCTTTTGTAGCGGGGTATTGCTTTAAGTGAGTACAAAGACTACTATACCCAGTGTGCAGCAGGGCACCCACAGTGCATTGCCCGGCGCAAGGTCTGCTGGGGTAGGACTATTTAAGGAGGGAGGAGCAACACGCGGGTCTCTTCGGACACCGCCCTCCTAGCAAGTGGAGCCTACGTTGGGGCCTGTTGTTTTGGACTAGGCCAGAGAGCCTGGGCCTAGGGGATCCGGAGAGCTTGCCGATCGTCACTGGAGAACCCAGAGTCGTCTCATCCATAACTCTCCCTCGGATGATCGAGAGAATCGGAGACTACGGGTATCGTGAGACTGTGTTCCAGGGCACCAGCTACTGAAGTCGGTTGTACGGATTGGTCCGGTCGGGTAAGAGAGCACTTGCTCAGTATACTTTGACTACCATTTAGGCCCAGTATCCCTAGGACAGGGCCCACCGTTACCGGAGTGTTATATTGCACCCCAGAGAAACAGTGTGTTGTGCAGCCGGAGTTAAGTTGTCTTATTGCTTGCTGAGTAACCAACAGTTTAATACCATTGGATTACAAAAAACCTACAAAGTGCACCACCATTGCTAGCGAAGAACCTTCTCAATGAACTAACTGTGTGTGAATTAGTCAGGCCTGACTGTTCAGCAGGGAGACATTGTTTGGCCGCCATATTGGCCACGAGGGGAAAGCTGGCGAGCGTCGTTTATTAAGAGACATTTAGTGCGCATAAGACTGTTAGAACATAATACTTGTTATTTGCTTGACTTTTAATATTGCAGGGCCCTGCATAGATAAATGTATCATTGTCTAACCTTATATTTCTATTCAGTAAAAGTATTTGTGGTTAAGCAAGCAAGTGTGTGGCGTACTGTTTATCCCAGCTGAAGCAGTCAGCCTAGGTAATTTAATATTAACTATTATGTATGCTTTATGCTTTATTGCGGAGTGGTGATTCCTATAGCCTAGTGGATTTCACACTTCCATTTGTGCTAGCTGTGCCAAGGGAGGTTAGAGCCAGTTCCTGGGGGTTGACAGCAGTGTGTTACAGGCACAAAACTATACCTGCAGCTCTCTTAACTGGGGGGTATTGCTACACGTGGGGGCTCGTCCGGGATCCTGTACGCTGCAATCAAGCCTGCCAGAAGTACTGGCATGGATCCTCTAACAGTGACCCAGTGGTTCGCATCAGTTGGCGCTTTTCCAGACATGGCTGTAGTCGTTGAGCTCCCCAGAGAAGACTGGTCGGGGAGCGAAGTAGACAGGCTCATGGAGTTACTGTCCCCGTGCCAGAGGGCATGGTTAATTGACCTCAGGCCAGACGAGGGGGCCTCCCGTACCTACGCATTGGTAGAATGGAAGGACGCGATACCTGAGAGTTTCAGAGGCCAGAGTGTACAATCCATAGACCAGAAGACATACCTCCTAGCACATGCGAAGTCTATTAAGAAAGAACCCCCCAAACCGAGCCCTAGGGAAAAGCAGCCAAAAGAGACAACGATCTCCGCGGCGCCTCTGACCACTATAGGCCTCGAACTCCTCAACGCTTTAGGAGACCTTGTCACAAAGTGCCAGAAGAGTAACACGGTGTGTGTGGAGACTGGGTACCGGAAGCTGAGATTTTTTTCGGTAAACAGCCTATACCACTCGGGGAAGAGGACTTTGATACGTGGATGGATCAAGCAATGGAGGCTGTGGAAGGATGGGAAGAGAAACAGCACATAAACGAAAGCCGCTGCAGAAGCTGTGAAGAATCTAATGCCGCGTACACACGATCATTATTCACGGCGGTTAAAAAAACGCCGTGAATAATGTAATTTAAAACGGGGGAACAGCTTGTTCCCCACACACGGTCGTTTTTCACGTCATTTTTTCTCTTGATGAGAAAAACGATCGTCTGTGGGCTCCGCTGCAGTGTTTCCCTATGGGAAACACTGCCGCGGAAAACATGTCGAAAAAAACGACGAGAAAAATTAGAACATGTTCTAATTTTTCTCGTCGTTTTTAATGCAGTTTTTCTCGTCGAAAAAAACGACAGAAAGCCCACAGACTATCGTTTTTCCCGTCGAATGGGAAAAATGTCGTTTTTTTGATGAGAAAAACGGCCGTGTGTACGTGGCATTAGATTCAGCAACACTTCTTGTACTGCATATGACTACTTAACTATGCTACAGGAGGAGTTTGGCCAGTTGGAGAAAGTCACTGACTTAATCTACCAGTTTGAGAATACTCTTCAACAGCCAGGAGAACGTTTTTCTGAATATGTCCGAAGGTTGAATAAGATGCTCTGCCAGATAGTCCTGAAGAAAGGGATGGTACCACAGGCCATAGATGCAGCCAGGATGTGGCAGGTCATGAGGGGAGCACTACGCTCTGATCCAGTTTGGCTCCATCTAAAGACTACCGGAGGAGTTATGTCCTTAAGCTATCCAGACCTTGTGCGTGTCGTGAGAGATGAAGAGGCTTTATTCAATGACCAACAGGCAACTGAGAAACCCACTCCCCCTCCCTCAGCAGGGGTTGGATCTGTTATGGTCACAGAACAGGACTCTGAGGGGGCTGTCTTAAAGTCACAGATGGCCCAAGTGTTGGAAATGCTGACTTCTTTAATGGCTAAAAGTTCAGGAGCTACAAAAAAAGAAGACCAAAAGAAGGAGGTGTTTCAGAATGCCCCAACACCAGTCTTCCAGCAGGACAGAGAAGAGGAAGTTTGCTTTAACTGTGGAGAGTTTGGACATTACGGACGGGTGTGTCCCAGCCTGAAGAGATCCCAAAGCACATATCGCAAGCCGGCGGAAAACTCCAGAGGGCCCCGGTGAAGGAGTCAATCGGGTGCCCATCAGTTCCAGCAAGCGCCAAAGGAATCAGTGAACAGGAGAAGCTAAGAAGGGGGGACAATTCCCCACCCCACCAACTTAATACTTCTCACTTTAAGTCCAAACTTATACCTTTGCAGGAAATTAATGCATACCAGGCCCAACAAGGCTTAAGGTCCAGGAAGAGATTAAGGAAGAAGAAATCACAGAAGGCCAAACCCATGGAACCAAGGAAGAAGACCTCCACGAGAAAATTTCCTGTTAAACTGGTGGGACCCTCTCCAGTGGTCCCCATTCAAGTGGAAGGGATCTACACAAATGCCATTCTCGATACGGGAGCTCAAGTGACCCTTCTGTACCGGGACTTCTACCAGAAACATCTGAGACATTTGCCCATGCAGAAGCTAGAAGACTTGGAAATATGGGAACTTGGAACCCAAAACTTCCCGTATGATGGATACCTCCCAATTAGACTGGCCTTTGACCCCTCAGTAGCCGGAGACGCAGAAATCTTCGACACATTGGCGGTAGTTTGTCCTCGCCCGCCAGGAGCCAACAAAAGTTCCCTCATAATAGGGACTAATACTGACCTGGTCAGGAGATTACTGGCCCCTATGTTGCAACGGGCCTATCAACGGTTAGTGTTGGAACAGAAGGCTCCAGAAGAAGGAGTGGGAAAAGTCTGGAAGTTAGACAAGAAGGAAAGGATCTTACAGCCCAGGGAAGTAAGTTGCCTGAGGGCCACCGTAAAACTCACCTGGGAGAAACCTGGTCCCTTCGTAGTCCTGGAACCAGATCCTTTGGATACCCATCAAGGGCTGGAAGTGATTCCTGAGGTGGTCCCATTGAGAGCTTTGAAGAAGGCTAATGGCAGGGTGTCGGTGAAAATCAGGAATAGTGATGAGCCGAACACCCCCGGGTTCGGTTCGCACCAGAACCCGCGAACGGACCGAAAGTTCGTACGAACATTAGAACCCTATTAAATACAATGGATGCGAACGTTCGAATTCTAAAGTGCTAATTATAACAACTATTATGCATGTTATTGTCCTAAAAAGGGTTTGGGAACCCGGGTTCTGCACCAGGGGACATGTATCAATGCAAAAAGAAGTTTTAAAAACGGTCGTTTTTCGGGAGCAGTCATTTTAATGATGCATAAAGTGAAAAAAAAAAGTCAAATATTCCTTTAAATATCGTACCTGGGGGGTGTCTAAAGTATGCCTGTGAAGTGCCACGTGTTTCCCGTGTTTAGAACTGTCCCTGCACAAAATGACACTTCTAAAGGAAAAAAAAGCCATTTAAAACTGCTTGCGGCTTTAATGTAATGTCTGGTCCCGGTAATATGGATGAAAATCTTTAAGAAAAATGGCATAGCTACCCCATGACCCCCCCCCTACCCCAGCCCATTACCAGCCCCTTTGGGTCTTGTATGGATATTAAGGGGAACCCCGCACATAAAATAAAAAAGGCCCTATATACTCTGAACAGCCGTATACAGGCGGTGCATACAAGACAGGGACTGTAGGTTTGTTCTTATGTAGAATCTGTTTGTAATTTTGAACAGGTACATTGTTTAAGTGTAGCTCCAGCCCAAAAATCTATTTTTAAACTTTTTGGAAAACATAGGTAAGGGTTATCACCCCTGTAACATTTGTTTTGCTGTCTGTGCCCCTGTTCAGAACATTTCACCTCACTTTCCGTCCCAATGACAACTGTTTTTGAAATGTGGTGTTTTTCTTGAAACAAGGATTGCTGATAAAGCATCAGTACAGAGGAGACACCTTTCTCCCATATTAATTCTTACAGGAGAGAATTTTCCTTCCTAGGGGTAGATTTCCTCTCACTTCCTGTTGTCTTCTTGCGTTTGCAAGTAGGAGTCGTTTGTAAGTTGGATGTTTGAAAGTAGGGACCTGCCGTAGATACTCTGCAGAAATAGGCCCCTTAGTTGTTGGTGTTGGCACAACACTGTAAGCACTCACAGTTACTCTTGGTTGGTGCTGGAACGCCCTGCTGTCAACTATTATATCAGGAATTGTAATTACATATAATTGTTGAACAGTGGTAGTAAAAATTGGGCCTTTGATGGTGGTGCTGGTGCCACAACACTGTAAGCCCTGACAGTTACTCTTGGTGGGTGCAGCAATGGGCCCTGCTGTGAATTATTAGATCAAGAATTGTAATTACATGCCCCTGTTGAACAGGGGCTGAAAAATTGGGCCTTAGGCACTGGTGGCACAACACTACAACCCCTCACAGATACTGTACTTGGAGCACAGCAATGAGCCCTGTTGCAAAGTATTGCTTCAAAAATTGTAATGACACGCCCCTGTTAAACAGGGGCTGAAAAATTGGGCCTTAGGCACTGGTGCCACAACACTCCAACCCCTCACAGATACTGTACTTGGAGCACAGCAATGAGCCCTATGGCAAATTATTGCTAAAAAAATTGTAATTACACGCCCCTGTAAAACAGGGGCTGAAAAATTGGGCCTTAGCCACTGGTGGCGGCACCCATAAACAAAAATGATCTTCCAAGCTATCATCATCAATCGTATCATTGAGGACTCGGAGGAGGATAGCCAGTCAACATAACAGCACAGACACTCAGCATCAGCATCAGTCTTGAAGGGATGTGACATGTTAAAATCAATTAGTCTGTTATATCAGCATCAGGTGTGTGGTAGCTGGTGGTGATCCAAGACTGGTTCATCTTGATGAAAGTCAGTCGATCAACCGAGTCGGTGGACAGGCGCACCCTGTGATCCGTGACAAATCCTCCAGCAGCACTGAATGTGCGTTCCGAAAGAACGCTGGATGCAGGACAGGCCAGTAGCTCAATTGCATACTGTGCAAGCTCTGGCCAGTGATCCATCCTCAAGACCCAGTAAGCCAGAGGATTTTCGGTGGGGAAGGTGTCCAAGTCTGACCTTGCCCCTAGATATTCCTGCACCATGTTTATCAGACGCTGGCGATGGTTGCTGGAACCAATCATACTTTGGGGCTGCGGACTAAAGAATTGTCTGAACGCATCGGTCAGACGGCCACCTTCCCCACCGCTCCTTCTTTGACTGGCCGAAGCCTCAGCAACTCGTTGTCCTGGACCAGGAGTTTGTAACCTCCCAGTCTCTGGGAACGCGTTGCACAGACCTTTCTGCAAGGCCTCCCGGAGTTGTCTCATCCTCTGCTCCCTCTGCGACGGTAACATAAGGTCCGCAACCTTACCCTTGTACCGTGGATCAAGGAGAGTGACCAGCCAGTAATGGTCCCTCTCCTTGATCCGAAGAATACGAGGATCCTTCCGCAGACTTTGCAGGATCAGGGAGGCCATGCAGCGTAGGTTTGCTGAGGCATTCGCTCCGGAGTCCTCTGGGTCACTAAGGACGACATGATCCGCAGTCACCTCCTCCCAGCCACGTACAAGTCCACTGGTTTCTTGGGACTGTAAATCATCCCTAAAAGACTGCTGCTGATGATGCTGAGTGCCAGCCTCCACCTCCATGCTGACACAATCCTCCTCCTCCTCCTCCTCCTCCTCTTCCTCTTCCTGTGCGATGGGTGGGACAGAAGGAACACTGTCTGGGTAAAGGGGGCCTTGAGAGGCAAGGAAGTCCTCCTCTTCCTGCCTCTGTTCTGCCTCAAGTGCCCTGTCCATTATTCCACGCAGCATGTGCTCCAACAGGTGGACAAGAGGTACAGTGTCACTGATGCATGCACTGTCACTGCTCACCATCCTCGTGGCCTCCTCAAATGGTGCCAGGACAGTGCATGCATCCCTGATCATGCCCCACTGGCGTGGAGAAAAAAAACCAAGCTCCCCTGACCCTGTCCTGGTGCCGTAGTCGCACAGGTACTCATTGATGGCCCTCTGCTGCGTGTGCAGCCACTGCAGCATGGCCAACGTTGAGTTCCACCTGGTGGGCATGTCACATATAAGGCGGTTCTTGGGCAGGTTCAACTCCTTTTGCAGCTCAGCCAGGCGAGCACTGGCATTATAAGATCTGCGGAAATGCACACAGACTTTCCTGGCCTGCCTCAGGACATCCTGTAAGCCCGGGTACCTGCCCAAGAACCGCTGCACCACCAGGTTAAGGACGTGAGCCACACAGGGCACATGGGTCAGTTGTCCCTGTCGGAGGGCGGAGAGGAGGTTGGTGCCATTGTCGCAAACCACCATTCCTGGCTTAAGCTGGCGTGGCGTCAACCACCTCTCGGCCTGGCCCTGCAGAGCAGACAGGACCTCTGCCCCAGTGTGGCTTCTGTCCCCCAAACACACCAGCGCAAGCACGGCATGGCATCTTTTTGCCTGCGTACTTGCGTAGCCCCGTGAACGGCTACGGAGCACCGCTGGTTCATAGGACAAACCACAGGAAGAGGCCATGGAGGAAGAAGAAGAGGAGGGGGTGGAGGAGAGAGGTGTGTCACAACCAGTAGTAGCATTTTGGAGGCGTGGCGGTGGGACAACCTCCAACACTACTGCACCTTGTCCTGCATCCTTCCCAGCTGCCAAAAGAGTGACCCAATGGGCCGTGAAAGAAAGGTAACGTCCCTGTCCATGCCTGCTGGACCATGAGTCAGCGGTAATATGCACCTTACCGCTGACCGCCCTGTCCAGCGAGGCCAAGACATTGCCTTCCACATGCCGGTAGAGAGCCGGAATAGCCTTCCGTGAGAAAAAGTGGCGTTTGGGAACCTGCCACTGAGGAACCGCACATTGCACAAACTCACGGAAGGGGGCCGAGTCTACCAACTGAAAAGGCAGCAGTTGAAGCGCTAGCAATTTAGCCAAGCTAGCATTCAACCACTGGGCATGTGGATGGCTGGGAGTGAACTTCTTTCGACGGTCCAGCAGCTGGGGCAGGGAAATTTGCCTGCTAGAATCGGACGTCGGTGTGCCGCAAGTACTTGGCTGTGACACACCTAATCACCTAATTCTACACCTTCATTCCTCTCAGTGCATGTTTCAGAGAGGACTGAAGTTATAGTGGGGTTGGAAATCCCAGCTGATGCGGTGCAAGGAGAGGTCCGCTTTGTTCTTTGGTGTGGGTCTTTGAGGTAGGCTTGCCAACGAGCTGCATGGCAGGTCAACATATGTCTGGTCAGGCATGTGGTACCCAAGCGGCTGATGTTTTGGCCACGCGATATACGCTTGAGACATATGTTGCAAACAGCAGCTGTGCGATCTGATGCACTAGCCTCAAAAAAGGCCCACACCAAGGAACTTTTTGAATGACGGGCAGAGGCAGCGCCCTGCACAGGCGGAGCTCTGCGGTGTGATTCCGTCGGTGTACTGCCCTTACGCTGGCCACCAAAGGGCATCCTGCCTCGTTGGAGATGTGCCTCCTCCTCATCCTCCTCCTCCTCCTCTCTCCTATTAGGCACCCATGTGGAGTCAGTGACCTCATCATCCCCTCCCTCCTCATCACTGGAGCCAATCTGGCAGTATGCTGCAGCTGCTGGAACATGACTGCCAGATTGGTGTCCTTCTTGAGCATCCCCTCTGTCTGCTCTCACCCTACTGCCTTCCTGTAGCTGGGTTTCATCATCAGACCCTTCGAAACGCTGGGCATCCTCCTGGAGCATGTACCCAACACTGTGCTCAAACAGTTCGGGGGACTCCTCAGGAGGAGGACATGGTGGGTCTAGGGAAGGAGTGACTGATGATGAGTCTGACATTGATACCAGGGAAGAGGACGCTTTGGCAGCTGCTTTGCCAGTACCCTGAGCCTGGGTGAGAGAGGATGAGGAGGAGGAGGAGGGCTTGGTCATCCACTCTACCAAGTCTTCGGCATGATGTGGCTCAACATGTCCAGCTGCGGAAAAGAAGGACAAGCGTGTCCCATGGCCATGTGCTGATGACAATGCACCGCGTCCACGACCAGCACTGTTGCCCCCAGACACAGAGCCTGCTTGCCCTCTTTTATTGCCTCCTGACTGTCTGCCTCTCCTTGTTTGCCTTCCAGACATTCTAATAGATGGCCTGCAGGGAGATGGGAAAAAAGCAATAAGGGCTACCTTCAGGTGTCCTTCTCTGTCCCTTGAAACAAGGACTTGCACAGTGAAAGAAACTGACACTCTCCCTACCTACAGTTTTCTGTCCCTAGAAAAAATGTTTTTTTTAAGCACAATATAGCACAAGGAGAATTCACTCACTGTCCTTCCAGGTCCCTAGAAACAAGGACTTACACAGTGAAAGAAACTGACACTCTCCCTACCTACAGTTTTCTGTCCCTAGAAAAAATGTTTTTTTTAAGCACAATATAGCACAAGGAGAATTCACTCACTGTCCTTCCAGGTCCCTAGAAACAAGGACTTGCACAGTGAAAGAAACTGACACTCTCCCTACCTACAGTTTTCTGTCCCTAGAAAAAATGTTTTTTTTAAGCACAATATAGCACAAGGAGAATTCACTCACTGTCCTTCCAGGTCCCTAGAAACAAGGACTTACACAGTGAAAGAAACTGACACTCTCCCTACCTACAGTTTTCTGTCCCTAGAAAAAATGTTTTTTTTAAGCACACTATAGCACAAGGAGAATTCACTCACTGTCCTTCCCAGTCCCTAGAAACAAGGACTTGCACAGTGAAAGAAACTGACACTCTCCCTACCTACAGTTTTCTGTCCCTAGAAAAAATGTTTTTTTTAAGCACACTATAGCACAAGGAGAATTCACTCACTGTCCTTCCCAGTCCCTAGAAACAAGGACTTGCACAGTGAAAGAAACTGACACTCTCCCTACCTACAGTTTTCTGTCCCTAGAAAAAATGTTTTTTTTAAGCACAATATAGCACAAGGAGAATTCACTCACTGTCCTTCCAGGTCCCTGGAAACAAGGACTTGCACAGTGAAAGAAACTGACACTCTCCCTACCTACAGTTTTCTGTCCCTAGAAAAAATGTTTTTTTTAAGCACACTATAGCACAAGGAGAATTCACTCACTGTCCTTCCAGGTCCCTGGAAACAAGGACTTGCACAGTGAAAGAAACTGACACTCTCCCTACCTACAGTTTTCTGTCCCTAGAAAAAATGTTTTTTTTAAGCACAATATAGCACAAGGAGAATTCACTCACTGTCCTTCCAGGTCCCTAGAAACAAGGACTTGCACAGTGAAAGAAACTGACACTCTCCCTACCTACAGTTTTCTGTCCCTAGAAAAAATGTTTTTTTTAAGCACAATATAGCACAAGGAGAATTCACTCACTGTCCTTCCAGGTCCCTGGAAACAAGGACTTGCACAGTGAAAGAAACTGACACTCTCCCTACCTACAGTTTTCTGTCCCTAGAAAAAATGTTTTTTTTAAGCACAATATAGCACAAGGAGAATTCACTCACTGTCCTTCCAGGTCCCTAGAAACAAGGACTTACACAGTGAAAGAAACTGACACTCTCCCTACCTACAGTTTTCTGTCCCTAGAAAAAATGTTTTTTTTAAGCACACTATAGCACAAGCACAAAACACACTGACACTCTCCCTACCTATCCTTCTCTTTCCCTAAACTAAAGGAATCCAGGTTAAGCAAGAAAGAAATAAAAGTCACTGTCCCTGCCTATGCTGCTCTATCCCTGCTCCGGAACACACTACACTAGGCCGCCGTGCTGGCGGCCTTTTATAGTGTGGGGCGTGTACTAAACACCCTCAGCAATAATTGGCCACAGGCATCCTGCCTGTGGCCAATCATTGCTCTCCTCGCTGCCGGCGCTGTGATTGGCCAAGCATGCGGGGTCACAGTGCATGCTTGGCCAATCACAGCGCCTGGATGACACTGCGATGGCGTAGTGCATTGTGGGCCGTTCGCGTCACTCGAATTTGGCGCGAACGGCCCAAATCGTTCGATCTTCGTCGAACGATCGAACAGCCGATGTTCGAGTCGAACGTATGTTCGACTCGAACACGAAGCTCATCCCTAATCAGGAACACCACTGACACACCTGTGAAGATCCCAGCCCGGATGCTGTTGGGCCAAGTGAACCCTGCCACCCCGGTTGCCTTGTCAGACTTAAAGAAGGAAGAGGGAGAGAGAGCTATTGTGGAGAGACTTTGTTTGGAAGATACGGCTTTACCACCGGCTTGGAAGGAGAGGGCCAAAGCCCAGTTGACTAGGTGGCGGAAGATCTTCTCCAAGCATGAGTTCGATGTGGGGTGTGCAAAAAGTGCTACCCACAGCATCCGCCTGCAGGAGGACAGAACGTTTCGGGAAAGAGTTTGGCGGGTCCCCTTGGCTGATTTGGAAGATCTGCGAGAGCAACTATCAGAGCTCAAGAGAACCGGGGTCATCCAAGAGTCTAGGAGCCCATACGCCTCTCCAATAGTGGTGGTCAGAAAAAAAATGGGTCATTGAGACTATGTATTGATTATCGGACCCTCAATAGGAGAACGATACCCAACCAATACACCACTCCACGAATAGAGGATGCCTTACAGAGTTTATTTGGAGCAAAGTGGTTTAGTGTGATGGACTTGAAGAGTGGGTACTACCAGATTCCAATGCACCCTGAAGATCAAGAAAAGACAACATTCATCACCCCTGTGGGGTTCTATGAATTTGATTGCATGCCTCAAGGCCTCTCAGGAGCTCCAGCCACTTTCCAGTGACTCATGGAAAAAGACGGTGGGAGATATGAACCTTATTGAAGTGCTGGTTTACCTGGATGACATCATTGTGTTCGGGAAAACTCTAGAAGAGCATGAGACAAGGCTGGAAAAGGTCTTGAAGAGACTCAGTGATGAGGGACTCAAACTTTCTTTGGATAAGTGCCAGTTTTACCAATCTTCAATCCACTACCTGGGGCACATTGTGTCTGCCGAAGGAGTGTCCACAGATCCAGGGAAGTTGGAGGCAGTTACCTCCTGGCCACAGCCCACCACGATGACTGAGCTCAGGCCGTTTCTGGGGTTTTGCTCCTGCTACAGAAGGTTTGTGGAGGGATTTGCAAAAATCGCCAAGCCATCGAATGAACTCCTGAAGACTGAAGGAGAAGAAGATGAGTCAGGGCCCAGGAAACCAGGGGAGTCTATAGAAGACAAGTGGACTGTGAGCTGTTAGGAGGCTTTCACCAGATTGAAGGAGAGCCTGACCACTGCCCCCGTCTTGGCTTATGCAGACACCAGAAAGCCGTATGAACTACATGTGGATGCCAGTCATGATGGTCTGGGGGGAGTGCTGTATCAAGAGCATGATGACTAATTGAGGCCCGTTGCTTATGTGAGCAGAAGTTTGATCCCAGCCGAAAAGAATTACCCCTCCCCAATAGCAGGAAATCTTGGCCTTGAAATGGGCTGTGGTGGATAAGCTGAAGGACTACCTGTATGGAGCTGAGTTTATGGTAAAGACAGATAATAACCCGCTCACCTACCTCCTAACCATGGCCAAACTGGATGCCACCGGCCACCGTTGGCTAGCAGCTCTCTCAGGATTCACTTTCAGTCTAAAGTACAGACCTGGGACTGGAAACAGAGTCCAGAAGTATCCAGAAGGTCCCATGCTCCCACTAATCTGATGGAAGACTGGACTCGGCTGGCCCCAGAGGGAGTGCGAGCCTTGTGCCAGGGAGCAGAATTCCAGACAAGTGGAGGGTCCAGAGCTGAAGAAATAGGAGTCTCGGCTGTTGGAATACCCAAGTTTTACTGCAATGTGACCCAGATTGGAGAAGAGAATCTACCCAAACTTTCAAAGAAAGATTTGAGAAGAGATCAAATCTCCCACTGGGGAGATTGGCTCTGGAAGCATTGGAAAGCCAAAACCCAGACTTGCTTCTGAAGGACCCCTCAAAGGAGGCTTGTCTAGTGAGAAGAGAATGGGACCGGCTACAAATGCATCAAGGGGTGGTCTACCGAAGGGGCCCCTCTGATGATTTGGAGGATAAGTGGCAACTGTTTCTGCCAGAGAAACACTGTAAGACTGTTCTGACTGCTTTGCATGATGATCATGGCCACCTGGGGTCGGAAAGAACCTTTTAACTCGTAAGGAACAGATTCTACTGGCCCTGTATGCGGGTTAAAGTGGAGGAATATTGTCACTCATGTGCAAGATGCATACAAAGAAAGACTCTGCCTCATCAAGCTGCCCCAATGGGCCACCTACAAAGTCAAGGGCCCTTGGATCTGGTATGCATTGATTTTCTTTGTCTGGAACCTGATTTGAGTGGACATGGGAATGTTCTGGTGATAACCAATCATTTCACTAGATACGCTCAGGCATTCCCAACCAAAGACCAGAAGGCCTCCACAGTGGCAAAGGTTCTTGTGGAAAAGTTCTTTGTACACTACGGACTACCTCAACGCCTCCACTCAGACCAGGGAAGGGATTTTGAAAGCAGACTGATTCGGAAACTGCTAGATTCACTGGGTATAAAGAAGACCCGAACCACCCCATACCACCCACAAGGGGATGCCCAACCTGAACGATTCAATCGGACATTATTGAATATGCTGGGGACATTGAGTAGTGAGAAGAAGCAGCACTGGGGCAAGCATGTGGCCGCCATTGTGCATGCATACAATAGTACAACTAGTGATGGTACTGCGTATTCTCCATATAGACTGATGTTTGGCAGGGAAGCAAGACTACCGGTAGATTTGGCTTTTGGCACTTCAATAGATCATACCTCGGCAGCTTCTCACAAGGGGTATGTGGATCGGTTGTGACAGAGCTTAAGACTGGCGTATGAGAAGGCCCAGGCGACTTCCAATCAAAGAGGAGCCAGGAATATGTGGAGTTATGACCTCAAGGTCCGAATTCACGACTTACAGCCAGGAGACCGGGTGCTGTTGCGGAACTTAGGCATTCCAGGGAAGCATAAGCTGGCCGACCGGTGGAGATCACAGCCCTATGTAATCTGTAAACAATTGCCAGGTTTGCCAGTGTATCAACTCAAACCAGAAGGGAGTGTGGGGCCGTTGAAGACATGGCACAGGAATCACTTGCTGCCCCTCTCCGAAGCAGTTCGTTTGCCTCCCACCTCGGATCCTTTTGAATCCCTTTCAGCCTCTAACACCCCTAGACGTATCACCAGATCTCAAACAACTCTTTCAGGGGAAATGGATGCCCAAGATCTGAGTGAAGATGAGGAATTGGAACTCGATTGGCTATGGTTCTCCCAAGTACCTGTACCCATGACCATGGCCTCTTCATCATCTGAAGTTATCACTGAGGACACTCTGAATGCTGAGGCTGCTGAGTTCATACCACTTGATACTCTTACTGAAGAATGGGAGGATGCTCTGGACTCTTTTCCAGTAGAGGACCCCAGGGATTCCTTGTATTTCTCTGCACCTGAATTGGATGCTCCTGGACCAGTGGAGCCCAATACACCTGACTTAATAGAGGAAGAATTGGAAGGACCCATTGCAGTTGAGACCTCGGCTCCTAGGGAGCAAAGCGAGAGAAGGACCATCCACCCCCCAAGAAGACTAACCTACACTCAAATGGGGGAGTGCTCGGAAGAGACTGTTGTTACAGCAAGAAGGACAGTAGATAAGCCTGGTCCCTCTACTGTGAATTTAGTAGAGGGCAACCCTAGCTCACTCCCTGGCACAGTTAGACAGGCCACTTCCACTAATGTGACCTGTGGGCAGGACAACCTCTCTTCCAAAGCTTGGTGGGAGGTTCCTCTGCCAGGCTCCTTTGTAGCCGTGAACTGTATTTCATGTACATATGATAACAATGATCTTTACTGCTTATCTTTGGGCACCAAATATTTTAAGTGGGGGGAGTGTGTAGCGGGGTATCGCTTTAAGTGAGTACAAAGACTACTATACCCAGTGTGCAGCGGGGCACCCACAGTGCATTGCCCGGTGCAAGGTCTGCTGGAGAAGGACTATTTAAGAAGGGAGGAGCAACACTTGGGTCTCTTCGGACACCGCCCTCCTAGCAAGTGGAGCCTATGTTGGGGCCTGTTGTCTTGGACTAGGCCGGACAGCCTGGGCCTAGGTGATCCGGAGAGCTTGCTGATCGTCACTGGAGAACCCAGAGTCGTCTCATCCATAACTCTCCCTCGGATGATCGAGAGGATCGGAGACTACGGGTATCGTGAGACTGTGTTCCGGGGCACCAGCTACTGAAGTCGGTTGTACGGACTGGTCTGGTCGGGTGAGAGAGCACTTGCTCAGTATACTTTGACTACCTTTTAGGCCCAGTATCCCTTGGTTAGGGACCACCATTACCGAAGTGTTATATTGCACCCCAGAGAGATAGTGTGTTGTGCAGCCGGAGTTAAGTTGTCTTATTGCTTGCTGAGTAACCAACAGTTTAATACCATTGGATTACAAATAACCTACAAAGTTCTCACTAAGAAGGAGAAACTGTTCTTGGTGCCTGTTGCTCCCCGGATCCCAATTATTTACTACCTCCCTAAAGTTCATAAGAGCCTCATTTGCCCCCCGGGACGTCCCATTGTGAGTGGGATAGATTCAATCACGTCCCGGGTGGGCAAATATGCCGATCACTACCTTCAACCACTAGTGAGGAGGATTCCCTCTTATATTAAGGACACCAAACAGGTGATCAATTTGTTAACCGGTCTTACTCCTAAGAATGGTCTATGGATGGTAACAGCGGATGTAACTTCGCTATACACCATCATCCCTCACAGTTTGGGGTTAGAGGCGGTGAAGTTATACCTAATGAGGGACTCTGGATTATCAATAACCCAGACTGACTTCATCATGGAACTATTGAATTATGCCGCCACGCATAACTATTTCCTGTTTGACCAACAATTCTATCGTTAGGATAGAGGCGTGGCGATGGGGGCCAAGTACGCCCCGAGCTTGGCCAATCTGTTCATGGCCAAGTGGGAGGAGGACGTCATTGATGCCCCTAGGAGGCCAGAATTGGCCCTCTGGGCTCGTTACATTGATGACGTCCTCCTCCTATGGTATGGCACTGAGCTGGACCTTTTGAATTTCATGGCATCCCTAAATAACAATGAAAGGGGCATCAGATTCAGCTTTGAAGCCAGTATGGAGCAGATTAACTTCCTGGATTTAACAATCAAGGTGGAAGACGGTAAATTTGTGACATCAACATATTTCAAGGCAACAGATCGTAACTCATACATTGCCTGGGATAGTTGCCATCACGAACCCTGGCTGAAGGCTGTCCCTCGAGGGCAGTTTACACGCCTCAGACGCAACAGCACTAGGGTTGACACTTTCGACACTCAGGCGTCTATAATGTCAGCTAGATTTGTAGAAAAGGGTTACGATTCTCAAGTATTAGCCCAGACGGTGAAGGAAATTAGAGAGTTGGATAGGTCTCTGCTTTTGGTAGATAAATCACACCAAACGGGGACTAAAAAGATCTCCATGCCTTTCATTACAACGTATTCTCTACAACACCGTAAGGTGAAGCAGCTGATACAGAAACACTGGCACATTTTGGAAAGCGATCAAGTTTTGAAAACTATATTGCCGGCGAAACCCCAAATTATTTTTAAGGGGGTCTCTTCGCTTGGCAACAGGATCACTCCCAGTGTTTCTGATCCTCCAAAAGCCAATAGGGTCTTTTTTCAAAACCTCACGGGGTATTACCGTTGTAATACCTGTAGAGTTTGCTCTATGAATAGGTGTAAAGACAGAAAGATTTGTAACTTCGCGTCCACTAGCACGTCTAGGGTGTTCGAAGTGGAACCATTCATCACCTGTGCCACAGAGGGAGTGGTCTACCTCATTCAATGCCCATGTGGGTTGCAATACGTGGGGAGGACCAAAAGGGCCCTAAAAGTAAGATTGAATGAGCACATCAGTAACATCAAGGCAGGGTTTCCCAAGCATTCAGTCTCTAGACATTACGATGAAGTACACCAGAGGGACCCGTCTAACACTCTCTATATGGGGATAGATAAATATAAACCCCATTGGAGAGGGAGCTCACTTGTGAGGGAGATTTCCAAACAGGAAATGTCTTGGATACATAGATTAAAGTCTTATGTCCCTTTTGGGTTAAACGTCGACACAGATGTCAACGCATTTATCAACAACTCTTGAACGTATACACAACGGTCATTCGTTTTATGCATTATCACATACAGGTTATTAAAATAATGTCATAATTTACAATTTTGTTATTGCACAATAATAATTTTTTGAATATGGCTGTGCACAATTATATAGAGTCATGTAATTATGTGATCTATCACTTGGTGTTGCAGTGCACTAACTAGGCCTCGTTTTGTGTTTCTTACACATCCACGGACTATTAGGTAGTGCTATCACTGTTCACAATTTTTAGGTATAGTATTATGGAGATTTAATTAATTTTGGTAATTGGGTCCATCAGCACTATGGGTCAGTCCCTATATCACAATATTCTATATCACAATTTCTGTTCAAAGCGGTTGTTTATATGTTCCTATGCGGTCCATTTTTGATGTCTGAGATTGAGATCTAGAGAGTTCTAAATTAATGGAACATATGTCCCTGGAATTAGTGGTTCGCATTCCCACTGAACATTTGATAAATTTATTTTTGGATTCATTTTTAATTTAAATTTAGATACTCAATTGTAATATGTAGGAGACAATAGGTTGGTTTTGGGAGTATGCATATTTGCATTCTTCCTGGATCGAAACGGGCACCTTTTAGTGCTTTTGTCCATGTATTTGGAGAACCATTTGTATATTGTCCACTAGGGGTCACTCTGGCTGCGGCCTAAGAGTGGCACCCATATCCACAATGACCGCACTTCCGGTCCATTTTTCGGGCTTGGGTCGTTTGATCATTGCGGACAAGTGTCAATCCATAATAAGTATTTTGATGTGTCTCCTTGTGTCTTTTCTGCATGCCAGATAGTCACATTTTTAATTTAATTTTTTGTAATTCTGGCGTATTAGCCAGTTTTTGTTGGTAAGATATGATCTGGTATCTTTCCTGGACACGGACTGACACCTTCAGTGCGTTGGTCTCTGTCTATGGAATGTTTTGTAAAGTGTCCACTAGGTGTCACTCCAGCTGCGGTTGCGGAGTGACCCCTATTCCTTTATTGATCAGATTTCCGGTCCAGTCTATATGGATGATTGGGTTGGATCGGATCAACTATGGTCAAAATGTATAATTTATGCCAAGCCTCTTTATGAGTATGTGTGTGCTTTGGTTAGCACACACAATACACTATGGGGTCCGAGCCACAGCGGCGCTGGGGATGCTTTGTGGGTTAAGGTGGATTTCATTGGTTGTGCTATGTGTCCCTTAACAATCCAGCAAATGAGGGTAGTGTATGCGGCCAGCGTTCACATTGCAGTGACGCTTAGAGCGGCTGCGCATGTCCGGTGGATGGTTTGGATCCAGAACGAGGCTTGGTTGCTTTACAGTTTAAATGGAGGTGACGCAGTGCGCCGCCCGTGCCCCTGGAAGAAGTAAGCTGTTACGAAACGGACGTAGGGCGGAGCGGCGCGCTGACGTCACCTCTAACACTTCCGACAAGGACGGGTGTCTGTTGAATGTGCTACGGCCGGCACACCAGACGTAAACAGGCGTTTTAAAACTGCATACGTGTAAGTGCAATTCGTTTTTATGGAATAAATTTTAAAAGGTTTAATGCACTATGTGGAGTGTGTTCCATTCTTTCCATATATATGTGCCTATTGATGAGAACCGGAAGTTGGTGCTTTAGGAATCTTATGGGCTATGTGCTGCGGTGATTCGTGGGAGAAACTACTTGATGCTCATATTGACCCTCTGTTACGGGGGGTCGTGCACAGCTGGTAAGGAGAAATCCTGCTATATGGTGGTGGAACGTCACAGATGAATGTGGACACAACACTTTATATGATTTTCACTTGAAGCACTGGTGTTATTCATTTGGATTTATTCAAAGATTTTTTGATGGACTATTACTTATAAATCTATATTTGATGTTCATACATTTATAGTTTATTCTCTGTATTATACCTCTGATTTCACTTATTATATTTGTGTTTTTCATTGGTTATTATTTATTTTTTAATTCATCGCATTACTGTCATAGTGATTGGTCACGGGTTAGCGCGATTTTCACCAATTTTTTTTCCAATTCCTACCATGTATGGTAGTTCACATTTTTAAATCGCAGCTCCCAACATTCACGAAGCTACCAGCTAATGTCTGGGGTTTCCTTTCATTTAGCTTATTTAGCGCAGTTTCTTTTCTCTTTCTTTTTTATTCGCTAACCTACAAAGTGCACCACCATTGCTAGTGAAGAACCTTCTCAACGAACTAACTGTGTGTGAATTAGTCAGGCCTGACTATTCAGCAGGGATACATTGTTTGGCCGCCATATTGGCCATGAGGGGAAAGCTGGCGAGCGTCGTTTATTTAGAGACATTTAGTGCGCATAAGACTGTTAGAACATAATACTTGTTATTTGCTTGACTTTTGATATTGCAGGGCCCTGCATAGATAAATGTACCATTGTCTAACCTTATATTTCTATTCAGTAAAAGTATTTGTGGTTAAGCAAGCAAGTGTGTGGCGTACTGTTTATCCCAGCTGAAGCAGTCAGCTCAGGTAATGTAATATTAACTATTGTGTATGCTTTATTGCGGAGTGGTGATTCCTATAGCCTAGTGGGTTTCACACTTCCATTTGAGCTAGCTGTGCCAAGGGAGGTTAGAGCCAGTTCCTGGGGGTTGACAGCAGTGTGTTACAGGCCCAAAACTATACCTGCAGCCCTCTTAACTGGGGGTATTGCTACACTTTTTTTTAGCGGGGACAGGGAAGCTGGTCAGAGTTATTGGAAAGATGGATGGAGCCAAATACAGGGCAATCTTAGAAGAAAACCTGTTAAAGTCTGCAAAAGACTTGAGACTGGGGTGGAGGTTCACCTTCCAGCAGGACAACGGCCCTAAACATACAGCCAGAGCTATAATGGAATGGTTTATATCAAGGCATATTCATGTGTTAGAATAACCCAGTCAAAGTCCAGACCTAAATCCAATTGAGAATCTGTGCGAAGACAGAGCTGAGCTATTTTGCAAAAGAAGAATGGGCAAAAACGTCACTATCTAGATGTGCAAAGCTGGTAGAGACATACCCAAAAAAGACTTGCAGCTGTAATTGCAGCGAAAGGTGGTTGTACAAGTATTGACTCAGGGGGACTTAATACAAATGCACGCCACACTTTTTACATATTTATTTGTAAAATAAATTGAAAAAACATTTATAATTTCCTTCCACTTCACATTTATGTGCAACTTTGTGTTTGTCTATCACATAAAATCCCAATAAAATATATTTACATTTTTGGTTGTAACATGACAAAATGTGGAAAATGTCAAGGGGTATGAATACTTTTTCAAGGCACTGTATGTCAATACCATTTATCATTTCCCTGTATATTGCATTTGCACAGATTCCCATTTAAGAGTTTTTTTAAACCACTGATTATGGAAGAGAGTTCCTCATCCTTACCGCTCTAACAGTAAAGAACTAGTGTTGAGCGAACCCGAACTGTAAAGTTCGGGTCCGTACCGAACATTAGCTTTTTCCCGAACCCAAACCCGGACTTTGCGCAAAAGTCCGGGTTCGGGTTCGGGAATCTAATTACGCAGTTAGAAATGCTTCAGGGGCCAGCCAATCACCTTTTGATTAGCTGGTGTGCCCTTAGAAGCCATCATAGCCATGCCTACTAATGGCATGGCTGTGATTGGTCAGTGCAACATGTGACCCAGCTTCTATATAAGCTAGAGGCACACAGCACACACGTCACTCTGCTTCAGAATAGATAGGGAGAGGATCTAGTCTGCTGCTGCTGCTTTTAGGGAGAGATAGAAAAATACATGAGTTAGTCCTGATTCTGGAATCTGAGGGAAAAGATAGAGAGACAGTGTAGTGTAGGGCCAGGTTCCTGTTTTTTGCTTTTAGGGAGAGAGATATATTATATAGGCATAGGAGTCCAGATTCAGAGATATAACTCAGCGATCTGCATAGGTTTACCTGTTTGTGTTGCAGTGCAGTCTTTTTACACTGCTATGAGCCCAGTGTCAGAGAAAATCTACCTTTTATCTGCAAGCTCAGTGCACCAGCACTGCATATATTACGTTGAGAGATACACCGTTTCCATACTGTGGGTGTATTCTGCTCTTGGAAAAAGATCCATTTAGGACAAAAAAAAAAAGGCACTTTATTGTGCTCTTTTCCAAAAGACCCATTGGGCAAAAAAAAAAAAAAAAATTCCATTTTATTTTGCTCGTGCAAAAAAAGACCCGTTTAGGGCAAAAAAAATAAAAAATAAAAAATTTTGCACTTTAACCACTTGACCACTGGGCACTTAAACCCCCTTAATAACCAGACCAATTTTCAGCTTTCGGTGCTCTCACATTTTGAATGACAATTACTCAGTCATACAACACTGTACCCATATTTTTTGTCCTTTTTTCACACAAATAGAGCTTTCTTTTGGTGGTATTTAATCACTGTTGGGTTTTTTATTTTTTGCGCTATAAGAGAAAAAAGACTGAAAATTTTGTAAAAAAATGCTTTTTTTTTCGTTTCTGTTATAAAATTTTGCAAATTACTATTTTTTCTTCATATATTTTGGCCAAAATTTATACTGCTACATATCTTTGGTAAAAATAAGTACAAATTGGTGGATATTATTTGGTCTTTGTGAAAGTTATAGAGTCCACAAGCTATGGTGCCAATATCTGAAAATTGATCACACCTGAAGTACTGACGGCCGATCTCATTTCTTGAGACCCTAACATGCCAGAAAAGTACAAATACCCCCCAAATGACCCCTTTTTGGAAAGAAGACATTCCAAGGTATTCAGAAAGAGGCATTGTGAGTTTTTTGAAGTTGTCATTTTTTCCCACAATTCTTTGCAAAATCAAGATTTTTTTTTTCTCTTTTTTTTTTTTACAAAATTGTCATATTAGCAGGTTATTTCTCACACACAGCATATGCATTCCACAAATTACACCCCAAAACACAATCTGCTATTACTCCCGAGTATGACGATACCACATGTGTGAGACTTTTACACAGCGTGGCCACATACAGAGGCCCAACATGCAGGGAGCACCTTCAGGCGTTCTGGAGCACCCAGGCCAATTCTGACATTTCTCTCCTACATGTAAAAATCATCATTTGTTTGCTAGAAAATTACATAGAACCCCAAAACATTATATATGTTTTTTTAGCAAAGACCTTAGAGAATATAATGGTGGTTGTTGCAACTTTTTATCTCGCACGATATTTGCGCAGCAATTTTTTAAACGCGTTTTTTACGGAAAAAAATGTTTTGTGCTTAAAAAAAAAAACAGTAAAGTTAGCCCAATGTTTTTGCATAATGTGAAAGATGAAGTTACGCCGAGTAAATAGATACCTAACATGTCACCCTTAAAAATTGCACACACTCATTGAATGGCGCCAAACTTCGCTACTTAAAAAATCCCCATAGGCGACGCTTTAAATATTTTTACTGGTTACATGTTTTGAGTTACAGAGGAGGTCTAGGGCCAAAATGATTGCTCTCGCTCTAACGTTCGCAGAGATACCTCACATGTGTGGTTTGAAAACCGTTTTCATATGTGGGCGGGACTTACGTATGCGTTCGCTTCTGTATGCGAGCTCACGGGGACAGGGGCGCTTTAAAAAAAATATATATTTTTTTATTGTTCATTTTACTTTATTTATTTTAGTTTGACATGTTTTTCCGCCCCCAAAAATGTTTTGATCATTTTTATACCTATTACAAGGAACGTAAACATCCCTTGTAATAGGAATATGGCATGACAGGTCCTCTTTACAGTGAGATATGGGGTCAATAAGACCCCACATCTCACCTCTAGGCTGGGAAGCCTGAAAAAAACCCAAAAAAAACCCAACAATCCTGGCTTTGATCATAGCGGTGAGTCGCCGCTTGATCATCCCCTCTCACCTCCCGTAAGAATGATCAAGCGGCGGAACAGCCGCTATGATTGTTCTTATGGTGTAGGGAATCGCCGGCTGAAAAAACTAATATCTGAATGATGCCTGTAGCTGCACCCATTATTCAGATATCTCCGCACAAAGTCAAGGACGTCATATGACGGCCGGCGGGCGGGAAGTGGTTATTGCAGAGTATTGCCGGGCATTGCGGAGTATTGCCAGGCATTGCGGAGTATTGCGGAGTATGGCAGGGCATTGCGGAGTATTGCGGACTATGGCAGGGTATTGCGGAGTATGGCAGGGTATTGCACAGGGGGTATTGTGCAGGGTATTGCAGAGTATTGTGCAGGGTATTGCAGAGTATTGTGCAGGGTATTGCAGAGTATTTTGCAGAGTATTGCGCAGGGTATTGCAGAGTATTGCGCAGGGTATTGCAGAGTATTGCACAGGGTATTGCAGAGTATTGCGCAGGGTATTGCAGGGTATTGCGCAGGGTATTGCAGGGTATTGCGCAGGGTATTGCAGAGTATTGCGCAGGGTATTGCAGAGTATTGCGCAGGGTATTGCAGAGTATTTTGAAGGGTATTGCGCAGGGTATTGCAGAGTATTTTGCAGGGTATTGCGCAGGGTATTGCAGAGTATTGCGCAGGGTATTGCAGAGTATTGCGCAGGGTATTGCAGAGTATTGCGCAGGGTATTGCGCAGGGTATTGCAGGCGATTGCGCAGGGTATTGCAGAGTATTGCGCAGGGTATTGCAGAGTATTGCGCAGGGTATTGCAGAGTATTTTGCAGGGTATTGTGCAGGATATTGCAGAGTATTGCGCAGGGTATTGCAGAGTATTGCGCAGGGTATTGCGCAGGGTATTGCAGAGTATTGCGCAGGGTATTGCAGAGTATTGCGCAGGGTATTGCAGAGTATTTTGCAGGGTATTGCAGAGTATTGCGCAGGGTATTGCAGGGTATTGCAGAGTATTTTGCAGGGTATTGCAGAGTATTTTGCAGGGTATTGCAGAGTATTGCGCAGGGTATTGCAGAGTATTGCGCCAGGGTATTGCAGAGTATTTTGCAGAGTATTGCGCAGGGTATTTTGCAGAGTATTGGCAGGGTGTATTGCAGAGTATTGGCAGGGTATTGCACCAGGGATGTCTGAGCAGGGATGGATGGATGGCTGGATCTGTGACTGCAATTGTCACAGATCCAGCCCACAGAGCTGCTGCTGCCATCCGCTCTCTCCCCCTCTCCTCTCACACTGTACCGATCGGTACAGAGAGGGGAGGGAGGAACCGGCGTCATCACATGACGCCGGTCTGTTTACAAGTGATTGCTCCGTCATTTGACGGAGCGATCACGTGGTAAACGGCCGCTATCAGCAGCGATTTACCGCAATTCGTGATAGTTTCCCGTGTGCGCGCCCCAGGGGGCACGCGGGAGCGCGATTCTGGGAGGACGTTATATAACGTCCTCCCAGAGTTAAGCAACCACCTTGTCGACGTTATTTGTCGGCAGGTGGTTGCCAAGTGGTTAATGTACGCTTGCAAAAAGAGCCATTTAGGGCCACAAAAAATATTTTGCAGTGTGTTATACATATGTGGAGGTGTGTGAAATAAATAATTTCTAAATAGTTTTCTTCTACTGTGCTATACTAAAAAAAAAACATTTTTTTTGAATAGCATTTTCTGCAGTTCTGTAGCTGTGCGATTCAATGGTTACGTACTGTGGGTGTATTGTGGTCTTCCAAAAAACGCCATTTAGGGCCACAAAAAATATTTTGCAGTGTGTTATACATATGTGGAGGTGTGTGAAATAATCAATTACTAAATAGTTTTCTTCTACTGTGCTATACTAAAAAAACAAAATTTTTTTTGAATAGCATTTTCTGCAGTTCTGTAGCTGTGCGATTCAGCGGTTACGTACTGTGGGTGTATTGTGGTCTTCCAAAAAACGCCATTTAGGGCCACAAAAAATATTTTGCAGTGTGTTATACATATGTGGAGGTGTGTGAAATAAACAATTTCTAAATAGTTTTCTTCTACTGTGCTATACTAAAAAAACAAAATTTTTTTGAATAGCATTTTCTGCAGTTCTGTAGCTGTGCGATTCAGCGGTTACGTACTGTGGGTGTGTTCTGCTCTTCCAAAAACACCCATTTAGGGCAACATCCTAAATTTGGAAAATATGAGGAGAAGGTCAAAGGGACGTGGTGGCCCCGGTCGTGGTGCTGCTGGTGGAGCTCCTGTTGCAGGGAGAGGACGTGGTGGATCTGTGCCAGATACACGCACAAGTGAAACACCTTCCTCAGGTGCGAGTAGGCGACCGAGCCTGCGGCGGTATTTTGTCGCGCCTAATGAGGCTGTACGAATGTTTAGGCCAGGACAAGTACAGGCGATAGTAGATTGGGTTGCTGACAGTGCCTCGGGTTCCTTCACATTGTCTCCCACCCACTCTTCTGATGAAAGATCAGAGTTGGCACCTGAAACCCATGTCCATCAGTCTTTCACCTCACCCCCTTGCAAATCAGCCAAGCAGTCTGAGCCCCAAATCATGCAGCAGTCTCTTCTGCTTTTCGATGACTCTGTTAGCAGGGTTTCCCAGGGCCATCCACCTAGCCCTGCCCCAGAAGTGGAAGAGATTGAGTGCACCGATGCCCAACCACTTATGTTTCATGATGAGTACATGGAAGGACCATCGCAGCACGTCTCTGATGATGACGAAACACAGGTGCCAACTGCTGCTGCTTTCGCAATTGTGCAGACAGACAAGGAGGGCAGGGGTGAAGACTGGGTGGAAGATGATGTGGAGGATGATGAGGTCCTCGACCCCACATGGAATCAACGTTATGCAGGTGACCAGTGTAGTTTGGAGGAAGAGGCGGTGGTCGCACAGAGCCACCAGCACAGCAGAAGAGGGAGCAGGGTGCAAAAGCGGAGCGTCCGTCCCCTAGACAGTATGTCTGCTACTGCCCAACGCAGCAAGGGACCGAGCACACCAAAGCCAGGTCCAAGGAGTTCCCTAGCGTGGCAGTTCTTCACACAATGTGCTGATGACAAGACACAAGTGGTTTTGCACGCTGTGCAATCAGAGCCTGAAGCGAGGCATAAACGTTCTCAACCTGAGCACAACCTGCATGACCAGGCATCTAAGTGCAAAGCACGAGCTGCAGTGGAGTAGACACCTCAAAAACCAAGAAAGGTCTCTGGCTCCTCCTGCTTCCTCTTCTGCTGCAGTCTCGGCCTCTTCATCCACCTCTGTAGTGACAGTGGCACCTGCCACCCCGCAAACAGAGGATCTGCCAGCAACACTTCCACCTGGGTCACCAACCATCTCCACAATGTCCCATGGAAGCGTTCAGCTCTCTATCTCCCAAACATTGGAGTGGAAGAGGAAGTACCCCCCTAGCCACCCGCGATCCCTGGCCCTGAATGCCAGCATTTCAAAACTCCTGGCCTTTGAAATGCTGTCATTCCGTCTGGTGGAGACGCAGAGTTTTAAAAGCCTGATGGCATTGGCTGTCCCACAGTACGTCGTGCCCAGCCGCCACTACTTTTCCAGGCGAGCCATCCCTTCCCTGCACTACCAAGTGGGGGACAAAATCAGGTGTGCACTGCGCAACGCCATCTGTGGCAAGGTCCACCTAACTACGGATGCGTGGTCCAGTAAGCACGGTCAGGGACGTTATATCTCCCTAACAGCACACTGGGTAAATGCAGTGGCGGCTGGGCCTGAGGCAGATAGCAGTTTGGCGCATGTCCTTCCACCACCGAGGATTGCAGGGCGCTTCAGTTTGCCTCCTGTTGCTAACTCCTCCTACTCCGCTTCCTCATCCTCTACCGCCTCCTCATCCGGTCAGCGTAACACCTTCACCACCAACTTCAGCACAGCCAGGGGTAAACGACAGCAGGCAGTTTTAAAACTTTCCTGTTTGGGGGAAAAACCCCACACCACGCAGGAGTTGTGGAGGGACATGGAACAACAGACCAATGAGTGGTTGCTGTCAGTGAGCCTCAAGCCCGGCCTGGTGGTGTGCGATAATGGGCAAAATCTCGTAGCAGCTCTGGGCCTAGCCGGTTTGACGCACATCCCTTGCCTGGCGCATGTGCTGAACTTGGTGGTCCAGCGGTTCCTTAAAAATTACCCCAATATGCCAGAGCTGCTGCAGAAAGTGCGGGCTGTCTGTGCGCACTTTCGGCGTTCTCACCCTGCTGCTGCTCGCCTGTCAGCGCTGCAGCGTAACTTCGGCCTTCCCGCTCACCGCCTCATATGTGACGTGCCCACAAGGTGGAACTCCACCTTGCACATGCTGGCCAGACTGTGCGAGCAGCAGCAGGCGATAGTGGAGTTTCAGCTGCAGCAATCACGCGTGAGTCGCTCTGCGGAACAGCACCACTTCACCACCAATAACTGGGCCTCCATGCGAGACATGTGTGCCTTGTTGCGCTGTTTCGAGTACTCCACCAACATGGCCAGTGCCAATGACGCCGTTCTCAGCGTTACTATCCCAGTTCTATGCCTCCTTGAAAAAACGCTTCGGGCGATGATGGAAGAGGATGTGGCACAGGAGGATGAGGAGGAGGAGGAGAAAGCGGGATCATTTCAAAGGCTTTCAGGGCAGTCTTTCACAAGTGGCTCCGAGGGTGGGTTCCTGCACCAACAAACGCCAGGTACACAATTGTCCGGCAGAAAGGGCACAGTTCTGGAGGATGACGAGGTGGAGGAGGAGGAGGAGGAGCCATGTTCACAGCAGGGTGGCACCCAGACCAGCTCATGGCCATCACTGGTGCGTGGCTGGGGGGATACAGAGGACACAGACGATACACCTCCCACAGAGGACAGCTTTTCTTTGCCTCTGGGCAGCCTGGCACACATGAGCGATTACATGCTGCAGTGTTTCCACAATGACCGCCGAGTTGCCCACATTTTAACTGGTGCTGATTACTGGGTGGCCACCCTGCTGGATCCCCGTTACAAGGACAACGTACCGTCCTTAATTTCCTCACTGGAGCGGGATCGTAAGATGCGCGAGTACAAGCGCACGCTGGTAGACGCGCTGCTGGTGGCATTCCCACCTGACAGCGGGCGTACGGTGGAAGCACAAGGCGAAGGCAGAGGAGGAGGAAGAGGTCGCCAATGCAGCTGGGGCACCGGCAGCACCTCAGAAGGCAGGGTTAGCATGGCCGAAATGTGGAAAAGCTTTGTCAGCACGCCACAACAACCAGCACCACCAGCTGAGATGGAACGTCTTAGCAGGAGGCAGCATTTCACCAACATGGTTGAGCAGTATGTGTCCACAGGCCTACACGTACTGGATGACGGGTCTGCCCTCTTTAACTTCTGGGTCTCCAAATTGGGCACATGGCCTGAGCTTGCCCTTTATGCCTTGGAGGTGCTGGCCTGCCCTGCAGCCAGTGTATTATCTGAACGTGTATTTAGCACGGCAGGGGGCGTTATCACAGACAAGCGCAGCCGCCTGTCCAGAGCCAATGTGGACAAGCTCACGTTCATTAAAATGAACCAGGCATGGATCCCACAGGACTTGTCCGTACCTTCTGCAGAATAGACATGTATACCGGTGTTGTGACAAAAAGTGTCCGGCCATCGGATTGTGTCCGGCCCGTACTGCAAAGGCGCAGCGCTTGCGCAGTACAGAGGACAAGGAGATTCACAAAATCTCCGAAGATGAACGGCGCCTGCGCTGTGAGTGCAGGTTCAAGCCCCACCATCCAAGTGGACATACGGTAGCACATAGTAACAGGGCCCCTCACGGGCTCGCTTCGATCGCCACGCTTCGGGCATGGCCTCACTTGGCTCGGCTTGAACCACGGATGGTGTGGCCTTCACCTGAACTCACCACGCAGGCGCCGTTCGTCTTGGGAGATTTTCGAAATCCACTTGTCCTACATACTGAGCAAGCGCAGTACAGGGTGGACACTATTTGACGGGGGACAGAATTCGACACATCACTGGCCTTACCCAGCCATTGTTGTATTTTTGAACCAGTGTTGGCTACCTCGTCCTCCTCCACCGCCGCTTCCACCTACACAGCCACATCCACCGCCACCTCAACCTCCTACTCCATATGGACCTCGTCCTCCTAGGTCAAGATTATAATTTTTATTTTATTTTTTTGTAGCGCACAGATCCTTTCCCCCTTACCTCCCTTTATGTTGTTGGCTCCTCGCAGGAGGGGGAAAGGCACACCGCACTACCAGCCCGTACCCTCCTATATAAAGAGGTTGAGCGGTGTACTTGACGGGCCGTGTCCACAGCCGGAGTCAAAACTCCTCCAGAGGATGATTCTCACCTCTACTGTAGGTAGAGGCAAGTCCTTTAATTCCCAGTAAAGTCAATGTCCACACCAGCTGAAATTACAACTCTTATTCTCTCATGGCAAAATAAATTGTACTCGGATAGAAAAGGTTAGAGCAAAGAAACCGGACAGCTTAAGGTGTGGAGGAGGTCCAGGCACAAACGTAGCACATTCACTTCACTGCTTAGGTTTCTCAAACAGTTTTAGGTGCACGGTCTCTGCCACAGACCTTGAAGTTGGTCTCTGCCACAGACCGGGTGTACAAGGCCCCTGCCACGGAACTGGAGAACTTTGGTCTCTGCCACAGACCAGGCTGTATAAGGCCCCTGCCACGGGCCGGGTGAATAAGGCCTCTGATACAGTCAAGATGACCTTGAGCTTCTCCTTCTACGAACCTAGCCCATATCAAGGGGAAGACATCTCTCCAGGGAGTCAACAGACCCTTCCTTCACCGTGACTCCCGCATCGGTCCATCAGAATGATCCTCCCTTCCCTGGAACAGGGTCCCCTACACGAGGCGGCACCCTAAGACTCCTCAACCCTTAGCGGACTCCAGACGAAGGCTCTGGACTTCAGGCTTTACTCCCACACCTAGGCCTCCATACCCAGGGCAGCAGGAACTCCAGGATAGTACCTCACCCCGGGCTAAAGGTACCCGAGATGGAACAGGAACACATGCACCCAGGCCGAAGGCACCTGGGCGCGGACCCCACTGAACATCAGCCCCCAGGCCAAAGGTCTGCTCCTTTTATATGCTCTCCCGGCATGCACAGCAGGTTCCCCGCCCCGCTGTACTACTGCCAAGAGGGGACACAAAAGGCACAGCACTGTATCGGCGGTTCAAACCCTAGCCTACCATGGCAGCGCCAACTGTAGGCCGCAGGGAACTGCACACCAATACTGTCCCCCGAGGACAAAATGGTCCATGAATCCTACAGAATTAGGGTGTTTGAGCCTATTTACCACTCAAACACTTCCCTTAAATTTAGCACCCCGCTACATTTTTATTTCAAAGTATTTTATTTTCCCACTAGCTTATCCATTAAATTGAATAATTTATTCCAGAAAGTGCGTATTCTGGGGCATTCCCACCATATGCGTGGCATCGTGCCGTTGAGTTTCTGAGGTTCTTAATGACTTCCTGTACCTCTTCTGCTGAAAAGGGGGCCTCCAGCATATTTTTTTATTTTTTTTATGTTATTTTAAGTTATTTCCCTATCCACATTTGTTTGCAGAGCACTTGCCATGCTCTTAACAACATTTTGCTGCCATTTGCAGCCCTCTAGCCCTTTCCATTACTTTTTTAGAGCCTTTTTAGTCCTTAGAAGTCCGGGTCCCCATTGACTTCAATGGGGTTCGGGTTAAAGTTCGGTCCCGAACCCAAACTTTTTTCCGAAGTTCGGCCGAACCCGTCGAACCCGAACATCCAGGTGTCCGCTCAACTCTATAAAGAACCCCCTACACAGTTGAAGGTTGAACTGCTTCTCCTCCAATTTCATTGAGTGGCCACATGTCTTAAAGCGGAGTTCCACCCTAAAGTGGAACTTCCACTTATCTGATTCCTCCCCCCCTCTGGTGCCACAATTGGCACCTTTCGGGGGGGGGGGGGGACAGGATACCTGTCTTTGACAGGTATCCTTTCCCACTTCCGGGAGCCTCAGCCACGGATATTGACGTCACAGCTGGGTCTCCCTCCTCCTCCGGGTGCCGGGCCAGTAGGAGAGAGGAGCAGACCTTGCGCATGTGCAGTAGGGTTCCCGGCGTGAAGCCAAAAGGCTACACTGCCGGGTACCCTTACCCGCAATGGCGGCGGCAGCACCCGACAGCTGATGGAAACATCAGCTGTGGGTGCTGACATCGCTGGACTCCAGGACAGGTAAGTGTCCTATTATTAAAAGCCAGCCGTATCTGTAGCTGCTGGTTTTTAATTATTTTTTTGGGGGCGGAACACCGCTTTAAGCCTCCTGAAACTGAATCGTTTCTTCCCTATGCTTAAATCACCATTGAGGTATTTGTATATTGCTATCATATCATCTCAAGCACCTCTTCTCCAGGGAGAATAAGTTTAATGTTTGTAGTTGTTCTTTGTAAATGAGGTCCTCCAGTCTTCTTAATAGCTTTGTCTCTGGACTCTCTCCAGTTCCAGCACATCTTTTCTGAGGACAGCATACTCAAGATGTGGCTTGTTTTTGTAAAGTGGTAGAATTATAGTTTATCCCTTGAGTAAATACCCTTTTTTATGCATGATAATATTCTGCTTGTTTTCCTTGCTGCAGCTTGGCATTGCATTCCATTGCTGAGCCTGTGATCTACTAGGACCCCCTGGTCATTTTCCATCATAGAATCCCCCAATGGTTCTCCCCATAGCGAGTAACTTGCATATTTTTAGCCTCAACATTAAACATCATTCGTCATGTAGTTGCACACCCCTTTATTTTATTGAGGTCTTCTTGTAGGATTTCTATATTCTGCTGTGACGTTATTGCTTAGTATATTGTCCAGTATAGATAGAGCCTTGGGGTACCCCACTTACCACACCAGACTGTTCTGAGTACACACTATTTATCACAGGGCCGATCCCAGGGTCACAGATGCCTGGGTGCAGAAATATTTCTGGCGCCCCCGCATGGGCGTGGTCATCTTACAAACTCCTCCCCTTTACACATGTTTCTATGGCAACGACTCAAACACAGAGATACTCGCCTAAGAAGTCTTTGTTACCCTGGGATCCTCCCATGATCTTTTAACAATAAAGAAAATACAGGAAGAGCGTACACTAATGAGTCCTGGAGGGGAGTTTCTCTGATGCACACAGAGGGGGCTTCTGTTAGAGAGTCAGTTAGAAAGAGCCCCCAGACATAGTACAGGAGAAGGTCAGAGACTGCAGACATGATACTGGAGATGATCAGAGACTGCAGACATGATACAAGAGACGGTCAGAGACTGCAGACATAGTACAGGAGATGGTCAGACTGCAGACATGATACAAGAGACGGTCAGAGACTGCAAAAATGGTACAGAAGGCGGTCAGAGAGTGCAGACATATTACAGGAGATGGTCAGAGAGTGCAGACATATTACAGGAGATGGTCAGAGACTACAGATATAATACAGGAGGTGGTCAGAGACTGCAGACATAGCTCAGGAGATGGTCAGAGACTACAGATATAGCACAGGAGATGGTCAGAGACTGCAGATATAATACAGGAGATGGTCAGAGGCTGCAGACATACTACAGGAGATAATGGCCGATCAGCCCTCTCACCTGACCCAGCGATACAGCAACAACGGTTCCTATGATCAGGAGTCAGCTCATTCTGAATTGCCCATGGCGACTCCGCTGAGTCCAGATCTGTATTCTGACAATGACTCCATTCCTTTCTCCACCTGGGATGGCGCCAGGCTGTGTTGCTTTCCCTCTGGTGGCGCAGGGCAGCGGGTTTCTCTCTCTGATGGTGTTCTCTCAGCACTGTCCTCTCCCTCTGGAGTCCTGGGTGCACTTCCCTGAAACCTTTCCCGGGCTCCTGGCTCTCTCTCTCTCCCATTCAGCTGGGCATGCTGTGTGGGCTTTCCGTGTTACAGTGGGGCTGCCAGTCCTCAGGACTATATGTCCCACAATCCTCTTCTCTGCTCCTTTTTTATTCTATTTCTTCCCTGACCGATATGAAGGCGGGGGAAGAAACATAGTGGGCGGCTGTGCTGGAAAGCGCTGCTCATTAGTACAGCAGCTCGAGGAGAGGGAGAGAGAGGGGTGAAAGAAAAGCCTGCGGCTGCAGTGGCGTCACTAGGGTTGGTGTCACCCCTCTCCACCAACTATAGTCGCCCCTCAGTACAGACCCCTCACCACTAAGTATAGACCCCCCTCCGTCATTGCAGACTCCCCACTAAGTATAAACCCCTCCCTCAGTATAGACCTTCCTCAATACAGACCCCCTCCATTAGTACAGACCCTCCCAGGACAAACACCCCCCTCCATTAGTACAGACCCCCCCAAGACAAACCACCCCCCTTCATTAGTACAGACCCCCCAGGACAAACCACACCCCCTCCATTAGTACAGACCCCCCTCTGGACAAACCATCCCCCTGTCAGAAACCATGAATCAGACCGAGACAGAAGTACAGTTAAATCACACTTGTTTAATAGTAAAAATAGTTAAACAGAGTAAGCGTAGTCAAAAACATAGCCAGAGTTCAGTAACCGGATCGGGTAGTCGGCCAAGCCAATGTCCAAGAGCCAGCGATAAAGGTAGAGTACAGCAAGCAGGATCTGTAGCCAGAGGGAACGTCAGACAAACAGGTCTTCAACTGGAACGCAGGAGAAAGTCTCTTGTGATGTTAACACAGGCGAAGGCAAAGAGCAAATGAACTGGAAGTCCTTAAGTAGGCAGAGCTGACGAGCAGAATCCTCATCAGGTGGATCACTGTGGAGAGATGGGAGTTGGTAATTAGCTGACAGCTGATCTGCCAGCACAGAGAAGGAAGGGCTGAGCCCAGCCCTGACAGTACCCCCTCCTCAACGACCCCTCCCCCTCGGAGGACCACTGGGCTTGCGGGGAAAATGTCTATGGAAATCATGGAGGAGGACAGGGGCATGTACGTCCGAGGATGGGACCCAAGAGCTTTCCTCCGGACAGTACTCCTTCCAATGCACCAGGTACTGTATGCACCTCTCAAATCAAGCTTCGTGAAAACGGTTGCTCCCTTGAGGCGGTCAAATAATTCCGTAATCAACGGAATCGGATAGGCATTCTTAATGGTAAGACGATTGAGACCCCTATAGTCAATGCAAGGTCTCAGTTCACCACTCTTCTTCTTCACAAAAAAGAAACCAGCACCAGCAGGAGACAAGGATTTGTGGATGAAACCTCGAGAGAGTGCATCTGCAACATACTCCTCCATGGCCTTATCCTCCAAGACCGACAAGGGGTAAACCCGGCCACGAGGGGGTATGGCACCAGGTTGAAGGTCAATTGCACAATCATACGACTGATGTGGAGGTAAAGTACCGGCTTGACCTTTGTCAAAGACATCGCTAAAATCGTTGTACTCCTCCGGCAGGGAGGAGAGTGAAGACGTGCACAGGACCTTGGCTACATTTTGGAAGCATCTCTTACTGCATTGTGGAGACCAGGACAGAACCTCAGCACGGAGCCAAACAAAAGAGGGGTTGTGCCTCTGTAACCAAGGATAACCAATGACCAGCAGAAACTTAGGTGAGGAAATAACTTGGAACTGGATTATCTCATGGTGAAGAGCCCCTACAGCCAATAACAACGGAACATGAGTCACATGGGCAGGCTGTAGAGGTCTCCGGTCAAGAGCCTCAATGGCAAGTGGAGTGTCACGCAGCTGCAGCGGAATTGAGTGCTTTGATACAAAGGCAGCATCAATGAACAGGCCTGCAGCCCCAGAGTCGATTAGAGCCTGTATCTCGACGGACGACTCAGCCCATGACAGGCTAACTGAAACCAGGGGCTTATCCTTCTGGGAAACTGGAGACGAAACAATGCCACCTAAGGTCTGTCCGTGACAGGACCTCAAGGTTCGGGCGTTCCCTGGACGGGTAGGACAAGACTTCAAAAAGTGACCAGCCTGGCCACAATAAAGGCACAATCTCTCCCTCCTCCTAAGGGCTCTCTCATCCGCAGCGAGACCTGTGAAGCCCAAGTGCATGGGTTCAACTTCACAGACCGGCTCGGTACCAGGAGGCATGGGAGGTGAGGGACGCAAGGGTGGGACTGCAAAGCTCAGAGACAAATGTACAGGTGGCTTCCGCAAGCACTCCTTAAGGGAGAGTCATTCTCTGAGTCTGGAGTCAATGAAGATGGCAAATGTGATCAACTTCTCCAGCTCAGTGGGTATATCTCGGGCTGCTATCTCATCCTTGATGTTATCCGAGAGACCATGAGAAAAAGCAGCCATGAGGGCCTCATTGTTTCAAGCAACCTCTGCTGCCAGAGTACGGAATTCAATGGCGTAATCGGCAACCGTCCTCGTACTCTGTTTGATGGACATGAGGCATTTGGCAGCAGAAGCGGAGCGTGCGGGAGCGTCAAATACCCTTTTGAAGGAAGCCACAAATTCTGGGTAACTCAGGACCACGGGTTTTTGCGTCTCCCATAGAGGGTTTGCCCAGGCCAAGGCTCTGTCAGAAAGCAAAGATATCACAAAACCCACTTTGCTTCTGTCCGTGGGAAACGCCTGGGGCAGAGCAAATGAACTGGAAGTCCTTAAGTAGGCAGAGCTGACGAGCAGGATCATCAACAGGTGGATCACTGTGGAGAGATGGGAGCTGGCAATTAGTTGACAGCTGAGCTGCCAGCACAGAGAAGGAAGGGCTGAGCCCAGCCCTGACACCCCCTCCATTTGTACAGACCCCCTCAGGACAAACCACCCCCTCCATTAGTACAAACCCCCCTTTAGGACAAACCATCCCCCCTCCATTAGTACAGACCCCCCTCAGGACAAACCATCCCCCCTTCATTAGTACAGACCCCAGGACAAACCACCCCCCCTCCATTAGTACAGATCCCCCCGTACAAACTACCCCCCCTCTATTAGCACAGACCCCCTCAGGACAAACCACCCCCCCTCCATTAGTAGAGACCCCCCGGACAAACCACCCCCCCTCCATTTGTACAGACCCCCCCGGACAAACCACCCCCTCCATTAGTACAGCCCCCCACAAACCACCCACCCATTAGTACAGACCCCCCTCAGGACAAACCATCCCCCTCCATTAGTACAGACCCCCCAGGACAAACCACCTCCCCTCCATTAGTACAGACCCCCCTCAGAACAAACCACCCCCCCTCAATTAGTACAGACCCCCCAGGACAAACCACCCCCCGTCTATTAGTACAGACACCCCAGGACAAACCACCCCCCCTCCATTAGTACAGACCACCCACAGGACAAACCACCCCCCTTCCATTAGTAGAGACCCTCCGGACAAACCACCCCCCTCCATTAGTACAGACCCCCCCAGACAAACCACCCCCCCTCCATTAGTACAGACCCCCCTGACAAACGACCCCCCTAGTACAGACCCCCCCATTAGTACAGACCCCCCTCAGGACAAACCACCACCCTCCATTAGTACAGACCCCCCCTTCCATTAGTACAGACCCCCCGGACAAACAACCCCCCCTCCATTAGTACAGACCCCCGACAAACCACCCCCCTCGATTAGTACAGACCCCTCATAAACAACCCACCCATTGGTACTGACCCCCTCAGGACAAACCACCCCCTCAATTAGTAGAGACCCCCTTCCATTAGTACAGACCCCCCGACAAACCACCCCTCCTCCATTAATACAGATCCCCTCACAAACCACCCCCCTCCATTAGTACAGACCCCCCCACAAACCACCCCTCCAAAAGTACAGACCCCCCCTCCATTAGTACAGACCCCCCTCCATTAGTACAAACACCCCTCTCCATTAGTACAGACCCCCCCACCATTAGTACAGACCCCCCACAAACCACCCCCTCCATTAGTACAGACCCCCGACAAACCACCCCCCTCCATTAGTACAGACCCCCCATAAACCACCCCCCCCCATTGGTACAGACCCCCCTCAGGACATTAGTAGAGACCCCCCTTCCATTAGTACAGACCCCCGACAAACCACCCCCCTCCATTAATACAAACCCCCCAATAACCACCCCCTCCATTTGTACAGACCCCCCACAAACCACCGCCCTCATTAGTACAGACCCTCCTCCATTAGTACAGATCCCCCTCCATTAGTGCAGACCCCCCCTCCATTAGTACAAACACCCCCTCCATTAGTACAGACCCCCCTCCATTAGTACAGACCCCACCCCCCCATTAGTACAGACCCCCCACAAACCACCCCCCCTCCATTAGTACAGACCACCCCCACAAACCACCCCCCTCATTAGTACAGACCCCACCAGGACAAACCACCACCCCTCCATTAGTACAGACCCCCCTCCATTAGTGCAGACCCCCCTCAGGACAAACCCCACCCGGCAGCTGGAGAGGAGAGGACAGTGTGCAGCCACGCAGCCCGAGTGGAGAAGATCGTGACAGAGAGGAGTAGAAGAACAAATGAAAGGCATTGCACGGCACGGACTGCCCCGCCCCCCACCGACGTCATTGCGCGGGTCTCTCTCCGAACAGAGACAGCCGCTCCGATCTCCTCTGACAGGAGGATGGAGGGGGGCGGACTTGGGCAGGAAACACAGCGGCGGCGGTGGTGACCGGCGGAGATAGCACCTCTGGACACCGACATGGAGAGGAGGAGGAGGGAGGGGAGCACTCTGGCGCTTGAGCGCCCCCACCTCTGTGGCGCCCGGGTGAACTGCACCCCACGCACCCGGTCTAGGATCGGCCCTGATTTATCACCACCCTTTGGATGTGCCCCAGTAACCAGTTTTCTATCAAAGTGCATACCCTATGATCTAAGCTAACAGACCTCAATTTGTGAATTTAGAATTTATGGGGAACTGTATCGAATGCTTTTGCAAAATCCAGAAACAACACATCCACAGGCCTTCCTTTATCTAGATGGCCACTCACTTCCTTGTAGAATGTTAGCTGATTGATCTGTCAAGAACAATCTTTCATAAATCCATGCTGATGATTCCTACCAGGGATGAGCTCGGTGTTCGAGTCGAACATACGTTCGACTCGAACATCGGCTGTTCGATCGTTCGACGAAGATCGAACGATTTGGGCCGTTCGCGCCTAATTCGAGTGACGCGAACGGCCCACAATGCACTACGCCATCGCAGTGTCATCCAGGCGCTGTGATTGGCCAAGCATGCACTGTGACCCCGCATGCTTGGCCAATCACAGCGCCGGCAGCGAGGAGAGCAATGATTGGCCACAGGCAGGATGCCTGTGGCCAATTATTGCTGAGGGTGTTTAGTACACGCCCCACACTATAAAAGGCCGCCAGCACGGCGGCCTAGTGTAGTGTGTTCCGGAGCAGGGAAAGAGAAGCATAGGCAGGGACAGTGACATTTTTTTTTCTTGCTTAACCTGGATTCCTTTAGTTTAGGGAAAGAGAAGGATAGGTAGGGAGAGTGTCAGTGTGTTTTACTGTGCTAATCCTTGTTTCTAGGGACAGGGAAGGACAGTGAGGGAAATTCTCCTTGTGCTATACTGTGCTAAAGCATTGATCATCAACCATCTTTAAAAAAACATTTTTTCTAGGGACAGAAAACTATAGGTAGCGAGAGTGTCACTGTGGTTTACTGTGCTAATCCTTGTTTCTAGGGACAGGGAAGGACAGTGAGGGAAATTCTCCTTGTGCTATACTGTGCTAAAACATTGATCATCAACCATCTTTAAAAAAACATTTTTTCTAGGGACAGAAAACTATAGGTAGCGAGAGTGTCACTGTGGTTTACTGTGCTAATCCTTGTTTCTAGGGACAGGGAAGGACAGTGAGGGAAATTCTCCTTGTGCTATACTGTGCTAAAACATTGATCATCAACCATCTTTAAAAAAACATTTTTTCTAGGGACAGAAAACTATAGGTAGCGAGAGTGTCACTGTGGTTTACTGTGCTAATCCTTGTTTCTAGGGACAGGGAAGGACAGTGAGGGAAATTCTCCTTGTGCTATACTGTGCTAAAGCATTGATCATCAACCATCTTTAAAAAAACATTTTTTCTAGGGACAGAAAACTATAGGTAGCGAGAGTGTCACTGTGGTTTACTGTGCTAATCCTTGTTTCTAGGGACAGGGAAGGACAGTGAGGGAAATTCTCCTTGTGCTATACTGTGCTAAAACATTGATCATCAACCATCTTTAAAAAAACATTTTTTCTAGGGACAGAAAACTATAGGTAGCGAGAGTGTCACTGTGGTTTACTGTGCTAATCCTTGTTTCTAGGGACAGGGAAGGACAGTGAGGGAAATTCTCCTTGTGCTATACTGTGCTAAAACATTGATCATCAACCATCTTTAAAAAAACATTTTTTCTAGGGACAGAAAACTATAGGTAGCGAGAGTGTCACTGTGGTTTACTGTGCTAATCCTTGTTTCTAGGGACAGGGAAGGACAGTGAGGGAAATTCTCCTTGTGCTATACTGTGCTAAAACATTCCTCATCAACCATCTTTGAAATCCTTGTTTTTTGGACAGTCAGGGAAATTGTCATTGTGCTATTCTGTGCGAAAGCAATCATCCTCAACCATATTTAGAAATCCTTAAGTAAAGGGACAGAGAAGGACACCTGAAGGTAGCCCTTATTGCTTTTTTCCCATCTCCCTGCAGGCCATCCATTAGAATGTCTGGAAGGCAAACAAGGAGAGGCAGACAGTCAGGAGGCAATAAAAGAGGGCAAGCAGGCTCTGTGTCTGGGGGCAACAGTGCTGGTCGTAGACGCGGTGCATTGTCTTCAGCACATGGCCATGGGACACGCTTGTCCTTCTTTTCGGCAGCTGGACATGTTGAGCCACATCATGCCGAAGACTTGGTAGAGTGGATGACCAAGCCCTCCTCCTCCTCCTCATCCTCTCTCACCCAGGCTCAGGGTACTGGCAAAGCAGCTGCCAAAGCGTCCTCTTCCCTGGTATCAATGTCAGACTCATCATCAGTCACTCCTTCCCTAGACCCACCATGTCCTCCTCCTGAGGAGTCCCCCGAACTGTTTGAGCACAGTGTTGGGTACATGCTCCAGGAGGATGCCCAGCGTTTCGAAGGGTCTGATGATGAAACCCAGCTACAGGAAGGCAGTAGCGTGAGAGCAGACAGAGGGGATGCTCAAGAAGGACACCAATCTGGCAGTCATGTTCCAGCAGCTGCAGCATACTGCCAGATTGGCTCCAGTGATGAGGAGGGAGGGGATGATGAGGTCACTGACTCCACGTGGGTGCCTAATAGGAGAGAGGAGGAGGAGGAGGATGAGGAGGAGGCACATCTCCAACGAGGCAGGATGCCCTTTGGTGGCCAGCGTAAGGGCAGTACACCGACGGAATCACACCGCAGAGCTCCACCTGTGCAGGGCGCTGCCTCTGCCCGTCATTCAAAAAGTTCTTTGGTGTGGGCCTTTTTTGAGGCTAGTGCATCAGATCACACAGCTGCTGTTTGCAACATATGTCTCAAGCGTATATCGCGTGGCCAAAACATCAGCCGCTTGGGTACCACATGCCTGACCAGACATATGTTGACCTGCCATGCAGCTCGTTGGCAAGCCTACCTCAAAGACCCACACCAAAGAACAAAGCGGACCTCTCCTTGCACCGCATCAGCTGGGATCTCCAACCCCACTATAACTTCAGTCCTCTCTGAAACATGCACTGAGAGGAATGAAGGTGTAGAATTAGGTGTGTCACAGCCAAGTACTTGCGGCCACTCTGCTAGCAGTACACCGACGTCCGATTCTAGCAGGCAAATTTCCCTGCCCCAGCTGCTGGACCGCCGAAAGAAGTTCACTCCCAGCCATCCACATGCCCAGCGGTTGAATGCTAGCTTGGCTAAATTGCTAGCGCTTCAACTGCTGCCTTTTCAGTTGGTAGACTCGGCCCCCTTCCGTGAGTTTGTGCAATGTGCGGTTCCTCAGTGGCAGGTTCCCAAACGCCACTTTTTCTCACGGAAGGCTATTCCGGCTCTCTACCGGCATGTGGAAGGCAATGTCTTGGCCTCGCTGGACAGGGCGGTCAGCGGTAAGGTGCATATTACCGCTGACTCATGGTCCAGCAGGCATGGACAGGGACGTTACCTTTCTTTCACGGCCCATTGGGTCACTCTTTTGGCAGCTGGGAAGGATGCAGGACAAGGTGCAGTAGTGTTGGAGGTTGTTCCACCGCCACGCCTACAAAATGCTACTAGTGGTTATGACACACCTCTCTCCTCCACCCCCTCCTCTTCTTCTTCCTCCATGGCCTCTTCCTGTGCTTTGTCCTCTGAACCAGCGGTGCTCCGTAGCCATTCAAGGGGCTATGCAAGTACGCAGGCAAAAAGATGCCATGCCGTGCTTGCGCTGGTGTGTTTGGGGGACAGAAGCCACACTGGGGCAGAGGTCCTGTCTGCTCTGCAGGGCCAGGCCGAGAGGTGGTTGACGCCACGCCAGCTTAAGCCAGGAATGGTGGTTTGCGACAATGGCACCAACCTCCTCTCCGCCCTCCGACAGGGACAACTGACCCATGTGCCCTGTGTGGCTCACGTCCTTAACCTGGTGGTGCAGCGGTTCTTGGGCAGGTACCCGGGCTTACAGGATGTCCTGAGGCAGGCCAGGAAAGTCTGTGTGCATTTCCGCAGATCTTATAATGCCAGTGCTCGCCTGGCTGAGCTGCAAAAGGAGTTGAACCTGCCCAAGAACCGCCTTATATGTGACATGCCCACCAGGTGGAACTCAACGTTGGCCATGCTGCAGCGGCTGCACACGCAGCAGAGGGCCATCAATGAGTACCTGTGCGACTACGGCACCAGGACAGGGTCAGGGGAGCTTGGTTTTTTTTCTCCACGCCAGTGGGGCATGATCAGGGATGCATGCACTGTCCTGGCACCATTTGAGGAGGCCACGAGGATGGTGAGCTGTGACAGTGCATGCATCAGTGACACTGTACCTCTTGTCCACCTGTTGGAGCACACGCTGCGTGGAATAATGGACAGGGCACTTGAGGCAGAACAGAGGCAGGAAGAGGAGGACTTCCTTGCCTCTCAAGGCCCCCTTTACCCAAACAGTGTTCCTTCTGTCCCACCCATCGCACAGGAAGAGGAGGAGAAGGAGGAGGAGGAGGAGGAGGATTGTGTCAGCATGGAGGTGGAGGCTGGCACTCAGCATCATCAGCAGCAGTCTTTTAGGGATGATTTACAGTCCCAAGAAACCAGTGGACTTGTACGTGGCTGGGAGGAGGTGGCTGCGGATCATGTCGTCCTTAGTGACCCAGAGGACTCCGGACCGAATGCCTCAGCTAACCTACGCTGCATGGCCTCCCTGATCCTGCAAAGTCTGCGGAAGGATCCTCGTATTCTTCGGATCAAGGAGAGGGACCATTACTGGCTGGCCACTCTCCTTGATCCACGGTACAAGGGTAAGGTTGCGGACCTTATGTTACCGTCGCAGAGGGAGCAGAGGATGAGACAACTCCGGGAGGCCTTGCAGAAAGGTCTGTGCAATGCGTTCCCAGAGACTGTGAGGTTACAAACTCCTGGTCCTGGACAACGAGTTGCTGAGGCTTCGGCCAGTCAAAGAAGGAGCGGTGGGGAAGGTGGCCGTCTGACCGATGCGTTCAGACAATTCTTTAGTCCGCAGCCCCAAAGTATGATCGGTTTCAGCAACCATCGCCAGCGTCTGATAAACATGGTGCAGGAATATCTAGGGGCAAGGTCAGACTTGGACACCTTCCCCACCGAAAATCCTCTGGCTTACTGGGTCTTGAGGATGGATCACTGGCCAGAGCTTGCACAGTATGCAATTGAGCTACTGGCCTGTCCTGCATCCAGCGTTCTTTCGGAACGCACATTCAGTGCTGCTGGAGGATTTGTCACGGATCACAGGGTGCGCCTGTCCACCGATTCGGTTGATCGACTGACTTTCATCAAGATGAACCAGTCTTGGATCACCACCAGCTACCACACACCTGATGCTGATATAACAGACTAATTGATTTTAACATGTCACATCCCTTCAAGACTGATGCTGATGCTGAGTGCCTGTGCTGTTATGTTGACTGGCTATCCTCCTCCTCCGAGTCCTCAATGATACGATTGATGATGATAGCTTGGAAGATCATTTTTGTTTATGGGTGCCGCCACCAGTGGCTAAGGCCCAATTTTTCAGCCCCTGTTTAACAGGGGCGTGTAATTACAATTTTTGAAGCAATACTTTGCAACAGGGCTCATTGCTGTGCTCCAAGTACAGTATCTGTGAGGGGTTGCAGTGTTGTGCCACCAGTGCCTAAGGCCCAATTTTTCAGCCCCTGTTCAACAGGGGCATGTAATTACAATTCTTGATCTAATAATTCACAGCTGGGCCCATTCCTGCACCCACCAAGAGTAACTCTGAGGGCTTACAGTGTTGTGGCAACGCCACCACCACCACCACCACGAAAGGCCCAATTTTTCAGCCCCTGTTCAAAAGGGGCATGTAATTACAATTCTTGATCTAATAATTCACAGCAGGGCCCATTGCTGCGCCCACCAAGAGTAACTGTCAGGCCTTACAGTGTTGTGGCACCAGCACCACCATCACCACCACCACCACCACCAAAGGCCCAATTTTTCAGCCCCTGTTCAACAGGGGGATGCAATTATAATTATTGATCTAATAATTCACAGCAGGGCCCATTGCTGCACCCACCAAGAGTAACTGTCAGGGCTTACAGTGTTGTGGCACCAGCACCACCATCAAAGGCCCAATTTTTACTACCACTGTTCAACAATTATATGTAATTACAATTCCTGATATAATAGTTGACAGCAGGGCGTTCCAGCACCAACCAAGAGTAACTGTGAGTGCTTACAGTGTTGTACCAACAACTAAGGGGCCTATTTCTGCAGAGTATATACGGCAGGTCCCTACTTTCAAACATCCAACTTACAAACGACTCCTACTTGCAAACGCAAGAAGACAACAGGAAGTGAGAGGAAATCTACCCCTAGGAAGGAAAATTCTCTCCTGTAAGAATTAATATGGGAGAAAGGTGTCTCCTCTGTACTGATGCTTTATCACCAATCCTTGTTTCAAGAAAAACACCACATTTCAAAAACAGTTGTCATTGGGACGGAAAGTGAGGTGAAATGTTCTGAACAGGGGCACAGACAGCAAAACAAATGTTACAGGGGTGATAACCCTTACCTATGTTTTCCAAAAAGTTTAAAAATAGATTTTTGGGCTGGAGCTACACTTAAACAATGTACCTGTTCAAAATTACAAACAGATTCTACATAAGAACAAACCTACAGTCCCTGTCTTGTATGCACCGCCTGTATACGGCTGTTCAGAGTATATAGGGCCTTTTTTATTTTATGTGCGGGGTTCCCCTTAATATCCATACAAGACCCAAAGGGGCTGGTAATGGGCTGGGGTAGGGGGGGGGGGGGGGTCATGGGGTAGCTATGCCATTTTTCTTAAAGATTTTCATCCATATTACCGGGACCAGACATTACATTAAAGCCGCAAGCAGTTTTAAATGGCTTTTTTTTCCTTTAGAAGTGTCATTTTGTGCAGGGACAGTTCTAAACACGGGAAACACGTGGCACTTCACAGGCATACTTTAGACACCCCCCAGGTACGATATTTAAAGGAATATTTGACTTTTTTTTTTCACTTTATGCATCATTAAAATGACTGCTCCCGAAAAACGACCGTTTTTAAAACTTCTTTTTGCATTGATACATGTCCCCTGGTCAAGAACCCGGGTTCCCAAACCCTTTTTAGGACAATAACATGCATAATAGTCATTATAATTAGCACTTTAGAATTCGAACGTTCGCATCCATTGTATTTAATAGGGTTCTAATGTTCGTACGAACGTTCGGTCCGTTCGCGGGTTCTGGTGCGAACCGAACCCGGGGGTGTTCGGCTCATCACTAATTACTACTAATTATATTGTTTTCATGTGCAAATTCTTGGGTATAGTCCCTTATCATCCCCTCTAATAGTTTACAAACTTTTGATGTTAGATTGACTTGACCTATAGTTTCCAGGTATGTATTGCTGCACTTTTTTGAATATTTGTTCTTGTTGCATTGCTTCCTATGTGTGAAATTCTTGGTGTTTCTGCCAGTCCCTCTGCTTTCCTATTAACCACTTAACGACCGCTCACTGTACATATACGTCGGCAAAATGGCACGGACAGGCACAATCACACGTACCTGTACGTGACTGCCTTCGTATGGGTGGGGGGTCCGATCGGACCCCCCTCCGGTACAGTGAGCGGTCGGTTTCGCTCCGGGAGCGATCCGTGATGAGGGGGCGGCCATTGGTTTCTGGCCACCCCCTCACGATCGCTCCCGGCGAATCAAATGCTTCCTCTGCCTGTGTAATATATACACAGGCAGGAGGAAGTGATGTCATCTCTCCTGCGGCGCTCACATATACCGGAGCGCCGTGGAGAGAAGACATCAAGTAAGTGCACCAACAGCCCACTGACACGTAGGCACACATAGGCACACAATCGCCCCCCCAGTCACCCCCCCAGATTACCCCCAGCCCCCAGTCACAGTGTCACTAATTGCAGTGATCATTTATTTACTGATTACTGCAAACAGTTTCATTTGTAACTGTAAAAGTGTCAGGGCAGTTAGTTTTAGGTCCAGGGTAGACCCCTAACCCCCCCTAATAAAGGTTTAACCCCTTGATCGCCCCCCAGGTAACCCTTTCACCCCCTAGCACCCCTGTCACTAAGCGATCGTTTTTCTGATCGCTGTTTTAGTGTCGGTGGTGCCGCTAGGTAGTCAGTTATTTTTTTAGGTTCGCCGCCAGGTTTTTATAGTGTCAGGTACCCCCATATATTACCTAATAAAGGTTTAACCCCTTGATCGCCCCCCCAGGTAACCCTTTCACCCCCTTTTGCCAGTGTCACTAAGCGATCGTTTTCTGATCGCTGTATTCGTTATGCTGGTGCCGCTAGGTAGTCAGTTATTTTTTTAGGTTCGCCGCCAGGTTTTTTATAGCGTCAGGTGCCCCCAAATATTTCCTAATAAAGGTTTAACCCCTTGAATGCCCCCCAGGTAACCCTTTCACCTCTTTTGCCAGTGTCACTAAGCAATCGCTTTTCTGATCGCTGTATTCGTTATGCTGGTGTCGCTAGGTAGTCAGTTATTTTTTTAGGTTTGCCGCCAGGTTTTTATAGCGTCAGGTACCCCCATATATTTCCTAGTAAAGGTTTAACCCCTTGATCGCCCCCCAGGTAACCCTTTCACCCTCTTTTGCCAGTGTCACTAAGCAATCGTTTTTCTGATAGCTGTATTAGTTATGCTGGTGCCGCTAGGTAGTCAGTTATTTTTTTAGGTTCGCCGCCAGGTTTTTTATAGCGTCAGGTGCCCCCAAATATTTCCTAATAAAGGTCTTAACCCCCTGATTGCCCCTAGAGTTAACCCTTTCACCAGTGATCACCGTATAAGTGTCACTGGTGACACTGGTTAGCCAGTTAGTTATTTCGTTATTTATGTTCCCTTGTCAGGTTTTTATATAGTGTCAGGTACCCCTATATATTACCTAATAAAGGTTTTAACCCCCTGATTGCCCCTAGTTAACCCTTTTACAAGTGATCACCGTATAAGTGTTACGGGTAACGCTGGTTAGTTAGTTTGCTTTTTATAGTGTCAGGGCACCCGCCGTATATAACCCAATAAAGGTTTAACCCCCTGATTGTCCGGCGGTGATATCAATTAGGTTTTAGCGTCAGAGAGGGTCTGCGTCACACCCCAGGCAGCGTCAGGTTAGTGCCAGTAACGCTAACACCCACGCGTGAAGCATACACCTCCCTTAGTGGTATAGTATCTGAACAGATCAATATCTGATCTGATCAGATCTATACTAGCGTCCCCAGCAGTTTAGGGTTCCCAAAAACACAGTGTTAGTGGGATCAGCCCAGATACCTGCTAGCACCTGCGTTTTGCCCCTCTGTCCAGCCCAGGCCACCCAAGTGCAGTATCGATCGATCACTGTCACTTACAAAACACAACACACATAACTGCAGCGTTTGCAGAGACAGGCCTGATCCCTGCAACTCCAGTGCTGTAGGAGGTGATTTTACCACCACAGTTAAAAAAAAGAGCATATATGCCGAAGCATTGGGGCAGCAGGGGCGGAGGAGCGATTTTGCTCCTAATGCCGCGTACATACGGTCGAAATTCCGATGGAGGCTTGCCCGTGGAAAAGTCTGACCGTGTGTACGCGGCATAACTTTTGCGGGAGGATGCCCCCATGCTTCGGCATATATAAATGGTGCATGTATGCCCATCATTAGAAGTGGGTGGATGAAGGGAGGTATTCTAATGGTGGGCATACCCACCGATCAATCTCTTTTTTTCGTTCAGCCAACAGGCTGCATGAAAAAAAAGATTACAATACATGTCCAACAAGGACCAGCAACGTACTGGTATGTTGCTGGACGTTGAATGGTTATACCAGAATGATGCCTGCGGGTTTAGGTATCATCTTGGTATCATTCTTTTCAGCCAGCGGCCGGCTTTCATGTAAAAGCAATCCTAGCGGCTAATTAGCCTCTAGACTGCTTTTACAAGCAGTGGGAGGAAATGTCCCCCCCCCCCGGATATAAAAAGCGCCATTGGGAAATTAGGAAAGCATTTTATCACACCGATCTTGGTGTGGTCAGATGCTTTGAGGGCAGAGGAAAGATCTAGGGTCTAATAGACCCCAGTTTTTTTCAAAAAAAGAGTACCTGTCACTACCTATTGCTATCATAGGGGATATTTACATTCCCTGAGATAACAATAAAAATGATAAACAAAAATATATGGAAGGAACAGTTTAAAAATAAAATAAAAAAGCAAAATTAATAATAAAAAAAAAAAAAAGCACCCCTGTCCCGGCCCTGCTCTTGTGCAAAGGCGAACGCAAGCGTCGGTCTGGCGTCATATGTAAACAGCAATTGCATCATGCATGTGAGGTATCACCGCAAAGGTCAGATCGAGGGCAGTAATTTTAGCAGTAGACCTCCTCTGTAAATCTAATGTGGTAACCTGTAAAGGCTTTTAAAGGCCTTTAAAAATGTATGTAGTTTGTCGCCACTGCGCGTTTGTGCGAAATTTTAAAGCATGTCGTGTTTGGTATCCATGTACTCGGCCTAAGATCATCTTTTTTATTTCATCAAACATTTGGGCAATATAGTGTGTTTTAGTGCATAAAATTAAAAAAAGTGTATTTTTTCCCCAAAAAATGCGTTTGAAAAATCGCTGCGCAAATACTGTGTGGAAAAAAAAATGCAACACCCCCCATTTTAATCTGTAGGGCCTTTGCTTTAAAAAAATATATAATCTTTGGGGGTTCAACGTAATTTTCTTGCAAAAAAAAAATATATTTTTTCATGTAAACAAAAAGTGTCGGAAAGGGCTTTGTCTTCAAGTGGTTAGAAGAGTGGATGATGTGTGACATAAGCTTCCTAATGTTGTGCATAAAATGCCAGGACAGTTCAAAACTCCCCCAAATGACCCCATTTTGGAAAGTAGACACCCCAAGCTATTTGCTGAGAGGCATGTTGAGTCCATGGAATATTTTATATGTTGACACAAATTGCGGAAAATTATTTATTTTTTTTGCACAAAGTTGTCACTAAATGATATATTGCTCAAACATGCCATGTGCATATGTGGAATTACACCCCAAAATACATTCTGTTGCTTCTTCTGAGTACGGGGATACCACATGTGTGAGACTTTTTGGGAGCCTAGCCGCGTACAGGACCCCAAAAACCAAGCACCGCCTTCAGGCTTTCTAAGGGTGTAAATTTTTGATTTCACTCCTCACTGCCTATCACAGTTTCGGAGGCCATGGAATGCCCAGATGGCACAAAACCCCCCCAAATGACCCCATTTTGGAAAGTAGACACCCCAAGCTATTTGCTGAGAGGTATGGTGAGTATTTTGCAGATCTCACTTTTTGTCACAAAGTTTTGAAAATTGAAAATTGAAAAAAAATACATTTTTTCTTTCTTCATTTTCAAAAACAAATGAGAGCTGTAAAATACTCACCATGCCTCTCAGCAAATAGCTTGGGGTGTCTAATTTCCAAAATGGGGTCATTTGGGGGGGGGGGGGGTTTGTGCTATTTTGGCATTTTATGGCCTTCGAAACTGTGATAGGTAGTGAGGAGTGAAATCAAAAATTTGCGCCCTTAGAAATCCTGAAGGCGGTGCTTGGTTTTCGGGGTCCTGTACCAGGGGCGGATCCAGGGAGGGGGGCAACAGGGCAATTTCCCCCCCCGAGACCATCTGTCACACTCACTTGCTTGCTCAGTTTTTTTTTTTTTGCGCCTGATCTCCCGGAATTTGGGGACCCGTTACCGGCCGGTCGTAAGTCCCCTGGACCCCAAACTTGGCACACATATAGCCCCATGTCTCCTCTATAAGTGTACAAAGCTTGGTGTCTAGGAGACCTACGGCCAGGGAGCACTGATTTTTTAAAGCCGGGCACCCCTTCCATAGACTCCAATGTTAAACGGTAATTTCTCCGGTGATTTTGCAGACCTGCTACCGGCCGGTCGTAGGTCCCCTGGACCCCAAACTTGTCACACATGTAGCCCAATGTCCCCTCTACAAGTGTGCAATGTTTGGTGTCTGGGAGACCTACGGCCTGGGAGAACCGATTTTTCAAAGCCGGGCACTCCTTCTATAGACTCCCATGTTAAACATCAGTCTAGTCATGGGCACAGTGAAGCATGGGCACAGTGAGGCATGGGCACAGTGAGGCACAGTGAGGCATGCAGATGGACACCCTAGGCTTATACTTGAGTCAATAAGTTTTCCCAGTTTTTTGGGGTAAAATTAGGTGCCTCGGCTTATATTCGGGTCGGCTTATACTCGAGTATATACAGTACTTGTTCTGCGGCTGCCGCTGCCTCTCTGAGTCTCTCTCTCAGTTTCTCACATCAGTCGATCAGCGGCGCAGAGAGAGAGACTCGTCTAATGTAGTTACGCTGCGCACTGACACGATACCAGGAGCGGAGGAGGAGGTGGGTAGGAGCCTCTTCCCTGCACGCTTGGCGTCTAGCAACGGGTGACGTCAGTGAGTCACGTCGGGCCGCTCTGTGGGCAGGTGCGATAGCGTGCGGCTCCACAGATGGGTAAGAAAGCGGGCGGCTCCGCGGGCGGCTCCGCTTGCGGCGCGGTTTGTGGGCGGGCGGCGCGGTTCGTGGGCAGACCGTGCTGCTCAGTGTGTTGGCAGCGCAGGTGAGAGTGAGAGAGCAGGCTCAGTGTGGCAGCTGGCCAATCAGCTAGCCAGAAGCGGGGGATCAGAGAGATAAGATTATCTCTCACCGCCCGTACCTGCCCTGCAGTGACTTCTGCCCTCACTGTGCAGGCAGCAGAGAGATTACATTATCTCTCTGCTGCCTGACTCTGGGAGTCTGGGACACAGCAAGAGACAACCAAAACTACACCTTAGCAGACAAGTTAGTGACAATCCGCAAGGTGTGGCAGGCGCCGTGGCAAGTGACAATCCGCAAATTGTGTCAGATGACGTGGCAAACAAAAATCTGCATCTGGTGGCAGGCAAGTGACAATCAGCAAGGTGTGGCAGGTGACGTGGCAAGTGACAATCCACAAGGTGTGGCAAGTGACAATCCACAAGATGTGGCAGGTGACGTGGCAAGTGTCCATCCGCAACGTGTGGCAAGTGACACGCTCAGGGCTCCCACTAATTGCAGGCGACGGTGGCAAGTGACACACTCGGGGCTCCCACTGATTCTGCATTGAACTATTTAATTTTATATTACAATGTAATAATAGAAATAATGCGCTTCAATCATCCTGACACCATAACAACCATGGTGCCGGGATGATTGAAGCGCTGACACCAGCCATTTCCCCGATAAATTTCCCACAAAAAAAACATATTTTTTGGCAGTGCCCCTCCGGAGAAAAGACTCTGGATCCGCCCCTGTCCTGTACGCGGCTAGGCTCCTAAAAAGTCCCACACATGTGGTATCCCCGTACTCAGGAGAAGCAGCAAAATATATTTTGGGGTGCAATTCCACATATAACCATGGCATGTGTGAGCAATATTTCATTTAGTGAAAACTTTTTGTAATTTTATTTTTTTTGTCATTATTCAATCACTTGGGACAAAAAAAAAAAAAAAAATATTCAATGGGCTCAACATGCCTCTCAGCAATTTCCTTGGGGTGTCTACTTTCCAAAATTGGGTCATTTGGGGGGGTTTTGTACTGCCCTGCCATTTTAGCACCTCAAGAAATTAGATAGGCAGTCATAAATTAAAAGCTGTGTAAATTCCAGAAAATGTACCCTAGTTTGTAGACGCTATAACTTTTGCGCAAAACAATAAATATACGCTTATTGACATTTTTTTTTACTAAAGACATGTGGCTGAATACATTTTGGCCTATATGTATGACTAAAATTGAGTTTATTCGATTTTTCTTATAACAAAAAGTAGAAAATATAATTTTTTTTCAAAATTTTTGGTCTTTTTCCGTTTATATCGCAAAAAAAAAAAATCGCAGAGGCAATCAAATACCATTAAAAGAAAGCTTTATTTGTGGGAAGAAAAGGAAGCAAATTTTGTTTGGGTACAACATTGCATGTCCGCACAATTTACAGTTAAAGCAGCGCAGTACCAAATAGTAAAATCAGCTCTGGTCTTTATGCTGCGTATTGGTCCGGGGCTTAAGTGGTTAAAAATTGATGACACTAAGCAGGAGAACACACCGTGGTCAGTTCTCTAGCTCTGCTGGGAACTCAGCCTGTTCTCCTCCAATGATCAGATTTGTCCTAACATTCCCCCCATCTGCATAGCCTCTCACTGGGAAGCTCAGTGTACTGTTGCTTCTGCTCCCCCAGCTCTTATGCAGCTAAGAACAGAGGGAATGTGATCACTTATAAAAAAAAGGGAAAAATAGGTACCTATTTATAAAAAAAAATTATGTCTATACACAAATGTTTTGCCTTTCATTTCAGTTTTAAAGAGGAAGTAAACCCTCCGTTCAAAAACAAAAAAAATAAAGATCCTGCAAGACAAAGGCATAATCAGCTAGTATGCAAAGCATATTAGCTGATTATGTTTTACTTACCTCCGATCGAAGCCCCCGCATTGGTCCACATCTCCCCTCCCCCGCGACATGTTGTCCCAGAGTGACTTCCTGTTATGGCCGCTCCGGCCCTGTGATTGGCCGGAGCGGCGATGACGTCACACGCATGCGCGCTCGGGCCGGCAAGATCCCATTTAGAAAACCGGCAATGATGCCGGCCCGCTAGTGCGCATGCGTGTGACGTAATCGGTGCTGTGTTTTTCAGCAAATATCTCCTTAACCGTGTAGGTTAAGGAGATATTTCTTGCACCTACAGGTAAGCCTTAATATAGGCTTACCTGTAAGTGCAAGTTGTCTAAGTGGGTTTACAACCACTTTAAACTGAATGAGTTGTTTTACAAGGTGATCATTTACAATCACTTTAGGCTGTCCATAAAAAATTAGGAATAACAATCTGGCTATTACCTGGCTAAGTTCTTTGAGGACCAGTGGGTGTAAGCCATCTGGTCCTGGTGATTTATTTGCATTCAGTTTTTCAAGTCCTTTTCGGACACTGGCTTCTTTTAGCCACAAGGGTACATTCTGTGATGTGTTACTAATGATATAGTCTTGATTACTATACCCCGCCTTTAGCTTTGTCATTTGTAACCAACTTCCCCATATCATCTTTTATGGGGCCTATATGCATAGTTGCCAACATAGTTGCCAACATAGTTGCCAACTGAAAAAAATGTTTAGGGAAACTTTTTTTTTCTGTAGGCAGAGTATTATTTAAATTAGGGACAGGGCATTCATTTGTAGGCATGGTCTACAATGAGTAAAAAAAAATTAAAAAAATGTGGTGTACTTTAAATTACGCTAAATATTGGGCGTAGATTAAAGGGGGTATGGTTAAATAGAGTCTGAGATGACTTACATATTAGAAAATGTGGTAATATATAGGGAATGTAGGTAGGGCAGTGGGTTGGGGGGATGGAAAAGAGGGTGGGGGTGAGCAGAGTTGATGTGGGGATGGAGAAGAGGGGGGGGATGAGCAGAGTTTGGAGGGGGTGGAGAAGAGGAGGGGTGAGCAGATTTAGGGGTGTGAGCAGAGTTGGGGGGATGGAGAAGAGGGGAGGTGAGCAAAGTTGGGGAAGTGAGCAGAGTTGGGGAGGTGAGCAGAGTTGGGGGGTAAATAGGGTTGGTGGAGGGAGTTATAAGCAGAGCTGGACTGTTCCAGGCTGCTGGGAGGGAAGACACTGGGACAGGAAGGTGAGGAGACAGGCACACAAAAGCAGCACAAAAGTTGCTGCACAGGACAGTGAGGAGACAGCTTTCCATAGGACTCACCGTGGCTGTAGCTTTTCTGGCGGCAGGCATGGGTACCTGCCTCAGGTGTCTCTCCCTGTCCACCACCGCACCCCCCTCTCTTCAATAAGCCAGAGACTAGTCAAGCAGAAGGGTGCGGTCCTACAGCTTCATGAGGCACAGGAGACCCCAGCACTTCCACAGCTGATCAGAACAATCACAAGCTTAGCCGGGACAAGACTGGATACTGAAAGGGGCATGAGTGGTGGGCGTGAGTCAGTGTGACGGGGACCCCTGCAGCTATGCCATTGGTGTCGCCTGGGTGAGGTCCGCACCCGCATAGCGACGCCCATGACAAAGCCTATTTTTAAAGATTTTGCCCAGGACATCGGTCTGATTTCCGTGAATGTCCCGGGGAAATCAGGACTGTTGGCAACTATGCACTTCTATGCTAATCTAAAGTAACTCAGCAGATCTAGCTTAGCATAGAGGTACCTGCAATCACATCACTGATGAAATCCTCCCAGCTTACCTCGCACACACTCCACAGAACTGCTCAGACCAGGTGCTCTTTCAGGTGGGTAAGGTGGATCTCTGAGGCTGGGGGCCACCCAGGCACTCCCCATTCCACCCACAGAAGCAGCAGAGTAGCCAGCAAAGAAAATGCTCTGCCTCAGGGTCCTGCAATCTTGCACAAGAGAGCCAGGAAATGGTAGGGGGAGGGGATTCCAGTCCCAATTGTGTATATTGCAATGGTAGCAATGTTATTCTGCCTGTTGATCTAACACTTTTTTAACACATTAAAGCCAGTAATAGTAACCTTTAAAAGACTATTTAAGTTAATCTGTGTAATCTTCATGCTGCATTTACCTGCCTGGCTAGTGAGAGGCTGACACTTGGAAAGCTCCCTAGTCCTGCTTCCCTTCAGAAGGCGGGCTGGGCACCATCTCAGAGGCCGGCCACACCCCTCCCTGTGTCCCAGCCAATCAGACACTGCAAGCCTCACAGGCTCCGCTTTCTGGGTGGTGTTCAGTCGAAGTGACATGTAATAAGAGTGTCTGATCTGAGCCACTGGGGGAGGAGGTAGGTGGAAAGATAGACCAGCAATAAATGTTCTGCTGCTCTTTCTCTTGGCAACCTGCTCAGGAGTACCTGAACTCTGACCTGTCAGTCACTAGCAAGGCTGTCCACGACAGAGGCAGCTTTTCAAAATTCTACCTGAGGCAGGCTCAGATCGGGACATCGATTTGATTTCCATAAATGTCCTTCGCAATCTGTGACTGTTGGCAAGCATGTACGGTATATGCTCTGAGCTCACTTTCTTATTTGTAGCGGGTATGTACTTTTGTGAGTGTTTACTTCGGGTGAAGACATCAGTGATGTCTTGTTCCCTGCGGCTCAGCAGGTGGCGCTGTCACTTTGGGCCGGGGTTGAACCATCACTGCAGTGCCGTACCCTTTGTGACCTCTCGCGGCGGTTGTACGGCGGGGCGGGGAACCTGCCGTGCTTGCTGGGAGAGGGTATAAAGGGGGCGGACATCTTCGCAACGAAGTCCGAGCCCCAGGCACCTTCAGCCTGGGGGCTGCTGTCCGCGGTCGGGGTCCAGGCGGCCTAGGCCTGGACCCGAGGAGTTTGGGAGTCACCCCAGACACCCTCAGTCTGGGGTGAGTTACATCGCTTCAGGCCTGGGGCCCAGCTTCTTCCACTGGGTCCCACCCGGGAGGAGTCGTCCTAAGGTGCCCACCGTATCGGGTACCTGAATCCAGGCATAACGGACCGTGCAGGTGACCTTCCCGTAGATCTGGTGCAGCATATTGCCAGTGCCGGGACAAGGCCTCCGGAGACCGTCGGGATGGATGTCCTTTCCTAACAGGGGCTGTATTCACACGGAAGATGGTCCATGTTCTAAGGTCGGTGGCAGAGACTGTTATATTCAGGCCTGTGGCAGGGGCCTCAACAGTTCACTCGGTAGGTGGCAGCTACCAACCTCACGGTCGGTGGCAGAGACCGTGCACCAAGCCTATTCGCACGCAAAAGGAATAGGAGAGTTCATTTGTGCCTGGGCCTACTCGTATCCACACCCCTGTCTGTCTGTTACCAGAGTTCAACTAATTATGTTCATCCTGGCATAATGGAGAAATAAAGGAGTGTTGGACTTTGAATGGTGTGGGGCTCTTTTACTAATAGACACATCTCCACAAAGGAAGCAGAGGTTCCGTATGCAACGAACAGACCCGAAGGTAAAATCAAGTGACTTTGCTCAACCCTCATACCCATGTGAGGTGAGAGCTTGACGTAGTGTTCCTGCACTCTCTCTCCCAGGTACCCCTAGACAACAGCCGCATAACCGATAAGAGAGAGAGAGAGTGAGACCGCTACATATTATTAATATATATATATATATATATATATATATATATATATTGTGACAGCAGGAAGGTAAAGTCACCTGGTTGCATCCAGGGGGGTAGATATATTTCGCCCAGATTCAGGCTTTACGCCGACTTATACAACTAGGTGGAGAGTTGTATAAGCCCAGCTGAGGCTAGTGGGCTCATGGATGACTCATACCTCTAGGGAGAGTGTGGGGCGTCGTGCAGACAGGGAGTTGATGAGACCAGCTGAAGCTTGTCAGCTCATTTAGGCCTCTATAAGAACTCCCAGATTCATTAGGTGTTTGCTCATGCCTGGACCCAGACCTGTGTGGACTGTCTAGGGAGAGTGGACCCCTGTGCAGTGAGACAAAGCCTGTGTGGCTATTTGCTTGGACATTTAAAACCAGGGACTTAGGGACTAGGACAGCACTAGGCTGATCCCAGTTGTTAGTTAGGAAACCTGTATGTTTAGTCAGAGGTCAAGTTGACCAGGATTTATTTTGTTTATGTTTCTTTTGCTTTGCTGTGTTTTGTCACTGTAAATAGAAAATAAACCGCACCTTTTTGATTTTGAAAAACCACAACCTCCGTTTGCTGGGCCTGTTTTTGTGTGGGGAGCCCATCCCGGGGGTCACACACACCCGCTGCCGAGCTAACCCCCTCACAGTTGGTGGAGAACCAGTGGCAGTTTTTTTTTAAGCCAGCATGGAGGAGATACTGAAGCAGCTGGCTCTAGCAAATGCCAATCAACAGCAGACAAATGCAGGTTTGCAAAAGAGCCTTGCAGCTCATCAACAGAGCCTTGCAGCTCAACAACAGAACTTCGCATCCCAGCAGCAAGCTCATCAACAGAGCCTTGCAGCCCAGCAGCAGACAAACGCAACTTTGCAACAGAGTCTGGAGGCTCAGCAACAAGCCCAGCAGCAATCTGAGGCCCGCTTCATAGACCTGTTGCAGAAGCAAGAGCAGAGACTACAACAACAGATGGAAGCAGTAATGCAGCAACGTCCGCAGACCAGTGAGGAAAGCCGTCCCACTAATACCGCGTCCTTTGGGGTGAGTCGTTTATTGACAAAAATGACTGGAGAGGATGATCCAGAGGTATTTTTGACCACATTTGAAAGGACCGCTGAAAGAGAAAAGTGGCCTGAGGAGCAGTGGGCTGGACTGGTGGCTCCTCTGTTAACTGGTGAATCGCAGAAAGCTTACTATGACCTAGAGCCTAACCAAGCAAAAGACTATGTGATGCTAAAAGCTGAAATTTTGGCAAGGCTGGGTGTCACCCAGGCTGTCCGGGCTCAGCGTGTGCATAACTGGACTTTCCAGCTTGAAAACCCCCCAGGTCTCAAATGTATGATCTCATTCACCTGAGCAGAAAGTGGCTACAGCCAGAGACTTTGTCCGCACCAAAGATTGTGGAACGTGTTGTAATGGATCGGTTTTTGAGAGCTCTTCCTACTGCCATCCAAAAGTGGGTAAGCCATGGAGACCCAGAGACGGCCGATGGTCTTGTGGATCGTGTGGAGAAATACTTGGTTACAGAGAACCTGACGGCCTCTTCCAGAGACACTCGGACTTTCCACCCTAAGACCAGACCATCCCCAGGGGCGGATAAGAGGATTCCAAGGGGTGAGGGTGGAGAGAGTGAGAGGGTGGGAGCTCTACCCCAAGTTTGGCGAGAACAGCCTGGGAAATCAGCGGCTCAAGAGGCGGCAAGAAGGATCGTTTGCTACCGCTGCCGGCAAGCGGGACATATTGCAGCCAATTGCCCGGTTGTGGAGGAACCCATGCAGTGTGACTTTCTGACGGGCAGACGTCAGTCGCTGTGTGCGACAGTCGCATGCACTGCCATTCGAGGAACTGAGAAACATTTATGCAAAATGTGTGTTAATGGTAGAAATGTTGTGGTATTGCTGGATTCAGGTAGCCTTGTGACCCTGATAAAGGCTGAGTTAGTTAAAACAGAGGTCTCTGGGAATAGCAAGGTAGCTGTTATTTGTGTGCATGGGGACACCCGAGAGTATCCAGTGACTACAGTGTGTTTCGAGACCCCCAAAGGTACCCTCTCTCATCCAGTGGGCTTAGTATCTCAGTTACCGCATGACGCCATTGTGGGAAGGGATTTTCCGAAGTTCTGGGAACTGTGGGATGATCCTGAGCCCCCCACTGGTGCCCCTATGTACCAGGAATGTGATAGCCAGAACTCCCCTGAGAGTCGTGAGGACTCTCCGGAATTTCCCTTATCAGTATTGGCAGGGGAGACTCAAGAAACTGGAGAGGAGCCCACCTCCTCAGACGAAAACCTACCGTCTGTGGAGTTTTCTGATCTTGAGGTTCACAGGGAAAACTTTGCCACAGAACAGTTGAAAGACCCCGCCCTAATAAAGGCACGGGAAAACGTAGTGAAAATAGATGGCGAGTTAGTGAACCCAGATAATACCTGCACTTACCCATACTTCAGCGTAGAGAAGGACCTACTGTATCGGGTGGCAAAAAGGGCAGAAGAAACCGTTGAGCAGCTTGTGGTGCCCAAACCTTACAGGAAGTTGTTGTTGGAGTTGGCCCATGGGCACATTCTTGGAGGTCATCTGGGGACAGAGAAAACCCGAGAGAGGGTATTACAGAGATTCTATTGGCCGGGGGTGATGAAGGACATAGAAAATTATTGTTCTTCCTGCCCTGTGTGTCAGAGGTCGGCCCCGATGCCACATTTCCGTAGCCCGCTGGTCCCTCTACCCATCATTGAGGTCCCGTTTGAGAGGATCGCCATGGATTTGGTAGGTCCTATAATCAAGTCCGCTAGGGGGCACCAGTACATATTAGTTATAATGGACTATGCCACCCGTTATCCAGAAGCGATCCCTCTCCGAAATACCTCGGCCAAAACCATAGCCAAAGAGCTATCTCTTGTGTTTAGCCGGGTGGGTATTTGTAAAGAACTGCTTACGGACCAAGGTACACCCTTTATGTCCCGGGTTATGAAGGAGCTGTGTAAATTGTTCAAAGTGACGCAATTACGTACATCTGTGTATCACCCCCAAACCGATGGGCTGGTTGAAAGATTCAACAAAACCCTAAAACAAATGTTGAAGAAAGTGGTGGATAGAGATGGAAAGGATTGGGACTGTCTACTTCCTTATCTGATGTTTGCTATTAGGGAGGTGCCCCAATCCTCTACGGGATTCTCCCCCTTTGAGTTACTGTATGGGAGACACCCAAGAGGGCTGTTGGATATTGCCAAGGAAACTTGGGAAAGTGAGAGTTCTCCCCACAGGAGTGTGATTGAGCATGTCGCCCTGATGCAAGACCGAATTGCACAGGTAATGCCCATCGTGAAGGAACATTTGGCCCAAGCGCAGTTAGCACAGCAGAGAGTGTACAACCGTGGAGCCAAGACCCGTACCTTTTCCCCGGGGGATAGGATACTGGTACTTGTCCCTACGGTTGAAAGTAAATTCCTTGCCAAATGGCAAGGCCCCTATGAGATAATGGAAAAAGTGAGCGAAGTGAATTACAAGGTCAGACAACCAGGAAGGCGAAAGCCCGAACAGATCTATCACGTTAATCTGTTGAAAGCCTGGAGGGATAGAGAGTCCCTAGTCGCAGACACTTGGTCACCAGCTCAAACTGGTTGCATCATTCCTGAGGTTGGAATAGCAGCCACCTTGTCACAACCCCAACAACAGGAGGTTAAGGAGTTTGTGCTTCGCAACAAGGAGGTATTCTCTGAGCTGCCGGGACAAACATCTGGGGTAGAGCATGACATCATTACCCCGCCCGGTGAAAGGGTGAAGTTAAAACCCTATCGGATCCCAGAGGCCCGACGGGAGGCAATACGGGAGGAAGTACAGAAAATGCTGAACTTAGGGGTGATAGAGGAGTCCCAAAGTGATTGGTCTAGTCCCATTGTGTTGGTGCCTAAACCGGATGGGAGCTGGCGATTTTGTAACGATTTTCGTCAGTTGAACAAAGTTACAAAATTTGACACCTACCCCATGCCACGTATAGATGAGTTGATCGACTGGCTGGGAACAGCCCGATACATGACGACTCTTGACCTCACAAAAGGGTATTGGCAAATCCCCCTGGCCAAGTCGGCCAAAGAGAAAACCGCATTTGTAACCCCAGACGGGGCGTTCCAATATAAAAGAATGCCGTTCGGGTTACAGAATGCGCCGGCCACATTCCAGCGGAAAATGGACCAGATGCTGAGGCCCCATCGGAAGTATGCTGCGGCTTACCTGGATGACGTAATTGTCCATAGCACAGATTGGGCCTCACATCTGCCAAAAGTGCAAGCAGTCCTGGACTCTGTTCGGGAAGCGGGGTTTACGGCTAACCCCAAGAAGTGTACCATTGGGCAGGAGGAGGCCAAATATCTTGGGTACACCATTGGGAGGGGAGTAATAAAACCCCAACTCAACAAAGTCGAGGCCATCCAGAGTTGGCCACGTCCCAACAGCAAGAAGCAGGTACGAGCCTTTCTGGGAATCGCTGGGTATTATCGGCGATTCATTCCCCACTTTGCTTCTAAGGCTGTGCCCCTAACCAACCTGACGAAGGGGAAAGGGTCGGTCATGATTAAATGGACCCCCGAGGCTGAGGCAGCATTCCAATTCTTGAAACAAGCCTTATGTAGCCAGCCAGTGTTGTACTCCCCCGACTTCTCTAAAGACTTTGTCGTACAAAGTGATGCGTCAGATGTGGGGTTAGGAGCAGTATTGTCCCAGGTCTGGAACGGGGAAGAGCACCCAGTCATTTACCTCAGCAGGAAGTTGAAGTCCCATGAGGTAAATTACGCCACCGTTGAAAAGGAGTGTTTAGCGGTGAAGTGGGCTCTAGATTCCCTTCGGTACTACCTGCTAGGTAGGCACTTTGACATGGTTACGGATCACGCTCCGTTAAAGTGGATGGCTCAAAACAAGGAAACAAATAGAAGAGTGAATAGGTGGTTCCTGGCCCTCCAGGAATTCAACTTCACAGTAAAGCATCGCCCTGGCGTTCAAATGGGGAATGTGGATGCTTTGTCTCGAGTACATGAATGCCTGATTGCTGGTGTTCCAACCCCGAGGTTAAAACAAGAGGGGGGGGGGTATGTGACAGCAGGAAGGTAAAGTCACCTGGTTGCATCCAGGGGGGTAGATATATTTCGCCCAGATTCAGGCTTTACGCCGACTTATACAACTAGGTGGAGAGTTGTATAAGCCCAGCTGAGGCTAGTGGGCTCATGGATGACTCATACCTCTAGGGAGAGTGTGGGGCGTCGTGCAGACAGGGAGTTGATGAGACCAGCTGAAGCTTGTCAGCTCATTTAGGCCTCTATAAGAACTCCCAGATTCATTAGGTGTTTGCTCATGCCTGGACCCAGACCTGTGTGGACTGTCTAGGGAGAGTGAACCCCTGTGCGGTGAGACAAAGCCTGTGTGGCTATTTGCTTGGACATTTAAAACCAGGGACTTAGGGACTAGGACAGCACTAGGCTGATCCCAGTTGTTAGTTAGGAAACCTGTATGTTTAGTCAGAGGTCAAGTTGACCAGGATTTATTTTGTTTATGTTTCTTTTGCTTTGCTGTGTTTTGTCACTGTAAATAGAAAATAAACCGCACCTTTTTGATTTTGAAAAACCACAACCTCCGTTTGCTGGGCCTGTTTTTGTGTGGGGAGCCCATCCCGGGGGTCACACACACCCGCTGCCGAGCTAACCCCCTCACAATATATATATATATATATTTTAAATTGTTTTTTTTTTTACTCTCCTCTACTATGTGCCCCCCAGTAGTCTATTTTAGCTGCCCTGATTGCACTATTACACTTTTTGCAATTCTTGTAGTGTTGGAATGTCGACAATGACCCCTCTGCCTTAGATTTTTTAAAGGCCATTTTCTTCTCTTTTGTAAATCTGTTTACCTCAAAGTTTAGCCACCCAGGTTTAACCTTAGTTCTTATATATTTGTTGCTCATTGGAATTCACTGGCTAATACCTTTATTTAATATGCTGTTAAAGCACTCCCATTTTTTCTCAGTGTTCAAAGTTTCTAGAATTTGATCCCATTTAATATCCTGTAGTAGAGTTGGGCGAACAGTTCGAGCCAAGCAAAGGATTATTTCTGACATAACCTACTTCCCATATCAAACCCTATCTCCAACTCCAATGTTTCTGGTGAAGACCAGTTACTTCCAGAGTCTGCACCCAGGCAAGAGTCAGTTCCCATCCTGCATGTGCCTTAAATGGTCTTCATCATCCTAGCTAACTTGAATGTTTCTAAAATCCCAACTCCAGGATATTAACCCCTCCCTCTATCATTCTCTTTCCCACCCTCCTCTAAGTAAGTGCTGGTATGAAAAAAAATACACATTTTACATACCTAAAGTCACAGTCACATGATGTTCCTTCTCTTGCCCTCTGTTTAGTTCCTCTCTATCGGGTGTACATATCACTACCTACATGATGTGGATACCTCTTATGCCGTGTACACACGGCCGTTTTTAATGTCATTGAAAAAAACTATGTTTTTCTCAATGTGATTTTTCGTGTTTCCTCTCAAGCCTGCCTTGCCTACACACTATCGTGAAAAAAAATGCATGAGCAAAGCGTGGTGACGTACAACACGTACGACGGCACTATAAAGGGGAAGTTCTATTCGGATGGCGCCACCCTTTGGGCTGCTTTTGCTGATCCTCGTATTAGTAAAGTTTGGTGAGAGCCGATTCGTGCTTTTCAGCCTCATGCTCTTCAGTCCGTTACAGCGTGACGAATGTGCTATCTCCATTACGAACCAGAAGGAGCACTCCCGTCTCATACTTGATTCTGAACATGCAAATTTTTTTTACCCTCGTAAAAGCATACACACTACCGTTTTTCACAACGTTAAAAAGAACGACGTGAAAAACGACATAAAAAAAAATAGAGCAGGTTCTAATTTTTTTTAGCCCATTTTTCACTTCATTAAAAATGCTCTGGAGCCTACACACGATCATTTTTAATGACCAATTTAAAAAATGGCATTTTTCACGCCATGAAAAACGGTCGTGTGTACGCGGCATTATTGATTGAGGCAACACTTCCAGAAGCCGGGTCCCCCTTCATATGCTCTAGAGCCAGGAGAAATCTTGAGGGTGGTGAGGGGACAAGTGTTCAAGAAGATAAGGAGCAATGAAAAATGTCTGGACCCCAGGGCAAGAAATTAGCTTGGCTCATAGAGGAAACTTTGCCTTTGATTTATTACACTGCGGGATGGTTTAGGAAGATGTGTTTGGAATGAAGACTGAGAAGGTAATTAATGCACAATGCACTATTTACATTTATTTTTTGCCTGGAGTTGGGCTTTATAGGAAAGCTAAAGCTACAACTAAAAGCTAAAAATAACGAAATTAATAAAACCCTGTATGTATTTTTTTGTGTGCCATCGATCAAATTTTTCTTTACTCTCTGTCTTGAGTACACAACAGAAAGAAAGAGGAAACCTCTCCAAAGTGAGTGTAAATTCCCTCTTGGGTAGTTGTCATCGGAACAATGTCCCAATGCACTGGACCTTCACTCTGAAAACAATTGTCAGAGACAGAATTAGAGGCTGCCCATCACAAATGTGGGTCACAAGCTCACTCTGCTGATACTGACAGCACACTGCTTTCATATTATTTCTACCTCAGGCTCTCTCGCGGAAAGGGCTATATCTGAACATGGCTGTCAAATTTAATGGTAATCATTGGCTGTTGGGCTCACAGTGACCACTAACTGTAGAGATCTACATGTACATAATAATATTATATAACCCTTCCTGTGCACATCATGAAACCCTGCATGCTGTTTTTACTGCACACAATCAGAGAAGGCAGCAAAAGTCCACAGAAAGGACAAACTGAATTTTTACATCGATAGTTTAAAGCCCAACTTTGGACTAATTTTAATTTAACGGTTCACCTGGAGGTGTAAAAAAACAAACAAAAAAAAACTTACATCTTGCAGTTCCACCTTTGTTTCTACAGATCTGAAATGTCTAGATATTTATTTTTATCTACATTGCTAAAAAAGCAGTACTGGGGTGACAATATCAGTTCTTGCCTCCAGTTTATAATAATTGTCTCATGAGTCACAGAATTCTCTCCCATATTCACATATCTTGTTACAGTCAGTGAAAGCAATGAAAGGACTTTTCTCAATAGAGGAGAAGGGAAGTGGGGGGGGGGGGGGGTCCTTGTTGGGATTTTTTTCACAGCAGCATCACTGATGACCCAAACTATTCATTTTCTCAACGCTGGAAGTTTAGAGACAGGAATGAGACGGTGCATCATTCCCTGCAGTGAAGATTTCTACAGGATCCAGCTGGCTGCACAATGTGGGACATCCTTCATTACATGTAAGTGTAGCGGGCACGCACTTTCCCAGTGTATTTAAAACTGGCAGAGACACCAGTAATGTGCAGTTCCCTGCAGCCCAGCGGGTGGCGCTGTCACCTTGGACTGGGGTTGAACCATTGCTGTGTGCCGTACCCCTTTTTGTCCTCTCTCAGCGGTTGTATGGTGGGGCGGGGAACCCGCCGTGCTTGCTGGGAGAGGGTATAAAGGGGCCGGCCATCTTTGTCACGGGGTCGAGTCCCAGGCACCTTCAGCCTGAGGGCGGTGGTTCGTGTTGGGAGTCCAGGCGGCCTAGGCCTAGAGGACGTTCGGAGGTCGTGTTCCATCCCAGGCACCTTTAGCCTGGGGTGAGGTACTCGGATGGAGGTCTGGGGCCCGGTGTCCTTCACTGGGTTCCGCGAGGGATGGATCTCCTAGGGGGCAGCCCGGGAGTGGGCTCCCCGAATCCAGTGGCGTAAGGGACCGGAGGGGGTACTCGCCTGAAGACCTGGTGCACCATATTGCCAGTGACGGGTAAGCCTCCGGAGACCGCCCGGAGGGATATCTCCCTCGCCAAGGGACCGCAATACACTTTTAGAAGGAGAGAAGAAGAGTTCATTGTGTCTGGGCCTACTCGTATCCACACCCCCCTGTCTGTTCTACTCGTTGAGGGAGTCCAACTGACTGTGTTTTACTCTGATATTTGAAGAATAAAGGAGTGTTGGACTTTAATGGTGTGGGGCTCATTTTCTGGCAGACACTGTGCAAAAGGAGGAGGAGGCTCTGATGCAGAACACCGACCCGAAGGTAAAGAGGATCTTCTCACACCACACACACATCTGTGGTGGGAACTTGGCATGGTGACCCCGCACTCTCTCAACCAAGGTACCCCTAGACAAAAGCCAGAGACAGATGATGTGATATCAGGGAGAGAGAGTGGAGGCCGCTACATAAGGATCGTGTGCGTGTTCCTCGCTGGAGTCGCTGGAGATCATCCATCGCTGGAGATCGAGAATTGGATTACATCGCTGGAGATCGAGGATGGATTTATTGGATTACATCGCTGGAATCTCTTTTTTATTTTTAATTTTTTTATTTTTAATAAAGGACTTGTCCCAAGCCATCTCCTGTGGTTTTTACCATTTTGACACTTTTTTTGTGTGAAATGGTAGGTGTACAATGTACCCCTTACCAATTCACATAGGGGGGTCTCGGATCTGGAGGCCCCCTTTGTTAAAGGGGGCTTCCAGATTCCGATAAGCCCCCCGCCCGCAGACCCCCACAACCACCGGGCAAGGGTTGTGGGGATGAGGCCCTTGTCCCCATCAACATGGGGACATCCTCCCCATGTTGAGGGCATGTGGCCTGGTACGGTTCAGGAGGGGGGGCGCTCTCTCGTCCCCCCTCTTTTCCTGCGGCCTGCCAGGTTGCATGCTCGGATAATTGTCTGGTATGAATTTTTTGGGGGAACCCCACGCCATTTTTTTAAAAATTTTGGCGCACAGTTCCCCTTAAAATCCATACCAGACCTGAAGGGCCTGGTAATTGAATTTTGGGGGACCCCCACGCATTTTTTTTTTTTCAATGACTTTTATCTGTATTCCTGGGACCAGACAATTCATTATAGTTTTAAATTACTTTTTTTCCTTTAGAAATGTCATTTTGTGCAGAGACTGTTATAAACACGGGAAACATGCGCTAATTTATAGACACCCCCCAGGTACGAAATTTAAAGGAATTTTTCACTTATATTGTTTCGCTTTAAGAATGATTAAAATCACTGCTCCCAAAAAAACAGCCGTTTAAAAAAAAAAAATTGCATTGATACATGTCCCCTGGGGCAGGACCCAGGTCCCCAAACACTTTATATGACAATAACTTGCATATTAACCTTTAAAATTAGCACTTTTGATTTTTCATGTTCGTGTCCCATAGACTTTAACGGTGTTCACGTGTTCGAACAAATTTTTTGCCTGTTCGCATGTTCTGGATGTTCATGTTCTGGAGGCGAACCGAACCGGGGGGTGTTCGGCCCATCCCTATTAGTTAGTTATTATTAATTAATTACTAATTTCCAGATTTTTGAGATTTCGGATTTACGAATTTAGGATTTTTTTTTATTATTTTTTTTATTTTTATCAAAAAGGTGTTTATTGAACAAGTTCAAACAATTTCCCAATGTACAGACATTGTATTTGAATATAACAACATGTACAGTCCTCCCAGCATTCACCAGTACCATCTTATCCTTAAACTTGATAAGTTTACAACAAACTGACATGTACAGATTAATACTGATTCATCTGGTGTTATCCATCATTAACCCACAATGGTCCTCCTGCAGGGCATCGCAACAATCTGGACATCACCAATTCCCTGGGACTCAGTCCAGGCGTATCTAGCCATGGTGCCCATATCCTTTCAAATCTGCCAGGACTGCCCCTATGTTGGTAGATATATTTTTCCATAACCAAGGTATTTCCCATATGTGTTATCCAGGAGGCAACCGAGGGTGGGGAGACCAATTTCCAGCCCATCAGGATGAGCTTGCGCGCCTGGAACAATGCCCTGGAGAATGCTATTCTAGTCATCTCCTCCGGGACAGCATCCTCCAACACGCCCAATATGCAATGAATTGGATATATGGGAATGGTCGTCCGAAACACTTGATTAAGCATCTCAAGCACCTCGCTCCAGTACCTGTTGAGTTTTGGGCATCTCCAGAGTAGGTGGATGAGGTCACCCTGATTTCGCCCACATCTGCTACACAGGGAGTCTGGCCGCCTGCCCATCTTTTACAATCTAAGTGGGGTGTAATGCACCCTGAGTACTATGTACAGTTGGGAAACCTTTTGGGCCACGTTTAACGAGCAAGTAGTACTTGACTGCAGGACTTCCTCCCATTGGTCTCCCGTGAGTGGACCTACATCTTTCTCCCATAGGGACAGTGCCTTAGTGGGGTGGGCTTTTAAGTGGTGTGTCAATAGCATTTGGTAGCAATGTGAGATAATCCCTTTAGTTTCCGTGCTAGTCTGCAGCAAGTGAAAAATGGGGGTGCTTGACATAGCCCAGTGGGTAGCGTCTCCCTGCGCTCCCACCGCATGTTGGAGCTGGAGATAAGAGTAGTACATGGTAGAGGGTAGATTAAACATCGCTCGCAACTCAGGGAAGGACAACAGCCTGCCGCCCTGAAATATGTGTGATAGCAAAGTCACGCCGAAGGAGGGCCACCTGGGGCCCTGTTGCAATTTTGCCAGTTCGACATAGGAGAGGTTCCCCCATATCGGACTCTATTCAGTAAAGCCTGCCACCTCTTGTATCTGTCTACCCTTATTCCAGATTTTCTGGATTAAAGTAAAGGTGGGTGTCTGTTTATTTGATTTGTGGAACTTCTGAGCTTCCAAGCCCATCGGGACTGTCTCCGCTCCAGATCCAGTCAGCATCAATCACACCGAGGAACCGGCCAGATCCTGAGCCATGGATCCAATCAGATGCTGCATTTGGGCCGCAATGTAGTACAGCCAAGGATTGGGCACTGCCAATCCTCCACTGTCCTTAGGATTCTGCAGCTGTTCTAATTTAATTCTGGGGGGGGGCCTGTGTTCCATAGTAAACGTCTAAAGAGGGTGTTAAACGCCCAAAAGATTTTCAGGTGGATCACAACCGGAGAGTTGTGTAGAAAATATAGTAGCTGTGGCATCAGAATCATTTTTATTAAATTTGCCTTACCTTCCAGCGAAAGTTTAAGTTTGTTCCAGGTGTTGATTTTGTCCCTAAATCTAGAAACTAGGGGGTGTATGTTTAAAGGGCAATAGTCAACAAGTTTAGGTGTTATTTGTACTCCCAGGTATTTGAATGACGTCACCACCGGGATAGGACAGGAATCAGGCAGATCCACCGCCCGCTCCCCGTCCAGCACCATCAGTGCCCGAATTTAGGAATTTAGGTATTTTTGAATTTACGAATTTCGATCACAACAAATGACCCAAAAAATAAATAAAGAATGAAAGGAAAACAAAAACGAACAAATTACCCGAGCACGCAACCTGGCAGGCTCCCAGATCCCTCCCTCCATGTGAATGGGTATGGGGTACATTGTACCCCTCCCTACTCATTCACCAAAAAAAGTGTCAAAAAAGTAAAACTGACAGGAGAAAATTTTGGACAATTCCTTTATTTAAAAAGAAAAAGAAAAAGTGTCCTGCGATGTAAATACATCTTCAATCACAGCGCCGCTGGTGCCCTGTGTTTTTTACAGATAAGAGCAGGTTCACCCTAAGCACATCTGACAGACGTGAAAGGGTCTGGAGCAGCTGTAGAGAATGTTTTGCTGCCTGTAACATTGTTCAGCATGACCTGTTTGGTGGTGGGTCAGTGATGGTCTGGGGAGGCATATCCATGGAGGGATGCACAGACCTCTACAGACTAGACAATGGCACCCTGGACTGCCATTAGAAATGTCATTTTGCTGTGGTACTGTTATGAACATGGGAAATATGCGCAACTTTACAGGCAGACTAAGGAGACCCCCAGGCACAATATTTAAAGGAATATTTCATTTTTATTGTTTCACTTTAAGCATTATTAAAATCACTGCTCCTGAAAAAACGTCAGTTTTTAAAACTTTTTTTTCATTGATACATGTCCCCTGGGTTTTTCATGTTCGTGTCCCATAGACTTTAACAGTGTTCGCGTTCGCACAAATTTTTTGCCTGTATGCACGTTCTGCTGCGAACCGAATTGGGGAGTATTCGGCTCATCCCTATTGAGAACCACTGCTCTAGGAGAGCTGGACAGGGCAGTAGAAGGTCCTTAACCCATCAGAAGGACCAAGATCTGCTCCTTTTTGCAAGGAGGAACAGGATAAACACTGCCAGAGCCCTACAAAATGACCTCCAACAGGCTATTGGTGTAAATTGCCTCTGACCATACAATCAGAAACAGACATCATGAGGATGACCTGAGGGCCCGACATCCTCTAGTGGGCCCTGTGCTCACTACCCTGCACCATGGATGTCACGTACCTGCTAGGAGTCTGGAATGACGAGGTCGGTCTCCCTTGTATCTCCAACCCAAGCCCCACTGAAGGTGGAACAGATGGTGGCTAGGGTGAGGAGGAACACAAGTGCCTGCAGGTGTTGCGTGCAGAAATTGTAAGTGGAGTTGCAGGCTTGGAGGTGCAGGCAGAGCATCCGGTAAGGAGCTGGACCCAGGAAAGCTGATAGGATGGATAGCCAGCACAGGCACTCGGAGACAGCGTTGAGCCAAACAGGAGAAAGAAGCAGGGTCACAATGATAGCCGGGTTCGGTAACAGGCGGGCAGTGAGGTAACAAGGCATAGGCAGGAGCAAGGTCAGATGGGAAGCCAAGATCAGGAACCAGTAATCAGAGTAATCAGAGTCCAAAAGCTGGGTCAAGGAAAGCCAAGGTTCAGCAAAAGGAATCAGGCCAGGTTTAACAGAGTTCAGATTATCAGGACACAGCTGAAGACCAGTCAGCACTTGTCAGAAGTCAGGACATCCTTTAAATAGGCCGTCTGGTGCCAATTGTGGCTAGGGGCGCGCTCCTGCGCATGCACGCCGTGCGATGCGCGCGCACATGCACATTGGCGCGCGTGAGAATTTCCTGTTGCCCGCGCGTGTGCGCATGCGCACGTGTGCGTGCCGGGTGTATTCTAACAGTCCTCTTATAATGGAGCTTGATTGACATTTGTCATTAAACACCAGAATTGGCAGGTCCGCCACTGGTGCCCTGTGTTTTTTTTACAGATGAGAGCAGGTTCACCCTGAGCACGTCTGACAGACGTGAAGGGGTCTGGAGCAGCTGTAGAGAATGTTTTGCTGCCTGTAACATTGTTCAGCATGACCTGTTTGGTGGTGGGTCAGTGATGGTCTGGGGAGGCATATCCATGGAGGGACGCACAGACCTCTACAGACTAGACAATGGCACCCTGACTGCCATTAGGTATCGGGATGAAATCCCTGGACCCATTGTCAGACCCTATGCTGGTGCAGTGGGTCCTGTGTTCCTCCTGGACAATGCCCGGCCTCGTGTGGCGAGAGTTTTCAGCCAGTTCCTGGAGGATGAAGGAATTGATACCACTGAATGGCCCCCACATTTGCTTGACCTAAATCCAATAGAACACCTCTGGGACATTATGTTTCAGTCAATCCGCCGCCGCCGGGTTGCACCACAGTCTGTTCAGGAGCTCAGTGATGCCCTGGTCCAGACCTAAGAGGAAATACCCGTCGGACACCATTCGTCATCTCATTAGGAGGATGCCTCGATCTTTTCAGGCATGCATACAAGCACGTAGGAGCCATACAAACTACTGAGGACCATTTTGAGATGCTGCAATAAAATTTCAGCAAAATGAATTAGCCTACTGCATCATTTTTTCACTTTGATTTTCAGGGTGTCTTTGAATTCAGCCCTCTGTAGGTTGATCATTTTCATTTCCATCAAACGTTGTGGCATCCTTTCCTTCCTAACACATTATCCAGTCCATATCAGTATAGATATTCAGCATAATATTTTTCCCCATTGAGATCTGATGTGTTTTCAAAGTGTTTCTTAAATTTTTTGTAGCAGTGTATATACTGTATACACACACACACAGATGCACACTCTTATAAATAAAATGTATTAAAACATGGACATGTGCCGTGGTGTTACGCAATGCTTCCCACATGTGTCAAGCGACACCCCCTCATAGGTCCCACAACGCGAACGTGCGCCAAACTTCTACATCGGTCCGCAATCTCTTCTAATAATTCACCCCTGGCTCCTATTCTAGGTAACCCACAGTTCCTGCCTGGACTTGAAGATGTAATCTTTCAGAACCTTATCAAGTCAGGCCACTACCAAGCTTCCCACTTTCGAATAATGGGCAGATGGGTGTCCTTGACTGAACTTATAGACCCTGCAGGACCTTTCCGATTAGACTTTCTGAGAGCGCTTTAACTAGGCCATTTTCTGACCACCCTACCACATCCTAGAGACCCTAGCCAGCTGCTCACAGCCTTTGAGGCATACTGCTCAGACACGGGAGTTTTACCACACACGTTATCACTCATGTACAGCCTGTTGAATACTCCCCCAGATGACTTCCAGCCCCTAGGTCTGGCCGGGTGGGAACGAGACTTAAACCGCAGCTTCAACCCAAGACAGCGACTCCAAATTCTCCACTTCACACACAAATCTTCCAACTGTACAAAAGCGCAGGAGACCAATTTTAAAATCCTGTCCAGATGGTATAGGACCCCGACACAATTACACAAATATTTTCCCGCAACCTCAGACCTTTGTTGGAGATGCCAGGAAGATCGAGGAACTATCCTTCACATCTTCTGGTCATGTCCCAAGCTCGAAAACTTCTGGAGGACAATACATCAGATCATGCAAAAGTTTACGGAGCGTCCTATTCCAGACGATCCGGCTTTCTTTCTCCTGCATGCTTCCGTGGCCCCGGCGAAAGTCTTTAAGAAATCCGTACTCTGCCACCTCCTTGACGCTGCTAAAGCCTGCATCCCCACACCCACCGTCTATTGACCTGTGGCTTAGAAAAGTCGCAGACATAAACAAGATGGAAGACCTTATACTCATGGCCAGACATCAATGAGACAAATACTCCAAAACCTGGACCCTGTGTCTGTGTTGTTTCCCAGGAGGGTCAGGCCCTCCTGGGAAACAACACAGACACCTGAATCCCAAGACATTCCTCCTCCGGTTTCACTACTGTGCAACGCCTGTCCCCATTCAGACTGCACCAGGCTAAACCCTGGACACTCTGTATATCCACGTTCATGGTCCCCCCCACCCCCCCTCCTTTCCCTTTACCTCTGATTCTTACTTCCTCTAAACTCTATGATCTGTAATCTACACAGGGGCGGATCCAGGGGGGGCAACGTGGCAATTGCCCCCCCCCCCGAGAATGCGGGTGAGAGAGTGGGCGACTTCCCGGGAGGCTCCGTGGACGGCTCCGCGGGTGAGAAAACGGGCAGCTTCCCGGGTGGCTCAGCGGGTGAGAGAGCGGGCGGCTTCCCCAGCGGCTCTGCGGGTGAGCAAGCGGGTGGCTTCCCCGGCGGCTCCGCGGGCTGTCAGGTGGCTCGGTAGGTGAGAGAGCAGGTAAACAGCTGGGCGGCTCGTGGGTGAGTGGTGGCTGGCCAATCAGTGAGCCGGCGGGACGGGGAGCAGAGAGATAACATCATCTCTCTCCGCCCGGTGCCCTCCCTGCAGTGCAGTTCTGCCCTCACTGTGCAGGTAGCCGCGGGAAGCAGAGAGATGACATCATCTCTCTGCTGCCTGACTGATCTGCTGCCTGACTCTGAGACATAGGAAAGTGACACAGCAAGTCACAATCTGCAACATGTGGCAGGCAACCTGGCAAGTGACAACCTGTGACGTGGCAAGTGACAATCCGTAATGTGGCAAGTGACAATCCATGATGTGGCAGGTGATGTGGCAAGTGACAATCTGTGATGTGGCAAGTGACAATCCGTAATGTGTGGCAGGTGATGTGGCAAGTGACAATCCGTAATGTGGCAAGTGACAATCCGTAATATGTGGCAGGTGATGTGGCAAGTGACAATCTGTAATTGGAAAAAAGAGTAAAACTGCGCTAAATATATTGATAGAGAAAAGACACCAAGTGTTCTCACTGGTGACTCAATGGGAGCTGCGATTAAGATGTAAACCACCATACATAATAGAAAAATAGGAAAAGAGAAAAATCGCGCTAACCCGTGTCATAGGCTCCGTAAGGAGTCTGTAAATAATTTGAATCTGTAATTGTTTAAAAAAGAACAGAACATAAGATTTAAAATAAATTAAATAAACACCCAAAAAAAAACAAAAAAAAAACAATAAATTATAAAAGTGTACTGTGATGTAACTTCAAAATATAAAGTCCATAAATAATATAAAGTCCATAAAATAAATCTCTTAGATAAAGTCCGTTATGAAACACCAGTGCTCCGTGTAAAAAATCATACGAAGTGAATAATTGCATCCAATTTTGTGATCTTCCACCACCAAACAACAGAAATTTCTCCTTACCAGCTACAATTGACCCCCCATGACAGAGGATCAATAAATGCAGAGATTAAGCAGTTCCTCCCACAGGTCAGCACAGCAATTGGGACTCCTAAATCACCAATCCCCGATGGACATCCGTGGACACAGGTAGTATGTAAAAGATAGACACACTCCACATAGCGCATTACCGTTAAAAAAATTTATTCTTTAAAATAAAGTTTGCACTTACATTAATGCAGTTTTAAAATAGCCCATTCAGTCTGGTGTGCCGGCCGCTGCACATTCATCAGACACCCGTCCCGTCCTTCTCGGAAGCGTTTGAGGTGACGTCAGTGCGTCGCTCCGCCCTACGTCCGTTTCGCAAAAACTTGCTTCTTCCAGGGGCACGGGCGGCGCACTGCGTCACCTCGCTTTATAGTGCATAACAACCAAGCCTCGTTTTAGGTCCAAACCATCGATCGGACATGCGCGGTCTCACTAGGTGTCACTGTAATGTAGACACCGGCTGCGTACGCTAGTCTGGTTGGCTGCACTGTTCACCACCCTATTGGCTGCTAGCTGCATACCAGAATCTGATTTGCTACGCTAGTTTGTTATTACTGGTATACTTGGGCCTGTTGATTTCAATATATACTGGGCATCCCCGTTGACATCTATACTACTGGCATGGTGCCCGTATTCACAGACTCACATGCCTAGCATAGGGTGGGGGACAAGCCCAAATATAAATAACTGAACTCATTTAAGCCCTATAGCCACATTCCCGATGAGCCGTAAACGTGACTAATTCTGACCACAGGGGCCACCGTCAGGTCACGATTAGTGACCCCTAGTGGACATCGGTCTAGCTGTTCCCCAGATGCAAGGACAAAACAACTGAAATGTCGGTCCATGCACCGGGGAGCAGCACACCCTACAGCCACACTCCTGATAAACCGGAAGTGCGACTCTTCTGACCACAGGGGCCACCCTCGGATCACAAGCGGTGACCCCTAGTGGACATTAGTTTAATTATTCTCCAGATGCAAGGACAAGGCAGCTGAGGTGCCAGTCCATGCACCGGGAGATAACACAGCTCAACCTCGAGCTGGGGACTTGGTATCTAGCCAAACCTGATTTTGATTGTACAAATTTTAAATTTATTATTAAAATTGATATAAAAATCTAAATGTGAATATAAAGCCAATGGGAGTGTGGACCATGAATTCCTACACCCCTGGGGGCTCAATCGGGCTGAGATAACCTAAGGCTGGGCCTATATAGTCCAACCATGGAGATCCCAAACCCAAAGGGGAACACAAGAAACCCCCTGAGTCCTAGCCTGCTCACTATATCTCTTCTTTTTGGGTAATAACATGCTACACATGTATTCCCAAACAATGTGCCTGAGTCGCAGAGGGAATCCTATAGTTAAATTCCTTTCCAACCTCCCATAGCTCCTGACTCAAGTCATGGGAAGGTATACACTACCCTATCCACTGAGGGATAAGAAGGGAGGGGAGGAGTGAGATCCAAAGGATTTAACGCACAAGGAGATCAAAGTACCAAAACAACCGGCCCCTAGTGTTCAGGGCCTACGTTGATGGTACCAGGCTCCTCAGGCCCCCAATCAGACCGCCATTATGGAGAAGTATGTCAGTATCCCTTAAATCATCGCTGTGGGCACCCAATGTGGGCCCCACTCTGTTGATGAAAAAGGAAAACGCATACAGAATAGACTATTGCTGTAAACAAAAACCTATTTAATTGTGTTTAAATATACAAATTAATTAAACAACCAAGTAAATGAACTTGGTTATATAAACAATAATAAATATAACAAAAATAGTCCGTGTATGTGAAGTGAACACACAAAAGGAGGCTCGATCGATATCTTCTGGCCACAACGTCACACCATATGGGATAATAAAATCCCTACACAATGTTGACAAAACCATATACAAATTAACAAACTCTATGGTGCAAACCATAAACATTACATTAATAACACAAATTATATGTTAATACACCAACCACCAAATAATAGTCTATACCTTCAGGAATTGTTAATAAATGCGTTTACGTCAGTATCGACGTTCAACCCAAAGGGAACATATGTCTTTAGTTTATGTATCCAGGACATTTCCTGTTTGGAAATCTCCCGCACCAAAGAGCTCCCCCTCCAGTGGGGCTTGTATTTATCTATCCCCATATATAAGGTGTTCGACGGGTCTCTTTGGTGTACCTCATCATAATGTCTAGAGACAGAATGTTTGGGGAACCCTGCTTTAATATTGCTGATATGCTCATTTAATCTTACTTTTAGGGCCCTTTTTGTCCTCCCGACATATTGCAGCCCGCAAGGACATTGAATGAGGTATACCACCCCCTCTGTGGCACAGGTGATAAACGATTCCACCTCAAACGCCCTAGATGTACTTGTAGATGTGAAGCTGCAAATCTTTCTCTCTTTGCACCTATTCATGGAGCAAACTCTACACGTCTTACAGCGATAGTAACCCGTGAGGTTTTGAAAGAAGCATCTATTGGCCTTAGGGGGATCAGAAACACTGGGAGCGACCCTATTGCCAAGTGATGAGACCCCCCTAAAGATGATCTGGGGCTTAGCCGGCAATATGTCTTTCAAGACCTGATCGCTTTCCAAAATATGCCAGTGCTTCTGTATGAGTTGTTTCACCTTACGATGTTGTAGAGAGTATGTTGTAATAAAAGGCACAGAGATCTTTTTGGTCACGGTCTGATATGATTTTTCTGCCAAAAGAGAAGATCTGTCTACTTCTCTAACCTCATTCACCGTCTGAGCCAATATTTGAGAGTCGTAGCCCTTTTCCACAAATCTAGCTGACAACATAGATGCTTGAGAATTAGGTTATCTCAGCCCGATTGAGCCCCCAGGGGTGTAGGAATTCATGGTCCACACTCCCATTGGCTTTATATTCACATTTAGATTTTTATATCAATTTTAATAATAAATTTAAAATTTGTACAATCAAAATCAGGTTTGGCTAGATACCAAGTCCCCAGCTCGAGGTTGAGCTGTGTTATCTCCCGGTGCATGGACTGGCACCTCAGCTGCCTTGTCCTTGCATCTGGAGAATAATTAAACTAATGTCCACTAGGGGTCACCGCTTGTGATCCGAGGGTGGCCCCTGTGGTCAGAAGAGTCGCACTTCCGGTTTATCAGGAGTGTGGCTGTAGGGTGTGCTGCTCCCCGGTGCATGGACCGACATTTCAGTTGTTTTGTCCTTGCATCTGGGGAACAGCTAGACCGATGTCCACTAGGGGTCACTAATCGTGACCTGACGGTGGCCCCTGTGGTCAGAATTAGTCACGTTTCCGGCTCATCGGGAATGTGGCTATAGGGCTTAAATGAGTTCAGTTATTTATATTTGGGCTTGTCCCCCACCCTATGCTAGGCATGTGAGTCTGTGAATACGGGCACCATGCTAGTAGTATAGATGTCAACGGGGATGCCCAGTATATATTGAAATCAACAGGCCCAAGTATACCAGTAATAACAAACTAGCGTAGCAAATCAGATTCTGGTATGCAGCTAGCAGCCAATAGGGTGGTGAACAGTGCAGCCAACCAGACTAGCGTACGCGGCCGGTGTCTACATTACAGTGACACCTAGTGAGACCGCGCATGTCCGATCGATGGTTTGGACCTAAAACGAGGCTTGGTTGTTCTGCACTATAAAGCGAGGTGACGCAGTGCGCCGCCCGTGCCCCTGGAAGAAGCAAGTTTTTGCGAAACGGACGTAGGGCGGAGCGACGCACTGACGTCACCTCAAACGCTTCCGAGAAGGACAGGACGGGTGTCTGATGAATGTGCAGCGGCCGGCACACCAGACTGAATGGGCTATTTTAAAACTGCATTAATGTAAGTGCAAACTTTATTTTAAAGAATACATTTTTTTAACGGTAATGCGCTATGTGGAGTGTGTCTATCTTTTACATACTACCTGTGTCCACGGATGTCCATCGGGGATTGGTGATTTAGGAGTCCCAATTGCTGTGCTGACCTGTGGGAGGAACTGCTTAATCTCTGCATTTATTGATCCTCTGTCATGGGGGGTCAATTGTAGCTGGTAAGGAGAAATTTCTGTTGTTTGGTGGTGGAAGATCACAAAATTGGATGCAATTATTCACTTCGTATGATTTTTTACACGGAGCACTGGTGTTTCATAACGGACTTTATCTAAGAGATTTATTTTATGGACTTTATATTATTTATGGACTTTATATTTTGAAGTTATATCACAGTACACTTTTATAATTTATTGTTTTTTTTTTTTTTTTTTTGGGTGTTTATTTAATTTATTTTAAATCTTATGTTCTGTTCTTTTTTAAACAATTACAGATTCAAATTATTTACAGACTCCTTACGGAGCCTATGACACGGGTTAGCGCGATTTTTCTCTTTTCCTAAGTGACAATCTGTAATGTGGCAAGTGACAATCCGTAACGTGTGGCAGGTGATGTGGCAAGTGACAATCCGTAATGTGGCAAGTGACAATCCGTAATGTGGCAAGTGACAATACGTGATGTGGCAAGTGACAATCCGTAACGTGGCAAGTGACAATCCGTGGCAAGTGATAATCCGTGATGTGGCAAGTGACAATCCGCAACATGTGGCAAGTGACAATCCGTGACGTGGCAAGTGACAATCCGTAACATGTGGCAGGCGACGTAGCAAGTGACAATCCGTCACGTGACAAGTGACAATCCGCAATGTGTAGCAGGTGACAATCTGCATCTGGTGGCAGGCGACGTGGCAAGTGGCAATCCGCAATGTGTGGCAGGTGATGTGGCAAGTGACAAGGCAAGTGACAATCCGTGACGTGGCAAGTGACAATCCGTAACGTGTGGCAGGTGATGTGGCAAGTGACAATCCGCAACGTGTGGCAGGTGACAATCTGCATCTGGTGGCAGGCGACGTGTAAAGTGGCAATCCGCAATGCGTGGCAGGTGATGTGGCAAGTGACACACTAGGGGCTCCCACTGATTCTGCATTATGGTGAGTTGAACTATTACATTTTATATGTAATAATAGAGATAATGCGCTTCAATCATGCTGACACCATAACAACCATGGTGTCGTGATGATTGAAGCTCTAACACTAGCCCTTTCCCCGATAAATTGCCCCCAAAAAACGTTTTCTGGCAGTGCCCCTCCCGAGACTAAACTCTGGATCCGCCCCTGAATTTACAGATGTCTATATCTATCCTTACTATTTTCTAACAAAATGTATAAAGGAAAACGGGAGAGACGAGACCCGTGGGAAAAGTGTTTTGGCTCAACTATTGTGTAAACAACCATTCTCCTATGGGCAATGGTATTTGTGACATAATCAACTAGGTGAAAGTTGTAGCCAGTACGGATTGATATGCCAGAATCCCTGGAGATATACTCGTTCAATATTTTTAGATCCCCCTTTTTCTTGGAGGGGGATATGCACACTGTTGTGACATGTTGCATCGTATGTCTTCATGTACTATGTTGTTTGTATTACTCTTTCTTATGTTGACCCTGTGGGTCTTGTCTTTTCTGGACTGTATAAATAAAAAATTTGAAAAAATAAATAAAATAAAAACATGGACATGTAGGGCAATGAACAGTGTATGTTGTCAGTCGTTTTTTAATATTACATTTTTTATAATTTTCTACACTTTTTTTTTTTTTTAGGAGCCCCATTGGGGGGCATTGGTCAAAAATCATGTAGCATAACATGTGAAAATCACTCCCCTATTGTGTCAGGGCCTGGAGTTGAACCCAGAACCTTTGCTATATTAGGCAACATCTCTTCTTGCTGAGCCACCTGGAATGCTGGGCAATTCATTGAATCATCCTTCCTTGAACCTTGTTTGTTTTGAACCTTGAACTCTTTGCTCCTCCCATTAACTTCCTGATTTAAGCCATGTCTCTGCACTTCCTGTTTGCCAGACTATTGTGCTGTTACCAGCCAGTATATTGCATTTGTCTTTCCTGCTGCTGTCCATATCTTTTCTACCACTCATTACTCATACCTCCCAACCCGCACGGATTCTGTGGGATTTTTTTTCCCACATAGACACCTCTTTCCCACAGTCCCACGATAAGGCAAGCTTTCCCGCACAGGAAGAGGAGGCAGCACGGGAGGAGGTCAGACAATATCGGTGGCATCCCCTCTGTAATGTCGGGCAACATCGGCACTATATCCAGCGGCAACACCCCCCCCCCGCTCAACAACTTAGATGGCAAGAGGAAAAATCGCTGTGTCCCGCGGTAGCACCCTACCCCCCGCTCAACAACAAGTTAGATGTCATGAAAAAATAAATTGCTGTCCTGCGGTAGCACAAACCCCCCCCCCCCAACAACAAGTTTGATGTCCTGCAAAAAAAATAATCTATCCCGCGGTTCACCCCCCCCCCCACCCTCTCAACAACTTCAGTGAGACAGGTAATGTCCCGCAGTGGAACTTTTAAATGTTGGGAGGTATGTCATTACTGACCCATGGCTTCTTCCTCGACTATGCTTCCGTTTAGTCCCAACCTGCAAATACTACTTGTTACTGACCTTTGGCTTGATTACTGACTATGCTTCTGTTTGATCCTTACCTGCTATATCTACTACTGGACCCTGGGTTGCTCAATTCCTAAGTGGGCTATCCTGAGGATCGCGCCCTAGTACTAACACGCAGCTAAACCCATCTCCACCATCAGGAGCTCTGGTGAACACTGGCTAGTACTTAAACTCCTCACCTCAGGTAAGCCCACGTCCTCTGCCAGGGTGACCTGCTTGTATACCAATCCTGCTGTCGGTGGTGGTGGAGTCCCCCTACTGCTATAGCTACTGGCCTCTGAGCCTGACCCCAGTACGTGACAGTCTGTCAAAATTTTACTATAAAGGATGTCTAGAAACAGGAAAACAGGACAGATGTTCCTGGCAGGTAGTGATAATCCACGGTTGGTGAACTACAAACAAGTTTCAGTGCCGACTGAACCCAACTGAATTCAATCAGAGCTGAATCTGTCAAACTAAAAATGCCCATTTTCTGGGCTAGTAGCCAGGAAGGGGGTAAAAAAAAAAAAATAGCACAGCATGGCACTGCCCTAGGGAACATGTACCAATACCAAAAAAAAAATTGTAAAAATTCCATACAGCTGGGAGCAGTGGTTTTTAAAGGCACTGACACAATTGCTGGAAAATTACATCTCCCTCTTAATTTCTTTTTTTAAAAGAAAGAATGGCACACAGAAATCAAAGGTCCCTAAAAATACATGGCAGACCCCTGAGGGTCTGTTAAGTATTGCAAGGGACCTTTGGATGGGTCTGGGTGCTGTTTTTTCCGTCAATGAAGTTTTATTTGCCAACAATTTAATTTATTATTTTATTAATTTTAATTGTGTAATTTCTTGCTTGTAAATGTCACTTTTGCTGTAGCACATCTTACAGGAAGAATAAAGAAAATTGTAGGTAGAGTCTCCCTAAAATACCTACCAGATCCTTTGAGTCTGGTATGGATTTTAAGGCGAACTCCAAGCAAAAAAAAAAAGTGTGAGGTCCCCCTAATAGGGTTGCCACCCGGACAGTTCGGGTTTAGAATCATGCGTCCGGGTTTCAGACTGCCTGAAACCCGGACACATTATTTAGACTGGACTATGGCTTCCCAGCAGGGTTGCTGGCTGCAGTTGTCTAAGCTGAGAGTGTCTGTTACACTCTCTTTCATGCTGCCTAAAGCTAACACTAACAACCCCCTCCCCAAAGACACACACAGACAGGAGAGGAGAGAGGGTTCGATATGCACCTCTTCCTCCTGCCCCTACCCCTCTGTGTCTGTCCACACTCCAATCCCCAGGGCTTTGCCTCAGAAAAGGAAAGTGGGAGCTGGAAATTTGAAGTCCAGCAGTCTCAGATACATCTGGATGAGAGGTGCTGACTGCCAAGCAAGGGGTGAGTGAGCTCACCATCCATCCCTGTCTGTGACTGAAGTCTCCCCCCTCCCCCTTCTCTCTACTGCCTTTGAGTACACTAAGGTAAATCAGGGTTCTCAGAGCACCCCTTACATCAGAGTTCCCCTGTACACCAGAGGCCACAGTGTTCCACCTTACACAGAGTCCTCTCCGTACATCAGAGTTCTCAATGATCCCCCTTAAAACAGGGTTTCCAGAGTATCCTTTATGTTAGTGTCCCCAGAGTTCTCCCTTACATCAGAGTCTGAAGAGTCCCCCCCCCCCCCTTACAGTGAAAGGGAACTCTGCGAGTGCAGATGTGAAAGGGGAACTCTGTGGACTCTGATAAACTTTGTGTAGCACTTACCCCCATTTAAGGGAACTACTGGCTCAGACTACCCTTAAATTTAAGCATAGTGCTCCAAATATTTGGGGGGGGTGCTACACACACCCCCCTCCTAGAAAAGACACTGTCCCAGTGGCTGGAGAAATCAAAATCCTTCAATCCTCAAGGCTGTTGATTAACTATATATATATATAAAAAAAAATTACTTGGTACCTGAACCAAAAAATGTTTTTGGGAAGGGGAAAGAAAAGAAGAAAGAAAGCACACAAAATAACATTACAATCTCCAGATATGACATTTCAGTTTCATGTTCAAAAATACACACCACCCATTACTGACTATCTATCCCACCCCATTCTCCAGTGGTCTTGATAGTAGCTCTGGTACCTGCAAGAAAACACAGACAATATGCATGGAAAATGCAAACATCCTAACCACTATTCACATTCTATTTTACAAAGAAGCAGACTGTTTCCCCGAGAGGAAGCAGTTCCCTTCTAATAAAGTTTTTAATGCTAAGCCTAGCATAAAAGTTTTTCTAATCTTAAGTGCCATATTAACATTGAAGTCTCTTTATTCCTGCAGACCACTGCCACCTAGTGTTGGCAGAGTCTCAACGTCCTTTACTGGTTACGCAGGGGTTTGCAACACAACACCCCACTGTTGACCACAGCGTTTTCTTACCATAACATCCTAACTGACTAACCCAAAGTTCACTCAGAGAAAAAATTGTCCTTTCCGGAGAGAACAAAAACAAAGCATGCTCTCCGTCTTTTCCTCCTTAGGAGCAAACATCCTTTTTTTTTATAGATGACAAATTCATCTTGATCCAAGGTATGGTCACCCGTGAAGGGATAGGAAATAAAATGGCACAGTCAAGCTCCTATCTAAAAAGTGTCACAGGTAAAAGCTTGGATCCTGAAGGGTAACCGATTTCCACTGCTTGTCCAGGGTTGTTATAAAGTATGTCACGTCATCTCTTCCTCGGCGGCAACACCTGAACCGGTCAGTCATGGCAGCTGAGTGGTCAAAGTTCCTGTACGGCTTGGGCACTTGAAGATAGTCCCAGATGTTCACGGCAGGCCTCAATTTCAAACATTAGTTCCTTGGGTACGTAGGGGAACTCCAAGCCTTATTTATTAGCCACTCTCTTCATAAGGATCCGCTGCAGGCGAGCAAGTTTAGGCAGAGTTGCAGGGGCTCCCGGTTCAGGCATCACATAAGAATCCGGGGACCTCCGGACCAAAACCGTAACAGGCTCCGGCAAAAGTCTTTCATTTGGCACAGGTGCAGCCTTCTCTGTTAAAGCGGGGACTTCCACCCGGGCTGTGGTATCCCCAGAGCTCATGGGTGATCCCTCTTGAAGGCTGCGGGTTGAGACAACATTTTCCTCCTGTCCCATCCCTTTGTGAGGAATATCTCGTCTATCTCCACATCATCCCCCACATCGGATGATGAGTCAATATCCGAGGAATCCACCTCTTCAGTGGGCAGGTAATTCCTTGCATCAACAGTCACTTTCCCCCCAGCCTCCTTACCGTCCCCTGACGTGGACTTCTCGAGCATCTTCCTGCTTTTGAAGTCCGGTTCCGGCTGGCGCTGGGGTAGGCTTCGACCGCGACCGCGGGAGGCCTTGACATATCCCACCTTCTGTTTTGCTGGCGGGATGAAAACTTCAGTAGTGGCGGAGGCAGCGTCCACTGCGGTGTCCGCCGATGGCTCTGCAGCGGCAGAGGCATCTTCTCCGGTTACATCCGTGGCAGCCGATGTGATGCGCGTGGGTTTGGCTGTAAGGGTGTAGGCGACTTCTTCCGAAGTAACGGCGCCTGTAACCCAATTGACACGGTAGGCTCGGGGCGATTCAGTGGGCTGGTCCACCTCGAACAGGAACTCCCCACAGGACAAACATCGTCTGAACGGGCGCAGCTGTACAGCCAGTCCATCGCATTTAGGGCAGAGCATGCCCAGGGCCTCCGCATCTCGACATGTGTATAATGCGAAGCGGCCCCCGGGGCTTAAGCCGGATCCTTGTATTCGTAAGCGGGGCTGCAAGTGGAGCAATGTCCACAGTAGTAGGCACTGGGAACATCCGGGGTCCCGATAGGGTTGAAGTCCATGGAAAAGCAGACATGTTGCTCCTCTCACTTGATCCAAACTTTCTGTCCCTTGGCGCCAATGCGCCCACGTGTACCACGCAGGTGTCGGGAACTCCTCCCCTTTTTCCCTTCCTGCACGTAGCTCGTGGGTTTTCTTCCTTTGGATCCGCCCACGAACTATGCAGTTAGAAAAAGAACAGTTTTGTGCCCCTTAACCCTTTCTTCTTGTTCAAAGTACAGTAACACAGTCCAACTTCCTCAATGGCTGTGTCAGAGATTGATAATTGACCAGACTGTGTGACTTCATAATAGGAAACCAAACGGGTGTAGGTGAAAATATACAATTTATTATGGTGAGTGACCAACAAACAACCACCTCAAACGGAACACAGTGCAATGAATAAACAATATATACAAATAAGGGAGATACCGGAATCGTAGTAAAAGCCAGGCCGAAGTCATACACAAGGGGATCAAGCAGATGGGTATGGATGGGAGGAAGCAGGAACAGGGAGGGGACGGATGGATAGGCTGCAGAGCAGGGATCCAGGTAACAGAAGGGAAAGCTGCAGGATGGGCACAAGGTAAGGATCAGGTTAAACAGGATGCGGGTTCAAGGTAGGGATCGGGTCGGATCAGATCAGGCAGGGTGCAGGTTAGGATAAGATACAGGCTAAAGTCCAGGTCACAGGTCCAGGGGGTCAGGAAGAGAGATACCAGGGCAAGGAGTGTTTGCAATTGCCGGGTATATAAGGAAGTCCAGTGATTGAGCTTCAGGTCACAGCTGACCACAGGAAGTGCTGCCTGCCCCATACTGCCAGAATACACCCGCTGGTGGATGCCGGTACTGCAGTCCACGTATCATGTGTTACCACCAGCAGGTGAGATCCTCCAACAAAGATATTGGCTGCAGGAGGACACCTGCTGGCAGACACTAGCACTGCAGTCCAAAGGACCAACAGCACCACCAGCGGGTGAAGCCTTTCCTGACAGGCTGCCTCTTCCAAAGAAAGAAAATAATCCAATTGCGAGAGGTAGCTGCGAATCCTGGACTCGAGACCCCATGTGTAGCACTCACCCCCATTTAAGGGACCGGCTGGTTTTGTTGGGTCCGGCAAACTACCTCCAAGGCTTCCGCTGTCAGGGCATAGAAAAGTCTCCAGAAATGCCAATGTCCACACAGATGTAAAATCCAAACAATAATGCCACGTACACACGATCGATTTTCTCGACGGTGAAAACACCGTTGAGAAAATCGATGGGAAAAACGAGGAACGGCTTGTTTCCCTGCACACGGCCGTTTTTCCCGTCATTTTTCCTCTTGGTCGAGAAAAACTACCGCATGTAGGCTCCCCAGCAGTGTTTCCCTATGGGAAAACTGCCGCGGAAAAAAATGCTGTGAATCACGACGAGAAAAATTAGAGCATGTTCTAATTTTTCTTGTCGTGATTAATGCCGTTTTTCTCGTCGGGAAAAATGACCAAAAGCCCACACACGGTTGTTTTTCTCGTCAAAGAGAAAAAATGAAATTTTTCCCGACGAGAAAAATGGTCGTGTGTACGCGGCATAAGGCTTTATTTACTTTGCTGAGGGAACTTTAGAGGAAAGTAGAAAACAGGAGAAGAACAGGGGAAGGTTCAGGCACGCAGCACTAAAGTCACAATCGTCGCCACTCAAGCCTGAGTGGGTATTGCTCACCCGGATAGTCCCGCTCAGTGGTCCTAGCAGCTTTTTTCTAAATAACTAGGGATACGATCAGGAATCCTCTGCCACAGGATTATTAAAAGTCCCGAACCTCCCGGCCAAGCAATAGAGAGAGAACCTTTATGCCAGATCGGCGTATTGCAGGGCTTGTAATGATGGATCCCTCCTTAGGTGAGTCCCAGACCTCCTCCCGAGACAGCAGTACCGTCGCTAATCTCCTCTGGGGCAGATCCTCCCCTGGTCTCCTTCCCTAAGCGTGGGCTTCCTGCCGGTGGGTAGCTCAGGATCCCTTCCGAAGGTATAGGCCCCAGCCAGCAGAGCTGGGCCTACCAGGCAGCGATGTAGCCTCGGGCTGAAGGTGCCTGGGGCCAGAACACACATGCACCCCATGCCATACGGGCCACGAGGCGCACGCACAGGACCCCAATCAATGGCGTCTGCCCCTTATGTACCCCCTCCCAGCATGCACAGCAAGCTAACCATGCCCACTGCACGGCTGCCGAGAAAGGACACCCAAGGCGTTGTGATACCCCCTGTAGTTCAACCTATGCCGGTGGTGACAGTGTCACCTACAGGCAAACAGGGAACATTACTGCCAGGCAGCATCACACCCAGAGCAGAAGCAAATTTAGAACATTCAATTGGTCTGAGCCCAACTACTGACTCAGACTACCCTTAAATTTAAGCATAGCGCCCCAAACACTTGGGGGGGGGGGCGCTACATTCATATGATTAGAAATGTTATTTATTAGTGTAGCGATACCTCCAACTAAGAAGGCCGCAGATTTAGTTTGGGCCCTGATGGCAGCTCCGCTAACTCCTGGCAATAGGCTCTACCCCCTACTGGCACAGCTAGTATTGACAGTAATTGTATATCTTATACTTTATGAATAAGTGAGCATTGAGACAATACTAAATTTAAATAAGTATAAGGTTTTACTTAAGCTCTTGGTAAGAAAGATATAACAGTAATCACAGTTTACAGAATAATCAATGGTAATGCAGAGCCCTGCAACGCTAACACACTAAAGAGCTGACATGCAACAAGTACGCCACACGGGCGACCGTTAGTAAAGTGCCCTATGGCGCAGTAACCCAAAACACATTAGAAACCCCACCAGGCCTGGTTTCTGAGATCTATAACTTAGTCCTTTTTCTTCACCGGGAGATCTTTAACGGTGGTGCACCTTAACAGAGTACAAACTTTGTAATCCAATGGGGTATGTAAAGATGGGTAGGAACTTGGCTATACGAACTGTAAGTTCAGCTATGGTACGGCTCTTCAATAAGGGTATCAGAAACAACTGGTGGGCCACGACAGTCTATAGGCCTATATGTAGTAACAGTATATCGTTTGGGCGTATGCCCTCTCACCCGCCCGGACTACGGTCCCAGTCCGGGAAACTTCCACTGACTGTGTCACACACACACTCAGTCTCTCCAGCGATCGGGTCCCCGATCCAACAAGGCTGTAGCTGAGCAAAGTCAGATGCCACCCAGGCTCGCAGAGGGGGTGGAAGGCTCTTTGGTGCTGAGCAAGGCCTCAGGCTTCAGGCCTTGCACTCCGACACATCCGCACAGGAGGATCAGTCTGTGTAGTCTCGTGTCCCAAAGAGGCCGAGCCCAGCCTCGCCTCCTCCTTTTATAACCCCTCCCATGAGTCTCTGCGGCGGAACATTGCCGAATGGGGTTCTGGGTAATGTAGTCTCTCTTGCATTAAAAGGGGAACACCCCGCTACACACTCCCCCCACTTGAACTCTTAACCTTAACAAAGACTATGGACAACTCTAGACAATTCTACAAATGATGTTGGCATAGGGAATTCCCACCAAAACTGAGGAGTAGAATTCCCTTGCCCACAGGTCACATTATAATGGGTGGCCTGCCTAGCTGTGCCAGAGAGTGAGCTGGGGTTGCCCTCCACTAAATGGACAGTGGAGGGATCCGGATTTTCAGCATTCCTCCTAGCAGTAACTACAGAATCCTCTGAGCTATTCCCCATTTGTGGGTAGGTCAGCTTCTTAGGAGGCCGGATGACTCTTCGAGCCCTTTGCTCTCTTGGGATTTCTGGCTCTGGTGCCACAGGCTCCTCTTCCTCTGAGTAACCATCATGGGCATCTTCCCAGTAATCTGCTGAAGGACTAGAGGGGATGAACTCTGTGGCTTCTGGGTTCAATGTTTCATCTGTGGTGACCTCAGTGGTTGGAAGGTCTATGGTAGAAGTTTCTGGAGTTGGGGAAGGCCACAGCCAATCAAGTTCTCCATCCTCATTTTCACTAAGTTGAGAGGCCTCTCCATCTTCAGCTAGGGAGGCCTGCGACCGAGTGTTCGGCCTAGGAGTATCCAGGATAGAGGCCGGTTCAGGGGAGTCTCCCACGGGAGGTATTCTAACTGCCTCAGCAAGAGGGAGCAGGTGGTTTCGATGCCACGTCTTCAGAGGGCCCACCTTTCCTTCCGGCTTCAACTTGTAGACAGGCAGACCCGGCAACTTCCTACAGATGACATAAGGTTCAGATCTCCATCTATCTGCAAGTTTGTGCTTCCCAGGGACCCCCAGATTGCGTAACAGTACTCGATCCCCAGGCTGTAGGTCTTGTACCCGGACCTTCAAGTCGAAGTTTCTTTTGTTTCGAGCTCCCCTTTGATCTGAGGCCGCTTGAGCTTGTTCATAGGCTACTTTCAGGCTGTGTCTGAGCCTGTCCACATATCCTTTGTGGGATGTGGCTGAGGAATGGTCCAGAGAGGTGCCAAAGGCCAAGTCCACAGGTAGTCTCGCTTCTCTCCCAAACATGAGTCGATATGGGGAGTAGTCTGTAGCATCACTGATGGTGCAGTTGTAAGCATGTACTAGGGCTGCTATATGTTTGCTCCAATGTTGCTTTTTCTCACTTTCCAGAGTCCCCAACATGTTGAGCTAGGTTCGGTTAAACCTTTCTGGCTGAGCATCTCCTTGTGGGTGGTAAGGTGTAGTTCGAGTCTTCTTGATTCCCAACGAATCCAGGAGTTTCCGGATCAGTTTACTCTCAATGTCCCTTCCTTGATCTGAATGAAGTCGCTGCGGCAGCCCATAATGGACAAAGTACTTCTCCATAAGTACCTTGGCTACGGTGGAGGCCTTCTGATCTTTGGTTGGGAAAGCTTGGGCATACCAGGTGAAATGGTCGGTTATCACCAGAACATTTCCTAGTCCACTCAGGTCGGGTTCAAGGCAGAGAAAGTCAATGCACACCAGATCCATTGGGCCTTGACTTTGTAGATGGCCCATTGGGGCAGCTTGATGGGGTAAAGTCTTCCTCTGGATGCATCGTGCACATGAGTGGCAGTACTCTTCTACCTCTGCCCTCATGCAGGGCTAATAGAACCGACTTCTGACAAGTTGAAAGGTCCTTTCAGCCCCTAGATGGCCATGATTGTCATGCAGGGCAATCAGAACAGTCTCTCGATGTTTCTCTGGGAGGAACAGTTGCCACTTATCTTCTGAGTCATCAGAGGGGCCCCTTCGGTAGACCACTCCCTGATGTACCTGCAACCTGTCCCATTCTTTCCTCAACAGGCGAGCCTCCTTTGAGGGATGACACAGGAGTTTGTTTGGATCCTGATTCTCCAGGGCCTCCAGGACCAATCTCCCCATGGGGTCTTCCAATTGGTCACTCCTCAAATCCTGCTTGGACAATCTCGGCAGGTTGTCTTCGTCCAATTGAGTCACTCCACAGTAGTGTTTTGGGACTCCCACCATGGTAACTCCTATTTCTTCTGCTCTGGAGCCTCCTCTGGCCTGGAATTCAGTTCCTTGACAAAGGGCCCGCACCCCGTCCGGTGCCACTTGGGTCCAATCTTCTATATCACTGGTGGGGGCATGAGATCTCCTGGACAGAGCGTCTGCGTCTCTATTCCCAGCCCCTGGCCTATACTTTAGGCTGAAGTTGAATCCAGACAGTGCGGCCAGCCACCTGTGTCCAGTGGCGTCCAGCTTGGCCGTGGTAAAAAGGTAGGTAAGGGGGTTGTTGTCGGTCTTCACAGTGAACTCCGCCCCATACAGGTAGTCTTTGAGCTTGTCTACTACCGCCCACTTGAGGGCCAGGAACTCCAGCTTGTGAGTGGGCTGGTTCTTCTCAGAGGGGGTCAGGCTCCTGCTCACATAGGCAACAGGCCGTTGTTGCCCTTCGTGTTCTTGATAAAGAACTCCTCCCAGACCGTCATGACTAGCATCTACGTGTAGTTCATAGGGCTTGGTTGGGTCTGCGTAGGCCAAGACTGGGGCAGTGGTTAGACTCTCCTTTAATGCCTGGAAGGCCTCTTCACACTTCTGGTTCCACTGATTTCTGACTGACTCTCCCGGCTTCCTGGGCCCTGAGTCGTCCTCTTCCCCCTCAGTCTTGAGCAGTTCATTCAATGGTCTAGCAATTCGGGCGAATCCCTCCACAAACCTCCTATAGTAGGAGCAGAAACCCAAGAAGGATCTGAGTTCTGTTACTGTGGTGGGTCGTGGCCAGGAGGTAACTGCCTCCAATTTCTCGGGGTCTGTGGCCACCCCTTCTTCGGACACTATGTGCCCCAGATAGTTCACAGAAGACTGGTAGAACCGACACTTTTCAGGCGAAAGTTTGAGTCCCTCCTCACTGAGTCTGCTCAATACTTTTTCCAGCCTCTCCTCATGTTCCTCCAGGGTTCTTCCAAAGACTATGACATCGTCCAGGTACACAAGGACTTCAATAAGGTTCATGTCTCCTACAGTCTTCTCCATAAGACGCTGGAAAGTAGCTGGGGCTCCAGACAGACCTTGAGGCATCCGGTCGAATTCAAAGAACCCTACTGGGGTTATGAAAGCTGTCTTCTCCTTGTCTTCTGGGTGCATGGGGATCTGATAGTACCCGCTCTTGAGATCCATAACACTGAACCACTTGGCTCCAGACAAACTCTGTAGGGCATCCTCTATCCTTGGAGTAGTATACTGGTCGGGTATGGTTCTCCTGTTGAGAGTCCTGTAGTCGATACAGAGCCTCAATGACCCATTCTTCTTCCTGACCACCACTATCAGGGATGCATAGGGGCTTCTAGATTCCCGTATCACTCCAGTCCTTTTGAGTTCTGAGAGTTGTTCCCTTAGATCCTCCAGATCTGCTAGGGGGACCCACCTGACTCTCTCTCTGAAGGGCTTATCTTCCTGGAGGCGGATCCGATGGGTGGCACTCCTTGCACACCCCACATCAAACTCATCTTTAGAGAAGATCTTCTCCCATCTGTTCAGCTGGGCCTTGGCTCTCTCTTTCCAAGCCCTGGGCAGATTCGGGTTTTCCATTGATATCCTCTCCCAAGCATCTCCTCCTTCGCCCACCTCTGACAGGTTGACAGGGGCAGCAGGGCTCACCTGGCCTAGCAGCATCCTGGCTGGGACCTCCATGGGGCCATCCGTATTGTTCCTAACACTCACTGGGACTCTACAATGGGCCTTCTTTAGGGCCTTCAGCGGAATCACTTCTGGTATCAATTCCAGACCGTGGGACACTTCTCTTGGATCAGATTCCAACATGACAAAGGGTCCAGGCTGCTCCCAAGTAAGCTTCACAGTGGCTCTGAGACAGGTTACTTCACCGGGCTGCAGCACTATCCCTCCTCTTCCAAGTCTCCACACCTTCCCTATCCCTTCTCCTGGGGTCTTCTGCTCTAAGACCAGCCTTTGGTAAGCTGTCTTCAGCATGGGGTGGATCTTGGTGACCGCTGCCCCTTTCTCTTTCACTAGAGGGGTCAGAAGTCTTCGGACCAGGTCCGTGTTTGTCCCTATTATCAGGGAGCTCTTGTTGGCTCCTGGTGGCCGAGGGCACACAACTGCCAGAGTGTCAAACACTTCGGCTTTTCCAGCCACAGATGGGTCAAAGGTCATCCTGACAGGCAGATATCCATCGTAGGGGAAGTTCTGGGTTCCAATCCCACATATCTCTAGTCCCTCTATTTTCCAGATGGGTAGGTGACTCAAGTACTTATCGTAAAAGTCTCTGTATAGCAGGGTTACTTGCGCCCCAGTATCCAAGATTGCTCTGGTGTAGACTCCCTCCACTTGAATGGACACTATAGGAGATGGGCCTACCAGCTTCTCCGGGTAAGGCCCGGCAGGGGTCGCTTCCTTCAGACTTTTTTTCTTTGAACCTCTTCTCGTCCAATCCCCTTTGGACTTCAGTCTTTCTTGAGCCTGTTATGCATTGACTCCCCCCACCTTACTGGGTGCAAGGATCCGCTGAGGGATACTATTGTTTTTCTTAGGTGTGCACCCCCTCTGGGGAGTGCTGTGCCTCTTCTGAGGGGTCTTCTCCCCTTTCTCTGGGGTGTATCTCTGTTTAGGAATGTTGTGTTTCCCCCGAGGCGTTTTATCTCCTGTTATGTTCTGCTTTGCTTTCAGTTTGGAGCTCACTGAAGGTGATGGGCACCCGGTTGACTCCTTCACCGGGGCCCTCTAAAGTTTCCCGCCGGCTTGCGGTTGTCTATTTTCTTCTTTTTGGGACTGGAGCATGTAGCCGCAATATGTCCAATTCCTCCAAAGTTAAAGCAGACGATATCTCCCCATTCTTGTAAAGATGCGGGTGCTGAGGCAACTGGGAATAATTCCTTCCTTGGTACTTCTCTCTTGGGACCCTCTGTGTTTTTTTCCATCAGAGAGGTCAACATCTCTAACACCTTGGACATTTGAGCTTTCAGGGTGTCTATCTCCGAATCTCTTTCAGGGGTCATTACTGGATTGACTAGCACCTGTGCGGGTACAACACTTGTCCTAATCAACTGCTGGTCCTGTTGCAGTGCCTCCTCATCTCTGATGATTTTTATCAAGTCAGCATAAGTCAGCAATGTTCCTCCTCCTGAGGTTTTCAGGTGCAACCAGACTGGATCCGAGCGCAGCGCTCCCTTTAAGACTTGCTTCATTCTTGCCACATCTGTGTCTTGGGGCCTCATCCCCTTCTTCAACACAATCTTACACAACAACCTGTTCAGTCTTCTAACATACTCGGAAAGTTTCTCCTCCGGTTGTTGGAAAGTGTGTTCAAACTGGTAGACCATCTCAGTCACCTTTTCGAATTGACCAAACTCTTCTTGCAGCATGGCTAGACAGTCTTGAGCCGTGCAATCTGCGTTCCCAAACCGAAAGCTTTTCACTGCTTCTGCTGCTGCGCCTTTAAGGCTTTCCATCACTCGTTGCCTCTTCTGCGCTTCAGGCACCTCCCATGCCTCTACTGCCTGCAATGCCTGCTCCACCCAGGTGTCAAAGTCTTCTTCCCCTGCGGGGACAGGGAGCTTCCCTGAGAATGTCTTTAGTCTCCGGTAGCTAGTCTCTACATGCACCGTGTTTGCCTTCTGACACTTGGTTAGCAGATCTCCTATCGCACCTATCAGTTCTGGTGATATAACAGTGGCAGGTGCAGGCGCCACCGGGGGCGTCGCCCTGCCCCTTTCTTCCGGTGGGGTACGGGCCGCAGCTTGCGGTGATCCCGTTGGTGATGGTTCCTTTTTTTCAGTTACTGCGTGCGCCAACCTATAAGTTCTGTTGTCTGGCGTCCGCACACACTTGCGCTTACAGGCCTCTGGCATCCCGTTCCAGTACTCCACTAATGCATACTGATATGAGATGTCTGGGTCTGACTTTATCTCGGTCACCCACGGTGTGTGATTTGGGGACACTGACTTCATCAATTCCTCTACAGTTTCAGTCGACCATGCCTCCCCTGGGAGGCTGATGACTATTGACTGGTTTGGCTCTGCGTTAGAGGCTTTGCGCCATTCTTCTACCGCTCGTGGATCCATGGGGTCCATGCCGGCACCTCTGGCGTTCACTTGCTGCATCAGGATCCCGGACGAGAACCCCCACGTGTAGCGATACCTCCAACTAAGAAGGCCGCAGATTTAGTTTGGGCCCTGATGGCAGCTCCGCCAACTCCCGGCAATAGGCTCTACCCCCTACTGGCACAGCTAGTATTGACAGTAATTGTATATCTTATACTTTATGAATAAGTGAGCATTGAGACAATACTACATTTAAATAAGTATAAGGTTTTACTTAAGCTCTTGGTAAGAAAGATATAACAGTAATCACAGTTTACAGAATAATCAATGGTAATGCAGAGCCCTGCAACGCTAACACACTAAAGAGCTGACATGCAACAAGTGCGCCACACGGGCGACCGTTAGTAAAGTGCCCTATGGCGCAGTAACCCAAAACACATTAGAAACCCCACCAGGCCTGGTTTCTGAGATCTATAACTTAGTCCTTTTTCTTCACCGGCAGATCTTTAACGGTGGTGCATATTAACAGAGTACAAACTTTGTAATCCAATGGGGTATGTAAAGATGGGTAGGAACTTGGCTATACGAACTGTAAGTTCAGCTATGGTACGGCTCTTCAATAAGGGTATCAGGAACAACTGGTGGGCCACGACAGTCTATAGGCCTATATGTAGTAACAGTATATCGTTTGGGCGTATGTCCTCTCACCCGCCCGGACTACGGTCCCAGCCTGGGAAACTTCCACCGACTGTGTCACACACACACTCAGTCTCTCCAGTGATCGGGTCCCCGATCCAACAAGGCTGTAGCTGAGCAAAGTCAGATGCCACCCAGGCTCGCAGAGGGGGTGGAAGGCTCTTTGGTGCTTCAGGCCTTGCACTCCGACACATCCGCACAGGAGGATCAGTCTGTGTAGTCTCGTGTCCCAAAGAGGCCGAGCCCAGCCTCGCCTCCTCCTTTTATAACCCCTCCCATGAGTCTCTGCGGCGGAACATTGCCGAATGGGGTTCTGGGTAATGTAGTCTCTCTTGCATTAAAGGGGAACACCCCGCTACATTAGCAAAATATATGTATAAAAAAAAATTGATGTGCGCCGCTAAAGTGTTCGGGTATGACCTGAAGAAAAGGTGGCAAACCTACCCCCTACAAATCCATACCAGGTGCTTAATCTGACCACACAGCATGGCTGACTAGGAAAGGGGGTGGGGAGTGGGGAGGGGGGCAACATGCAGCCACCTCCTTTTCAACCATACTAGGCCACATGCCCTCAACATGTCGGAGGGGGGGGGTAGTTTGGCTTGCCAGGGGAAAGCACCAACCAAGAAAGACATGGCCAGGATGCTGAACAATTTTGTGTTACATTTTTCATGGTGAAAACCCTGCGTAGGCAAACTACCTGAGCTGATGCCCCCAGAATATGATTATCATGTATACATTACCTCCTAACACGCATGGATTCTGCGGAAACTTGGGAAACTTCCCGCATCTATTAACCCGCAATCAAAGGATCTATCGTACCCCCCCCCCCCCCCCGCTCAACAACTCTCAGAACATCAGAACAGAAGTAAAAAAAAAAATACTCTGTCCCGCGGCAGCACCCCCGCCCCCCCTCTGTCAACGACTCAGAACAGACGTTTATTAAAAGAAAATCTCCGTCCAGCGGTAGCCCCCCCCCCCCCCCCTCAACAAATCTCATGGGTGGGGAAAAATCTGTGAATGAATGTCCCGCAGTGGACATTTGAAAAGTTGGGAGGTATGTATATTCGCTTGCCTAGTTTTACAGAATAGTTGCCTATCTGTGAATTTCCTTCAAACTTCAGTAAGATTTTTTACCTTTCCTGCTACAAGCTTTTGAAGTGGTCTTCTGCCACCTGCTGGATACATTTGATAAGACATTGCTGTAATTTGAAGAGTATTTACAGTAATTTCAAAAGCAAATATGAAATGGATTGCAGTTTATTAATCTTTAAATGTGAGTTTTCAGGCTTTTTTCCTTTTATTATCAATTAGTGATCTTCATTTTTTTCAACTTTCTTTAATAGACCAAGGTGTTTAGCAAAAGTGGCAACTGAAGGGTTAAGACAAATAAATGAACACTGGCAGGCTGCTATGATGGTGAGCTTTTATTTATATAGTTAAAACCTTCCTCTGTTCACACCTAATCATTTTTGGGCGTTTTTCTGCTGTAAGCCTCACCACTAAAAACGCCCAACAAGACAAATCCCATTCATTTCAATAGCCCCTGTTCACATCTGAGCGTCCTGTCGCCTGAAGCAAAAGACCCGTCGCTCAAAAAATTACTACCCATCTTAGACCTTTATCACAAAAACATTGGTCCCCACTGTCCCTTAAAGTGGCTGTAAACCCTTTTTAACAACTTTATGCTACAGGTAAGCCTATATTAAGGCTTACCTGTAGCTACCTAGGATATCTCCTAAACCTGCACGGTTTAGGAGATATCCCCCTGTGTCTGCATGTGCCAAAGTCATCGGCACATGTGCACTGGAGCTAACTGAAGCAATACCGTTGCTTAAGTCTTCGCACCGTTACCGGCGGCTCCCGCGCGCATGCACGGGAGTGACATCATCGCGGCTCTGGCCAATCACAACGATGCCCGGAAGTAACTACGGGACGACATGTCGGCGGCTGGAGGGGGAGACGTGGACCGCTGCGGGGGCTTCAATCTGAGGTAAGTAATACATAATGAGCTAGTATGCTATGCATACTAGCTCATTATGCCTTTGTCTTGCAGGTTTTTTTGGGGGGGGGGATTTTTGGAAGAGGGTTTACTCTAGGGTTGCCACCTCATCCCTTTAAAACCAAACACATATGAATTACACAGGTTCTGTGGCTGATTAAGGTGGTAATTAAACTCACTTGGTGCCTTATCTGCTTTAAATTATCCTCAGAACCTGTGTAATTCATATGTGTTCGGGTTTAAAGGGATGAGGTGGCAACCCTAGTTTACTCCCTCTTTAATTCTTGCTCTTATGACCACTTTTAAATATGGGATTTCTCCCCACTTTCTGGAAATTAAAAAGGTTAAATCTCCCCAGCAACTGACAGAGGGTCTAACCCTTCCATAACTCCATATTTAAAATAAATAAATAAAGTTTTGCCTTTCATTCATTAGATTGCTGCTCTCTTTTACATGATGTAATACTTTCACTCTTTATCCAAAACAACACGCAAAATATTTTAGCTTTTTATATTTTAGGCTCCGTTCACATCTAGGTGTCCCAGATCGTGGGCGGAATTGCTGCTATTCTGCCCGCGATCCCAAATCGCGGGACGTGCTTGCGATCCCCGTCACTTCCATTGGCACCCAAATGCGGCGCAATTTTGCCGCGATTGTCGTCCGACGAACCACAGTAAAATCGCGCAAACAGAATTGCGGGTCACCTGTTGCCCAAAAGAAGAACTTTTTTTGGGCGACAGGCGACCTGTGATTCTGTTCGCGTGATTTTACAGCGATTAATTGGGCGGCAAATTCACGCCACGATTGGGGTGCCATTAGAAGTGATGGGGATCACAAGCACGTTCCAAAATTTGCCGTTATTCAGGATCGTGATCTGGGACGCCTAGATATGAACGAAGCCTTAATGGAAAGGTGCATTTTAAACAAACCTATTTTTGCCTCTTTTCCCTGACCTGACTTACCCTAACCTAACCTAAACCACCCTACCCCTCCATAGATGTATGTGTAGCGGGGTATTGCCCTTTAATCCCCCAGAGACTACAGTACCCAGTGCGCAACGGGACACCCAGGGTGCATTGCCCCGTGCAAGGACTGCTGGGGTGGGTTATTTAACCGAAGGGCGGGGCTGAAGTCGGTCTCTTTGGACACCGCCCGCCCAGCAAGTGGAACTCTTTTCCGAGCCTGCTGAGATACAAGGCCTGAAGCCTGGGCCTTTCTCCAAAGAGCCTTCTGCTCTCGCTGAGGAACCTGAGGGACATCTTTTCCTGCTGTTCCTGTTCATCGTCAGGAGGACCGAAGACCCGGAGGTCGTGAGATCTGTGTACCAAGACACAGCAGCGGAAGACAAGGACACGGACTTGTCCGGTTGGGTGAGAGAGCACCTGCTCAGAGAACTATATAGGATCTCTAGGCCCAATAACTGTTATCCGGAGTTATCACTAGTGTTTGCTGCTGCACGCCAGAGAGACAGTGCATCGGAGTTACCTTAGAGATTTGTTCTAAATTCACCAAGTTATCCAAACCCCTTTTACCCTGTGGATTACAGTTTATTTCTTCAACAAGTGCACCACCGTTTTGCTAGCGAAGATTTTTCCCTACAGAACTTCTACACAGTACAGTCAGGTCTGACTTAGCGTAGACATTTATGGGCGCCATTTTGTCCATGAGGGAGGATAGCTGCAGTGGGGACCGTTACTGTTATGCCTAGTACTGTATATCTATCTGTTTGTTGAGATAATCTTTTATTGCAGGGTTCTGCACATGATATGTACACTGTTCATTACATGCTTACCCAACAATCTGAGTAAAAGTGCAAGGGTTAAGTATACTGGTGTTTGTGTCATTTACTTTGCAGAAGAGATGGTTAAGGATAGCTATACTCTATTGCTGTGTGTTTTACTATAGGACTGTGTCTCCGTGAGTTACAGGCCACACAGTCCTATCATCCCTTACTACCTGTGCCAAGGGAGGTTAGGGCTAATTACTTGGGGTTGACAGCGGTGCACTACAGGGCCCAAAAATTATACTGGCAGCCCTCTTAGCTGGGGGAATCGCTACACGTGGGGGCTTGAGTCCGGGATTCCTGTACACTGCACGCTGCAATCAAGCCTGCCAGAAGCACCAGCATGGACTCGCTAGCGGTGACACGGTGGTGCGCAACAGTTGGCGCCGATCCAACCATGGCGGTAGTTGTCCAACTCCCGGGGGTAAACTGGCCGGAAGAGGAGGTAAAGTGGCTCATACAGTCGCTGTCCCCGAGACAGAAGGCATGGGTGATGGATTTAAAGCCAGATCCAGAGACCTTGTTTACTTATGCACTAGTGGAATGGAGAAATGGGATACCAGAAGACTTTAGAGGTCAGAACATACAGGCCATAGATAACCAGATATACCAATTGGCACATACAGAGGCAGTGAAGGGGGAACCTCTGAAATCTCCCCTGCCATCACCTCTGCCATTATCTCCACCACTATCCCCTAAAGCAGAAAAGTCCCAGGAGACGACAACCTCAGGGACACCCCTGGCCGCTATAGGGCCTGAACTGTTGAATGCTCTGGGAGACTTTGTCACGAAGTTCCAGAAGAGTAATACGGTACATGTGGAAGCCGGGTATCGTATGCTTAGGATTTTCTCCGGGAAACAACCAGTCCCCCTCAGAGAAGAAGACTTTGACACCTGGATTGAGCAAGCGATGCAGGCTGTAGAGGGATGGAAAGTACCAGAGAGCCAGAAGAAGCAGCGCATAAGTGAAAGTTTGAAGGGTGCTGCTGCTGAAGCTGTAAAGAATCTTAGGTTTAGCAATGCTACTTGTACTGCTTATGATTATCTGGCTATGTTTCAGGAAGAATTTGGCCAGCTGGAAAAGGTGACGGAACTAGTATACCAGTTTGAGCATACCCTTCAACAACCGGGAGAGAGACTGTCTGAATATGTCAGAAGGCTAAATAAGATGCTTTGCCAAATTGTTCTCAAAAAGGGGATGCTGCCACAAGTCATAGACGCAACCAGGATGAAGCAGATCCTGAGGGGAGCATTGCGTTCGGACCCAGTCTGGCTCCACTTGAAGACCTCTGAAGGAGTCATGTCCCTGAGCTACCCAAACCTTGTGCGGATCATAAGGGATGAAGAGGTTCTGCTGAAGGACCAACAGGCGGTCGAGAAAACCACGCCCCCTCCCTCAGTGGAGTCAGATCAGCCATAGCCACTGAACGGGACTTGGATGTGGAGATCTTAAAATCTCAAATGACTCAAGTGCTGGATCTTTTGACCTCTCTAATGGCAAAGAACTCAGGAGTAAATGAAAAAGAGGAAAGCAGGAGAGAACCGTACCAGAGCGCCTCAACACCAACCTCCCCTCAGAAAAGAGGAGAAACTGTCTGCTTCAACTGTGGAGGAGTTGGCCACTTTGGGCGAGTGTGTCCCAGTCCAAGGAAGAACCGAGGCGCCTACCATCAGCCGGTGGAAAACTTCAGAAGGCCCCGGTGAAGGAGTCAGCCGGGTGCCCACTATTTGCAGAAAGCTCCACTAAAATCCTAAAGTCAGAAGAGATAAGGGAAACAATGCCCCTCCCAAAATACTCAACACCACTTGTCGGGAGTTAAAACAAAAAAACCCGCAGGAGATCAATGCATACCAGGCCCAACAAGGATTAAGATCAAGAAAAAGGTGGAAAAAGAAGAAAACCCCGAAGGGAAAGTCTGTGAGTCCAAAGAAAGAGGCCCCCCCGAGAAGTTTTCCAGCCAAGTTGGTGGGACCCTCCCCCGTGGTCCCCATTCAAGTGGAGGGAGTCTACACGAGGGCCATCCTGGACACAGGGGCCCAAGTAACACTTCTATACCGAGACGTTTATCAAAGACACCTGAGTCATTTGCCCATGCAGAAACTGGAAGACCTAGAAATATGGGGAATTGGCACCCAAAGTTTTCCTTACGACGGTTATGTTTCCATCAGACTGGTCTTTGACCCCTCTGTAGCAGGAAAAACAGAGGTCTTTGATACCCTGGCAGTAGTTTGCCCTCGCCCACCAGGAGCCAACAAGAGTTTCCTAATTATAGGGACCAATACTGACCTGCTCTGGAGACTACTGGCCCCCCTAGCACAGGAGCAGGGTACTTCAGAAGCCAGGATCCACCCAATGTTGCAGTTAGCCTACCGGCGATTGGTCCTGGAACAAAAGGCCCCGGAAGAGGGGGTAGGAAAAGTCTGGAGACTGTCCAAGAAGGAGAGAGTGTTGCAGCCTGGTGAGATGACCTGTCTGAAGGCTACTGTGAAACTCTCGTGGGAGCAACCTGGCCCCTTTGTGGTTCTGGAACCTGACCACTTAGACACCCACCCGGGATTGGAAGTGATCCCCGAGGTGGTCCCGCTGAGAGCGTTGAAGAAGGTGAATGGACGGATACCAGTGAGCATCAGGAATATCACTGGCTCACCTGTGATGATTCTGGCCCGGATGTTGCTGGGCAAAGTAAACCCCGCTACCCCAGTGGCCCTGTCTGACCTGGAGAAGGTGGAGGGAGGAGAACCCATGCTGGAGAAACTCTGTATGGAGAACACGACCCTACCACCGGTGTGGAAAGAGAGAGCCAGGGCCCAGTTGACAAGATGGAGGAAGATCTTCTCAAAAGACGAATTTGACGTAGGGTGTGCGTGAGTTACAGGCCACACAGTCCTATCATCCCTTACTAACTGTGCCAAGGGAGGTTAGGGCTAATTACATGGGGTTGACAGCGGTGCACTACAGGGCCCAAAAATTATACTGGCAGCCCTCTTAGCTGGGGGTATCGCTACATATACTTACCTCGATCTGACCTCGATCCAAGGGCCTTGGCCCGTGGTGGTTACATCCAGCCCCAAAAGTCTTACCCTTAGTTTACACCTATGTGTTTTGTAGTGCATTTTGCAGAAACACTACAGTCCATTTAACATGGTCTCCTATGAATCTAGTTCACATCTGGGTAGTTTGAGCTGGTGCACTTTTTGGAAAGGGTCAGGGACTTTTTTCCCGCAGCAAATTGCCTTTTGAGTGTAATAGACTTCAATAGACCCGCACCAAAAACGCTAATAAGAAAGTATGGCAGTTTTGTTCATGTAGTACAACTTTGATGAAACATTGATGCAATTTTACACTCTCTGGCATTCAAGTATAATCAGAGTAGCATCAAAGTAGTGGAGGACCTTTATGTGTCCAAAGTCAAGGGCTAGGATTTTTCCAGTGGCAACCTGTGAAGCTCTGGTGAATATATTAAGGCATTAAAGTGTTTGTTCAGTGTTTACTGCAGAAACCGGGTGACTACGCTCATACTTTCACTTGAGATATATGGTCTTTGTTTTGGTACGCTTAATTTGTAATGGGGGTTTTAGATGGATATCATTAAACTTTTTAAGCAATATTACACTATGCGGTCAATTTATTTTTCCACATACCGTTGCTGAACCCTTGCAGAAGTGTGATGACCAACTTGGTGAAAATACAGGGGTGGATGATCAGTGGTTTTAAGGCGTATCTTGTCTTGAATTGTGGTGAGTGCATCCCCAAAAGAGGGCGATCCCCTCACGCGGTGAAGTTTTGGTGGAAGGTGCACGAATTGAGATTGATTACCCTACTTAACACTACTGTACTCCTCTGCATCACCCTCTTTTTCCTGTATGAACAATATATGTGTCAGGAGAGTACTTACCGAGGCCGAGATGCCGAGAGCGGTTCACCCTTGCGACTAGGCACACTCCGCCCCCTGGAGGTGAGACAGGGAGAGGATGGCACGAAGAGGCACAGGCTACCACGGAAGGAAGACTTGCGTAGAGGTCCTCTGCAGAGAAGGGCAGCTGTGCGATGACTGGGGGTCGCAGGACCAGCATGACAAGAGTTCCACAGAAAGTCCAGAACAGACCGAGGATCAAACACAGGAGGCCAAAGGCAGATCCGGGTACAGGCCGAGGGTCAAGGACTGGAGACAAGATGCTGGTCCGGGTCACAGGCAGAGCGTCAAACACTGGAGACAAGGCGGAGTCCGTAGGCAAGCCAGAGGTCGGTGCAGGAGGAGAGCAGAATGGTCAAGGTCAATCCGGGTCACAACAGGTAATCAGATGCAGGAAACAGGAAGCAGAACACAACAGGAAGCTGAAGACAAACCAGCAATTCCTCTGAGCACTTGCTCAGCTTTTATAGACAGCCAGGAAGTCATGTGATGTGTGCACTAAGCAAGTTTGCTGCCATCTAGTGTTCAATTTATAATATGTTTCCCTGACAGAGCCCCCCTCCCCCCGAGGGGCGGCCTCTGGACGCCCAAACTGGACATTAAAGTGGTTGTAAACCCTCTGGGGTTAGTTGCACCTATATTAAGGCTTACCTGTAGGTGTTTGCAATATCTCCTAAACCTACACAGTTTAGGAGATATTTGCCAAAAATAGTACACTGATGTCTACGACGCATGCGCGCCGTAGACATCGGCGAAGGCGCACTTTAAATGCCGGTTTTATGAATCGATAATGCCGGCTTTTATGGCTCCCGCGTACATAGGCGGAGTGACGTTTTTGCCGCTCCGGCCAATCACAACGCCGGAGCGGCGATACCCGGAAGTAACCTTCCGGAGCTATGTCTGCGGCCGGAGGGGGAGACGAGGACAGCTTCAGGGGCTTCGATCTAAGGTAAGTATTGCATAATGAGCTAGTATGCTAGTCATACTAGCTCATTATGGCTTTGTCTTGCAGGTTTTATAAAAAAAAAATTCTGGGTTTACAACCACTTTAACTCTGGGTGTTCCTGATGAAAGGCTTGGAGCAGGCGTGGAGCATGTAAATTTCTAGAAGATTCCCAGGAGTTGTCTTCAGGGGGATACCCCTTCCATTTGACTAAGTACTCAACTCAAGATAGACTCCACCTCGAATTCATTTTCTCCATTCACTTCGACCGGAGGAGGAGGTAGTTCTTGTCTCCCAGAGAAGGGACTGGGGGTGACAGGTTTCAGTAGGGATGCGTGAAATACTGGATGTATTCTGTAGGACTTAGGCAAGGCTAGTTCGAAGCCCACAGGGTTTACCATACTTTTGATTTTGAAGGGACCTATGAACCTTGGCCCCAGCTTTCGTGAAGGGAGAGGTAATCTGAGGTTGATGACTGATAGCCAGACTTCTTCACCAACCTTGAAAACTGGATTCTCCTTCCTTCCTTTGTCATAATAACTTTTGTATTTGTCCTGGGACTTTTGCATGTTTTCCTGAATCTTCAGAAAGTTCTGCTGGATAGAAGCTATCCGGTCCTGTACAGCAGGGACAGATATCTCGGGGAAGGTGTCGGGGAGAAAGGAAGGATGGAACCCGAAGTTCGTCCAGAAGGGTGACTGGTTGATAGCTGTGTGAATAGAGTTATTATACGCAAACTCAGCGTAAGGCAGGAGAGTAGACCAGTCGTCTTGGGAGCCAGAACAAAAACAATGGAGATGGAGATGCTGCTCCAACGTCTGATTCGTTCTCTCCATCTGGCCGTTGCTTTGAGGATGGTAGGCCGAGGAGAGACAAATCTTTATTTCCAAGGATTTGCAGAGTTCCTTTCAAAATTTGGAGGTAAGTTGGACACCTCTATCCGAGACGATGCTCTTGGGTACACCATGAAGTCTTACTACTTCTCTGAAGAAGGCATTGGCCATGTCGGAAGCGGAGGGAGTACCCACCATGGGCAGGAAGTGGGCCATTTTAGAAAGGTGGTCCACAACAACTAGGATAGTGGTGAACCCCCCCGAAGGAGGTAAGTCGACAATGAAGTCCATGGAGACTTCTGCCCATGGCCGTTCTGGGACGGAAAAAGGTTTAAGTAAACCCCAGGTCTTGGTTTTGGGTCCCTTGCTGCATTGGCAAAGGGTGCAAGACGAAACAAAGTCCTTACAGTCCTGTTCCAACCTGGCCACCAGAAACAGCAGGAGATCAATCCGGCAGTCTTCTGGGTTCCAAAGTGGCTTGCCAACTTGTGATCATGGAAGGTTTTTAGGGTCAGTAATCTCGCTTCCTGTGGGACAAAATTTTTGCCATGAGCCCAGAGCAGATCATCGTGACTTTCCAGAGAGGGTACTTCTGAGTCGGCATAATGACTGGAAGTTGATTTGATGGAATTTATCAGGTCAGTTTGGGTAATTAAGAAAAAAAATTGCGGAGACAAGATGGTGCTAGGTTCGGATACCTGAGGTGTTTCGAGGAACTTCTGAGAGAGGGCGTCTGCCTTTCCGTTTTTGGAGCCGGGTCTGTAGGATATGTGGAAATTTAACCTGGAGAAGAAGAGAGCCCAGCGGGCTTGTCTGGGTCTTAAACGTTTGGCTGACCTGAGGTACTCCAGGTTTTTATGATCAGTAAAGATCATAACGGGATGAGAAGCACCCTCCAGCAGGTACCTCCATTCTTCCAAGGCGAACTTAATGGGCAGTAATTCTCTGTCACCTACATCGTAGTTCCTCTCAGGCGAACTTAGTTTTCGAGATGCGAAAGCCACGGGATGTAAAAGGGCCTTGGGACCGTGTCTCTGGGAAAGAATGGCCCCCGTGGCTGATTTGGAGGCGTCAACTTCCAGTACAAATGGCAGGGCTGGGTCTGGGTGCCGTAAAATTGGTGCAGAGATAAACAGAGTTTTTCGTTTTGCAAAGGCTTCCTGGGCTTCCTGAGACCACTGGAAAGGATTGTGTTGGCGTGTGAGTTGGGTAATAGGTGCCACAATTGCTGAAAAGCCAACAATAAATCGCCTGTAAAAGTTAGCAAAACCTATAAACCGTTGCACTCCCTTCTTGTCACTTGGGGCCGGCCACTCCTGAATTGCCTTGACCTTTTGTGGGTCCATTGCAACCCCGTTGGTGGAGATGATGAACCCCAGGAACTGCACAACAGTTTTTTCAAAGTCACATTTTTCCGCCTTGAGGTATAATTTATGTGCTCTGAGGATGGCAAGAACTTTTTTGACATTGACTCCGTGCAACTCAATGGTGGAGGAGAAAATGAGGATGTCATCCAGATACACTACTAGGAAATTGTCAAGGTACTCTCGGAAAATATCATTTACTAGATGCTGGAAAGTGGCCGGGGCGTTGCATAGTCCAAAAGGCATTACCAGGTATTCGTAATGTCCAAACCTCATCCCCAGCCTGAATCCGAATGAGGTTGTAGGCTCCTCGCAGGTCAAGTTTGGAGAAGATTCGGGTGGATCGGAAACGCTGAAATAACTCTGGGATAAGTGGCAGCGGGTATCGCTTTTTAACAGTTATTTTATTTAATTCCCGGTAATCAATGCATGGCCTCAGAGAACCATCTTTTTTTTCCACAAAAAAGAAAGCAGCTCCAGCTGGTGAGGAGGAAGGACGGATGAAACCCTTCTCCAGGTTCTCATCTATGTAGGTTCTAAGGGCTTTCAACTCCGTCTAGGAAAGTGGAAAAATGCAGCCAACAGGGACTTTAGAGCCGGGCAGTCATAAGACCGATGAGGTAGTAGATGGTCGACCTGATGTTTATCGAAAACATCTCTGAACTCAAGGTATACAGAGGGAACATGTTGAAGGTTGTCAGATGCGGGGGAGACAGTTTGGCAGGCAGTGGGAACCAGAGTACCACAATGCTGAGAACAGTAATGGGAAGAGAAGGAGACCTCTTTCTTGTTCCAATTTATTTGGGGTTCATGGGCCTGCAGCCAGGGGAGCCCCAAAATGATGGGGAACATAGGAGAAGGGATTAGATCAAAGCGCAGAAGCTCCTGGTGACCAGAGTCTGTGGTGGTCAGAATGGGATTGGTCTCCTGTGTGATAAGTCCAGAACGGGGAAGAGACCCATCGGTCAGATGTACCTGTAGGCTTTGCTTCTTGTTCTGAAGAGGGATGTGCAGTTCCTGGGCTAGCGAGGTATCCAGGAAGCAGCTACAGGCTCCAGAATCAATTATAGCTGGCAGGCGTATTACTCTTTCCACTAACTGTAAAGAGATGAAGAGAGTAACGGAAGTCTGAGGCACACCAGTGACTTGATAGTTCATAATAAAACGTGGAAAAGACTTACTGGGACTCACAGGGCAGTTACGAAGGAAGTGGCCTGCACTCCCGCAATACAGGCACAGGTTGGCTTGGCGCCTGCATTGCTTCTCCTCCAGGGTAAGGTGAGCACGGACCAAACCAAGTTGCATGGGTTCGCCTTCAGGAGTAGAAGTGGCCGGAGGAGCCACGAAAAGGCGGATGAATGGGAGTCGGTTTAGGAAGCATCAAGCTGGAACGAGGAACCTGAAATCTCTCTGAGCGCCGCTCCCGCATGCACCTGTCCAATTTAGTGGCTGACTGGATCAAGTCCTCCAAAGTAGCAGCTCATCCTTAAGAGCTTCTGACAACCCCTGACGGTATTGGTACTTGAGGGCAGGTTCATTCCAGCCAGTGTCAGCTGACCATTTCCGGAACTCAGCGGTATAGTCCTGAACTGGCCTCCGCCCTTGGGACAAGTTATGCAGGGTGGCCTCAGCCGTGGCTGTGCATTGGGGATCATCATAAAGCTGTGCCATGCTTTCAAAAAAGGTATCAATTGAATTCAATACAGGACTTCTCTGCTCCATCAGGCTGTGGGCCCAAGCTTGTGGTTCATCGGCCAAGAGGGAGATAATGAACCCTACTTTTACCACTTCAGAGGAGAAAGTCCTGGGCTGTAGGGCTAGGTAAAGAGAACAGGCATTCTTAAAGGCCCGGTATTTCTTGCGATCGCCTGCAAATCGCTCCAGTGTAGGAACTCTAGGCTCTGGGAGGGCCATTACCACAGTTGGACTTGAAGAGGCTTGCGAAGAAGAGGCCCCACTGGCGGGTGCAGGAGCTGTGGCTGTTGGTGAAGGTGATCCGGAAAGTTGCTGGAGGCGACCATCAATCTGGGTGTAGCCTTCCTGCAGCTTCTGAACCACATCGGTAAGAGCTGTGACTTGCTGGCACAGGATATCCAAAGGGGAATGCGCTCTGTCGGCCTCTGACATCTGGCTGGTTTGTACTGTCAGGAGAGTACTTACCGAAGCTGAGATGCAGAGAGTGGTTCACCCTTGCGCATAGGCGCACTCCACCCCCTGGAGGTGAGACAGGGAGAGGATGGCACGAAGAGGCACAGGCTACCACGGAAGGAAGACTTCTCTACAGAGCTCCTCTGTAGAGAAGGGCAGCTGTTGCGATGACTGGGGGTCGCAGGACCAGCAGGACAAGAGTTCCACAGAAAGTCCAGAACAGACCGAGGATCAAACACAGGAGGCCAAAGGCAGATCCGGGTACAGGCCGAGGGTCAAGGACTGGAGACAAGAGGCTGGTCCGGGTCACAGGCAGGAGGTCAAGCACTGGAGACAGGAGACAGGTCCAGGTCACAGGCAGAGGGTCAAACACTGGAGACAAGGCGGAGTCCGTAGGCAAGCCAGAGGTCGGTGCAGGAGAAGAGCAGAATGGTCAAGGTCAATCCGGGTCACAACAGGTAATCAGATGCAGGAAACAGGAAGCAGCACACAACAGGAAGCTGAAGAAAAACCAGCGATTCCTCTGAGCGCTTGCTCAGCTTTTATAGAAAGCCAGGAAGTCATGTAATGCGTGCACTAAGCAGCTGAGTGTTTCTCTGACAGCTAGTTTGCCGCCATCTAGTGTTCAATGTATAATATGTTTCCCTGACAATATGGAAGATATGTCAAATTAGGAGTTTGACTAAAGCGCTGCTACAGTAGTATTGAAGACTTTGAGCTTTTGAGTGTTTTATATTGCTGCTTTCTATTTCATTGGAGTTTGTTATAGACCACCCAATGTTAATGAGGAGGTAGAGACTCAGCTCCTTGCACAGATGGAAAGGGCTGCAAGGGCTGGGACGGTGATAATAATTGGGGATTTTAACTACCCAGAAATTGACTGGAGTAATGGCACTGCTGGGACAGTTAAAGGGCAAAAAAAATAATTAAACCTATTACAGGACAATTTTATGGTCCAGTTTATTGAGGCCCCAACTAGAAATCATGCTCTGTTGGACCTGGTAATCTCAAACCATGCAGAGCATATTGCTAATGTTCAGATAAAGGAACACCTGGGTAGCAGTGACCATAACATGATTTCATTTGATGTTAGCTGTAAGCAAAAATCACATACGGGAAAGATAAAAACACTTAATTTCAAGAGAGCAAATTTTCCAAGGATGAGGGCTGCTCTCCAGGACTGGGGGAGAATATTGGCATCAATGGGCACAGAATAGAAATGGGAATTCTTCAAAAAGACTGTATGTGAACTCACTGCAAAGTATATTCCCATGGGCAATAAGTTTAAAAGGCTAAAAATAAAACCTATGTGGCTCACGGCCAAAGTTAAAAAAGCTATAAACTATAAGAAAAGAGATTTAAAAAAATATAAAAATTAAGGAACACTAGTGTCATTTAAATGTTACAAAGAATATAACAGAATATGTAAAAAGGAAATCAAGGATGCAAAAATTCAAAACGAATGACAGATTGCAAAACATAGTAGGACAAACCCCAAAAAATTCTTCAAATATATTAATAGCAAAAAGGTCAAGTCTGAGCATGTAGGCAATTTACAAAATAATCTAGAGTGGGTGACTGGGGACAAAGAGATGGATAATTTATTAAATACTTTTTTCAGCTCTGTGTATGCAAAAGAGCATGGGGGAGCTCATGTCCATAATGGGGGTGGTAGTGACACAGCCCCAAATCCACAATGGCTCAAAAGTCATATGGTCCAGAAATATTTAGACAGAATAAAGGTGGATAAAGCACCTGGACCAGATGGCATACACCCACGGATCCTACGGTGGACGTGGTATACTTGGATTTTGCAAAAGCGTTCAATACAGTTCCCCACACATGGCTAATGTGTAAGGTAAAGTTTACAGGCTTGGAAATATCAGTTTGTAAATGGATAGAAAACTGGCTAAAAGACAGAATTCAGAGAGTAGTGGTTAATGATTCTTACTCTGAATGGTCTAAGGTTATCAGTGGTGTACCCCAAGGTTCTGGGACCCTTACTTTTTAATATCTTTATAAATGATATTGGGTCTGGGATCAAAAGTAAAATTTCAGAGTAAGCTGTTCAGTAAGCTGTTCTGGCTGACTAAACACCGCTTGGATAATGGTGTAAAGTTTACTGAGGAGAAACAGGAAGTGAGAAATTCAGACAAAGAAAAAAAACATTTAGAAGGGAAATCAAAGGAAAAGGTAAGTGAACCAACAATGCACTAGCTTAAAGGAACCTATTTAGAAAATAAAAAATGAACCTTTACAACCCCTTTAACTAAGAGGAATTACATAAAAAGTATACACAATGCAATTTACATTGTCCTAATAACTGCTGCAGGCAGCCTACTCCCCGTCTGGTATCGTTAGGAAACCACTATATCATGGATATGCAATTAGCGGACCTCCAGCTGTTGCAAAACTACAAGTCCCATCATGCCTCTGCCTCTGGGTGTCATGCTTGCTGCTGTCAGAGTCTCGCTATGCCTCATGGGACTTGTAGTTTGGCAACAGCTGGAGGTCCGCTAATTGCATATCCCTCCACTATATTAACTATAACATTAGAACAGTTATGTAAATGCAAATAAACTGTCTAATTTGCAGTAGATTTCTGTATACCTTAAAGACAAAAATGAAAATTGGCTAATACTGCAAGAATTACTTTAAGAAACTTAAAGGCAATGGAATGGTATATAGTTCACCTCGTAGGGTCAGCTAAATGTACTTGGCACATTCTTTGCTTGGCGTTCAGTCCCTAAATGGCAAAAGCAATACAAGTTCAGTAATGGGTCTGATGAAAGTCTTTACAGTACCTAATCTTGCAACCTTCAATGCTAAAAAAATTGTGTATGTGATTAACTATGCACAAGCTTGTAAATAAATAAAGCTGCAAGCATGAAGGGAAAAAAAATCACTTGAATGTGTATAAAAGAATAAGATAGCGCAGCGTTTATTTTTTTATAAACCTTCAACTCTATTTTGCTTACCTTACACCATAATAAAAATGCGCTTAATGATGAGCCCCATTGGTCAGTGAATTCTCTCAGCTTGTTGGTCCATAAGCAAGATTAGGTTTCTAACTTGTTGACCAGGGTTGAGTTGTTGCCATTTTCTGTGTCCTCACAAAAGAGTAAAATATTTATTTATTCCAGAAAAAAATGGCCAGATATTGTTCATGCTTCCACTGACTGTGTAATAACTTCCTTGATGTAAAGTTTCCAAGTGAAACGGGAACAGTTCCAAGCATCTGAGTAAGAAGAGCTGAGACTTCTGGCACTGTAGATACTTGAACAAGGGGTCTTAAATGTATTATACCAAGAACTTTTGCAAGGAAGGTAGTTGAAGTTTTATAAATAAGCCTTTTGGAATTCAAGTCCATTCAATCCAATCAACATACAGTCAAGTATTCTACATTTCTATGTGTAATGCCTATCATTCTCTTTTAGAAACCACCCATGTGGGAAGAATGGATAGGACTGAAAACTCATGTATAATGTACAATTATTATCATCCAAATAGTCCTAGATCGATTTAGAATTGATCTGTAGTTAATGGATCTTGTCACATACCAGGCTGGAAGCTGAGGTGGCGAGAGGGCTTCCCTTGGGCAGAGAGCAGAGTACCCCTGGAGTTGTAGACAGAGGGTGCTCTGCCCAGAGATGCACGGGTTGCCTGCCAATGAAGCTGTCTGATGGTTCCAGAAGCGGACACCCCGGAGCAGAGAAGGTGGTCACAGCCAATGATTCCCTGAAGATACTGGTGATTCTTAGCAGGTGGAAAAGCAGAGACGTTGTCAAAAGCCAGCCCAGGGTCAAACACAGCAAGGCAGTTAGAAGCAGAGGCAGAAGGTGTGGTTGTGATCCAGCTGGTGTCAAACACAGTAAGTCAATCTGGAACAGGCAAGTCCGTGAAACAAGCCGGGTTCAGAGCCAGGAGAGAAACCAGAGCAGGTCAGGGTAAGCCGGGTCGGTAACAGGTGATCAAACAGGAACAAGGAACACAGGAACACAGGATACAGACCTGACGATAATCCAGCGATTTATGAGAGCAGTTGGAGTCCTTATATAGGCCAGCAAAACACTGGTAATTAGCACGTTTGCGTACGAACGTTAGCCGTTGCTAACTTGCGTTTGCCGTTATGTGCCGATTGCTAATGCGCATGCGCGGATTAGAGCGGCCATAACGGATATTGGCATATCTGACAGTTCTTCTCCGGTTTCTTCCCTGACAGATCAGCTCTTAACAGCTTCACTGATCCTCTGATAGCAAGAAATTACCTTAGAGCATGGATGAAGCTTAAGGTATCCATAGATTTTATAACTTCAATGTGTACTACTTGAATATCGTTTGCTATTTGCTCGACCATCTAGGGCAGTGATGGTGAACCTTGGCACCCCAGATGTTTTGGAACTATATTTCCCATGATGCTCATGCACTCTGCAGTGTAGTTGAGCATCATGGGAAATGTAGTTCCAAAACATCTGTGGCGCCAAGGTTCACCATCACTGATCTAGGGTGTTGCGTGCTGTTACCATCCATGGCTCAAAAACATTTGGACCAACATGAGTAAAAGTAGAGTCAGTGCTTAACCTGGCAGCCACCAAGTCTGACATTTGGTGTTGCTGTTGTTTCCCTCGTAGTTTGCGGCACTGAATACAATTGTGAAGTCTGGTGGCAATCTGTTTTTTTGTCCATACAATCCAAAGGACTGCAGCACTTACAGCAACCTGGTGTATTAGCTGCCTTGGTGCTTAAACCTTTCATGTTTATGTCAAACAAGGTGGCAACATGATAGTGAACTTGGGCTTGTTTAAACGGCAACCATTCTTTAAAATACTATTGATATAAATGAGTTTAAGTTGGCAAGTGGATTGATTTAAAATATCATGCTTGCCATGCTATGCATACTATAAACAATGTCTTATGCAGAAGTAGGCCTGTGGCATATGTTCCAGCCACAGCAGTTAGTGTGGGTGGGTTTAGTGTGATAAAAATGTGCTCCATAGTTGCTTCTGCATTTGCGCAGGCCTCAATAAGCTTGCCACTTAATGTTGATCTCCTACAATGAGAGGATCTAGAAGATCATGCTGTGGGCTTAGTTGGTCTATTAGATCTCCTGCAGATAAACAGTGTGAAATTCTGTATTTTCCATAGCACCTTGCATCTTTGGAGGTTCATGGTTTTTGTCTTAGTTCTCCTAATGAGTCCTCTATATTAGTGTTCCTTATGAAAGCCGTACTGTATATTTTTCAGCCAGACACTGATAATGTTCAAAGGTGGCAAATAGGTGGTCTATAGGGTCTCTTAATTCTGCTGCTTGATCATTAATGCATGGAAAAACCTGACAGTTCTGTCCCATAAGTCTGTCATATTGCTGGAGAGTTCATCTCTAGTAGGTTGAAGTTTCATAGTTTTCTCTACTGCGCTCTTTGATATCTGTGGAAACTGCTCCACGTATGGCTGTGTAGTCAGAAGCACGATATACAGTACACATCCAGAAGGCTGTTAAAATTATATTCCTTTTAACTATTCTGACTCCAGTTATTGTAAAAGTGATTTATCCCTTCCTGAACATATATGTCTGGCCTGAATGTAACAGAGACAATCCCTGCAGATAATCTTCAACAGATAGCTGGACTCACCAAACACTTGGCATCCACAAATACAGTCAGGGGCGGATTCAGAGTCTAGTCTCGGGAGGGGCACTGCTAGAAAATATATATTTTTTTGCAGTCAATTTATCAGGGAAATGGCTGGTGTTGGTGCTTCAATCATCATGGCACCATGGTTGTTATGGTGTCAGGATGATTGAAGCGCATTATTTCTATTATTACATTGGAATATTTGATAAAATTGTTCGACTCACCCTAATGCAGAATCAGTGGGAGCCCTGAGTGTGTCACTTGCCAAGTCGCCTACCACCAGATGCAGATTGTCACTTGCCACGTCACCTGCCACCAGATGCTGATTGTCACTGCCACGTCACCTGACACCACATGCTGATTGTCACGTCACCTGCCACCAGATGCTGATTTCACTTGCCACGTCACCTGCTACAAGTTACGGATTGTCCCTTGCCACGTCACCTGCAACAAGTTGCGGATTGTCACTTGCTGTGTCACTTGCCTGCTACAAGGTGTGGCTTGTCACTTGCCATGTCACCTGCCACACGTTGCGGATTGTCACTTGCCACATCACCGTACACCAGAAGCAGATTGTTGCTTGCCATGTCACCTGCCACAAGTTGCGGATTGTCACTTGCCACATCATCTGCCACTAGTTGCAGATTGTCACTTGCTACGTCACCTGCCATACGTTGAAGATTGTCACTTGCTGTGTCACTTGCCTGCTACAAGTTGCGGATTGTCACTTGCCACGTCACCTTGCCATCAGATGCAGATTGTCATTTGCTGTGTCACTTGCCTGCTACACAGTGCAGATTCTCACTTGCTGTGTCCCAGCGTGAAGGCAGCCAGCAGAGAGATGATGTAATCTCTCTGCTGCCCACTGCTGCACAGTGAGAGCAGAAGAGTGGTGATGCAGGGCGGGCGGTGAGAGATGATATCATCTCTCTGCTTCCCAGCCCGCCTGCTCACCAGCCAACTGGCCTGTTTGGCCGCTCATCCGCCGGCACACTGACTAATCTGCTGGCCTGCTGACTGATCCACCTGCCTGCCTGTCACAAATTTCTGGGGGGGGGCAATTGCCCCATTGCCCTCCCCTCTAGATGTGCCCCTGAATACAGTATCCATATTGCATGCAGCAGGATTCAGGCAAATAATATGATGCAGTAGATGTTGGTATTTAAAGTATTTGACGGTCAAAAGGAATATTTATTTCTTAGCCTCAATGTTTGTCTTGCAGGAAGAACAGCAGCAACAGTGGAGAAGGAGGATATGTCACCATAGAAAGGGGAAGATTCACAAAAAAAAATGAATGCAGTTAACACTATAGCCACAAAGTGAGGGTATTACAATGAACAATTAACTAAGTGGAAAGGCATAGTATACAGTGTGTTCACTTTGTCCTTATAACAGCCGGGGGCAGAACAGGCTTTATATGTAACAAGCAAATGTGGCTGCTTTTGACTTGAGTACATTCTGTAGGAGAATTATACATTAAACTATATATTGATTACTATGTGTTGCAAACAAGGTAATTACCAACAAGTAGTTACATTTATCAGTAGAATAAGATATAAAATAACCCTCAAAGGCTGGTGTTGTTTACATTTGGTGACCAGGGGAGGCAGTGGAAGCCATTTTACCTCTCCCTGGAGATAATTAATCTGCGTTTGGATTTGTTTAGTGGTACATACAGTATAAATGCATTGTCCTCCTGAAATATTAGGACATGAAGGATCATTGCCATCATAAGATGCAGCTGCTCCTGTCTAATATGTTCTTATTTCTTTGATATTATACTGACACTGAAAAATCTCTGAGCCTCCTTACTCCATTATGGATCCTTTACCATGTGTAAGTTTGCTTTCAAACTTTCTCACACACCGTCATCAATATTGTTGTAACAGAAATACAGACATTACTGCGTAGCACTGAGCAGTCTTCACATCCTCTGACTTCAGCCTAGCATTAAAAATTTCCGCTTGTCTGCATTTGAGTTATTTTTTTTTTCTATTTCTTTCACTAATTAGTATGGGGTTGGATAGCCAGTATATATAAGTGTGTTTCTACTTAACCAGGTGGAAGAAGATATTGTGAGTTTAAGGCATTTTTTAATGTTTATCTAAATGTGATCTCTTTAAAGTGTACAGTATGACATTTTATCGGCTTATCAATATATGTTTGATATATTTTCTGTGGTAAACTGGCATACATTTTGTCTGTGGATGTAGGACAATTACATTGAGGTGCTGCCTAAGTTGCTGGAAAAGTGACAGCTAGAAGCTAATTAGTTTTAGTGAGAATCTTACACTTTCCTCTATTGCTGTTTTAGAGAATACACCAGTCACTAGCAAAAGACAGCTCACAGAAACTGCTACATGAAATGTAAAGCAAATTTCCCATAGCAACCAGACCATAGAACAATGCATAGATTCTTGTTACTGAACTTATTTCTGTTTTTTTCTATTTTCACTAGGTAACCCTTTTGGCTCCAGCAAAGCAAGCGGTGAACCTTCTGAACCTTTTGTATAACTAGATTTTTTAATGATTAAATTATATCAAAATGTTACCATTCTTTTACAAAAGCTATAGCGCTATGAAAAATTCAAGCTGCTATGAACCCAAATCATAACAAAAGAGTTTATTGATTGAACTAGATGGACTTGTGTTTTTTTTCAACCAGACTAACTATGTAACTATGTACTATCTGTTGGCTCTAGCTTTTACCAGGTAGCTTTAAGCACACAGAGATCTGCTGCCTTCTATTATTATCTGCTAATGTCACAGTGTTATGTATTAGCATTTTCTGTCTCTGGGAGAAAGTGAAGAGAGAGAAAGTATGGGGACACATGTCCTGTCCATGGGAAAGCTGTTGTATTTCATAAAGACCAAAAGCAGAGACCATTACACAAATATTATTATGTTTAACTGCAGCTGCCCATAGCTTCTTGAGTGTATATCTAAATCCTTGTGACAGACTTACCCTGTCCTATTAATATTGTCTTACATGCACAGCCTGTGCTACTATATGTTCAGTATGTAGTGGTCACCTTGCTGCATATTAGAAGTTGAACCTGTTTATTGCAATAGAGTTTATATGCAGCTTCTGTTACTTTAGTTAACCCTACCCCCTCTGGTCTGGAATGTTATAGCTAGTTTTAGCTTAGGGCTCAATACCCAGCATAGGCTAGAGCCAGGTTAGGCATCCAATTGCCACTTCTGGTAGTTAGAGTTCGAGTTGGATGTCAAATTAAAAACTACTATGGACTAAAGCACAGTAGGTGACTTTGATTTCCAGTGCCACACCACAGTTTCTGCTGGGAAAAAGCTGTGTTCCAGGCTGGTTGGGTAACGGATGGATGGTCACATCATTATCGCAGCTCTTGTCATCAGGTCTCCAACACCAAGACGAATGCCACATTATGATCATTTTCAGGAGCTCCTGCATCTGGACCTTGATGCAACATTTATCTGGCGGTATCTCTATTAATATTTATATATACCTGGGTATATGTGCACAATTCCAACAGAACACTTGTTGGGTCTTTTGCTGATAATACCTCTTTGTACATTGGATGTATGTACTATTAGTAATATTTTTCATATATAAAGCTTGTATTATTTCTATACTGGTGTGCATCTACTGTATATACTTATGGTTAATGTTATATACTGGTTGCAGTAATTCCTCTGCTCTCAATCACATTTATGAGATAACAGGTTAATTTCCCAGGAGGGGAATACCCTCTGTTCACAGAGACCCTGTCTTGGGTGGAGGCAATGCAACTTAATTATCAAACCCATTCTTCCACTTAGCCAAAAATCTGTCTCTCTTACTTATCTACAGGTTTAGCACAATACCTGGTTTGGGGATGGCCATTTCTCATACCCCCCCCCCCACCAAAAGAGGGCTACACACGGAAATGTTTATAAGCTGACGCTTGTGTTCACTTGGCCTCATCTGGCCATGAGAAGGTTATTTCTGGATGGTTCCAGGAGCTATTCCTGATTTTTCAGTTTGTCTGATGTTTGGTGATTTTTGCCCTTTAAAATGTTCCTATTATTTGTACTAATACATTGTATCTTAAACTGCATTTTTATCTGCATTTTATCATTAGCATTTGTTAGTTTATATATTCTGAGTTTTAAATTTAAAGTATGACTATTTCTTGGTGATGAATTCCAACCATTAGCAGTGCCATTAGTAAGGCTGGAAAATAAATGTTATTTCAAGGGCACTGACAGAAATAGTTACATCCCCACGGCGAGTTGCCACCACCCAAGGTAGTTAGGTGGGGTCCCAAAGGGCCAATTAATGAGGATCAGGCGTAATTGTGAGAACATGTCGGACTATTTACATCAGTCAGAGATTGTGGTTAATAAATTCTAAGAAAAGGCATACCATGATCAAGACCTTAGGTCTATTCAATTACAGACCATGGATATGGACAGAAAAGTACTTTTGGAAGATAAACCTAAAAATAAATCAGACCTAGATTTTATAGCTTTTTTTTTACTAATTTCAGTCGAGATTATAAAAGTCTAGAAAAGATAGTTTTGAAACATTGGCCATTACTGTTGAGAGACAAGACACCATCAAAATTGTTGCCTAACCGCCCCAGATTTATTTATCAACGCACACCAAATCTAAGGAACAGACTAGCCCCAAATGTATTGAACCCTCCAAAGAAAATTGGCACGTTTTTGGATGTTACAAGTTTTTATTATTGTAAAAAATGTAAAGCATGTAAACCGACAAGGAATAATGCTAAAAAAGTATAAAAATTTACATCATTTAGCACAGGGAGCGAATATAAAATCGATAAATTCATCACATGTAAATCGACCTATGTAACTGACCTCATCATCTGCCCTTGCGTGTTACAATACGTGGGACGTACTAAAAGGAATTTATGTACCCGCATCAATGAATCAAAAATGGGTTCCCAAAACATAGCCTTTCCAACCACTTCAGGATACATCACAATAGGGATCCTAGCGTGGCAAAAATTTTTGGGATTGATAAAATAGACACAGATTGGAGGGGAGGGAATATGATTCAGAAAATATCAAAAAATGAAACTGAATGGATCTATAAATTAAACACACTTACTCCTGCGGAAATAAATGTAGATATAGATTTAAATTTCTATTTATCAAATTATTAGGAACCAGTATTTGTATAATGTTATTTTGTAAAAGGTATATCCATTCTATTTGAATCCATTCTATATATTCGCCACTAGATGGCTCAATTGGTTATCTTTCACTCTTCAAAACAATTTTCCCTTACCATTTGCTTTTTGTCCACAAGATGGCAGTATTCAAAGATAACAAAAATATATAACTTTTAATTTAACTCCAAACTTAATTAATTCACTCATTTTTAATTAGTTTTCATTGTTTTTTATACTTGTAGTATGATGCATGAGTGTTTTATTTAACACTATCTAATGATTGAACTAGATTGGATATCCTTATTTAGCGGAGTTGTATACATATGGAAGCGACTTATCCAATCGCATGACCCCTGATGACGTCAGACCATGCTGACGAAACGCGTAGGTTGGCTTGAGTGTGATACGTCACTTCTGCGCTAATGGTGTTTCCAACACATGGATGTCTAAGCTGCAATAGAGACTTGTTTTTAACAACATTTTTGAATACATCGTGATATACTTCACTATGGAAGCCCTCTTTTTGTTTGCTCTTTTCCACTTACTATTGGACATCTGTTTGGATCGGTGCTGTGGTTGTGAAAATTTCCATATTGGCATTATCCACAAGCGTTTATGGCATCCTGTAATGGGTGTCATGGAATCCTGATTGGATATTTGTCTGGACCGGTGCTGTGGCTGTGAGAATTCCCATTGGCATTATTCATAATCGTTTATGACTCCCTGTAATGGGTGTCATGAAATTATGGGGAGTAGGATGTATGGCAGGTGATGGTGGTGGAAGATCTACAGTCACTCCTTATTGCTTACTAGGAACAGGAAGATTTATATGCTATCAGGGAATTAATTGACCAGACTGTGTGGACTGCACAGAGATCACCAAAACGCATGTAGCGTGAAATATAATGGGGTTTATTGAGAAGGTGATATGGATAAATATAAACAGTGCAAACTAACAAAACAACCCACAAACAACAAATAATATATACAACAAAGGGCAGTACCAGAATCTTGAATGTAAGCCAGGCCGGGGTCATACACAGCAGATCAGGAGATTGACAAAGGAGTGTTCCAGGGGCATAAACGTAGCCAGGCCAAGGTCATACGCGGGGAGTCAGCAGATGGGAATAGGGAACAAAACCAGGCAAGGAGAAGACGGATGGATAGGCTCAGGACGGGGATCAGGTCAGGCCAGGTCAGGACGGGATAGGACAGGTACAGGCTCAAGGACAGGTACAGGCTCAAGGTCCGGATACAGGCTAAAAGGTCAAGGCTCCAGGAGAAAGATACCAAGGCGAGCATGTGAGGGCTCGCCGGGTATTTATAGGACTGCTATAATTGCCCTCATGTCACAGCTGATCGAAGGAAGTACTGCCTGCCCCACACTGCCGAAATACCCCCGCTGGTGGACGCCGGTACTACGGCCCATGGATCAGGCATTACCACCAGCAGGTGAGATCCTCTGTCAAAGATACAGGCTGCGAGAGGACACCTGTTGGTAGACACTAGTGCTGCGATCCATAGGACCGACAGCGCCACCAGTGGGTGAAGCTTTCCCTGACATATGCATTTTATTAATTTTTCACTTATAATTGGACACTGAATAGATGCTACATTTTTTGTTGGACTATATATATATATATATATATATATATATATATATATATATATATATTTTACACATGTATACGATTGTGTTTGCTGACACTGTTTGATGCACTTTTTGAGAATTTGCAAAGATTTTCTGAGAGAGAGCGCGGTTCAAATTAATTAAATTTTTATTGATTTTTTTTCACTTACTTAAGGTATATACTCGAGTATAAGCTGACCCGAGTATAAGCCGAGGCACCTAATTTTACCACAAAAAACTGTGAAAATGTATTGACTCGAGTATAAGCCTAGGGTGTCCATCTGCATGCCTCACTGTGCCTCGCTTTGCCTCACTGTGCCCATGCCTCACTGTGTCCATGACTAGACTGGCGTTAAACATGGGAGTCTATGGAAGGGGTGCCCGGCTTTGAAAATCGGTTCTCCCCGACCATAGGTTCCCCAGACAAAAAACTTTGCACACTTATACAGGAGAAATTGTGCTAAATGTGTGCCAAGTTTCGGGTTCAGAGGACCCAAAAATCACCAGAGAAATTATCGTTTAACATGGGAGTCTATGGAAGGGGTGCCCAGCTTTGAAAAATCGGTGCCCCCCGGCCGTAGGTCCCCCAGACAACAAACTTTGCACACCAGTAGAGGAAGAGTGAGGCTACATGTGTGCCGAGATTGGGGTCCAGGGGACCTACGGACGGCAGGTACCGGGTCCCCAAAGTCCGGGGGATCAGGCGCAAAAAGGTGATTTGAGTATAAGCATTTTCAGCACAAATAAATGTGACATATGACAGAGCTGTCTAGTCTTCTTGGAAGCTAAGGAGACATTGTTCTTACATCTTTTTTTCCTCCTGCAGTACATCAGTAGGAGTTTTCCCCTCACTGCCTGAATGTAGTTCATGCTGTACAGGTTTACCTCTCATCCACTAATTATATTCAAAGGCTCGAAGCTCTCTTATGTCATTTCTGATGGTCCTCGTAAATGAGAACTAGCTTATTGTTCCACGATAGTGGCTCAAGTGAATCATTGTTTAGGCTTATAATATTAAAGTGGTTGTAAAGGCTCAAGATTTTTTACCTCCATTCATTCTATTTAAAAAATAACCCCTTTATTGTGGTAATAAACTCAAAAACAAAAATGTAATATATTGCATTTTACCAATCCTTAATCGCTTCCCGTACGAACACTGTACATTAATGGCTGGGGAGACATAACCGTACGTACCCTTGGGCGGTGCATAGCAACATGGCAGCAGATTACAGATCAAGGTACAGGGTCAATGTCATTGTCTCTGTTCCATGTATTTGCTGTCACCAATTACAGCGATCACAGTAACAGTTGTACACAAAGGCTTTCATTTATGATGCCCTTGTTTACTACAGTGGTCTCTGGGATTTGTCACAGTGATTACATGGTACAGAGCCAATGAAATGGTACCATGTGATCACTGTGACCAATCACAATGATCACAGCAGTAAACAAAGACTGCATGACTACAGTCTTTAAACGGTTTTAGGGAATTGATTGCTTACTGCTGTCATCAAAACAATTGTAAGCAATCACAGTGTAAAAAATACCAATCAACTGAAAAAGTGCTCCTGGGAATAAGACTCTCCTTAATGACAGGAATTGTACTGACTGATACAGTGCCTTGAAAAGTATTCATACCCCTTGAAATTTTTCACATTTTGTCATGTTCCTGCTCTAGTGCACGCGATCGCGCGTGGCCAGCGGCGATCGCGCCTGCCGGCCACGCGCATCAGGTTCCCTGCCATGCAGCGGGTGCGCGCGCCCCCTGGTGGCACGCTCACGCCTGCTATCGCCCCTTAAAGGTACAGATGTACCCATATGGAGATTTGCGGGAACGAACCACTTTGCCAACGTATATCGGCGTGAGCCGGTCAGCAAGTGGTTAATATATCACAGCGCACCAATCCTTGGATGTGGTGGCTGCATTCATTTTCTGTTTTCAGGCTTTTTATCCCCTTTATTTTCACCTGATGATCTGGCCAATAACAGTCCTTCTGTCCATATAGAGGAGCAATGGAGACACCCTTTTATAGCAGCATTGTTTAGAGAGGGACTTTACATAAGTGACTAACAAGTTAGAGCCAAACTAAAACTCAAACTAACACATTTTAAGCAGTAACAGAAACCGTTTTTGTGTTTTTTTTTTTTTTTTTTAATGAAGGTTTTAACTACAGCTGTATATGAATAAAAGCTGATCATCATAGCAGCCTGCCAGTGTTAATTTATTTGTCTTAACCATCCAGTTGCCACTTTTACTAAACAGCTTGGTCTATTAAAGAAAGTTGAAAAAAAATTAAGATCACTAATTGATAATAAAGGGAAATAGCCTGAAAACTCACATTTAATGCCGCGTACACACGATCATTTTTCACGTCGTGAAAAATGACATTTTTTGTTTTCAACAAGAAAAACGACCGTGTGTGGTCTTTTTGTCATTTTTCACGACGTGAAAAACGGCATTAAAAACGACGAGAAAAATTAGAACATGTTCTAATTTTTCTCGTCGTTTTTCCTGACATTTCTTCCGCGGCAGTGTTTCCCATAGGGAAACACTGCCGCGGAGCCCATAGACGATCGTTTTTCGAGCTGTTCCCTCGTTTAAAATGTCATTATTCACGGCGGTTTTTTAACCGCCGTGAATAATGATCGTGTGTACGCGGCATCAAGATTAGTAAACTGCAATCCATTTCATATTTGCTTTTGGAATTACTGTAGATACTATTTAAATTACAGCAATGTCTTATCAAATGTATCCAGCAGGTGTCAGCAGACCACTTCAAAAGCTTGTAGCAGGAAAGGTAAAAAATCTTACTGAAGTTTGAAGGAAATTCACAGATTGGCGAATATTCTGTAAAACTAGACAAGCGAATATATGTATAAAGGGTTGCCACTTTTTCTTTAAACCAAATCCGAACACTATAGCGGCGCACAACAAATTTTTTGTTATAGTATACACTATAGGATTGTAACAGACAGGGGCCTTCTGTGTGCAGCAGCCCCCTTAATACTTACCTGAGCCCCATCTAAATCCAGCGATGTTGCAGGAGTGTCTCAGTTGCCCGGGACGCCCCTCCTCATTGGCTGAGACAGCAGCGTGGCGCCATTGGCTCCCGTTGCAGTCAATCAAAGTCAGTCAGCCAATGAGGAAAGAAAGGGGGCAGGGCCAGGCCATGGCTCTGTGTCTGAATGGACACAGGGAGCTGTGGCTCGGCTTGGGTGGGGGACCCGAGAAGAGGAGGATCTGGGTTGCTCTGTGCAAAACCACTGCACACAGAAGATATGTATAACATGTTTGTTATTTTTAACAAAAAAAAAAGCTGAGACATTAGTATCACTTTAAGGACGCACCCCCCCTTCCATCGCCGCCTCCCCTATCCATGCGTCCGGCCCCTTTCAGGACACCTGCGCATGGATTCCAATGCGGAGGGGCCGTTTTTTTGAAGCACTGATTAGAGCCATAGGCTCTAATAGGCTCCAATATAGGGTGGGCTCAGGTCACAGAGAGTGTGCTCCGAGCTCACCCAGGTGTGTTACAACAGCGAACCAATATTTTCTGTTGTAACACTGATCCTCATCCCAGCCAATCAGGAAGCGGGTTTTGACACCGGTCACCAGATTGGCTGAAAGGACAGGCGATCCTATTGGACGCCTAGGAGGAGGGAGGAGCCGCACAGCAGAAGCCGCCATGATGCAGAGAGGACACAGGAGACGCTGCCCGCCGCCCATAGGAGCCCACAACCTGCTGCCCATAGGAGCCTGCAACCCACCCATAGGAGCCCGCAACCTGGCCGCTTTTCGCCGCCTGTAGGAGCCTGCCAGTCTGCAACCTAAGGGGTAAGCACCAGGGTGGGGGGTGCTGCCGACCGACCAACTGGCCGCCACTGGTAACAGACCTGGCTGGGACACCTTTGGGTGCTCCAAAGAGAATAGTAATTCGGGGCACATAGTGCCCCCTCACCCTCCTATCAGGCCCTGTTCCGAGTCACATTCCTGTCTGAATAATGTGTCTGGGTTTCAGGTGGACTGAAACCCAGATACATGCTTTAAACCCCGGACTGTCCGGGTGAATCCTGGACAGGTGGCAACCCTAACCCCCCCCCCAACATGTTGAAGGAATGTGGCCTAGTATGGTTGAAGAGGAGGTGGCTGAATGTCGCCCCCCCCCCTTTTCCTGGCCAGCCATGCTGTGTTGTCAGATTGGGCATCTTGTATGGATTTCTACAGGGACTTTACACATTTTTCTTTGAAATCCATACCAGACTCAAAGGATCTGGTAGGCATTTTAGGGAAGACTCTACCTACATTTTTCTTTCTGTAAGATGTGCTACAGCAAAAGCGACATTTGCAACCAAGAAATCACACAATTTAAAATTGAAATGTAAATTGTTGGCAAATAAAACTTAATCGACAAAAAAAAAAAAAAAACAGCACCCAGACCATCCAAAGGTCCCTTACAATACTTAACAGGTCCTCGGGGGTCTGCCATGTATTTTTAGGGACCTTTGATTTCTGTGTGCCATTCTTTATTTTAAAAAAATAAGTTAAGAGGCAGATGTAGATTTGCCAGCAATTTTAAACATTTTTCCTTTGTAAGTGTCAGTGCTTTCAAAAAACACTGCTCCCAGGCATATGGAATTTTTACAATTTTTTTTTTTGGTATTGGTACATGTTCCCCATGGCAGTGCCCTCCTGCTGTGCTATTTTTTAAACCCCCTTGCATATTAGCCCATAAAAAAATGGGCCTTTTAAATTTGGCAGATTCAGCTCTGATTGAATTCAGTGGTTCAGGTTAGACATGGGAGCTGTCAAAAAATGTGTTTTGTTTCGTTCTGTTCCGTTTCGTATTTAAAAAAATTCGTAATTCATAATTCGTGTACGGAATTTAATTCGGATTTATACGAAATACGAATTTCGTGCGAATCGTTAATTTTGATAACGAATAGCGACACTCTACGAATAATAACGAATAATAACAAATGATTCGGAATTTCTGAAAGCCTTATTTTTAGTTGATTTATAATTCGTAATTTCGGTAGAGTACATTGTTTTCGTTGATTCTGGACACTCCTACTTTCGTAACTTTTTTTTTTGTTTGTTGATTCGTAATTTTCCGTGTCTCTTACAATGGCGCTGCCTAACGTGCTTCGAATGGATTCGTAAATTCGTTACTTTTTTTTGTTTGTTGATTTGTAATTTTACGTGTCTCTTACAATGGCGCTGTCTAACGTGCTTCGAATGGATTCGTACATTCGTAACTTTTTTTTGGTTCGTTGATTCGTAAATTTACATGTCTGACAGTGGCGCTGCGTGCTTCGAATGGATTCATACTTTTCTAATACATTGCTGTTATTCGTAACTATTCGAAATCTCGATTTTTTTACTTTCGTTTTTGACATGTGGCACTGGCTATAGTCTCCGCCCCTGTATGTCATGGCACAGAGACAGAACGTCCCACCTGCTGCTCATGTACACTGCTCATAGCTCTCCCTCTCCCAGCAGCACTCTTGCTGCTTTTTTGGGCTTCTTTGCTGCTCATTTTTCCTTTAAAAGTTAGAAAAATATAGACAAAAAAAAAATATGATTTTGATCGCAGCAAACCAACACCAAAATCACCAAATGTACAAAAAAAATAAGTAGACCAACAGAAAATATCAAAATATTAACTAAATGAAACAAGAAATAAAAAAAGAAAATTATCTCTCAAAACCAACCAAAAAACTAATAAAACCAGAAACTAAACACAGATGATACACTCGCACACTACAAGAGATATAAACTAAAATGAACAACGAAAATCAAAGGATTGCAAAGATATTCGCTCAGATGCACAGACAAATAATTGTGTGATCTGCTCCACTACACTAACTAACCCACAAAGGGAAGTCACATGATCGGGCCTGCCCTGTAGGCCTCAGCATCAGAAAAAAAACCTCTGATTGGTCAACCAACAGTCACATGTTTCTGTAGAAAAGAAATTTGGACCGAAAACGAATTCGTTATTATTCGTAGAGTGTATTCGTTATACTGAATCTCGAATTCATTCGAATCATTTGTTATATCCGCTATAATTTCTTTCATATTAGTTGAAATTCCTTATTTGGTAGTTTGGATTCGGATAATTTGGAGCCGAAATTCGTAAACTAAATTTCGTATTTCGTACAGAATTCGTATTCGTAAATATTCGTTATTCGGATTCGTAAAAATGTACGAATTTCGAAAAATTCGTACGAATTTCCGATTCGTACGAAACTAATCGCACATGTCTAGTTCAGGTCGGCACTCAAACTTGTTTGTAGTTCACCAACCGTGGATCATCACTACCTGCCAGGAACATCTGTCCTGTTTTCCTGTTGCTAGACATCCTTCATAGCAAAGTTCTTTTTTAAGGCACTGTATCAGTCAGTACCATTCCTGTCATTAAAGCGGAGGTTCCGCGGCAAATAATTTTTTTGTTTTTGGTTGCATTCAATGTATTTTTATATCACCAATTAGTACTCACGTGTTTGGTGACTTCAAACCTCTCCTGTCTGTTTTCGGGCAAAAGATGAACTTTTAAAATCAGCTATAGAAATTTTCCATTTTGCTTGTGGGCATTGTGAAGCCCACAAGCACTGACTTCCTGGAAGCGGTGGACGGTGTTCTGCAGAAAAAGTTCCCCGGCGGATAAGGTTCCCTCCCCTGTACTGCGCATGCGCGGCACGAACCTCAACGGAGTTTCCGAAAGTAGCCGAACATGTAGAGCTGCGAGTTAGCTCTACACGGCGCCTGCGCAATGCCTAAGAGCCGTGTAGAGCTGACTGCGCAGGCGCCGTGTAGAGCCGACTCACAGCTCTACATGTTCGGCTACTTTCGGAAACTCCGTTGAGGTTCGTGCCGCGCATGCGCAGTACAGGGGGGGGGGGAACCTTATCCGCCGGGGAACTTTTTCTGCAGGACATGCGAACTCCCAGATTACATTGCGGGAGGATAGAAACGCCTACTCCCGCGGGAGTGAGTACCCGGAAGCCGAAATTGACATAGCCATAATACGGTATGTACAAAAGAAAAAAAAAAAAGATGTGGCTACTGGACATGTTAGTAGTGTAAGGAGTGTGCTCGTATATAGATGTTATTTTGGGTGACACTCCGCTTTAAGGAGTCTTTAAAAGTCAGGAAGAGCTAGGATAAAACTGACTATCACTGAGCCAAGTTCTGAGGACTCACGGGTGTAAGCCATCAGGGGTGTGCTTTAAAAAGTCTTACCTTGCTTTGAATGTGCAAAGACTGGTCAAAGTTAACTTGTCAGACATTTAAAACTTTTGAGCGTAGAAGTCTTATCAAACAGCAATTACCGTGACGTGTTATTCTCTTTGCATCCCTCTAATTTAGTTTCACCTTGTCACTAGGGGCTTGGGGCCTTCTAAACTAAGTGCAGCCGACTTGCCTGTACATGCATGTGATCTGGCATTTTCGGGCAGGGGTGCTCCCACCACCCCGTCTGTACTGTAATTTGCTACAGCACAAGTCGATTAGCAAGTCCAATGATTTATGGCTGGGACCTGCTAATCTGCTTAGCGAATGATAGTACAGAGCCCTGTGTTTACTAACAACACAGGGCTCTGTACACTGATCAGATATGTGGCTGAGATAAAACAGTCACATCTCTTAGTAAAATCAGCACACATTAAACATTTTAGGCACACAGTTAACCCTTTTATTGCCCCTAGATGTCAATCCCTTCCAAGCCATTAGTACTGTGACAGTGTAGAGTATTATCACTGATTACTGTATTAGTGTCACTGCAGATGTCAGTGTAAGTTTCCATCCAGTATCAGTTAGTGTGAAATTGTCCGCCACACTATACCAGTCCCACTATAAGTCGCTGATCACCGTCATCATTGATATATATATATATATATATATATATATATATATACAGTGGGTACGGAAAGTATTCAGACCCCCTTAAATGTTTCACTCTTTGTTCTACTGCAGTCATTTGCTAAAATCATTAAGTTCATTTTTTTTCCTCATTAATGTACACACAGCACCCCATATTGACAGAAAAACACAGAATTGTTGACATTTTTGCAGATTTATTAAAAAAGAAAAACTGAAATGTCACATGGTCCTAAGTATTCAGACCCTTTGCTGTGACACTCATATATTTAACTCAGGTGCTGTCCATTTCTTCTGATCATCCTTGAGATGGTTCTACACCTTAATTTGAGTCCAGCTGTGTTTGATTATACTGATTGGACTTGATTAGGAAAGCCACACACCTGTCTATATAAGACTTTACAGCTCACAGTGCATGTCAGAGCAAATGAGAATCATGAGGTCAAAGGAACTGCCTGAAGAGCTCAGACAGAATTGTGGCAAGGCACAGATCTGGCCAAGGTTACAAAAATATTTCTGCTGCACTTAAGGTTCCTAAGAGCACAGTGGCCTCCATAATCCTTACATGGAAGACGTTTTGGACGACCAGAACCCTTCTTAGAGCTGGCCGTCCGGCCAAACTGAGCTATCGGGGTAGAAGAGCCTTGGTGAGAGAGGTAAAGAAGAACCCAAAGATCACTGTGGCTGAGCTCCAGAGATGCAGTGGGGAGATGGGAGAAAGTTGTAGAAAGTCAACCATCACTGCAGCCCTCCACCAGTTGGGGCTTTATGGCAGAGTGGCCCGACGGAAGCCTCTCCTCAGTGCAAGACACATGAAAGCCTGCATGGAGTTTGCTAAAAAACACCTGAAGGACTTCAAGATGGTGAGAAATTCGATTCTCTGGTCTGATGAGACCAAGATAGAACTTTTTGACCTTAATTCTCAGCGGTACAGTATGTGTGGAGAAAACCAGGCACTGCTCATCACCTGTCCAATACAGTCCCAACAGTGAAGCATGGTGGTGGCAGCATCATGCTGTGGGGGTGTTTTTCAGCTTCAGGGACAGGACGACTGGTTGCAATTGAGGGAAATATGCATGCAGCCAAGTACAGGGATATCCTGGATGAAAACCTTCTCCAGAGTGCTCAGGACCTCAGACTGGGCCGAAGGTTTACCTTCCAACAAGACAATGACCCTAAGCAGACAGCTAAAATAACAAAGTAGTGGCTTCACAACAACTCCATGACTGTTCTTGAATGGCCCAGCCAGAGCCCTGACTTAAACCCAATTGAGCATCTCTGGAGAGACCTAAAAATGGCTGTCCACCAACATTTACCATCCAACCTGACAGAACTGGAGAGGATCTGCAAGGAGGAATGGCAGAGGATCCCCAAATCCAGGTGTGAAAAACTTGTTGCATCTTTCCCAAAAAGACTCATGGCTGTATTAGATCAAAAGGGTGCTTCTACTAACTACTGAGCAAAGGGTCTGAATACTTAGGACCATGTGATATTTCAGTTTTTCTTTTTTAACCACTTAACGACCGCCCACTGTAAATATACGTCGGCAGAATGGCACCGACAGGCAGAATCACGTATATGTACGTGATTGCCTTTGTATAGTTGGGGGGTCCGATCGGACCCCCTTCTTTATAGTGAGCGGTTGTTTTACCTTCGGGAGCGATCCGGCATGAGGGGACGGCCGTTCGATTCCAGCCACCCCCTCTCGATCGCTCCCGGCGAATGAGAGCTTCCCCTGCCTGTGTGCTTGTTTACACAGGCTGGAGGAAGTGATGTCATCTCTCCTGCGGCGCTCACATATACCGAGCGCCGTACAGGAGAAGATGCAGGTTAGTGCACACAACACTACACTGACACCAGGACACATAGGTACATAAATCGCCCCCCCAGGCCCCCCCAGACCCCCCCCAGATCACCCCCCAGATCACCCCCCAGATCACCCCCCAGCCCCCAGTCACAGTGTCACTGATTGCAGTGACCATTTATTTAGTGATCACTGCAATCAGTGACATTTGTAACTGTAAAAGTGTCAGTACATTTAGTTTTAGGTCCAGTGTAGCCCCCTAACCCCCCCTAATAAAGGTTTAACCCCCTGATCACCCCCCAGATAACCCTTTCACCCCCTAGTACCGCCGTCGCTAAGCGATCATTTTTCTGATCGATGTCTTAGCGTCGGTGATGCTGATCGGTAGCCAGTAATTTTTTTTAGGTTCGCCGCAGGTTTTTATAGCGTCGGGTACCCCCATATATTACCTAATAAAGGTTTAACCCCCTTGATCGCCCCCCAGGTAACCCTTTCACCCCCTATCACCACGGTCACTAAGCGATAATTTTTCTGATCAATGTTTTAGCGTCGGCGATGCTGATCGGTAGCCAGTAATTTTTTTTAGGTTCGCCGCAGGTTTTTATAGCGTCGGGTACCCCCATATATTACCTAATAAAGGTTTAACCCCCTTGATCACCCCCCAGGTAACCCTTTCACCCCCTAGCACCGCCGTCACTAAGCGATCATTTTTCTGATCGATGTCTTAGCGTCGGTGATGCTGATCGGTAGCCAGTAATTTTTTTTAGGTTCGCCGCAGGTTTTTATAGCGTCGGGTACCCCCATATATTACCTAATAAAGGTTTAACCCCCTTGATCGCCCCCCAGGTAACCCTTTCACCCCCTATCACCACTGTCACTAAGCGATAATTTTTCTGATCGCTGTCTTAGCGTCGGTGATGCAGATCGGTAGCCAGTAATTTTTTTTAGGTTCGCCGCAGGTTTTTATAGCGTCAGGTACCCCCATATATTATCTAATAAAGGTTTAACCCCCTGATCGCCCCCCAGGTAACCCTTTCACCCCCTATCACCACTGTCGCTAAGCGATCGTTTTTATGATCGTTGTCTTAGTGTCGGTGATGCAGATCGGTAGCCAGTAATTGTTTTTAGGTTCGCCGTCAGGTTTTTATATAGCGTCAGGTACCCCCATATATTACCTAATAAAGGTTTTAACCCCTAATTGCCCCTAGTTAACCCTTTCACCAGTAATCACCATATAAGTGTTACGGGTGACGCTGGTTAGTTAGTTTGCTTTTTATAGTGTCAGGGCACCCACCGTATATAACCCAATAAAGGTTTAACCCCCTGATCGCCCGGCGGGTGATATCAATTAGGTTTTAGCGTCAGAGAGGGTCTGCGTCACACCCCAGGCAGCGTCAGGTTAGTGCCAGTAACGCTAACACCCACGCGTGAAGCATACACCTCCCTTAATGGTATAGTATCTGAACAGATCAATATCTGATCTGATCAGATCTATACTAGCGTCCCCAGCAGTTTAGGGTTCCCAAAAACGCAGTGTTAGCGGAATCAGCCCAGATACCTGCTAGCACCTGCGTTTTGCCCCTCCGTCCAGCCCAGGCCACCCAAGTGCAGTATCGATCGATCACTGTCACTTGCAAAACACAACACACATAACTGCAGCGTTCGCAGAGACAGGCCTGATCCCTGCGACTCCAGTGCTGTAGGAGGTGATTTCACCACCACAGTTAAAAAAAAAACAAACATATATGCCGAAGCATTGGGGCAGCAGGGGCGGAGGAGCGATTTTGCTCCTAATGCCGCGTACATACAGTCGAAATTCCGACGGAGGCTTGCCCGTGGAAAAGTCTGACCATGTGTACGCGGCATAACTTTTGCGGGAAGATGCCCCCATGCTTCGGCATATATAAATGGTTCATGTATGCCCATCATTAGAAGTGGGTGGATGAAGGGCGGTATTCTAATGGTGGGCATACCCACCGATCAATCTTTTTTTTTCGTTCAGCCAACAGGCTGCATGAAAAAAAAAGATTACAATACATGTCCAACAAGGACCAGCAACGTACTGGTATGTTGCTGGACTTTGAATGTTTATACCAGAATGATGCCTGCGGGTTTAGGTATCATCTTGGTATCATTCTTTTCAGCCAGCGGCCGGCTTTCATGTAAAAGCAATCCTAGTGGCTAATTAGCCTCTGGACTGCTTTTACAAGCAGTGGGAGGGAATGACCCCCCCGGATATAAAAAGCGCCATTGGGAAATTGGGAAAGCATTTTATCACACCGATCTTGGTGTGGTCAGATGCTTTGAGGGCAGAGGAAAGATCTAGGGTCCAATAGACCCCAGTTTTTTCAAAAAAGAGTACCTGTCATTACCTATAGCTATCATAGGGGATATTTACATTCCCTGAGATAACAATAAACATGATAAAAAAAAAATATGGAAGCAACAGTTTAAAAATAAAATAAAAAAGCAAAATTAATAATAAAAAAAAAAAAAAAAAAAAAAAGCACCCCTGTCCTGCCCTGCTCTTGCCCAATGGCGAACGCAAGCGTCGGTCTGGCGTCATATGTAAACAGAAATTGCACCATGCATGTGAGGTATCACCACGAAGGTCAGATCGAGGGCAGTAATTTTAGCAGTAGACCTCCTCTGTAAATCTAACGGGGTAACCTGTAAAGGCTTTTAAAGGCTTTTAAAAATGTATGTAGTTTGTCGCCAATGCGCGTTTGTGCGAAATTTTAAAGCATGTCGTGTTTGGTATCTATGTACTCGGCCTAAGATCATCTTTTTTATTTCATCAAACATTTGAGCAATATAGTGTGTTTTAGTGCATTAAAATTAAAAAAAGTGTATTTTTTCCCCAAAAAATGCGTTTGAAAAATCGCTGCGCAAATACTGTGTAGAAAAAAAAATGCAACACCCACCATTTTATTCTGTAGGGCCTTTGCTTTAAAAATATATATAATGTTTGGGGGTTCAACATAATTTTCTTGCAAAAAAAAATATGTTTTCATGTAAACAAAAAGTGTCAAAAAGGGCTTTGTCTTCAAGTGGTTAGAAGAGTGGATGTAAGCTTCCTAATGTTGTGTATAAAATGCCAGAACAGTTCAAAACCCCCCCAAATGACCCCATTTTGGAAAGTAGACACCCCAAGCTATATACTGAGAGGCATGTCGAGTCCATGGAATATTTTATATGTTGACACAAGTTGCGGAAAAAAGACAATTTTTTTTTTTTTGTGCACAAAGTTGTCACTAAATGATATATTGCTCAAACATGCCATGGGCATATGTGGAATTACACCCCAAAATAAATTCTGTTGCTTCTCCTGAGTACGGGGATACCACATGTGTGAGACTTTTTGGGAGCCTAGCCGCGTACGGGACCCCAAAAACCAATCACCGCCTTCAGGCTTTCTAAAGGGTGTAAATTTTTGATTTCACTTCTCACTGCCTATCACAGTTTCGGAGGCCATGGAATGCCCAGATGGCACAAAACCCCCCCAAATGACCCCATTTTGGAAAGTAGACACCCCAAGCTATTTGCTGAGAGGTATTGTGAGTATTTTGCAGATCTCGCTTTTTGTCACAAAGTTTTGAAAATTGAAAAAAAAAAAGAAAAAAAAAAATGTTCTTTCTTCATTTTCAAAAACAAATGAGAGCTGTAAAATACTCACCATGCCTCTCAGCAAACAGCTTGGGGTGTCTACTTTCCAAAATGGGGTCATTTGGGGGGGTTTTGTGCTATTTTGGCATTTTATGGCCTTCGAAACTGTGATAGGTAGTGAGGAGTCAAATCAAAAATTTGTGCCTAGAAATCCTGAAGGCGGTGATTGGTTTTCGGGGTCCCGTACGCGGCTAGGCTCCTAAAAAGTCCCACACATGTGGTATCCCCTTACTCAGGAGAAGCAGCAAAATTTATTTTGGGGTGCAATTCCACATATAACCATGGCATGTGTGAGCAATATATCATTTAGTGACAACTTTTTGTAATTTTTTTTTTTTGTCATTATTCAATCACTTGGGACAAAAAAAAAATATTCAATGGGCTCAACAGGCCTCTCAGCAATTTCCTTGGGGTGTCTACTTTCTAAAATGGGGTCATTTGGGGGGGGGGGGGGGGTTTGTGCTATTTTGGCATTTTATGGCCTTCAAAACTGTGATAGGTAGTGAGGAGTGAAATCAAAAAATTTACACCCTTAGAAATCCTGAAGGCGGTGCTTGGTTTCCGGGGTCCCGTACGTGGCTAGGCTCCTAAAAAGTCCCACACATGTGGTATCCCTGTACTCAGGAGAAGCAGCAGAATGTATTTTGGGGTGCAATTCCACATATAACCATGGCATGTGTGAGCAATATATCATTTAGTGACAACTTTTTGTAATTTTTTTTTTTTTTTGTCATTATTCAATCACTTGGGACAAAAAAAAAATATTCAATGGGCTCAACATGCCTCTCAGCAATTTCCTTGGGGTGTCTACTTTCTAAAATGGGGTCATTTGGGGGGGTTTTGTACTGCCCTGCCATTTTAGCACCTCAAGAAATGAGATAGGCAGTCATAAATTTAAAGCTGTGTAAATTCCAGAAAATGTACCCTAGTTTGTAAACGCTATAACTTTTGCGCAAACCGATAAATATACGCTTATTGACATTTTTTTTACTAAAGACATGTGGCTGAAAACATTTTGGCCTAAATGTATGACTAAAATTGAGTTTATTCGATTTTTCTTATAACAAAAAGTAGAAAATATCATTTTTTTTCAAAATTTTCGGTCTTTTTCCGTTTATATCGCAAAAAATAAAAATTGCAGAGGCAATCAAATACCATTAAAAGAAAGCTCTATTTGTGGGAAGAAAAGGACGCAAATTTGGTTTGGGTACAACATTGCATGTCCGCACAATTTACAGTTAAAGCAGCGCAGTGCAAAATTCTGAATTCACCTCTGGTCCTTTAGCTACCAAATGGTCCGGGGCTTAAGTGGTTAATAAATCTGCAAAAATGTCAACAATTATGTGTTTTTCTGTCAATATGGGGTGCTGTGTGTACATTAATGAGGAAAAAAAATGAACTTAAATGATTTTAGCAAATGGCTGCAATATAACAAAGAGTGAAACATTTAAGGGGGTCTGAATACTTTCCGTACCCACTGTATATATTGTGACAGCAGGAAGGTAAAGTCACCTGGTTGCATCCAGGGGGGTAGATATATTTCGCCCAGATTCAGGCTTTACGCCGATTTGTACAACTAGGTGGAGAGTTGTATAAGGCTAGTGTGCTCATGGATGACTCATACCTCTAGGGAGAGGGCTGGGCGTCGTGCAGACAGGGAGTTGATGAGACCAGCTGAACCTTGTCAGCTCATTTAGGCCTCTATAAGAAAGCCCAGCTTCATTAGGTGTTAGCTCATGCCTGGAACCAGACCTGTGTGGACTGTCTAGGGAGAGTGAACCCCTGTGCGGTGAGAGAAAGCCTGTGTGGCTATATTTTGCTTGGACATTTAAAACCAGGGACTTAGGGACTAGGACAGCACTAGGCTGATCCCAGTTGTTAGTTAGGAAACCTGTATGTTTAGTCAGAGGTCAAGTTGACCAGGATTTATTTTGTTTATGTTTTTTTTGCCTTGCTGTGTTTTTGTCACTGTAAATAGAAAATAAACCGCACCTTTTTTGATTTTGAAAACCACAACCTCCGTCTGCTGGGCCTGTTTTTGGGTGGGGAGCCCATCCCGGGGGTCACACATACCCGCTGCCGAGCTAACCCCCTCACAGTTGGTGGAGAATGCGGGCAGTTTTTTTTTAAGCCAGCATGGAGGAGATACTGAAACAGCTGGCTCTAGCAAATGCCAATCAACAGCAGACAAATGCAGGTTTGCAAAGGAGCCTTGCAGCCCAGCAGCAAGCTCATCAACAGAGCCTTGCAACTTTACAACAGAGTCTGGAGGCTCAGCAACAAGCCCAACAGCAATCTGAGGCCCGCTTCATAGACCTGTTGCAGAAGCAAGAGCAGAGACTACAACAACAGATGGAAGCAGTAATGCAGCAACGTCCGCAGACCAGTGAGGAAAGCCGTCCCACTAATACCGCGTCCTTTGGGGTGAGTCGTTTATTGACAAAAATGACTGGAGAGGATGATCCAGAGGTATTTTTGACCACATTTGAAAGGACCGCTGAAAGAGAAAAGTGGCCTGAGGAGCAGTGGGCTGGACTAGTGGCTCCTCTGTTAACTGGTGAATCGCAGAAAGCTTACTATGACCTAGAGCCTAACCAAGCAAAAGACTATGTGATGCTAAAAGCTGAAATATTGGCAAGGCTGGGTGTCACCCTGGCTGTCCGGGCTCAGCGTGTGCATAACTGGACTTTCCAGCTTGGAAAACCCCCCAGGTCTCAAATGTATGATCTCATTCACCTGAGCAGAAAGTGGCTACAGCCAGAGACTTTGTCCGCACCGAAGATTGTGGAACGTGTTGTAATGGATCGGTTTTTGAGAGCTCTTCCTACTGCCATCCAAAAGTGGGTAAGCCATGGAGACCCAGAGACGGCCGATGGTCTTGTGGATCGTGTGGAGAAATACTTGGCTACAGAGAACCTGACGGCCTCTTCCAGAGACACTCGGACTTTCCACCCTAAGACCAGACCATCCCCAGGGGCGGATAAGAGGATTCCAAGGGGTGAGGGTGGAGAGAGTGAGAGGGTGGGAGCTCTACCCCAAGTTTGGCGAGAACAGCCTGGGAAATCAGCGGCTCAAGAGGCCGCAAGAAGGATCGTTTGCTACCGCTGCCGGCAAGCGGGACATATTGCAGCAAATTGCCCGGTTGTGGAGGAACCCATGCAGTGTGACTTTCTGACGGGCAGACGTCAGTCGCTGTGTGCGACAGTCGCATGCACTGCCATTCGGGGAACTGAGAAACATTTATGCAAAATGTGTATTAATGGTAGAAATGTTGTGGTATTGCTGGATTCAGGTAGCCTTGTGACCCTGATAAAGGCTGAGTTAGTTAAAACAGAGGTCTCTGGGAATAGCAAGGTAGCCGTTATTTGTGTGCATGGGGACACCCGAGAGTATCCAGTGACTACAGTGTGTTTCGAGACCCCCAAAGGTACCCTCTCTCATCCAGTGGGCTTAGTATCTCAGTTACCGCATGACGCCATTGTGGGAAGGGATTTTCCGAAGTTCTGGGAACTGTGGGATGATCCTGAGCCCCCCACTGGTGCCCCTATGTACCAGGAATGTGATAGCCAGAACTCCCCTGAGAGTGGTGAGGACTCTCCGGAATTTCCCTTGTCAGTATTGGCAGGGGAGACTCAAGAAACTGGAGAGGAGCCCACCTCCTCAGACGAAAACCTACCGTCTGTGGAGTTTTCTGATCTTGAGGTTCACAGGGAAAACTTTGCCACAGAACAGTTGAAAGACCCCGCCCTAATAAAGGCACGGGAAAACGTAGTGAAAATAGATGGCGAGTTAGTGAACCCAGATAATACCGGCACTTACCCATACTTCAGCGTAGAGAAGGACCTACTGTATCGGGTGGCAAAAAGGGCAGAAGAAACCGTTGAGCAGCTTGTGGTGCCCAAACCTTACAGGAAGTTGGTGTTGGAGTTGGCCCATGGGCACATTCTTGGAGGTCATCTGGGGACAGAGAAAACCCGAGAGAGGGTATTACAGAGATTCTATTGGCCTGGGGTGATGAAGGACATAGAAAATTATTGTTCCTCCTGCCCTGTGTGTCAGAGGTCGGCCCCGATGCCACATTTCCGTAGCCCGCTGGTCCCTCTACCCATCATTGAGGTCCCGTTTGAGAGAATCGCAATGGATTTGGTAGGTCCTATAATCAAGTCCGCTAGGGGGCACCAGTACATATTGGTTATAATGGACTATGCCACCCGTTATCCAGAAGCGATCCCTCTCAGAAATACCTCGGCCAAAACCATAGCCAAAGAGCTATCTCTTGTTTTTAGCCGGGTGGGTATTTGTAAAGAACTGCTTACGGACCAAGGTACACCCTTTATGTCCCGGGTTATGAAAGAGCTGTGTAAATTGTTCAAAGTGACGCAATTGCGTACATCTGTGTATCACCCCCAAACCGATGGGCTGGTTGAAAGATTCAACAAAACCCTAAAACAAATGTTGAAGAAAGTGGTGGATAGAGATGGAAGGGATTGGGACTGTCTACTTCCTTATTTGATGTTTGCTATTAGGGAGGTGCCCCAATCCTCTACGGGATTCTCCCCCTTTGAGTTACTGTATGGGAGACACCCAAGAGGGCTGTTGGATATTGCCAAGGAAACTTGGGAAAGTGAGAGTTCTCCCCACAGGAGTGTGATTGAGCATGTCGCCCTGATGCAAGATCGAATTGCACAGGTAATGCCCATCGTGAAGGAACATTTGGCCCAAGCGCAGTTGGCACAGCAGAGAGTGTACAACCGTGGAGCCAAGACCCGTACCTTTTCCCCGGGGGATAGGATATTGGTACTTGTCCCTACGGTTGAAAGTAAATTCCTTGCCAAATGGCAAGGCCCCTACGAGATAATGGAAAAAGTGAGCGAAGTGAATTACAAGGTCAGACAACCAGGAAGGCGAAAGCCCGAACAGATCTATCACGTTAATCTGTTGAAAGCCTGGAGGGATAGAGAGTCCCTAGTCGCAGACACTTGGTCACCAGCTCAAACTGGTTGCGTGATTCCTGAGGTTGGAATCGCAGCCACCTTGTCACAACCCCAACAACAGGAGGTTAAGGAGTTTGTGCTTCGCAACAAGGAGGTATTCTCTGAGCTGCCGGGACAAACATCTGGGGTAGAGCATGACATTATTACCCCGCCCGGTGAAAGGGTGAAGTTAAAACCCTATCGGATCCCAGAGGCCCGACGGGAGGCAATACGGGAGGAAGTACAGAAAATGCTGAACTTAGGGGTGATAGAGGAGTCCCAAAGTGATTGGTCTAGTCCCATTGTGTTGGTGCCTAAACCGGATGGGAGCTGGCGATTTTGTAACGATTTTCGTCAGTTGAACAAAGTTACAAAATTTGACACCTACCCCATGCCACGTATAGATGAGTTGATCGACCGGCTGGGAACAGCCCGATACATGACGACTCTTGACCTCACAAAAGGGTATTGGCAAATCCCCCTGGCCAAGTCGGCCAAAGAGAAAACCGCATTTGTAACCCCAGACGGGGCGTTCCAATATAAAAGAATGCCGTTCGGGTTACAGAATGCGCCGGCCACATTCCAGCGGAAAATGGACCAGATGCTGAGGCCCCATCGGAAGTATGCTGCGGCTTACCTGGATGACATAATTGTCCATAGCACAGATTGGGCCTCACATCTGCCAAAAGTGCAAGCAGTCCTGGACTCTGTTCGGGAAGCAGGGTTTACGGCTAACCCCAAGAAGTGTACCATTGGGCAGGAGGAGGCCAAATATCTTGGGTACACCATTGGGAGGGGAGTAATAAAACCCCAACTCAACAAAGTCGAGGCCATCCAGAGTTGGCCACGTCCCAACAGCAAGAAGCAGGTACGAGCCTTTCTGGGAATCGCTGGGTATTATCGGCGATTCATTCCCCACTTTGCTTCTAAGGCTGTGCCCCTAACCAACCTGACGAAGGGGAAAGGGTCGGTCATGATTAAATGGACCCCCGAGGCTGAGGCAGCATTCCAATTCTTGAAACAAGCCTTATGTAGCCAGCCAGTGTTGTACTCACCCGACTTCTCTAGAGACTTTGTCGTACAAAGTGATGCGTCAGATGTGGGGTTAGGAGCTGTATTGTCCCAGGTCTGGAACGGGGAAGAGCACCCAGTCATTTACCTCAGCAGGAAGTTGAAGTCCCATGAGGTAAATTACGCCACCGTTGAAAAGGAGTGTTTAGCGGTGAAGTGGGCTCTAGATTCCCTTCGGTACTACCTGCTAGGTAGGCACTTTGACATGGTTACGGATCACGCTCCGTTAAAGTGGATGGCTCAAAACAAGGAAACAAATAGAAGAGTGAATAGGTGGTTCCTGGCCCTCCAGGAATTCAACTTCACAGTAAAGCATCGCCCTGGCGTTCAAATGGGGAATGTGGATGCTTTGTCTCGAGTACATGAATGCCTGATTGCTGGTGTTCCAACCCCGAGGTTAAAACAAGAGGGGGGGGTATGTGACAGCAGGAAGGTAAAGTCACCTGGTTGCATCCAGGGGGGTAGATATATTTCGCCCAGATTCAGGCTTTACGCCGATTTGTACAACTAGGTGGAGAGTTGTATAAGGCTAGTGTGCTCATGGATGACTCATACCTCTAGGGAGAGGGCTGGGCGTCGTGCAGACAGGGAGTTGATGAGACCAGCTGAACCTTGTCAGCTCATTTAGGCCTCTATAAGAAAGCCCAGCTTCATTAGGTGTTAGCTCATGCCTGGAACCAGACCTGTGTGGACTGTCTAGGGAGAGTGAACCCCTGTGCGGTGAGAGAAAGCCTGTGTGGCTATATTTTGCTTGGACATTTAAAACCAGGGACTTAGGGACTAGGACAGCACTAGGCTGATCCCAGTTGTTAGTTAGGAAACCTGTATGTTTAGTCAGAGGTCAAGTTGACCAGGATTTATTTTGTTTATGTTTTTTTTGCCTTGCTGTGTTTTTGTCACTGTAAATAGAAAATAAACCGCACCTTTTTGATTTTGAAAACCACAACCTCCGTCTGCTGGGCCTGTTTTTGGGTGGGGAGCCCATCCCGGGGGTCACACATACCCGCTGCCGAGCTAACCCCCTCACAATATGTATATATATATATATATATATATATATATATATATATATATATATATTAAAAAAAATCCCAGTATATATACCATAGTTTGTAAACACTACAACTTTCACACAAACCAATCAATGTACTCTTATTGGAAATTATTTTTACCAAAGGCATGTAGCAGAATACATTTTGACCTAAATTAATGAAGACATTTTTTTTTTTTTTTTATTAGATATCTCATATAGCAGAAACTAAAAATTATAGTTTTCCACATTTTCATTCATTTTTCCCCAGTGGTGATTAAATACCACTAAAAGAATTCTCTATTTGTATGAAAAAATTATATAAAATGTCATTTGTGTACAGTGTTGCAATAATGCACAATTGCCAGTGGAAGTAGCACAGTGCCAAAACAATGGCCTAGTCATGAAGTGGGATAAACCTTCCGGAGCTGAAGTGGTGATATGAGCAGCCTTATTAGCTACTAGAAAAAAGAAGGGAGAGGGGGGGACGGGAGATTGGGACAAAACCCAATAGACGGTTATAGGGTGAATCAACCACAATACATTTGGTAGTAGAAAAATAGAAAAAACTTTATTGGTCGAATGCTATCTAAATTATCACATTTCAACCTAACAGTATGGATATACTCATGTAGGGGAAAGGGTTTCTCCTGAATATATGCACATTAGAATAAAAACATGAAAAAAACATACACAGTGCACTGTTGGAAAAAGTAAAAAAGATTGTCACTAATGACTTAAAAGTCATTAATCTATCTGATTTCAAATTAGAGCAAAATCACATAGATCTCCTTGGTAGAGGCCTCTCCTTTTCCCCCTCCATACACATGGATCAATTTGAGACCTTTAAGGACTTAAACCTATTCCTCAGGAGAGTATTTTATAGGTCACTATTCCTAGACAAAGATTTACAACCAGCACCCCTAGAACAGCTTAATACTGATGAAGAGTTGGCACTCAGTAATTTAGAATCACTACTTGAGGAGGGTGATCCCTCATTTAGTGACGACGATAATGATGACTCTAAGGGCTCTTTCACACGGAGGTCCATTCAGGTCCGCCTGTCAGTTTTTTAGGCGGACCTAAAACGGATCCTCCATGCACCCCTATGGAAGCACGGATGTCAGCGGAGACATGTCCGCTGACATCCGCTCCGCTTCGCCAAAGTGTGACGGAGGAAAACCCTATTTTTCCTTCCGTCAGCGTAGCGGATCGGATGACAACGGACTCTACGGTCCGTCGTCATCCGATTCCCCATAGGGGAGAGCGGCGCTCTGACAGGGCGGTCCCTGCACAGTGTGCGGGGACCGCCCAGTCATCCGTCGGCTCAGCGGGGATCAACGGAGCGATCCCCTCTGAGCAAGCGGAGCTTCACGGGGCGGATCTGCACGGATCCGCCCCGTGTGAAAGGACCCTTATACTGCTAAACGTAAAGCCATGATAAAAATCAGATCTACCAATATGCCACAATTTAAAAATAATAAACGTCTTGGAGTCTTCTTGGACCTTGTCCAGGAAGATTTACAAAAATTGAATTGGCACACTAAACCGATAGGCAACCTCTCTGAAGCAGAACAAAAGGGCCTGGAAGACCTACGTAGAGCTGACACTGTCATTATAAAACCCAGTGACAAGGGCGGGAATGTGGTCTTACAGTCTGCCACCCTCTATGAGAAGGAAGCATATCGACTCCTCTCAGATCAGTTGACATATAAAAAGCTTGATCATAATCCATTCAACATCTTGGTGGAGCAGATCAACGATAAACTTATGTGGGCAACTGAGGAGGGTCTTCTATCTAGACGGGAATTTGAGTATCTGAGGGTTGCTGACTACAATGTCCCTACTTTCTACATAATACCAAAGATCCACAAGAATCAGAACAATCCACCAGGCAGACCAATAGTGTCTGCCATAAGAGGTCCCTTAGAGAGGATAGGGAAATATGTAGATAGTCTTATTAAGGATTTAGTGCAACTTCTTCCCTCATTTGTACGTGATACTGGGGATGTCCTTAGACATATTAAGGACATGCCTATCCCGGACGGAGCCCTCCTTGTGAGTGTGGACGTAGAGTCCTTATTATACATCTATTCCACACGAGTGGGGTATTTTGGCGGTCTACCATTTCCTAGAACGCAGCTTCCCGCGCATGGCAGTACAGAATGAGTTCATTCTGGAACTCTTGGAAATGGCCTTGAAAAATAACTATTTTCAATTCGCAACTAAATTCTTCCAACAACTACAGGGGACCTCAATGGGGGCCCCCTGGGCTCCATCATATGCCTGCCTCAACCTGGGGTGGTGGGAAGAAGACACTGTGTACACCTCCTCGATGTACCTCAGCCACGCAAGAGCGTGGCTGAGGTACATAGATGACGTGCTTATGATTTGGACAGGGACCCCCACACAGCTAAGCCAATTTATGGATGAGCTCAATCAGAATAAGCGTAATTTACGTTTTACTTCTGTTTCCAGCCCCAGTGAGATCTCCTTTCTGGATCTAAAATTAACCATCCATGAGGGTTATTTGACCACCCAGACTTATAGGAAAACTACAGCAGCTAATACCCTTCTAAGGGCAGATAGCTACCATCCCGCTCCTCTTAAACGTGGAATACCAGTGGGACAGTTCCTCAGAATCCGGTGAAGCGATGTATCGCAGGGAATCTGAGACCCTCTACCAGCAGTTTAGAGATAGGGGATATGGGCATAGAACACTTCGTAAGGCAAGAAGCATTGCTAGCCAACGCCCACGAGAAGAACTGCTTCAGCCCAAACCTAACCTCAAATCCAATCAGGATGGACCAGCTCGGTTCATTACTCCTTTTGGTGCCCAGTGGCACCAAGTACGAGCGGTCCTCACAGAGCACTGGCACATTTTGACTGGCTGTGAACAACTCAAGAAAATAGTAGGTGACAGGCCCCAATTAACAGCTAAAAGGGCCAGAAATCTCAGGGATGCACTTGTGAATAGTGAATACATACGCCCTGTTGATAGGAACTGGCTGACAGACATACCACGTACAGTAGGCATGTTCTCATGTGGCCATTGTGGCACATGTAAACACGTAGACAGAACAAAAAGCTTTAGAGACTCACAATCCAAGAATTACTATGAGATTAAATCCTTTATTAATTGTAGTACAGCATGTGTGCTCTATATTTTGGAATGCCCATGCCACTTACTTTATGTGGGCAAAACAAAACGACAACTTCGAGTACGTTTTGCTGAACATCTAAAGAGCATTCGTCTCAAAGAAGACACCCCAGTGGCCCAACACTTTCTAAGATATCATGAGGGTAAAACACAAGGCCTGCGAGTAAAGGGGTTCTATGCCCTTAACCTATCAGAAAGACGAGGGGACTTCGATACCATCCTGATCTGACATGAAAAGACCTGGATCTTTAGGCTCCAGACACTCCAGCCCAAAGGCTTAAATACAGAAATGAGCCTAAAAATCTTTCTGGAGCCATAAATAGGACATCTAACTATGTTTATGATCAGCACGGTATACGTCTCCTGCCTCTGTTTCCCCTCAGTACAAATGTCTAGTGTATTGACATCCAATAATTAGATAGGTATAATCAATCTATGATGACAGGGTGTTGTTGTATGTATTATCGCAACATCCATCTATACCTAGCCCCACTGTCCGTTTTGGTTTTTTCCTATAAACATTGCAAATTTTTCACCTTTGAAACCCTGTGAATGTATATATGTCTTTTTTGCATGGATATCAACATTACCTGTTGTGACCATAAGATGGCGCTACTTCGTCAGTCAGTGGTACCTCACCTGTGATTGGCTAAACAAGGCTACATAATAGGAGCACTAATAACCCACTGACACATCAAGATGAAGTGACATATTCGTCACGAAACGCGTCATGTCCGACGTTGTTATTCTGGGTTGTTGACAAAACCCCACTCGCTCCTCTCCTCTCCTCGCAATGAACTCCACTGAATGAATTCACCGCCAGCTTACGGAGGATAAGATAAGGACAGTCAGATCTTGCCCCCAGAGGCCTAAACCTGCAATTACACAGGCTTGTGTATCCTCAGATGAAACAGCGTGACGGCTCCAGCTATACGTTCAGCGCTGATGCGTTGAAACACAGCCAGCGGATCACAGGAGCCGTACGCGACTCAACGGAGGGACGTACTCTACGCAGCAGCCTCCTACAAGCCGGAAGGATTACCTCTCTGAGTAGCAGCACAGCGAGAGCTACAGAGCTCAAGGACACCACCTAATATCCATAGAGCAACGGCTTAAAAGAGACTTTGGTGTCAGGTGAATCACGGGATGGATGTCATGGATGGGTAAGCCAGTATATCACCATATGGTTACCGTGCCCCCCATCCTCCCCTCTATCAAATATCATCTCACCATACTCGGCCAGGACTGGGCTATAGCCTTTGTCCCTCTATGGACTGTTTGCAAGAGATCAAACTCATAAAAAGTCCTATGCTATATTGCTGAGTGCAATCCTGTGCTAATTAAACTGTACCAATAGTCTTACCAGCAAATACAAACACACCTATTAACATATGGAGCTGCACTGCATGAACATTGTACCTGCAGGAATATTAGCCAATACGGCTTGATTCTGACACTCCAGTTTGGATATAGATTCGAGTTATCGTTTATCTTTTTTTTTTTTTTTTATTATTTTTATTAAAGTTTTTCAACACATACAACATACACAGCTTAAGCACCTACAGTACAGAGGAGGAGCAAATACAAAGAATAATACCATTTGCAATGCGAACCTAGCGAATCAGGCATAACAATGGAAGGGTGCAGCAACACCGCCAAATAGAATCCAGAAAGGCATACATTATCTTAAACCCAGTAGTCCTTACGAACACATAAGAATACATCGGGAGAAAAGCAAGATATAATAGCAAGATATGGCCTCGATATGATGACCTTGTCCACCCCAAATTCACCAAGCCGTTTCAGGCTCTGCTAACCAAGTGCGCCAGACCTTGTCATATTTTTGTGGGCAGCCCCGATTGGCATAGGTGTCCCTGTATAGAGGAAGGCTATTGTTCACCAAACATTTCCATTGCTTCAGAGAGGGGGGGCAGGATTCTTCCACTGCATAGCAATGTTCTTACGAGCATAGAAGAGCAGCAGGGTAATCAGCGCGCGTTTGGCAGAGGATGGTACGATGGTCTCAACGAGCCCCAAAAGGCACACCTCCATTGCCAAAGGCACAGTGACACAGGCAACTCTATTTATCAAGTCCAGCACCATTTCCCAATACCGCTGGACCCCCGGACAATGCCAGAAGATATGAGAGAAGTCGCCCGGTGAGGCGCCGCATCTCCAACACTCTGAGGAATGAGCAGGGTCTATCTTATGGAGTCTGTGGGGGGTGTAATACGCCCTATGAACAATCTTGTATTGCACCAATCTATCGCGCATGGAGACCAGGGTGTTGAAAGGGAGGTCCCACACATCATCCCAGTCATCGTTGTCTAACGTGGGGATATCAGTCTGCCATCTAGTCCAGAGTTTGTCAAGGGGTGGAAGAGACACAAGGATCAAAAACGCATAGAGATGTGAGGTGGGCTTTTCTGCACAGCTAAATCTAAGTGTCCTCTCCAGTTCCGACTGCGCTACAATACATGAAGATTGGTTATAAAAAGTAAAAATTCGCGCTAGGTGCAAAGTGATTTAAAAAAATATATAAATGAATATGTCCCTTAAGGAAAAGGAATTAATTTGTTTTTAATGATATTGATCTCATTATCCAAAATTGCCAACTTGCGTTTCTTTTTTGCTATAAGGAACTGCAAAAAGTTGACCCCTGCCTCATTAAAATATTTGAACCATTCGGCCAGCTCATTATCTTCCTTTTGGGGATTAACATCCCACCTGAGGCTCCTAGGGACCATTTCTGCTTTCACATATTCCTCTAAATATGCTACATCCCATTTAGTATGAACTTCAGTGATGGTAAGGTTTTTTAGTCTAAGAAAGCAACCTGCTAAATCATCTCTGGGGTCGTCATTACCATCAAATACGCCCGCAGTGTTAAATACCACCTGTGACCTATAGTCAAAAATATCCATGACAGATACACCAGCTGCAAATTAGGTATATCAAAATAGAAAAATGGTTATAAAAAGTAAAAATTCGCGCTAGATGCAAAGTGATTTAAAAAAATATATAAATGAATATGTCCCTTAAGGAAACCTGCTGCTAAACACCAAAAAAACCTTTGATATAAGGTACAAACAAAATGAGTATACAAAAATAGTGTAGCGCTGGAAAGAACTGTATATATCTATACAGTTAAAATTAAATACGTGAAAAAAGTATCAAAAACACTAATAAAACAATGCAAATAAACCAATCAAGTTCATAAGTGCCCGTGAAGAAAGAAGATTATCAAATAAATGTGTAGAGGATTTCCTCTATATTGATGATAAGAGTTCCACAGAGAAGATATCCGATGAAGCTGGTAAGTGCTATTCCAACAATAAGTGAAGATCCCGCCACCAAAGTGAGAAATGAAGGCTTACCAAACAGCCTGCGACCGCCCTTCTCAGGGGGGTCAAAACAAGCTTAGTAGAGCGATGTTCACTCCATGGAAGGCAGAGAAATTCCAGTGAAGACACTTCATCCACAATAGGCGAGTCTCCAGAGACGTGTCTGCACAGCTGATCCAAATCGGAGATGAAAAACACTCTTGATTGATCAGAGTGAATAATCCTCAGCAGTTAAAACGATGTCCAAAGAGAAGAAAGAAAAACTTTCCATAGTGTAGCATTCATCAGGGAAGTTTTATTAGAAATGAACAGGAGAGAAAACAGCTCTCACATAGGTATAAAAATAATGATAAAACGAGAAAATCCTTGCAAGGAAATAAAAAAGCTCTGAGTTTCTGTCAAAGGCTGATTCGCGCGTGCGCAATGCATGTGCGTGTCACCCTACGCCGTTTTGTCAAATGTGACATCATCAGGGGCACGCCCACATGAGCACGCACACGCTATTTGTAGCCAAAGGGCCCACTCGGGGTTCTCTCATTGGCTACATGTCAAATTGGCAGACGGAGCAGAAAATTGTACTAGGCTCTGCATTGATCTCTCAATGGAGAGGTCTTGACATAAAACACAGTTGCACCATCACCCCCAGTGGAACTTACAGATATTGCACCAATTTTTAAAACTGATTTTCAAAATAATCTCCACACTGACATCTTGTGGATCATGGTGCAACTGTTATTAAACCATTTTTTCAAAAACATTCTTTATTCAAAAAAACATTCTTTTTCCAAAAAACATTCTCTTTTTTTTTAAAAAACATTCCTTTAAAACATTCTTTTTTAAAAAAAAAATATTTTTTTCAAAAAATGAATCCTAAGCAGATTTACACTTAACCAATATAGAAATACTTAAAAAAACGTTTTATATTAAAATAAAGCTTATGATATACTTAGTTAGTCAGGCCCAAACAAAACACTGGACCAAAATTGCACAGGAAGAAAAATGGGAACAAATTGCTTATGAGGGGAACAAATAATATGTCACCCATTGTTGATAAAGCAATTTATATCCCATTCAACATTGAGGCCACCCGGTGTGTGACAACCCAATTTATGTATCCAACTGGTTTCGGATCTAGAGATGCTTCTTTTGCCATTGCCCCCTCTCCAGTTGGGCACATATTTCTCCAAACCAATGAAAATGGTACCTTTTGGGTTTCTGTTATGCACAAGATCATAGTGCTTAGACACACTATGTTTGTCAAAACCACTTTTTATGTTGGTGATGTGCTCACCTAATCTGGTACTCAATTTTCTAATGGTCCGGCCCACATATTCCAAACCGCATGGGCATCGCAAAAGGTACACCACGCACTTTGTAGCACATGTTATAAGGGACCTGATAGGATATGTGGCTCCTGTTCATGATGAAGTAAACTCCATAGTTCTTCTACCTTGGAGGGCATTCACCCTGCAGACTTTACATCGTCTACACGGGTAAAATCCCTTCAAGTCCCCAAAAAAAGAAGGACGAGTTGGGGGATCTGGTACATTAGGTGCTAGTAGATGTCTGAAGTTAGAAGCACCCCTAAAGAGTACTCTTGGGGTGTTAGACAATAAAGGGCCCAATACTCGGTCGTTCTTTAGCACCGACCAGTGTTTTTTAATGATCCTTTTTATAGCCCAATGCTGACTTGAGTACGTGGTCAGAAAGGCTAAGCCAAAGTCCTCCCTATTTTCCACTTCTGGAGGTCTGTCACACAGAAGTGTCTGTCTATCTCTGAGGCCCACATCTGTAATAGCAGAGTCCAGTTTGGCAATGTCATACCCCTTGGCTATAAATCTTAATTTAAGGATTTCTGCCTCTTTGTGATATTGTTCCAAGTCAGTGCAATTTCGCTTTAGACGTAAAAATTGACCCTTCGGGACCGCCGACAGCCAGGAACTATGGTGGCATGAATCCAAAGGAATATAGCCGTTCCTGTCTGTCGGTTTGAAGAAAGTGGATGTGACTATACTACTGTCCTTTATTGAGACATTAAGGTCCAGAAAGTGAATCTGGATGGGGCTAATCTCATGACTGAGAATAATGCCCCTATCGTTACTGTTTAGGAGGGATAGATAAGAATTAACTGATTCTACATCACCATCCCAAATAAACAAAATGTCATCAATAAATCTTTTCCAAAAGATTAAATTAGGTGGGCTTTCACAAAGTACTACATCTTCCTCCCACTTAGCCATAAAAAGGTTGGCCATACTGGGGGCAAATTTTGCCCCCATGGCCACGCCCCTAATCTGGAGATAGTGTTTACCACTATGCCAGAAATAGTTATGCTTCATCGCGAAATCCAGCAACTCCATCACGAAGTTGCGCTGCGTGACGGAGATGCTGGAGTCGCGATAAAGAAAATGACGCACCGCCTCATACCCCAAATCATGAGAGATGGCCGTGTAAAGGGATGCGACATCAGCTGTAATAAGTAGATAGGAGGCCTTCCATTCAATCTGACCAAGAAGGTTAATGACGTGCTTAGTGTCCTTAAGAAAAGACGGGGTGCCCAAGACCAGTGGTTGCAAGTAATGATCGATGTATTTGCCGATCCGTGAGGTGATAGAATCGATACCACTGATGATGGGCCTTCCCGGGGGATTGATCAGGGTTTTGTGGATCTTGGGTAATATATACATCACTGGCAATTTGGGTGCCAGTGGTACTAGATGTTCCCTTTCCTTCAAATTTAAAATACCCATATAATGTCCCTTATCAATTAGGGCTCTCAGGTCCTTCTTATATTCCACAGTGGGATCCATGGGTAAACTTAAATATGTCAGAGGGTCCATAACTATCCTCAACATTTCTTCAAAATAGGAGTCCTTGTCAAGAACAACTATGGTGCCCCCTTTATCAGCTGGTCGCACAACCACATCCCTCCTATTACATAGGGACTCCATGCCCAATCTAAGATTCTGTTGGGTTCGTGCCGGTTTCACATTCAAATTATTTAAATCCCCTAGCACTAGATCACGGAATACGGTTAAATTTGGCGCCTGATGAATAGGGGGGTTAAAAAGGGATGCATTGGACATCCCTGAATGTAAAATAACTGAAGCCTCCCTATCTGATTGCCTAGTGGGATTGCTCATGATATATCTTTTGATATTTAACTTTCTGGTGTATTTTTGGATGTCTATGAAGGTTTGGAATTTGTTAAGATTCCGTGGGGGGGCAAATTTTAACCCTTTATTCAAGGTAGTTAATTCGTCCTTAGATAGCTCCTTTGTGCTGAGATTAATAATCCCAGCACAATCTAAAACTTCCTTCTCTTTGGAGTGAGATTTCCTCCCCCCTCTGCACCCTCTCTTGCGTCCCCATTTCTTTTGTTCCTGTTCCTGCCAGCCTGCCGAAAATCCCAAACCGAGCGGCCCTCTGGTTGTTGATTCTGGAAGGAGCAGGAAGCTCCGTGATTGACATCCAAATTGGGTTCCCCTTCATTCCCAGCTAGTGAGGCAAATCTATTGTTAGTGTTTACAATATTGTTGCCTCTATTGTCAACACGAGGGGGGTGATGGTTCCCATGATTCTGTTGATTGTGATATACATCACGGTGACGCCAGGGTGGAGGGGAGTGATAATTGGGATGAGGGGAGGGATTCCTTCTCCTGCCCTTACCTCTACCTTGTTGATAATGTTGTTGTGAATTAGTACGCCCTCCCCGTAAATCAGGAGAGGGGCGGGGCATTTGAGATGCGCTATAGAGCGCATTTTGTTCATTCCTCAATACACCATTCCTTTGGACAGCTCCAATTGGTTGTGAACCAACTGTGTTGTCACCCACCATTGGGTCAGAAGGTGGTGTAACCTGCCATTTAAAATCGATATTCTCTCTATAATCTTTTACATCTCTATTATACTTTTTCTTTTTCTTAGATTTTTGTTCAGATTCTTCTTTAATTAATATTACCTTAAGAGCCTCAGACCTGTGCAGGTAATCCTGTTCAGCTTTAAAAGGAATTAATTTGTTTTTAATGATATTGATCTCATTATCCAAAATTGCCAACTTGCGTTTCTTTTTTGCTATAAGGAACTGCAAAAAGTTGACCCCTGCCTCATTAAAATATTTGAACCATTCGGCCAGCTCATTATCTTCCTTTTGGGGATTAACATCCCACCTGAGGCTCCTAGGGACCATTTCTGCTTTCACATATTCCTCTAAATATGCTACATCCCATTTAGTATGAACTTCAGTGATGGTAAGGTTTTTTAGTCTAAGAAAGCAACCTGCTAAATCATCTCTGGGGTCGTCATTACCATCAAATACGCCCGCAGTGTTAAATACCACCTGTGACCTATAGTCAAAAATATCCATGACGGATACACCAGCTGCAAATTAGGTATATCAAAATAGAAAAATGGTTATAAAAAGTAAAAATTCGCGCTAGGTGCAAAGTGATTTAAAAAAATATATAAATGAATATGTCCCTTAAGGAAACCTGCTGCTAAACACCAAAAAAACCTTTGATATAAGGTACAAACAAAATGAGTATACAAAAATAGTGTAGCGCTGGAAAGAACTGTATATATCTATACAGTTAAAATTAAATACGTGAAAAAAGTATCAAAAACACTAATAAAACAATGCAAATAAACCAATCAAGTTCATAAGTGCCCGTGAAGAAAGAAGATTATCAAATAAATGTGTAGAGGATTTCCTCTATATTGATGATAAGAGTTCCACAGAGAAGATATCCGATGAAGCTGGTAAGTGCTATTCCAACAATAAGTGAAGATCCCGCCACCAAAGTGAGAAATGAAGGCTTACCAAACAGCCTGCGACCGCCCTTCTCAGGGGGGTCAAAACAAGCTTAGTAGAGCGATGTTCACTCCATGGAAGGCAGAGAAATTCCAGTGAAGACACTTCATCCACAATAGGCGAGTCTCCAGAGACGTGTCTGCACAGCTGATCCAAATCGGAGATGAAAAACACTCTTGATTGATCAGAGTGAATAATCCTCAGCAGTTAAAACGATGTCCAAAGAGAAGAAAGAAAAACTTTCCATAGTGTAGCATTCATCAGGGAAGTTTTATTAGAAATGAACAGGAGAGAAAACAGCTCTCACATAGGTATAAAAATAATGATAAAACGAGAAAATCCTTGCAAGGAAATAAAAAAGCTCAGAGTTTCTGTCAAAGGCTGATTCGCGCGTGCGCAATGCATGTGCGTGTCACCCTACGCCGTTTCGTCAAATGTGACATCATCAGGGGCACGCCCACATGAGCACGCACACGCTATTTGTAGCCAAAGGGCCCACTCGGGGTTCTCTCATTGGCTACATGTCAAATTGGCAGACGGAGCAGAAAATTGTACTAGCCTCTGCATTGATCTCTCAATGGAGAGGTCTTGACATAAAACACAGTTGCACCATCACCCCCAGTGGAACTTACAGATATTGCACCAATTTTTAAAACTGATTTTCAAAATAATCTCCACACTGACATCTTGTGGATCATGGTGCAACTGTTATTAAACCATTTTTTCAAAAACATTCTTTATTCAAAAAAAACATTCTTTTTCCAAAAAACATTCTCTTTTTTTTTAAAAAACATTCCTTTAAAACATTCTTTTTTAAAAAAAAAAAAATCTTTTTTTCAAAAAATGAATCCTAAGCAGATTTACACTTAACCAATATAGAAATACTTAAAAAAAACTTTTTATATTAAAATAAAGCTTATGATATACTTAGTTAGTCAGGCCCAAACAAAACACTGGACCAAAATTGCACAGGAAGAAAAATGGGAACAAATTGCTTATGAGGGGAACAAATAATATGTCACCCATTGTTGATAAAGCAATTTATATCCCATTCAACATTGAGGCCACCCGGTGTGTGACAACCCAATTTATGTATCCAACTGGTTTCGGATCTAGAGATGCTTCTTTTGCCATTGCCCCCTCTCCAGTTGGGCACATATTTCTCCAAACCAATGAAAATGGTACCTTTTGGGTTTCTGTTATGCACAAGATCATAGTGCTTAGACACACTATGTTTGTCAAAACCACTTTTTATGTTGGTGATGTGCTCACCTAATCTGGTACTCAATTTTCTAATGGTCCGGCCCACATATTCCAAACCGCATGGGCATCGCAAAAGGTACACCACACAAAATATCATCAATAAATCTTTTCCAAAAGATTAAATTAGGTGGGCTTTCACAAAGTACTACATCTTCCTCCCACTTAGCCATAAAAAGGTTGGCCATACTGGGGGCAAATTTTGCCCCCATGGCCACGCCCCTAATCTGGAGATAGTGTTTACCACTATGCCAGAAATAGTTATGCTTCATCGCGAAATCCAGCAACTCCATCACGAAGTTGCGCTGCGTGACGGAGATGCTGGAGTCGCGATAAAGAAAATGACGCACCGCCTCATACCCCAAATCATGAGAGATGGCCGTGTAAAGGGATGCGACATCAGCTGTAATAAGTAGATAGGAGGCCTTCCATTCAATCTGACCAAGAAGGTTAATGACGTGCTTAGTGTCCTTAAGAAAAGACGGGGTGCCCAAGACCAGTGGTTGCAAGTAATGATCGATGTATTTGCCGATCCGTGAGGTGATAGAATCGATACCACTGATGATGGGCCTTCCCAGGGGATTGATCAGGGTTTTGTGGATCTTGGGTAATATATACATCACTGGCAATCTGGGTGCCAGTGGTACTAGATGTTCCCTTTCCTTCAAATTTAAAATACCCATATAATGTCCCTTATCAATTAGGGCTCTCAGGTCCTTCTTATATTCCACAGTGGGATCCATGGGTAAACTTAAATATGTCAGAGGGTCCATAACTATCCTCGACATTTCTTCAAAATAGGAGTCCTTGTCAAGAACAACTATGGCGCCCCCTTTATCAGCTGGTCGCACAACCACATCCCTCCTATTACATAGGGACTCCATGCCCAATCTAAGATTCTGTTGGGTTCGTGCCGGTTTCCCATTCAAATTATTTAAATCCCCTAGCACTAGATCACGGAATACGGTTAAATTTGGCGCCTGATGAATAGGGGGGTTAAAAAGGGATGCATTGGACATCCCTGAATGTAAAATAACTGAAGCCTCCCTATCTGATTGCCTAGTGGGATTGCTCATGATATATCTTTTGATATTTAACTTTCTGGTGTATTTTTGGATGTCTATGAAGGTTTGGAATTTGTTAAGACTCCGTGGGGGGGCACATTTTAACCCTTTATTCAAGGTAGTTAATTCGTCCTTAGATAGCTCCTTTGTGCTGAGATTAATAATCCCAGCACAATCTAAAACTTCCTTCTCTTTGGAGTGAGATTTCCTCCCCCCTCTGCACCCTCTCTTGCGTCCCCATTTCTTTTGTTCCTGTTCCTGCCGGCCTGCGAAAATCCCAAACCGAGCGGCCCTCTGGTTGTTGATTCTGGAAGGAGCAGGAAGCTCCGTGATTGACATCCAAAGTGGGTTCCCCTTCATTCCCAGCTAGTGAGGCAAATCTATTGTTAGTGTTTACAATATTGTTGCCTCTATTGTCAACACGAGGGGGGTGATGGTTCCCATGATTCTGTTGATTGTGATATACATCACGGTGACGCCAGGGTGGAGGGGAGTGATAATTGGGATGAGGGGAGGGATTCCTTCTCCTGCCCTTACCTCTACCTTGTTGATAATGTTGTTGTGAATTAGTACGCCCTCCCCGTAAATCAGGAGAGGGGCGGGGCATTTGAGATGCGCTATAGAGCGCATTTTGTTCATTCCTCAATACACCATTCCTTTGGACAGCTCCAATTGGTTGTGAACCAACTGTGTTGTCACCCACCATTGGGTCAGAAGGTGGTGTAACCTGCCATTTAAAAACGATATTCTCTCTATAATCTTTTACATCTCTATTATACTTTTTCTTTTTCTTAGATTTTTGTTCAGATTCTTCTTTAATTAATATTACCTTAAGAGCCTCAGACCTGTGCAGGTAATCCTGTTCAGCTTTAAAAGGAATTAATTTGTTTTTAATGATATTGATCTCATTATCCAAAATTGCCAACTTGCGTTTCTTTTTTGCTATAAGGAACTGCAAAAAGTTGACCCCTGCCTCATTAAAATATTTGAACCATTCGGCCAGCTCATTATCTTCCTTTCGGGGATTAACATCCCACCTGAGGCTCCTAGGGACCATTTCTGCTTTCACATATTCCTCTAAATATGCTACATCCCATTTAGTATGAACTTCAGTGATGGTAAGGTTTTTTTAGTCTAAGAAAGCAACCTGCTAAATCATCTCTGGGGTCTTCATTACCATCAAATACGCCCGCAGTGTTAAATACCACCTGTGACCTATAGTCAAAAATATCCATGACGGATACACCAGCTGCAAATTAGGTATATCAAAATAGAAAAATGGTTATAAAAAGTAAAAATTCGCGCTAGGTGCAAAGTGATTTAAAAAAATATATAAATGAATATGTCCCTTAAGGAAACCTGCTGCTAAACACCAAAAAAACCTTTGATATAAGGTACAAACAAAATGAGTATACAAAAATAGTGTAGCGCTGGAAAGAACTGTATATATCTATACAGGTAAAATTAAATACGTGAAAAAAAGTATCAAAAACACTAATAAAACAATGCAAATAAACCAATCAAGTTCATAAGTGCCCGTGAAGAAAGAAGATTATCAAATAAATGTGTAGAGGATTTCCTCTATATTGATGATAAGAGTTCCACAGAGAAGATATCTGATGAAGCTGGTAAGTGCTATTCCAACAATAAGTGAAGATCCCGCCACCAAAGTGAGAAATGAAGGCTTACCAAACAGCCTGCGACCGCCCTTCTCAGGGGGGTCAAAACAAGCTTAGTAGAGCGATGTTCACTCCATGGAAGGCAGAGAAATTCCAGTGAAGACACTTCATCCACAATAGGCGAGTCTCCAGAGACGTGTCTGAACAGCTGATCCAAATCGGAGATGAAAAACACTCTTGATTGATCAGAGTGAATAATCCTCAGCAGTTAAAACGATGTCCAAAGAGAAGAAAGAAAAACTTTCCATAGTGTAGCATTCATCAGGGAAGTTTTATTAGAAATGAACAGGAGAGAAAACAGCTCTCACATAGGTATAAAAATAATGATAAAACGAGAAAATCCTTGCAAGGAAATAAAAAAGCTCAGAGTTTCTGTCAAAGGCTGATTCGCGCGTGCGCAATGCATGTGCGTGTCACCCTACGCCGTTTCGTCAAATGTGACATCATCAGGGGCACGCCCACATGAGCACGCACACGCTATTTGTAGCCAAAGGGCCCACTCGGGGTTCTCTCATTGGCTACATGTCAAATTGGCAGACGGGATGGTGATGTAGAATCAGTTAATTCTTATCTATCCCTCCTAAACAGTAACGATAGGGGCATTATTCTCAGTCATGAGATTAGCCCCATCCAGATTCACTTTCTGGACCTTAATCTCTCAATAAAGGACAGTAGTATAGTCACATCCACTTTCTTCAAACCGACAGACAGGAACGGCTATATTCCTTTGGATTCATGCCACCATAGTTCCTGGCTGTCGGCGGTCCCGAATGGTAAATTTTTACGTCTAAAGCGAAATTGCACTGACTTGGAACAATATCACAAAGAGGCAGAAATCCTTAAATTAAGATTTATAGCCAAGGGGTATGACATTGCCAAACTGGACTCTGCTATTACAGATGTGGGCCTTAGAGATAGACAGACACTTCTGTGTGACAGACCTCCAGAAGTGGAAAATAGGGAGGACTTTGGCTTAGCCTTTCTGACCACGTACTCAAGTCAGCATTGGGCTATAAAAAGGATCATTAAAAAACACTGGTCGGTGCTAAAGAACGACCGAGTATTGGGCCCTTTATTGTCTAACACCCCAAGAGTACTCTTTAGGGGTGCTTCTAACTTCAGACATCTACTAGCACCTAATGTACCAGATCCCCCAACTCGTCCTTCTTTTTTTGGGGACTTGAAGGGATTTTACCCGTGTAGACGATGTAAAGTCTGCAGGGTGAATGCCCTCCAAGGTAGAAGAACTATGGAGTTTACTTCATCAGGAACAGGAGCCACATATCCTATCAGGTCCCTTATAACATGTGCTACAAAGTGCGTGGTGTACCTTTTGCGATGCCCATGCGGTTTGGAATATGTGGGCCGGACCATTAGAAAATTGAGTACCAGATTAGGTGAGCACATCACCAACATAAAAAGTGGTTTTGACAAACATAGTGTGTCTAAGCACTATGATCTTGTGCATAACAGAAACCCAAAAGGTACCATTTTCATTGGTTTGGAGAAATATGTGCCCAACTGGAGAGGGGGCAATGGCAAAAGAAGCATCTCTAGATCTGAAACCAGTTGGATACATAAATTGGGTTGTCACACACCGGGTGGCCTCAACGTTGAATGGGATATAAATTGCTTTATCAACAATGGGTGACATATTATTTGTTCCCCTCATAAGCAATTTGTTCCCATTTTTCTTCCTGTGCAATTTTGGTCCAGTGTTTTGTTTGGGCCTGACTAACTAAGTATATCATAAGCTTTATTTTAATATAAAAAGTTTTTTTAAGTATTTCTATATTGGTTAAGTGTAAATCTGCTTAGGATTCATTTTTTGAAAAAAAGATTTTTTTTTTTAAAAAAGAATGTTTTAAAGGAATGTTTTTTTTAAAAAAAGAGAATGTTTTTTGGAAAAAGAATGTTTTTTTTGAATAAAGAATGTTTTTGAAAAAATGGTTTAATAACAGTTGCACCATGATCCACAAGATGTCAGTGTGGAGATTATTTTGAAAATCAGTTTTAAAAATTGGTGCAATATCTGTAAGTTCCACTGGGGGTGATGGTGCAACTGTGTTTTATGTCAAGACCTCTCCATTGAGAGATCAATGCAGAGGCTAGTACAATTTTCTGCTCCGTCTGCCAATTTGACATGTAGCCAATGAGAGAACCCCGAGTGGGCCCTTTGGCTACAAATAGCGTGTGCGTGCTCATGTGGGCGTGCCCCTGATGATGTCACATTTGACGAAACGGCGTAGGGTGACACGCACATGCATTGCGCACGCGCGAATCAGCCTTTGACAGAAACTCTGAGCTTTTTTATTTCCTTGCAAGGATTTTCTCGTTTTATCATTATTTTTATACCTATGTGAGAGCTGTTTTCTCTCCTGTTCATTTCTAATAAAACTTCCCTGATGAATGCTACACTATGGAAAGTTTTTCTTTCTTCTCTTTGGACATCATTTTAACTGCTGAGGATTATTCACTCTGATCAATCAAGAGTGTTTTTCATCTCCGATTTGGATCAGCTGTGCAGACACGTCTCTGGAGACTCGCCTATTGTGGATGAAGTGTCTTCACTGGAATTTCTCTGCCTTCCATGGAGTGAACATCGCTCTACTAAGCTTGTTTTGACCCCCCTGAGAAGGGCGGTCGCAGGCTGTTTGGTAAGCCTTCATTTCTCACTTTGGTGGCGGGATCTTCACTTATTGTTGGAATAGCACTTACCAGCTTCATCGGATATCTTCTCTGTGGAACTCTTATCATCAATATAGAGAAAATCCTCTACACATTTATTTGATAATCTTCTTTCTTCACGGGCACTTATGAACTTGATTGGTTTATTTGCATTGTTTTATTAGTGTTTTTGATACTTTTTTCACGTATTTAATTTTAACTGTATAGATATATACAGTTCTTTCCAGCGCTACACTATTTTTGTATACTCATTTTGTTTGTACCTTATATCAAAGGTTTTTTTGGTGTTTAGCAGCAGGTTTCCTTAAGGGACATATTCATTTATATATTTTTTTAAATCACTTTGCACCTAGCGCAAATTTTTACTTTTTATAACCATTTTTCTCTTTTGATATACCTAATTTGCAGCTGGTGTATCTGTCATGGATATTTTTGACTATAGGTCACAGGTGGTATTTAACACTGCGGGCGTATTTGATGGTAATGACGACCCCAGAGATGATTTAGCAGGTTGCTTTCTTAGACTAAAAAACCTTACCATCACTGAAGTTCATACTAAATGGGATGTAGCATATTTAGAGGAATATGTGAAAGCAGAAATGGTCCCTAGGAGCCTCAGGTGGGATGTTAATCCCCAAAAGGAAGATAATGAGCTGGCCGAATGGTTCAAATATTTTAATGAGGCAGGGGTCAACTTTTTGCAGTTCCTTATAGCAAAAAAGAAACGCAAGTTGGCAATTTTGGATAATGAGATCAATATCATTAAAAACAAATTAATTCCTTTTAAAGCTGAACAGGATTACCTGCACAGGTCTGAGGCTCTTAAGGTAATATTAATTAAAGAAGAATCTGAACAAAAATCTAAGAAAAAGAAAAAGTATAATAGAGATGTAAAAGATTATAGAGAGAATATCGATTTTAAATGGCAGGTTACACCACCTTCTGACCCAATGGTGGGTGACAACACAGTTGGTTCACAACCAATTGGAGCTGTCCAAAGGAATGGTGTATTGAGGAATGAACAAAATGCGCTCTATAGCGCATCTCAAATGCCCCGCCCCTCTCCTGATTTACGGGGAGGGCGTACTAATTCACAACAACATTATCAACAAGGTAGAGGTAAGGGCAGGAGAAGGAATCCCTCCCCTCATCCCAATTATCACTCCCCTCCACCCTGGCGTCACCGTGATGTATATCACAATCAACAGAATCATGGGAACCATCACCCCCCTCGTGTTGACAATAGAGGCAACAATATTGTAAACACTAACAATAGATTTGCCTCACTAGCTGGGAATGAAGGGGAACCCACTTTGGATGTCAATCACGGAGCTTCCTGCTCCTTCCAGAATCAACAACCAGAGGGCCGCTCGGTTTGGGATTTTCGGCAGGCCGGCAGGAACAGGAACAAAAGAAATGGGGACGCAAGAGAGGGTGCAGAGGGGGGAGGAAATCTCACTCCAAAGAGAAGGAAGTTTTAGATTGTGCTGGGATTATTAATCTCAGCACAAAGGAGCTATCTAAGGACGAATTAACTACCTTGAATAAAGGGTTAAAATTTGCCCCCCCATGGAATCTTAACAAATTCCAAACCTTCATAGACATCCAAAAATACACCAGAAAGTTAAATATCAAAAGATATATCATGAGCAATCCCACTAGGCAATCAGATAGGGAGGCTTCAGTTATTTTACATTCAGGGATGTCCAATGCATCCCTTTTTAACCCCCCTATTCATCAGGCGCCAAATTTAACCGTATTCCGTGATCTAGTGCTAGGGGATTTAAATAATTTGAATGTGAAACCGGCACGAACCCAACAGAATCTTAGATTGGGCATGGAGTCCCTATGTAATAGGAGGGATGTGGTTGTGCGACCAGCTGATAAAGGGGGCGCCATAGTTGTTCTTGACAAGGACTCCTATTTTGAAGAAATGTCGAGGATAGTTATGGACCCTCTGACATATTTAAGTTTATTCATGGATCCCACTGTGGAATATAAGAAGGACCTGAGAGCCCTAATTGATAAGGGACATTATATGGGTATTTTAAATTTGAAGGAAAGGGAACATCTAGTACCACTGGCACCCAGATTGCCAGTGATGTATATATTACCCAAGATCCACAAAACCCTGATCAATCCCCCGGGAAGGCCCATCATCAGTGGTATCGATTCTATCACCTCACGGATCGGCAAATACATCGATCATTACTTGCAACCACTGGTCTTGGGCACCCCGTCTTTTCTTAAGGACACTAAGCACGTCATTAACCTTCTTGGTCAGATTGAATGGAAGGCCTCCTATCTACTTATTACAGCTGATGTTGCATCCCTTTACACGGCCATCTCTCATGATTTGGGGTATGAGGCGGTGCGTCATTTTCTTTATCGCGACTCCAGCATCTCCGTCACGCAGCGCAACTTCGTGATGGAGTTGCTGGATTTCGCGATGAAGCATAACTATTTCTGGCATAGTGGTAAACACTATCTCCAGATTAGGGGCATGGCCATGGGGGCAAAATTTGCCCCCAGTATGGCCAACCTTTTTATGGCTAAGTGGGAGGAAGATGTAGTACTTTGTGAAAGCCCACCTAATTTAATCTTTTGGAAAAGATTTATTGATGACATTTTGTTTATTTGGGATGGTGATGTAGAATCAGTTAATTCTTATCTATCCCTCCTAAACAGTAACGATAGGGGCATTATTCTCAGTCATGAGATTAGCCCCATCCAGATTCACTTTCTGGACCTTAATGTCTCAATAAAGGACAGTAGTATAGTCACATCCACTTTCTTCAAACCGACAGACAGGAACGGCTATATTCCTTTGGATTCATGCCACCATAGTTCCTGGCTGTCGGCGGTCCCGAAGGGTAAATTTTTACGTCTAAAGCGAAATTGCACTGACTTGGAACAATATCACAAAGAGGCAGAAATCCTTAAATTAAGATTTATAGCCAAGGGGTATGACATTGCCAAACTGGACTCTGCTATTACAGATGTGGGCCTTAGAGATAGACAGACACTTCTGTGTGACAGACCTCCAGAAGTGGAAAATAGGGAGGACTTTGGCTTAGCCTTTCTGACTACGTACTCAAGTCAGCATTGGGCTATAAAAAGGATCATTAAAAAACACTGGTCGGTGCTAAAGAACGACCGAGTATTGGGCCCTTTATTGTCTAACACCCCAAGAGTACTCTTTAGGGGTGCTTCTAACTTCAGACATCTACTAGCACCTAATGTACCAGATCCCCCAACTCGTCCTTCTTTTTTTGGGGACTTGAAGGGATTTTACCCGTGTAGACGATGTAAAGTCTGCAGGGTGAATGCCCTCCAAGGTAGAAGAACTATGGAGTTTACTTCATCAGGAACAGGAGCCACATATCCTATCAGGTCCCTTATAACATGTGCTACAAAGTGCGTGGTGTACCTTTTGCGATGCCCATGCGGTTTGGAATATGTGGGCCGGACCATTAGAAAATTGAGTACCAGATTAGGTGAGCACATCACCAACATAAAAAGTGGTTTTGACAAACATAGTGTGTCTAAGCACTATGATCTTGTGCATAACAGAAACCCAAAAGGTACCATTTTCATTGGTTTGGAGAAATATGTGCCCAACTGGAGAGGGGGCAATGGCAAAAGAAGCATCTCTAGATCCGAAACCAGTTGGATACATAAATTGGGTTGTCACACACCGGGTGGCCTCAACGTTGAATGGGATATAAATTGCTTTATCAACAATGGGTGACATATTATTTGTTCCCCTCATAAGCAATTTGTTCCCATTTTTCTTCCTGTGCAATTTTGGTCCAGTGTTTTGTTTGGGCCTGACTAACTAAGTATATCATAAGCTTTATTTTAATATAAAAAGTTTTTTTAAGTATTTCTATATTGGTTAAGTGTAAATCTGCTTAGGATTCATTTTTTGAAAAAAAGATTTTTTTTTTTAAAAAAGAATGTTTTAAAGGAATGTTTTTTTAAAAAAAGAGAATGTTTTTTGGAAAAAGAATGTTTTTTTTGAATAAAGAATGTTTTTGAAAAAATGGTTTAATAACAGTTGCACCATGATCCACAAGATGTCAGTGTGGAGATTATTTTGAAAATCAGTTTTAAAAATTGGTGCAATATCTGTAAGTTCCACTGGGGGTGATGGTGCAACTGTGTTTTATGTCAAGACCTCTCCATTGAGAGATCAATGCAGAGGCTAGTACAATTTTCTGCTCCGTCTGCCAATTTGACATGTAGCCAATGAGAGAACCCCGAGTGGGCCCTTTGGCTACAAATAGCGAGTGCGTGCTCATGTGGGCGTGCCCCTGATGATGTCACATTTGACGAAACGGCGTAGGGTGACACGCACATGCATTGTGCACGCGCGAATCAGCCTTTGACAGAAACTCTGAGCTTTTTTATTTCCTTGCAAGGATTTTCTCGTTTTATCATTATTTTTATACCTATGTGAGAGCTGTTTTCTCTCCTGTTCATTTCTAATAACACTTCCCTGATGAATGCTACACTATGGTAAGTTTTTCTTTCTTCTCTTTGGACATCGTTTTAACTGCTGAGGATTATTCACTCTGATCAATCAAGAGTGTTTTTCATCTCCGATTTGGATCAGCTGTGCAGACACGTCTCTGGAGACTCGCCTATTGTGGATGAAGTGTCTTCACTGGAATTTCTCTGCCTTCCATGGAGTGAACATCGCTCTACTAAGCTTGTTTTGACCCCCCTGAGAAGGGCGGTCGCAGGCTGTTTGGTAAGCCTTCATTTCTCACTTTGGTGGCGGGATCTTCACTTATTGTTGGAATAGCACTTACCAGCTTCATCGGATATCTTCTCTGTGGAACTCTTATCATCAATATAGAGGAAATCCTCTACACATTTATTTGATAATCTTCTTTCTTCACGGGCACTTATGAACTTGATTGGTTTATTTGCATTGTTTTATTAGTGTTTTTGATACTTTTTTCACATATTTAATTTTAACTGTATAGATATATACAGTTCTTTCCAGCGCTACACTATTTTTGTATACTCAATACATGAAGATTGTGGAAACTGCGCCGCAAATGCATGGGACAGTTGAAGATATCTGAATAGGAAATGGTTGGGTAGATTGTACTGGGAGGAAAGGTGCGAGAAAGGGAGCAAGGAATTTTGGGACACTACGTGAGATACTAGTTTGATACCGTATTTTGTCCACGCGTAAGGGTCAGGGATTTTGTATATGTGGGATAAGTTAGGGTTCAGCCAGATAGGGGCATTGGGGGAGATTTCAGACTGTTTACACTTCTCAATGGCTAATCCTGTCCGCCATGTCCGCAGGGTGGTAAGCATAGAGGGGGTCAGAGGATAAGGGGCACGAGGACCCCTAAAAAGTAACAATTGAAGAGCTTCCAGCGAACTGACCACTGCCGCTTCCAGCACAGTCGACGAGTTCGCTCTGTCCGGCTGTAACCACCACGCCGCTGTCACCAGCTGCGCAGAGAGGTAATACTTATAGCAGTCCGGGAATGACATGCCACCCTGCGTTCGTGGCCTCATTAAAGTCATCAGTCGGTACCTGGGAGGAGAGGGGCCCCATAAGAAGGAGGAAAAAATGCGGTTCAGTTTCTTAAAAAAAGACTTCGGCACCCATTGTGGGGAGTGACGGAAAAGATATGTTAGTTTTGGAATAATCTTCATTTTTATGAGGTTAACTCGCCCCCATAATGACAGAGGCAGGTTGCTCCATGATTTAAGCTTCGTCTGTGACTCTAAAAGCACCGGGGCGAGGTTCAAAGAGATAAAGTCTGAGGCTGAACCAGAGATATGTACCCCTAGGTATTTAAAGGAATCCACCCACAGGAGGGGGCAATCAGGAGGTGATGTGGACCTGGCCGCTGGATCGATCGGGAATAGGAGAGACTTAGACCAATTTACCCTAAGACCGGTGACCTCAGCAAAGGTGTCCAGAATACTGAGCGCTCCTTGCAAGGACGGGCCGGCATCATTCAGGAAGAGCAGCATGTCATCCGCGTACAAGGCAACCCTCTCCTCCAGCAACCCGAGTCGGAGACCTTTAATGTGCGGTGAGGTGCGAAGTGCCTCCGCCACCGGCTCAAAAGCAAGGGCAAACAAAGCTGGAGAGAGAGGGCAGCCCTGTCTCGTTCCCCTGGCAAGCCCGAAGGGGACAGACAGTCCACCCCCCAGGCACACCGAGGAAGTGGGGCATTTGTAGATCACCTGGAGCCACCCGATGAACAGCAAAGGAAAACCCATCCTACGTAATGTTTCCCACAAAAAGGGCCACTCGACCGTGTCGAAGGCCTTTTCCACATCTAGAGATGCCACTGCCTGGGAACCCATATTGAGGTGTTGAGCGTGTATGTTTGTGAACAGCCTTCTGAGATTAACATCTGTGGACCTACGGGGCATGAAACCTGTCTGGTCTGGGTCTATTACTGAGGGTAGCATGGGATATAACCGAAGGGCCAGAAGCTTGGTCAGAATTTTAAAGTCAGAGTTAAGCAAGGCAATAGGGCGGTAGGAAGCACAGGAAGTGGGGTCCTTGGGAGCCTTATATATCAGGGTCAAGTAGGCATGGTACATAGAGCCAGGCAGACCACCGTCTGCCAGGCATACAGTATACAATTGTGCCAACAGGGGCGCCAAGAGTTCCACATGAGCCCTATAAAAGTCCATCGGAAGCCCGTCCGGCCCCGGCGCCTTGCCAGGGGGGAAGGACCGGATAGCCCTTATGACCTCCAGAGCCGTAAATGGTTGGACCAATGTCTCTCTGTCATGGTCAGAGAGCCAGCCAAGCGCCAATGGATCTAGTAGGCCGTTCAGCGATTCTGGCTGAAAATCTGACGGTAGACCAGACGAATATAAATCGCTATAGAAGGAGTTAAAGGTCTGCAAGACTTCAGAAGGGGAGGACACAGTCCCGCCCCCCGATGTCTGCAGGGTAGACACTAGGGTAAGGGGTCGGTCATGTTGTGTCATCATGGCCAGCAGGCGGCCATTTCTATCACCTTGTTCAAAGGCCCTCTGCTTACCCCTATAGGAGTCGAGTCGCGTGACCTCAGCCAGGTGTAACTGAAGTTCCCTCCGAGCCGCCATCAGCAGATCAAAGTGAACCGGGGTGGGGTCACCACCATATGTAGCAGTGTGGTCATCAACAGTCTTCTGCAGCGCCAGAGTCGCAGCTGACTGCTGTTTTTTAATGCTGGCAATAGCAGAGATATACTGTCCCCTTGTAAAAGCTTTAAAGGCATCCCAGACAATGTCGGGAGAGGAGGATTCCTTATTGTGTTCCCAGAATTCAGACAGCAGGGGTGGCAGTTTGTCCGTAAGGTCAGGATGAGAGACCCATTGTGTACCCAACCTCCAGAGCGCAGCATTCCGGGAAGCCGGGGAGCGGAGCACCACCACCAGGGGACTATGATCAGACAGGCCGCTGGGTAGATAGGACGTCCCCAATACGTCCGCTAACAGGGCGGGGTTGGAGAAGGCCAGATCTATCCGCGAGGCAGTCTTATAGGATGCCGAAAAACATGAGTAAGTCCTTGTGGTAGGGTGCTTCCACCTCCAGACCTCCACCAGCCCCACCGCCTGAGCCCAGGCAGAGAGGTCTATGCATTGTTTCCTAGGCGGAGTCGGTCTATCTAGGTCGGGCGACAAAATGGCATTGAAGTCTCCCATAATCAGAACTTTCCCCGGGCAGAAGGGCGAAATCTTTTCTAGGACCTCATACAATATTGCAGATGAAAACGGGGGAGGGATGTACAGATTTATAATGATATATCTTACGAACCATAACGTAAATACCACTATCACAAATTTACCCTGGGGATCCGTCCGGACCTCTTCAATAACACAGGGGAAACTCTTGTGGATAAGGATCGACACACCCCTGGCGTATGTGGAATACGTGGCATGTATCGCTCGCTGTATCCAAGGCTTCTTAAGAGTCAAAATCTTACTGCCCATGAGGTGGGTCTCCTGAAGGAGAATAAGCTGGGGGGAGTGAGATTTTAAGTATCGAAATAAAAGGGCTCGCTTGAATTTTGAGTTAAGACCTCTGACATTCCAGGAAAGGACGGTAAAGGAGTCTGCTAGTTGACTAGCCATCTGGAAATGGGGTGAAATAGACAAAGAGATACACTAGAGGGCATGAACCAGTGCACCCCATGAGCAGTAAGATCTCGGTCACAGTGCAAAAAATACTGACAGTACTTAAGCATACCACAAAACAAAACAAAACAGAGAAAAAAGAAAAAAAAACACAAAGAAAAACAACATAAGAGCAAGGAACAACTAGATCCTTAATCAAACTTCCCAGGCACGAGTGCCTATCCTACTATATCCCAGCCTTCCCCTAACAGGGGGGAAGGTCTGGGAATAGTTTTTACCCAGAAAAGAACTTTAACTACAGGTGCCAGTGAACCCCTCAACTGGGGGCACTACACTACCGGTGCCAGACCACCCACTCTGTTGACATGTACTGTCTCTTCCGTCTTGTAAGAACAGGGAGCAGAGGGACGGGGGATATTGATCCCAAAAATCAGTGGCACCAAAGTCAGCGACTTGATAGAGCAGTGGGCAAGGGTGAGAGATGGGAATCCCAATACAGCGAGCAGGGCCGAGCAATCCAGAGGGGGGGGGGGTTGTCGTTCCTCCCGCTATTTGGTATTTCCAAGAGAGTGGAGGGCACCAGGCCTATCTCAACTCCCACAACACAAAACCGTGAGGGTCAAGTGCAAGTCACGTGTAAAAGTGCGTTCGAGTTTGCTCCGGTAATTGCCAAATGTTCGTAGGATAAATAAAGCAAGGATATGGAAGATCTGTGCATCAGGCAAGTATGTACTCACAGGACAGTTTAGTAGGATATCAGGGCGCAGGAAGTCCACGCAGTAGATCAGGGAATGGGTCTTCAGCGTAAGGTGGTCAGCCAGTCATCAGCATCCGCTGGGTTGTCAAAGAATCGGATTGTTCCATCGTGTTGGACTCGCAGGCGACTGGGGTAAAGCATGCCATATTTTATGTTCTTCTCCCTGAGCCGTCTACGGACATCATTGAAAGTTTTCCTTTTCCGCTGCAGCTCAGCCGAAAAATCGGGGAAAAGATAAACAGAGGCGTTGCCGTATTTTAGAGTGGGATGTTTGCGGGCCTCAGAGAGAATCCTGTCTCTGTCCCGATAATTTAGGAAGCGTACCAAGAAGGGCCGGGGGAGATTTCCCGGGACGGCACGGCCGGCGGGCACCCGATGAGCTCTTTCAACCACATAGGTAGGAGAAACATCTGTAAAGCCCAGTAGATCCTTAAAGAACCCCTCTGCGAATTCCGCCGGGCGGTCCCCCTCCTCCCCCTCAGGTAGCCCCAGGACTCTGACATTGTTGCGTCTGAGTCTGTTCTCAGCGTCATCAGATTTTGCGACAAGGGACTGTACCATGCGCTGCAGTTCAGCAATGGACGAAGCATGAGTGGCAGTAAGATCTTCGGTAGCGGAAATCCTGGTCTCAGTTTCAGTTATCCTCCCCCTAATTTTGTCGAGGTCATTTCTGATGAGATTGCACTCCTCAGCAAGGTGATCGATGCGCACAAGCAGTGAGGTCTTGCTCTGCTCGATCGCGGCAAGGATTGTGGCCGTACCATCCTGCAATGGCGGGGCCCGCTCCGCCGCCGGAGCCCCACCGGGACCCATCTCCATGCCAGCCAACAGAGCCCGGAGTTGTCCAAGCAGTTCTGGGTCAGGCTGCAGTGAGAGGGGATGAGGCTGCCGGGGGGACGAGCCCACCCCAACTGCCCTGGCGGATTTTTTCCCCTTCTTGGAAGAGGGGGACATCTGGTGGGTCACTAAAGGGGGGGCCCCAACAGAGGAGCAGCACACTCCTAGACCAAAGTCCCGTAGGCAGCAGAGGGTGGCAGGGATGGGCAACGGGAGAGTGTCCCGGGGGGGCCCAGGCCAGACCGACAATCAGCAAGAGCAAACAGCCCCCCAGCACTCAGTCATCAGCAAGGTTTAATTAGTCCAGGAGGTTGGCAGGCAGAGAGTGTAATTAAGGATGGTAAGAACAGGGGGGACACAGGCAGAATGGCAGATTCACTAGGCCCCCGGGCTCCTCCAGCAGCCCACACAGACCGGTCCCCACAGAACAGCACAGCAGGTCTCAACAGGGAGTAGGATGAGTCTCAGGGCCGCGGGATCCGCGTCCGCGATCCGCGGTCCGGTCGGCGCACTACCACGGGGTAGCCGCTCAGGAAACAGCGGTGTCCGGCAGGCTTCACTAGGCCGCACTAGGCCGCAGATGCCGCGAGCGCTCCCGGCTGCTCAGCAGGCCATCAGAGCAAGCCAGGCAGTGGAGGGGGTAGGCAGGAGAAGGGAGAACAGTCCAGGGGATGCAGGATGATTTCTTACCCCACTGTAAGGCAAGGATCGGCTCCCACAGGTCGGACACAGGCCAGCAAGATGGCGGCGGCGAGTTATCGTTTATCTTACAGCATAAACCTTACTTTGGTTTGGTTTGAACAGTCCTTTTATTCAACAAATGCTGTAAGCTCCAGATATTGACATAATATTCACCCGGTCATTTAGGGCTCATTCTCAGTAAGGACACCAAGGAGTAGTAGAGCGGGCGGCTGAAGTCCACCCAGGCCATCTTTTTTACTTTTTCCAACAGTGCACTGTGTATGTTTTTTTCATGTTTTTATTCTAATGTGCATATATTCAGGAGAAACCCTTTCCCCTACATGAGTATATCCATACTGTTAGGTTGAAATGTGATAATTTAGATAGCATTCGACCAATAAAGCTTTTTCTATTTTTCTATTACCAAATGTATTGTGGTTGATTCACCCTATAACCGTCTATTGGGTTTTGTCCCAATCTCCCGTCCCCCCCTCTCCCTTCTTTTTTCTAATTGCGTATTGGTTAGGAGGATCCCGTTTTTTCATAAACGTATCTCTCGTTTGGTATATTTTACAATTTGGCTCTATGTGAATCAGGCATATCCCTCCCTTCCTTGCTCACCTTATTAGCTACTAATCTGCTCCCTTCAGACAGGAGTGGGGTGGGGTGACAATTTGAAATACATTCTAGTATATCTAAATATTATCTTTGTTCTGGGAAAACCAACCTGGCGCAAAGCCATGAAATTAAACTTTAGCATGTGTTTGTTCATTTTCTGAAATTATTTTTATTTGCATTGTCAATAAATGTTTCTAATCTGCAGCAGTACGATAAAATTGTTAGAATTTCCTTCTAGATAAAATATTATTTGTGAATCTATTAGAACTTGTGACTGTACTTCAAAACTATTTCTGGATGTCAGGTGACATCCATATATTTATATATCTGATCACAAGACGAATAAGTAATCAGCACAGCAGATCTTTCACATGACACAACACCTCATCATGCCAATAGTCATTTCACGTGCATGTTGATTAGTCATGGGCTAAAGCTCAATAGAGAGAGGATAAAAGTTAGTTTAAGTGAATAGTTGGAGAAGGTGTTCTGTATATGGGGATCTCACACCCTGCCTCTTTTCTATTGTGCCTATGCTGCCTACGCAGTCAGATTGTCATATTTTAACAGAACCAACAAAGACTCCCCCCCCCCAGAAAATATAATGGAATTTACACTATTTCGAAGCTCAGTCCAGAGTGCAGAGTCATCAGGTGTGGCCCTATTATGACAAGGGGCTTGCTTTTCCACTTACATCACCGCAGTGCCTTCAAAAATATACCATGATCAATCTGTTTGTTAGGAAAAAACATAGGTCATAGCGTGTTCAACTTTTTTTGTGATTGGAGGAAATCACTTTGCAACTTTCTTTAAGTAATGAAGATTGCCTTTTAGCATGATTTATTTCGCTAATAAAATACAGCAATTGTTGAGGTAAGGGATAAGCCTTAAATCCCCTTATCTAATTCTATGCTTAACCACTTAAGGACCGGAAGATTTTCCCCCTTAATGACCAGGCCATTTTTTGCGATACGGCACTCCGTTGTTTTAACTGACAATTGCGTGGTCGTGCGACGCTGTACCCAAACAAAATTGATGTCCTTTTTTCCCCACAAATAGAGCTTTCTTTTGGTGGTATTTTATCACCTCTGCGGTATTTATTTTTTGGGCTATAAACAAAAAAAGAGCGTACATTTTGAAAAAAAAAGCTATATTTTTTACTTTTTGCTATAATAAATATCCCCCCAAAAAAATAAATAAAAAGTCTTCCATGGTTTAGGCCGATATATATTCTTCTACATATTTTTGGTAAAAAAAATCGCAATAAGCGTATATTGATTGGTTTGCGCAAAAGTTATGGTGTCTACAAAATAGGGAATAGATTTAGGGCATTTTTATTATTATTATTATTTTTTTACTAGTAATGGCGGTGATCTGCATTTATTAGGAGGACTGCAACATTGCGGCAGACAGATCGGACACCTAACTGACATTTTTTACACCTTTTTGGGGACCAGTGACATTATTACAATAAGGCCCCTTTCACACTGACACGTTTTTCAGGCGGTTTAGCGCTAATAATAGCGCTGCTATACCGCCTGAAAAAATCGTGCCCTGCAGTCTTCAGTGTGAAAGCCCAAAGGCTTTCACACTGAAGCGGTGCGCTAGCAGGACCGCTCCAAAAGTCCTGCTAGCCGCATCTTTACAGCGGTGAAGGAGCGGTGTGTTCACCGCTCCTTTACCGCTGCTGCCCATTGAAAGGTAATACAGAGGCGCATTGCGGGCAGTATTAACCCCTTTTTTCGGCCTGCTAGCGGGGGTTAAATTCACCCCGCTAGCGGCCGCATACCGCGGTAAAAACGAAGGTATAGCGGCGCTAAAAATAGCGCCGCTATACCCACAGCGCACCTCCCGCCCCAGTGTGAAAGGGGCCTAATCAGTGCTAAAAATATGCACTGTTATTGTACTAATGACACTAGCAGGGAAGGGGTTAACATCAGGGGTGATCAAGGGGTTAAATGTGTTGCCTGGAGGTGTTTTCTAACTGTATGAGAAATGGTCTGCCTGGGGAAAAACACAGATCCATTTTCCTGCATAGCAGAAAGACATGATCTGTGTGATCTCCTCTGTCAGAACGGAGATTTGCCTTGTTTACACAATTGCACAGAGCAGGCGTGAACCTCCTTTTTTAGGGTCCCCTGCCGGAGCTCCTGGCCCCTCCTCTCTATCCAGTGTTCCCAAGCCCCGCTGCTACATCTATTGACACAGACAGCGAGACTCGGCCCCGCCCCCAGCTCCCTCATCACTGGCTTTGATTGACAGCACTGGGAGCCATTGGCAAAGTCCCCAGCAAAGTCAGCGGGCCCCGGAAGTGAGGGAAGAGAAGAGCTGTAGAGGTGTACGGCGCTGGATCGAATAAGGGCTTAGGTAAGTAAAAGTGGGTGAGGGGGGATGCTGATGCCTAAACTTTTTTTACCTTAATGCAAGGAATGCACTTTACGCTGAATCCACAGTGTAAAAAATATCTAAAATGGCATTTTATGTTTGCGTGCTCTAAAGAAATGACTGATCCAGCTTTCTGGCCTCTGGCCCCCAGTTTGTCATGCTTGTCTGTCTTACTCTTTGTTAGTAGGTCTGAAATTCACAACGGCAAAAAGTAAATTAGGCATTAGGGGATGAGACCAGCAAGCAGGGCACTTGCTCCATAATTCCGTAACAGAACACTAGAGGTTTTGGGGTCAAAATCACAAAACACGTAGGATAACATTTATATGCCACAAAGTATTATGTTTGTGTGATGTAACAACTTTATCAATGTAAACCTTTATTAAAAATTAAAATAAAACAGCTGAATACAATCATATATTACAAAACTTTACCAAATAATATTTCTATCTGATTACAAATTAGTAATTGCTTAATGGAGTTGATTTACTAAAACTAGAGAGTGCAAAATCTGGGGAGGCGCGTGCACGAAGCTGACTGAGCAGGACATGTCCGCTTAGTGCTCCGCACCAACCGGGACCAGACGGCCAGATATTAACAAATTTTATCAGTCCTCAACCCCACCACAGTGCCTGTCACATACCTGTGACTCCCTTCCACAGTGTGAGGAAAATGAAGCTGAAACCACAGAAGGTTCAGGAAGCGCTGACTAAAACTGCAGCTAAAATGGCAGCCTCAGCATCCCCTTATACAGCAAGCTCACATTCACAGCTGCAGCTCCAGTCTCCTTCTTCCCTGTCAAAAGGTGAGCCCCTCTCTGACCTTGGGGTGACCCCCACAGATATACAGAATGCTATAAATAGCTCTGACTTATTAAATCAATTTGAAAGCATTCTCCATAGGGCCTTACAGAATACCTCAGATAATATCACAGACAAACTGACAAGGAAGATTCGTGAGGTGGGCCGCCGCACCCCTATCCTTGAACAGAGGATGGATGAAGTGGATGTCACTACCTCTAAACAGACAGAAGAACAAGAATCCCTCAACGATGAATATTCTCTTCTTCAAAACCGCATTGGAGATTTTGAGAACAGGGCAAGGAGGTCCAACCTACGGATATGCGGTATCCCTGAGGTAATTGAGGATCTTCAATCAACAGTTACAGCACTTTTTCAAGAGCTTGCTCCATTTTTTCCAATAGAAACACTTAGAAATGGATAGAATACATAGATCCTTGGTCCCTCGCAAGGATTCTCGACCACTCAGAGACATAATCATAAAGTTTCATTATTTCCGTATTAAAGAGCAATTATTGGAAACTGCTCGCAATAAAGAATCCCTTAGGCCCCTTTCACACTGACATGTTTTTCAGGTGGCTTAGCGCTAAAAATAGCACTGCTATTCCGCCTGAAAAAATCATGCCCTGCAGTCTTCAGTGTGAAAGCCGAACAATAAACTTCCACAAATCCACAGCCCTAAACATTTCTTTATCACCTACTCTCCAAACTCAACTTCGTGATTCTCTTCCGATTATCTGGTCGTCCTCATATTTCTTATCTAGGCAAAAATTTTACAGCAAATCCATCTGACCTCTACACAGTCAACTACGCACATATGCTTACACAACTTACTAAACTCCTAGCTAATTGGTCTTCTCTACCGTTGGCATGGATGGGTAGATTAACAGTGATCAAAATGTCGATCCTAAACTTTTATACCTCTTTAGAGTACTACCCATAACAATCCCTTCACATTTTCTACGTATTTTACAATGAAGCCAACCAATTCATTTGGGGCTCACTCAAACCTTGTTTACCCAAATGAACCTTATATTCCCTCCATATTAGAGGCAGTCTTAGTGTGCTAGATTTTACCAAATATTATTACGCAGCACAACTAGCACAATTACCTAAATATCACGCTGCAAAGGAAATTCCATTATGGGTACCATTGAAGTCAATCGACTGTGACCCTCTTTCTATTGCAAATTTACTATGGTTAATTCCTACACAGCGGAAGAAAATCACAAATCCTATTACCAAACACAGCCTTTCCATTAAAGTAAGATTCCTCTTACGTAACCCTTCCTTCTACCCAGCCTGATCCTTTCCAAATTCTTTTTCAGCTTGGTCAAATGTAGGTTTAATTAGATTACATCATTTCTTTAATTCTCAAAATATCAAACCATTTCCAGACTTATGCAAAACATATTCCCTCCCATCCACAGAAACCTTTCAAAATCTCCAAATAACATTTTTTTTGGAACACAACAAGCCCACTGACACACAAACTCCTGACTTCACGGTCTTTGAAAATGCTTGCAAATCTGACCCCCATAGACGTGGACTTATTTCTGCCATATATGAACAATTACTCTCTCATGTAATCGCTTCTCCTCCAACATACACAACCAAATGGGAAACTGATCTTCATCTTCAACCGAATGAACTAGACTGGTCTCAAATAACTAAATCAGCCACACCAAATACAGTGGCTCTCGAAACAAATTATAAGGTGCTAACTAGATGGTATATGGTCCCATCCAGAATATCCAAAATTTCCCCCCAAATACACCTCTCACTGTTTTCGAGGCTGTACTACTCTGGGTTCACATGTACATATATGGTGGCAATGTCCCATAGTAAGCTCCTTTTGGTCAGAAATCTTCAAAATTCTTTCTACTATGTTAAATATAACCCTTAAACCCGATCCCTCAGTAGCACTTCTGAACAAAAAAACACAAATCATAACACACCGCCAATTCAAATTACTTATTTTTATAACCACGGCAGCTAAACAAACTGTAGCAAAAGCGTGGAAATCAAACTCTCTCTCCATAGAGTCAGTCAAACAAAGAGTCACACAATCTATGATACATGCTAAAACTGAAGCTATACTAGATAAAGCTTCTCATTTTGAATCCTTATGGAGATCTTGGATCAAACACTATTTACCCCCTGGTTTGGACTGTTCACTAATTTCTCCCTGAGAGATTATAATATCCATCCCACTACTATGATTACCTTCACCTGATTCTCTAACCATTGGTCCCCCTGGTTATTTCCTTCTCTCTCCCCTCTGTGCCCTATCCCCTCTACTAGGTTTATTTGTGTTAATTATCTGATATACCAACTGTTAAGCCCTGTACACACGATCGGATTTCCTATGGTTTTTAAACCGATGGATTTTTCCATCGGAAAACCAATGAAGCTGACTTCCATCAGTCTTGCCTACACACCATCAGTCAAAAAACCGACTGTTCCAAACGCGGTGACGTAAAACACTACGATGAGTCGAGAAAAATTAAGTTCAATGCTTCTGAGCATGCGTCGACTTGATTCTGAGCATGCGTGGGTTTTTTATCCGATGGAGTTCCCCACAGACGATAGTAATTTGCTATCAGTTTTTTAACCATTGGATAAATTTAAAACATGTTCTATTTTTAAACACCGATGGAAAAAAGACCGATGGGGCCAGTACACGATCGGTTTGTCCAATGAAAAAAGTCCATCGGACTGTTTTCATCGGTAAAACCTATCGTGTGTACACGGCTTAATAGAAAAGCCTTTGAATGGTTGGGATTTTTGACCTTCGCACCAGATAAAGCCAAGCTAAGAGAAGGAACTTGGCCCTGGTTTAGCCTAATTTATTCCCCCAGCTATTCTACAACACATTGACTTTATATTTCTTTATAGGTTCATTCAATTCTATTCTCTTCATAGATGACATAAATATATTATATTATTTCAATCAACTTAATTTCTCAATTACTTGTCGTCAAATAGCTGCCATGAAGCTATGATTATGACACTTTATGTTACATAATCTTATCCTACAATACGCTAGTTTATCTATTTTCATTTACATTTATAACAGGTACTTCCTGAATGATTACACCTTTTTTTACTATACTATTGTACATGTTCTGTTAATGGAATTTCTATTTATATTATATTATTGTACATGCTCTCTTAATGGAATTTTGTTGATAATTATAAAATTTAATAAAATATTTGAAACGAGAGTGCAAAATCTGGTGCAGCTGTGCATAGTAGCCAACCAGCTTCTAACTTCAGCTTGTTCAAATAAGCTTTGACAAAATACCTGGAAGCTGATTGGTTTCTAAGAAGAGCTGCACCAGAATTGCACTCTCTAGTTTTAGTAAATCAACCCCAATATGAATTGTCATTATGAAGTAAAATATATGATGTAATCACAATAAAATATCTTATAAAAAAATACTTCTCTCTGTAGAATTCTGGCTCCCATAAAATGAAACTCTACCCACATGTGGGAAAAATACTTGATTTCCACTTTAGTAAAAAAATATATAATAAAGTCTGTTTGTATGTAGACACCATCCAAATAGTGTACATTGACTATCATTTACTGGAATAGTTATCCTTATGTTAAGTTGGCAACTGAACATCAGAGAGAGCTATAGTATTTAACCCTTTTTTGCTGCTGGAACCATTTTGCATACATCAGGGTCCCAAGTGACCCTTCCCATACATCAGGGTCCCCAGAGAGCCTCCCCATACATCAGGGTCCACAGAGAGCCCCCTTACTTCAGGGTCCCCAGAGAGCCCCCCTTTACATCAGGGTCCCCAGAGAGCCCCCTTACATCAGGGTCCCCAGAGAGCCCCCTTACATCAGGGTCCACAGAGAGCCTCCCCATACATCAGGGTCCACAGAGAGCCCCCATACATCAGGGTCTCTAGAGAGCCTTCCCATGCATCAGGGTCCCCAGAGAGCCTCCCCATACATCAGGGTCCTCAGAGAGCCTCCCTTACATCAGAATCCCCAGAGAGCCTCCACTTACATCAGGGTCCCCAGAGAGCCTCCCCTTACATCAGGGTAACCAGAGAGCCTCCCCATACATCAGGGTCCACAGAGAGCCTCCCCATACATCTGGGTCCACAGAGAGCCTCCCTTACATCTGGGTCCCCAGAGAGCCTCCCCATACATCAGGATCCCCAGAGAGCCCCCATATATCAGGGTCCCCAGAGAGCCCCCCTATGCATCAGGGTCCCCAGAGAGCCTCCCCATACATCAGGGTCCCCAGAGAGCCTCCCCATAAATCAGGGTCCTTAGAGAGCCCCCCTTACATCAGGGTCCCCAGAGAGCCCCCCTTACATCAGGGTCCCCAGAGAGCCTCCTCATACATCCGGGTTCCCAGAGAGCCTCCCCATACATCAGGATCCACAGAGAGCCCACCTTACATCAGGGTCCCTAGAGAGCCTCCCTATACATCAGGGTCCACAGAGAGCCCCCCATACATCAGGGTCCCCAGGGAGCCCCCCATACATCAGGGTCCCCAGAGAGCCCCCCCATACATTAGGGTCCACAGAGAGCCCCCCATACATCAGGGTCCCCAGAGAGCCCCCCATACATCAGGGTCTCCAGAGAGCCCCCATACATCAGGGTCCACAGAGAGCCTCCCCATACATCAGGGTCCACAGAGAGCCCCTCCCTTACATCAGGGTTCCCAGAGAGCCTTCCCATACATCAGGGTCCACAGAGAGCCTCCCCCAACTTTAGGGTCCACAGAGAGTGGGTGGGAAAGAGACCCCCTAGCCCTGCCTGCGGTCCTTACTGTCCCAGTCCCTTTTCTGTGTTGGTAGGCATGTGTGATCCCCCTACCTCCCGCCTGTCCTCGGTCAGCCTGTTTTCTTCCTGTTCCATGACAGTCACAGAAAGCTGGAAGAGGAGCTTGGAGAAGGAGTGCAGGCTCTGGGAGGTGCCGGAGATGCTGCTCAGGGTGGCGGCGAGGCCTCGTCTTCTCTCTCTCACTGCCTCCTGGGCTCTTCCTAGCTGTCCAGGCCCCCCTCCCTGTTTGAAGATGCCACTGCCATGCACCCCACCACCACCGGACCAGTGGCCGGGCGCTCCAGTCCAGGACCATGACAAGGGGGCTGGGCTCAAATCTTTTGGCCGCACGAGCATTAGCGTGGAGGAGGAGGAAGTGGATTCCTCCTCCGCTTTGAATGCTGGGCAAATCTTCAGAACAATTTGAATTTGATTCAAATTCGGTGTAAAGAATAGCTGGTTGTTAGGGAGCGGGTCGGGAAGCTGGCCGCCACGTCCTTAACAACTGATGACTCATCAGCTGTCAGCAGGGTTCCCCACTGACAGCTGAATGTGAACAAAAGAATGCCGGCAATGAAAAGGAAATGAAAAAAAAAACAGTGTGGGGGTCCCCCCTATCTAAACCAGGCCCTTCGGGTCTGGTATGGATTTTAAGGGGAACCCCACACCAAAAAAAAAAGGTATGGGGTCCCCCCAAGATCCACACCAGACCCTTACCTGAGCATGCAACCGGCAGGAATCAGGAATTTGGATTTTTAATAAACGAATTGTCAAAAACGTATGTTGTGTTTTTTTTTTTACTAAGGGTCTCATATGGACCTTAGGGGGACTCCACACCTTTTTTTTTATTTTGGTATGGGGTTCACCATAAAATGCATACCAGACCCAAGGGCCTGGTATGGATGGGGGGGGGGCTGGTATTGTTGTTTTCATATTTTTTCATTGCCAGCATTCTTTTCACAAGTCGCACACAAGTCGCATGTATAGCATGCATGTGCAACTTTCATGCAACTTTTGAGATTTTACAAGTCTATAGCCCTTAAGTCGCTTAAAAGTCAGACCAAAATAGTGCAGGAACTACTTTAAAGACGTTGCCACTTTAAGTCGCACAGATATGAACGGTACTCTTAGGAAAACATGGGTTGCGACTTGTCATGAAACTTTGAGGTCCAAAGTCATGTGACAAGTCACACAGGTCTGAATGGGGCCTAAATGTTTTTGGACCATATTAGTTTGGGGCAATGGGATTCTTTTAGGGCTATATCAGTACGATCCTCATTATGGACTTGAACTTCACCATTCTCCTTTGCATACACAGAGCTGAAAAGGGTGGTAAATGAATTTTCCTTCTTCATATCCGCAGGCACCAACTCAGAAGCCTCGTACACACGACCGAGTTTCTCGGCAAGAACCAGCAAGAAACTTGCTGGCGGAGATTTCTTGCCGAGAAATTCGTTCGTGTGTATGGTTTCTCGTCAAGAAAAGCGACAAGAATCTCAACAAGAAAATAGAGAACCTGCTCTCTATTTTCTCGTCGAGATTCTCGTCAGCCTGTTTCTCGACGAGAAAATTGAGTGTGTGTACACTTACCTGTTCGCCGGCATAGGTAGGGTGAACCAAGATGGCGGCGATGGCATCGAATGTGACGAGCGCATGCTCGTCGTATTCGATGACGTCACCGCGTACGCTCCATTCAAAGAACCGCGGGTTCTTTGAAATGAGCGTGTGTACACTCGGCCGGGACAAGTTTCTTGTCCAAGGATCTCGTCGTAAAAAACGACATGTTTTTAACGACGAGATTCTCGGCCGTGTGTACGAGGCTTGAGTTATCTAAAAGGTCCACATACTCAGACCTGACCTTTTTACTCTTAATATATTTTGAAGAATTTTTAGGCGTTGTTTGCAACCTGTCATTCGTTTTGAACTATAGTGCCCTTTATTTCCGTTTTACATATTTTATTACATTCTTTGTAACTCTCATTTGATGACAGCGTTCTTTCATATTTATATTTTTTAACCACTTAAGGACTGGAAGATTTTCCCCCTTAATGACCAGGCTATTTTTTGTGATACAGCACTGCGTCGCTTTGACTGACAATTGTGCGACAGGTGTGACGCTGTACCCAAACAGGTGCGACGCTGTACCCAAACAAAATTTGCAGAATTTTTTTCGCACAAATAGAGCTTTCTTTTGGTGGTATTTAATCACCTCTGCGTTTTTTTTTTCTATAAACAAAAAGAGAGCGACAATTTTGAAAAAAGGCAATATTTTTTACTTTTTGCTATAATAGGGAATAGATTTATTGCATTATTATTATTATTATTATTTTCACTAGTAGTGTTGTGGATTATTTAAAGCTTCTCTTTATAAGCAAATAATTCCAATGTGCTAATAAGCACAATTATAGCTTTCTCGTATAATGCCGGGAAAAGCGCGCCTAAATATCTCCAAGTAACACAGATAGACGCTGATATCACATTGAGCTTAGCAGACCATCCTCCTTAGGATGAGCGTCTCCTTTTATTTATACTGTAAACATGAATAACAAAGCAAGGTGGTGGCTTCAGAATCAGTCAATCAGACACTTGTATTCTTTCAAAAGAACCAATCACACACATGGAAATATTCAAATAGAATTCCAGTAGTGACGTGTTTAGATGGTCATGTGCAGAGCCATGCGGCAAGCGTCTTGTGAGACACAAAGTGTCTCACAATTTGAACACTACTTACAGGGCTCTGAACACGATCGCATGCACGCTCCCACTGCTACCAATGACGCAAGCCTTACTCTATCATGGCTCAGTGGGCCATAATTTTTGTATGGTTATGCTATGGTTCCTATGTACGCAGACCTGCTTACTAGGAGCGTTAATGCAGTCGCCATGAGGTGGCCAGTCTCTTGGTGAGGCATGAATGAACATCCTTAAAAGAGCAAACAGATCTGCCGTGTACACAGGAAGGTTTCCGCAGTAAATGGTCTTCCACTAATGTCTGTATGAGCGAACACTCTCGCATGAGCGTATTACAGAAAAACTGACATCTGACAACATACATTAATAAATATATTAATTTCCACAACAGTCCCTCCTCATTTGTCATATGCTCCCATGTGTCTCTCAATGAATCTTGATCTTCTTCTAATGCCGCGTACACACGACCGCTTTTCATGTCAAGAAAAAAAACGTCGATTTTCTCGACGTTATTTTTCTTGTTTCCTCTGAAGCATGCCTTGCCTACACACGATCGTGAAAAAAACTGATCTAGCAAAGCGCGGTGACGTCCAACACGTACGACGGCACTATAAAGGGGAAGTTTCATTCTGTTCGCGCCACCCTTTTGGCTGCTTTTGCTGATTTCGTGTTTCCGCGTGTTAGTAAAAGTTTGGGAAGAGACGATTCGCGCTTTTCAGTCTTCGTGCTTTAAAGATCGTTTTCGGGAGTTCAGTTTGTGCTTGTGGGTTCGTATCTGGCTTTCAGTGCGTGTAGTGAGTTGGTATCTGTTTTTGCAGTGCGTTCTTGTCCGCGCGTTACTGTTTTTCAGCTCGTTCTTCATAGGCCTTGCTGTTCTTCAGTGCGTTCTTTTAGTTCGTTCTGATTAGACGACCGTTTCTAAGCCATGTTGCGTGTACGTTCTTGTCGCCCGAGATCGTGCTGTGCTTGCTGCTGGGCTTGTTGCTATGTCCCAGATCCGGTCCATGAGGAGGGTGAGGAGGAGTTCATGGACCAAGAATTGGTTGCTCCAGAGGGACCAATTATGTCATATGCCTCTGCTGCGGGAGATCCGGGAGAATAACCCTGATGATTTCAGGAATTTTCTTAGGATGTCTGACCCCGTTTTTCAGCAGCTCTTGGCTTTGGTGTCCCCCTATATCACCAGGCAGGACACCGTTATGCGGGAAGCCATTACTGCTGAGCAGAGGCTCATCGCCACGTTGCGATACCTTGCGACTGGGAGAAGCTTGCAGGACCTCAAGTTCTCGACAGGCATCTCCCCCCAGGCTCTGGGCGTCATTATCCCTGAGACCTGCTCTGCCATTATCCAGGTCCTTCAGGAGGACTATCTTAAGGTAAGTTTTCTCCTTTATAAACATCACAATCTATGTTTTTTTATGCTTGATAATGTATAGTATATTTTGAACTGTCTCTAATTACCATGATTTGAATATGCTGTGAATGTCCCCTTTGTCCCCCTGCATGTTGTAAGCTTTGAATGTTCTATGTTTTTGGGCTACATGCATATTTTTTGGTCAAGCAATCTCCAGCATTAGATCCTGGGCCCAAACACACCTAGCCTAGTCAATCCTCATTTTTGTTTTGTACGCTCCATTGTAGTGCTTAGATTGCCTGATTCCCACCCCCCCCCCCCTAATTTTTTAAGTTTGTCTAATCTACCCAAATAAATTACATCGTACTATAGATTTTAAATATGATGTCCCCAACTCATCTCAAACCCTCCACCCTGTCCGAATTTCTCAGGTCCATCAGAGTGGGTGATGTTTTTGTTGCTTATTTTTCTATCTTATTCAAGTGCACCTCCATCCTAAATTTTGTGGGTCCGCTCATTGTAACCCTCCCCCGGTGTCAAAATTGACACCTTTCAGGGGGGAGGGGGGTGAAGATACCTGTTTAAGACAGGTATATTCACCCACATCCGGGAGTCATCTCTGCGGCAAATCTGCCTGAGCCAAGTCACTTCCCGCAGAAGACCCGTAGTGTTCTTGGAAACACTTGTCTCACAGAACACAGGAGGACCAGTCTGAACTGCGCAGCGCTTCTCGTGCATGTGCGTTTGGGAACCGGGCAGTGAAGCCGCAAGGCTTCTCTTCCTGGTTCCCTCACCAAGGATGGCAGAGGGGGCAGCAGAGTGACGAGCAATTGTTCGTCCTCTGCTGCGGACGTTGCTGGACTCCAGGACAGGTAAGTGTACAATTAGCAAACCTCTGCAGCTGCTGTAGCTGGAGCTGCTGTGTTATTTTATATTATTGCTCCGCTCTAAAATCCTCCTTCCAAATTAATGCTATCCTGATGTTTTGCCCAGAGTGTTTTGTGCTAACATGCTTGCAATGTATAGGTAGTAAAGTATATATTTGTTTTTTTTTCCTTTGACTCCACAGTTACCATCGACGCCACAGGAATGGCAGAATGTGGCATCTGATTTTTCTCAGCGGTGGAACTTTCCCAACTGTGGAGGAGCCATTGATGGCAAGCACGTCCGCATCGTGCCACCAGCCCATTCTGGGTCTTTTTTTTGGAATTACAAAGGCTTCCACAGTATTGTGCTCATGGCGGTGGTGTCTGCCAACTATGAATTCCTATTTGTTGATGTTGGGAAAAATGGGCGGATGTCTGACGGTGGTGTTTTCGCCCAGACCGAGTTTGCAGACCGGCTTCTTTCAGACGACCTGGCATTGCCACCTGCTGAAGATAATGAACATGGCCTCCCTTTTGTGTTCCTGGCAGATGAGGCTTTTGCGCTTGGACCACATTTGATGAGGCCTTTTCCCCAAAGGTCCCTCACCCCTGAGAGGAGGGTGTTTAATTATCGTCTGGCCAGAGGGCGAAGGGTGGTGGAAAACGCCTTTGGCATCATGGCCAGTCGCTTCCGGCTTTTTCTGACTGCAATAAACATGGCGGAGTATAAATGGAACCATTTGGTCATGTGTTGTTGCATACTGCACAATTTTTTAATCAAACACTCCACAAATTATCTTGCTACACTTGACCTTCAGGGCACACAGGGTTTGGATGGACCATTGCCAGCCCAGTTAGCTGGCCCTACAGGCTTGGCACCCCAAAGCGGCCGTGATGTGCGGCAACGCTATGTAGAATATTTTATGGGTAGGGGGGCCATTGCAATGCCTGATCAGTTTTAAATCAATGTTGCTCATAATAAAAAATAATATCTTGAAAACATCTTGTTTGCTTTTCTTTTGTTGTATTTGTTCTTTCTTCTAGGTCAGTGATGGTGAACCTTGCCACTCCAGATGTTTTTCAACTCCATTTTCCATGATGCTCAACTACACTGCAGAGTGCCTGAGCAACATTAGAAATGTAGTTCCAAACCATCTGGGTTGCCAAGGTTCACCATCACTGTCCTTGGTTATACTAGTGCAGTTGTAGTCCCATGTTTTTTCCTAACAAGTAAATTACAAGCATTTATAGAGTCTAAACACACAAATTTTTGTTGGGGGGGGGGGGGGGTCAACATTGATATAAGAAGCCACACATTGTTTACTGTTTAAAAAATTTTATGAGTATAAAATTGGTAAGGTTTGTATCAAAATATAACCCCAATTTTTGGAGGAATTTCAAAAATATTTGCTTTTTACAACTCAGTACAAAACTGTACAACACGAACAATATCCCTTTATAGAAATAAAACATTTCCCCCCCCAAAAAAAAATTTTTTAAAAAAAATATATACAAGTTTTAAACACTCCCAAGAATATGCTCAATTTTTATTAATTTTTTCTCCATCATTTTGTTTGTTTGGTACATCTGGACCAGGTTGTGTTTGATGGTTTCAACCTCCCGAGAGCAGACCCTCACTTCTTTAAGCAACATCTGGGCAGTGGCTCTGGTGAAGGTTGCTGTTGCCGCAGGCATTAAAGTCCCTTTAAGTTGTGAAAAGAAAATGTCTTACTAAATATACAGGCAAACATCTATTACGTGAGGCTGTGGTGTATGACACTGACCTGGTGAGTTGCCATTTCCCTCTTCTGCCACATCCTGCAGTTGTGGGTCTTGAGTTGGTGGTGCGGGGTTTGCAGCCTCGTGTCTCTTAGCTCTTTGAAGCCCTAGGAGATATAACCAAAAGGTCGACTTGTGTAACTAAATATATTTAGGCGTGAAAGAGGAATATTAATCATTCTTGGGAAGTGTGTTACAATTGTATTACTGATAATTTTGGAGAAGATGAACACATGATTGTATCCATTTCCCAAGATGGTAGATTAATCTCTTTAGGTCATGTTTCACACATGGAAACACACCAGGTATCCACTGGATCACCTGTGTGTGACACCATCAAAAGGTTGTTCTTGTGGCCCACACTTGTGCTAATGAGTCCAGATGTGTAAGCAGCTGCTGAGCATATACTCTTGTAAACGTACACTGAATCTAGTTACATTAGCCAAATATAATTACCAACAACTACACAAACATGTTTATAATTACTTCTCACATAAACATTTCATGATGTCCTGTTTCATGTTCTTGGGCACAAGAATCCAACGTTGAAATCCTCGTTCAATACCACCCAAACGATGTTTTGGTGGAATACATTGCTAAAAACATTCGAACATGCCTATTATTTTGTGATTGATAAAATGTCGTGCGAACAATGATGAATCGTGGCAAAAGCTTGTGATTGAGTGAACGTTTGAACGACCATTTATACGATCGATTCGTGTGGCCAAAAACATGAAACATGACATTTTTCACTGTAATACATACATTATTTAAAAAGCACATGCAACACCACGTTATTAGGCAAAATCACATTTAATGTTAATCTACTTACTTTTTTTGATGACTTTTTTAATCTTTTTATATTGATCCGGCTCACGCAACTTAATGTCCGACCATCGTTTCCGGATCTGTTCCCGCGACCTGCGAACACCAAATTTCTGTCATAGCGCTTTGACCACTTTATCCATGATCTTGGACTTCACTTGATTTGGCTTTTTGTAGGGCCCATGTTTGGCGTCGTAATCATCCCGGAGCAATATGGTGACCATCTCCACCATCTCCTCAAAGCTCATGTTAGTGGCTTTATACCTTCTGTGTCGGGGCCTGCTTTCTTCCCCACTTTCCACATCATGTTGGTGATTCGCCGACATGTTTACACTCTCCGTCATTAAGGAGTAGCGAGAAGGGGCGGGGAAAGTAGTGTAACGAACGTCAGGGGCGGGAAAGCGTGCGGAGCGTCACGCATGCGCACTGTATATAACTCCAAAAAACATTGTTGAAAGCGACGTTCAGTGAGTGGAAGAAGGTCGGAGGAGACGAACGTGTAGATCGCGGGTACGTAACATTTTTCTTACTTGATATGGCTGTGTCCAGGAGCATTAAACCTATAAACATTCATTCACTGTATTTTCGGGGCCGGGGTTGGCCAATATGCATGTAACTTGGCGCTTGCTTCCCGTGCTGTTAGTACTGGCCGTGCACAAAGTGTCATTTTTGAATTGGGACTATAAACTTTGAAAAGTCAATCGCGGCTCTAAATGAATTCTTGCCTCCCGGCAAATGGCAAGACTTTGAAAACTGATTTGTACCTGAAATAAAAAAACGTGGGGTTCCCCCAAATTCGAGTTGCAGGCCCTTCAGGTCTGTCAAGGATTTTAAGGGGAACTCCACCCCAAATCATGAAAAAAAAAGGGCGTGGAGTCCCCCCCAAAAACCACAACAGACCCTTTATCCGAGCACGCAACCTGGCCGGCCGCAGGGGAAGAGGGGGGGACGAGAGCGGCCCCCCCTCCCTCCTGAACCGTACCAGGCCACATGCCCTCAACATGGGGAGGATGTCCCCATGTTGATGGGGACAAGGGCCTCATCCCCACAACCCTTGCCCGGTGGTTGTGGGGGTCTGCGGGCGGGGGGCTTATCGGAATCTGGAAGACCCCTTTAACAAAGGGGACCCCCAGATCCCGGCCCCCCCTATGTGAATTGGTAAGGGGTACATTGTACCTCTACCATTTCACGATGAAAGCGTACAAAATGTAAAAAATGACAAGAGTCAGTTTTTGACAATTCCTTTAATTTTTAGTTTGTCTTTCTTCCATCTTCTTCCTTCTTCTTCTTTTCTCGCTTCGTGTTTCTTCCTCCATCTTCCTCTTCATCTTCCTTCTTCCTTCGGTGTTCTCGTCCGCATCTTGCTCCGGGTTCTTCTTTCTCCGGCCGCTCCGTTTGAATTGGAGGTTCCCGCTGTGTGACGCTTCAGTTCATCAGTTCTCCTCTTGGTCCGGCGAGCCTGCCCCCCTCTGACGCACAGAGATTTCACAGGTTCTTTCCCCGTGCAGTCAGAGGGGGGCGGGTCCCCCGGCTCGCAGCGGACCTAGAGGAGAACTGCCTAACTTTGCGTCACACAATGGGAAACTCAAATTCAAACGGAGCAGCGGGAGAACAAAGAAGAAGCCGAAGCAAGATGCGGACGAGAAGCCCGAAGCAAGAAGGAAGATGAAGATGAAGAGGAAGATGGAGGAAGAAACTCCAATGCAGAAAAGAAGAAGGAAGAAGATGGTTGAAAAACAAAACCAATAATAAAGGAATTGTCAAAAACCGTGTAGTGTCATTTTTCAGATAATGCCATTTTTTAAGGTGAAATGGTAGGGGTACAATGTCCCCCATTACCATTTCACATAGGGGGGGGGCGGGATCTGGGGGGCCCCTTTGTTAAAGGGGTCTTCCAGATTCCAATAAGCCCCCCGGCCGCAGACCCCCACAACCACCGGGCAAGGGTTGTGGGGATGAGGCCCTTGTCCCCATCAACATGCTCTCTCGTCCCCCCCTCTTCCCCTGCGGACGGCCAGGTTGCGTGCTCGGATAAGGGTCTGTTATGGATTTGGGAGGGGGGACTCCACGCCATTTTTTAATGGAATTTGTGGGGGAGTTCCCCTTAAAATCCTTGACAGACCTGATATGGATATTTGGGGGAACCACAATGCTTTCCCAATGTTTGTATCAATGACTTTTCTATGTATTGCAATTGACAGGAGACAACAATTAATTATACCCAGGAGTGAATTTAGGGTTAATTAAAATTTAATAAAATATGACACTTGGTGCAGGGACAGTTCGAGGTACTCCTTTATTTTTGGGGAGTCCTTTTATTCACCCTATTTACAGGGCTTAATTTACTTAAATGTGGTTTGGGTTCGGGTAAAGTCAGGTCACGAACTCTAGCTTTTTACAAAGTTAGCTAAAAAGAGCTCAACACAAACATCCAGGTGTCCACTCAACTCTATGATGACTGATCAATTGCTACGTTAGTGGCCTATATATGGTTAGAAAGATTTGGAGTAGTCCTGACTGACATTCCTTTTTTGGTTTTTGGTTTTGAATTGCACAGATAATGAAGGCATTTAACCACTTCAATACAGGGCTTTTTGTACCTATTCAATACCGGGCCTATTTTGGCACTTCTCTCCTACATGTACAAATCATCATTCTTTTGCTAGAAAATTACTCAGAACCCCCAAACATTATATATGTTTTTTTAGCAGACACCCTAGGGAATAAAATGACGGTCATTGCAACATTTTTTCTTGCACAATATTTGCGCAATAATTTTTCAAACGCCTTTTTTTAAAAAAAAAAATGGTTTCATGAATTAAAAAATAACAAAACAGTAAAGTTAGCCCAATTTTTTGGGAACATATGAAAGATAATGTTACACCGAGTAAATAGATACCTAACATGTCACGCTTTAAAATTGCGCACACTCATGGAATGGCGCCAAACTTCGGTACTTAAAAATCTCCATAGGCAACGCTTTAATTTTTTTTACAGGTTACCAGGTTAGAATTACAGAGGAGGTCTAGTGCTAGAATTGTTGCACGCGCTCTAACGCACGCGGCGATACCTCACATGCGTGGTTTGAACGGCGTTTACATATGTGGGCGACTTACGTGTGCATTCGCTTCTGATCGCGAGCTACCGGGGACAGGGGCGTTTTAATTTTTTTTTATTATTATTTATTTATTTATTTTATTTATTTATTTATTTTTTTACAATGATTTTACTTTTTTTTTTTTTTTGATCACTTTTATTCCTATTACAAGGAATGTAAACATCCCTTGTAATAGGAATGTGTGTGACAGGTTCTCTTTATTGAGAGATGCGGGGTCAATAAGACCCCACATCTCTCCTCCAGGCTGGAAAGCATGAGATCAGTGAAAAATGTTTCACTGATTTCATACTTACAGCCGCAACGGCGGCTTTGTTTACATTTGAGACCCGGGCGTGACGTCATCACATCGCGCCCGGGCCTCCGACGATCATAGAGATGACTGGTGACCATCTGGTCACCAGTCATCTCTATGCTCATCACGTGACTCCACCAACGATGCCGGAAGATTCGCTCCGGGTCCCCGATCGCACGGGGGAGCCCGGAGAAGCACCGGATGGCGGCGGGAGGGGGGGTGTCCCCTCCCGCCGCCTATAAGAATGATCAAGCGGTGGAACCGCCGCTATGATCGTTCTTATGGTGCACAGAATCGCCGGCACTTCAAAAGGATATCTGAATGATGCCTCTAGCTGCAGGCATCATTCAGATATCCCCCTACAAAGCCGAGGACGTCATATGACGTCCACCCAGGATGGGAGATCCCATCTGTGGACGTCATTTGTCTATGGCTGGGTAGGGAAGTGGTTAAGGACCCCGATTTTATGCTGGAATTCCTCCAAAGATGGAAAAATCTTCCAATTTTATGGGAGACTAAAAATAAAAATAATAAAAATAAAGAAGCCAGGAAGAGAGCACTGGAGACCTTGCTGGAATTTGTGAAAACTCAGATCCCCACAGCAACACTACAGGATCTGAAGAACAAAATTGGGACCATTAGGGGCACATACCGGGCTCAAAGGAATAAGGTTCAAAAATCCCTGTGGTCAAGAGCAGGTGCAGAGGACCGATACATACCAAATCTGTGGTACTACTGTATCAGCACCTGAGTTTCCTTGATGAACATCTGGAATCCAGGGAATCCCTTTCCAGCCTTCCACCCAGAACGACCTCCAGCCTTCCTTGCAGCCAACCCTCCAGCCAACCCTCCAGCCAACCCTCCAGCCAACCCTCCAGCCAACCCTCCAGCCTTCCCTCCAGCATTCCATGCAGCCAAGCCTCCAGCCAAGTTGAGGTCTCTTTGGAGGAACAACCTCAAGTCCTGGAGGAGCCGGATTTAAATATTTGGAGCCAGGTATAATATTTCCCAAAATATTTAGAGTAATAAAAGTTGAATGTTGTAAACGTTTCAAAAAAAGTGTGAAAAATGTTAACAGTTTAAAAAAAGTGTCTGACATATCAATAGACAGCAGTGGCCACAAAATAAGGGCACCAAAAAGATATATACTGGTGTCAGAATGATTGACTTTAATATTTAGTAGCATTCAATTACCAAATGTCATGAGGTGACAAATGTGTGTGAAAGATGAAGGCAAAACTAACTCGATGTACCTTTTTTTTACAGGATGAGGAGGCAGGCCCCAGTGGGACCCAGGAAGAGGCAGGCCCCAGTGGGACCCAGGAAGAGGCAGGCCCCAGTGGGACCCAGCACAACACCAGGCCCCAGATCCCTCTGCTGCGGATTCCTGCCAAAAGATCTAGGAGGCTGGTTCAAATGGAGGAGGAGACACAGGCCCTAATTAGGGAGGCTACTGCTGCACTCCGAGAGCCCCCCACCGCTGCAGAGGGATTTGCTGCCCTTATTGGGGAGAAACTGCCACAAATGGGACTGGACCAGAGGCTGAAGTGTGAAACACTTATATTGAAGGTGGTCAATATGGGCCTGTTGAACAAACTAAAGGAGTTCACAGATGTTGTGGACCTTTCCTATTTTTTTGCCCAAGTTCCTGGCCCACTCCATGCTCCTGCCCCACTCCATGCTCCTGCCCCACTCCATGCTCCTGTCCCAGGCCCTGCTCCCGTCCCAGTCCCTGCTCCTGTTCCAGACCCTGCTCCTGCTCCAGTCCCTCCTCCACGGACACAGCCTCCAAGGAAGGCTGCAGGGAAGGTCAAACAAAAAAGAGGAAAATGAACCCAGGATATGTGCCTCACATGGGGCTAGTTTTGGTCTTCAGATGCTTTGGTGTTTGCTGTGGTGATCTGGGTGTGCACTAATTTCAGCAGGGTCTCCAGTGCTGTCTTCCTGGCTTCTTGATTTGTAGTTTTACATATGGTTTTGTTTTGGCTTACCTTTTAATTTGTTATTAGGCCATAATAAATTGGAATTTTTTTTGAAGATACAAAATTAACATGTGTTTTTCTTCTAAATAGCCAGTTTGTAAGTGAGTAGGCAGGGACAGTGGATAAAAAATTGCGAAATTAACAAGGGACACTAACCTCATTGAGGCAAAATTAGAATAAAGAATAATGTTGTGGTAACTTGACACACTCCAAAATAGCAAATAATATGTAAAAACAGTCTAAAATCTAAGACCACAAATTAAAGCAAAAAAAAAAAATTATAAAAATAAATTTTAAAAGTTTTGGGTATTTAGGGATATCTGGCTCCCCAAAATAGAGATTAATCATGATAAAACAATAAATCATAAAGACCAAAGATTGTCCTAACTCTGGGAGAATATCAGCAGCAAGAGAATTGGAATATTGCAGCATTAGAACGAAGAAAAGAATGCGCTGCATTAAACGATGTAATAATTTCATGCATGACGAATGTGCCATCTCCATTCCGAACAGTAGTTTTACCAGAACGAGCGCTCCCTTCTCCTCACTTGCTTCTGATCATGCGCGCTTTTTTAACGTCGTTAAAGCCTACACACGATCATTTTTCATGATGAAAAAAACGACGACCTGAAAAACGGCGTGAAAATTTAGAACATGTTCTAATTTTTCTCGTCGTTTTTTCTGCCGTTTTTCTCAACGAGAAAAACGACATAAAGCCCACAGACAATCGTTTTTCTCGGCGAAAAAAATAAATGCAGTTTTTCACGTCGAGAAAAGCGGTCGTGTGTACGCGGCATAACACCTGGAAATGAATCAGTCCTTACAGTCCATATGAGTTCATAACATGGCTTGACTTGTGGACTCTGTTCTTCAGGAGAGATGACATAGAGGAGGACATGAAAGCCGGTTGGTCAGGGATGCTCTGTTAATTGTATGTGGGTTGGGCTTTGGGCGTCTCATCTCAGCTAGGAAGATGTAGTCATCTGCTCAGGCTCTGTTCACTCGTCCAATCAGGCAACAGTAGCACCTCATCACAGCATATAGAAGGAATAGAGACAAAAACAACATGAGTATATATACACCTCTACTTCCTTCAACCATGATCCGCTGAAAAAAAAAAATCCCCAAAGATTCCCAGACCCTTAAAAGGATTCCAACCTTCACTAGCTATAGCTCTGGCTTTGCCTTGCAGGGATCTAACCTTATCTACATGGGCCTGAACTTTGTCAATAGTATCCCCGATCCAGGTACAACCTGTGCATGACTTACCATCTAGGGTGTAATGCCTGGAACCATTGACAAAAAGGTTCTTAGCATCTAGGATGGGAGCCTCCTTCACCGGACTGCTGCTTGCTGATTCAAATTACATCAAAGATAGACAGTCGTGGAACATGTCATCTTACTAGGTCACAAACTTGGTTAGAATTAGAGAAGTTAGTATTATTGGTTTGAAAATTGTCATTCTTACCACTATGCCCCCATTTTCTTCCTCATTACAAACTGGAGGAAGAGACGCAGGGTTAAGAATGGTGCAGAAAAAAAAATGAAACAGCCTGTTATACTTTTACCCTCTTTTAGGCGCGTGTATTTTTATGCATGTGTACAGCTATCTACCTGCTTTCTATGTACATACACTTCCAGAAACTCCTTGGACCTGAAAAGATACTTATAAACAAAAGTTATTACTCTATCCTTCATCTTTAACCTGCAAAGAATGGCAAACAATACAACATTCGTGTACATTGGTAAATTGCCACTGGCATTCCTCAAAACCGACAAAAATGAAACCCTCTGTAACTCTTACTTTCACGTTCCTACAAAAATACAACAGCCGCAACGCGTAGGAGGGCCGCTGCGGTGGGTTGTAACATATTCCTACATACAAACAATTAGATGACAAAAACATGAGACAAACATTTAGATACAAATGTTAGGGAGCTATTTCATAGTTTCCAAAACAAAAATAAAAAACAATCAGACGGAATGCTGCCTTCACTCTTTTACCAATAGAAAAAAATACAATGGGAAAAACACAAGAGCAGCTCCAAACCTTGCATGAGCCAGCCACACAAAGTTCTAAAACAAGTGTAGGGATACCCCCAGTTAAGAGGGCTGCCTGTTTGTTTTTGGGGCCTTGTAGTGCACCGCTGTCAACCCCTGGCAATAGGCTCTAACCTCTCGTGGCACAGTTAGGAAAGGGGATGATATAATTGCACTCTCTCTAATTGTATGGCACAATCCCCTTTAAACACAGCACAGTAATTGACACTGACAACTAGTGATGAGCCGAACACCCCCGGGTTCGGTTCGCACCAGAACCCGCGAACGGACCGAAAGTTCGAACGAACATTAGAACCCTATTAAATACAATGGATGCGAACGTTCGAATTCTAAAGTGCTAATTATAACAACTATTATGCATGTTATTGTCCTAAAAAGGGTTTGGGAACCCGGGTTCTGCACCAGGGGACATGTATCAATGCAAAAAGAAGTTTTAAAAACGGTCGTTTTTCGGGAGCAGTCATTTTAATGATGCATAAAGTGAAAAAAAAAAAGTCAAATATTCCTTTAAATATCGTACCTGGGGGGTGTCTAAAGTATGCCTGTGAAGTGCCACGTGTTTCCCGTGTTTAGAACTGTCCCTGCACAAAATGACACTTCTAAAGGAAAAAAAAGCCATTTAAAACTGCTTGCGGCTTTAATGTAATGTCTGGTCCCGGTAATATGGATGAAATTCTTTAAGAAAAATGGCATAGCTACCCCATGACCCCCCCCCTACCCCAGCCCATTACCAGCCCCTTTGGGTCTTGTATGGATATTAAGGGGAACCCCGCACATAAAATAAAAAAGGCCCTATATACTCTGAACAGCCCTATACAGGCGGTGCATACAAGACAGGGACTGTAGGTTTGTTCTTATGTAGAGTCTGTTTGTAATTTTGAACAGGTACATTGTTGAAGTGTAGCTCCAGACCAAAAATCTATTTTTAAACTTTTTGGAAAACATAGGTAAGGGTTATCACCCCTGTAACATTTGTTTTGCTGTCTGTGCCCCTGTTCAGAACATTTCACCTCACTTTCCGTCCCAATGACAACTGTTTTTGAAATGTGGTGTTTTTCTTGAAACAAGGATTGCTGATAAAGCATCAGTACAGAGGAGACACCTTTCTCCCATATTTATTCTTACAGGAGAGAATTTTCCTTCCTAGTGGTAGATTTCCTCTCACTTCCTGTTGTCTTCTTGCGTTTGCAAGTAGGAGTCGTTTGTAAGTTGGATGTTTGAAAGTAGGGACCTGCCGTATATACTCTGCAGAAATAGGCCCCTTAGTTGTTGGTGTTGGCACAACACTGTAAGCACTCACAGTTACTCTTGGTTGGTGCTGGAACGCCCTGCTGTCAACTATTATATCAGGAATTTTAATTACATATAATTGTTGAACAGTGGTAGTAAAAATTGGGCCTTTGATGGTGGTGCTGGTGCCACAACACTGTAAGCCCTGACAGTTACTCTTGGTGGGTGCAGCAATGGGCCCTGCTGTGAATTATTAGATCAAGAATTGTAATTACATGCCCCTGTTGAACAGGGGCTGAAAAATTGGGCCTTAGGCACTGGTGGCACAACACTGCAACCCCTCACAGATACTGTACTTGGAGCACAGCAATGAGCCCTGTTGCAAAGTATTGCTTCAAAAATTGTAATGACACGCCCCTGTTAAACAGGGGCTGAAAAATTGGGCCTTAGGCACTGGTGGCACAACACTGCAACTCCTCACAGATACTGTACTTGGAGCACACCAATGAGCCCTGTTGCAAAGTATTGCTTCAAAAATTGTAATGACACGCCCCTGTTAAACAGGGGCTGAAAAATTGGGCCTTAGGCACTGGTGGCACAACACTGCAACTCCTCACAGATACTGTACTTGGAGCACAGCAATGAGCCCTGTTGCAAAGTATTGCTTCAAAAATTGTAATTACACGCCCCTGTTAAACAGGGGCTGAAAAATTGGGCGTTAGGCACTGGTGGCGGCACCCATAAACAAAAATGATCTTACAAGCTATCATCATCAATCGTATCATTGAGGACTCGGAGGAGGAGGATAGCCAGTCAACATAACAGCACAGGCACTCAGCATCAGCATCAGTCTTGAAGGGATGTGACATGTTAAAATCAATTAGTCTGTTATATCAGCATCAGGTGTGTGGTAGCTGGTGGTGATCCAAGACTGGTTCATCTTGATGAAAGTCAGTCGATCAACCGAGTCGGTGGACAGGCGCACCCTGTGATCCGTGACAAATCCTCCAGCAGCACTGAATGTGCGTTCCGAAAGAACGCTGGATGCAGGACAGGCCAGTAGCTCAATTGCATACTGTGCAAGCTCTGGCCAGTGATCCATCCTCAAGACCCAGTAAGCCAGAGGATTTTCGGTGGGGAAGGTGTCCAAGTCTGACCTTGCCCCTAGATATTCCTGCACCATGTTTATCAGACGCTGGCGATGGTTGCTGGAACCGATCATACTTTGGGGCTGCGGACTAAAGAATTGTCTGAACGCATCGGTCAGACGGCCACCTTCCCCACCGCTCCTTCTTTGACTGGCCGAAGCCTCAGCAACTCGTTGTCCAGGACCAGGAGTTTGCAACCTCCCAGTCTCTGGGAACGCGTTGCACAGACCTTTCTGCAAGGCCTCCCGGAGTTGTCTCATCCTCTGCTCCCTCTGCGACGGTAACATAAGGTCCGCAACCTTACCCTTGTACCGTGGATCAAGGAGAGTGGCCAGCCAGTAATGGTCCCTCTCCTTGATCCGAAGAATACGAGGATCCTTCCGCAGACTTTGCAGGATCAGGGAGGCCATGCAGCGTAGGTTTGCTGAGGCATTCGCTCCGGAGTCCTCTGGGTCACTAAGGACGACATGATCCGCAGCCACCTCCTCCCAGCCACGTACAAGTCCACTGGTTTCTTGGGACTGTAAATCATCCCTAAAAGACTGCTGCTGATGATGCTGAGTGCCAGCCTCCACCTCCATGCTGACACAATCCTCCTCCTCCTCCTCCTCCTCCTCCTCCTCTTCCTGTGCGATGGGTGGGACAGAAGGAACACTGTCTGGGTAAAGGGGGCCTTGAGAGGCAAGGAAGTCCTCCTCTTCCTGCCTCTGTTCTGCCTCAAGTGCCCTGTCCATTATTCCACGCAGCGTGTGCTCCAACAGGTGGACAAGAGGTACAGTGTCACTGATGCATGCACTGTCACTGCTCACCATCCTCGTGGCCTCCTCAAATGGTGCCAGGACAGTGCATGCATCCCTGATCATGCCCCACTGGCGTGGAGAAAAAAAACCAAGCTCCCCTGACCCTGTCCTGGTGCCGTAGTCGCACAGGTACTCATTGATGGCCCTCTGCTGCGTGTGCAGCCGCTGCAGCATGGCCAACGTTGAGTTCCACCTGGTGGGCATGTCACATATAAGGTGGTTCTTGGGCAGGTTCAACTCCTTTTGCAGCTCAGCCAGGCGAGCACTGGCATTATAAGATCTGCGGAAATGCACACAGACTTTCCTGGCCTGCCTCAGGACATCCTGTAAGCCCGGGTACCTGCCCAAGAAGCGCTGCACCACCAGGTTAAGGACGTGAGCCACACAGGGCACATGGGTCAGTTGTCCCTGTCGGAGGGCGGAGAGGAGGTTGGTGCCATTGTCGCAAACCACCATTCCTGGCTTAAGCTGGCGTGGCGTCAACCACCTCTCGGCCTGGCCCTGCAGAGCAGACAGGACCTCTGCCCCAGTGTGGCTTCTGTCCCCCAAACACACCAGCGCAAGCACGGCATGGCATCTTTTTGCCTGCGTACTTGCGTAGCCCCGTGAACGGCTACGGAGCACCGCTGGTTCATAGGACAAACCACAGGAAGAGGCCATGGAGGAAGAAGAAGAGGAGGGGGTGGAGGAGAGAGGTGTGTCACAACCAGTAGTAGCATTTTGGAGGCGTGGCGGTGGGACAACCTCCAACACTACTGCACCTTGTCCTGAATCCTTCCCAGCTGCCAAAAGAGTGACCCAATGGGCCGTGAAAGAAAGGTAACGTCCCTGTCCATGCCTGCTGGACCATGAGTCAGCGGTAATATGCACCTTACCGCTGACCGCCCTGTCCAGCGAGGCCAAGACATTGCCTTCCACATGCCGGTAGAGAGCCGGAATAGCCTTCCGTGAGAAAAAGTGGCGTTTGGGAACCTGCCACTGAGGAACTGCACATTGCACAAACTCACGGAAGGGGGCCGAGTCTACCAACTGAAAAGGCAGCAGTTGAAGCGCTAGCAATTTAGCCAAGCTAGCATTCAACCGCTGGGCATGTGGATGGCTGGGAGTGAACTTCTTTCGACGGTCCAGCAGCTGGGGCAGGGAAATTTGCCTGCTAGAATCGGACGTCGGTGTACTGCTAGCAGAGTGGGCGCAAGTACTTGGCTGTGACACACCTAATTCTACACCTTCATTCCTCTCAGTGCATGTTTCAGAGAGGACTGAAGTTATAGTGGGGTTGGAGATCCCAGCTGATGCGGTGCAAGGAGAGGTCCGCTTTGTTCTTTGGTGTGGGTCTTTGAGGTAGGCTTGCCAACGAGCTGCATGGCAGGTCAACATATGTCTGGTCAGGCATGTGGTACCCAAGCGGCTGATGTTTTGGCCACGCGATATACGCTTGAGACATATGTTGCAAACAGCAGCTGTGCGATCTGATGCACTAGCCTCAAAAAAGGCCCACACCAAAGAACTTTTTGAATGACGGGCAGAGGCAGCGCCCTGCACAGGCGGAGCTCTGCGGTGTGATTCCGTCGGTGTACTGCCCTTACGCTGGCCACCAAAGGGCATCCTGCCTCGTTGGAGATGTGCCTCCTCCTCATCCTCCTCCTCCTCCTCTCTCCTATTAGGCACCCACGTGGAGTCAGTGACCTCATCATCCCCTCCCTCCTCATCACTGGAGCCAATCTGGCAGTATGCTGCAGCTGCTGGAACATGACTGCCAGATTGGTGTCCTTCTTGAGCATCCCCTCTGTCTGCTCTCACGCTACTGCCTTCCTCTAGCTGGGTTTCATCATCAGACCCTTCGAAACGCTGGGCATCCTCCTGGAGCATGTACCCAACACTGTGCTGAAACAGTTCGGGGGACTCCTCAGGAGGAGGACATGGTGGGTCTAGGGAAGGAGTGACTGATGATTTGTCTGACATTGATACCAGGGAAGACGACGCTTTGGCAGCTGCTTTTCCAGTACCCTGAGCCTGGGTGAGAGAGGATGAGGAGGAGGAGGAGGGCTTGGTCATCCACTCTACCAAGTCTTCGGCATGATGTGGCTCAACATGTCCAGCTGCCGAAAAGAAGGACAAGCGTGTCCCATGGCCATGTGCTGATGACAATGCACCGCGTCCACGACCAGCACTGTTGCCCCCAGACACAGAGCCTGCTTGCCCTCTTTTATTGCCTCCTGACTGTCTGCCTCTCCTTGTTTGCCTTCCAGACATTCTAATAGATGGCCTGCAGGGAGATGGGAAAAAAGCAATAAGGGCTACCTTCAGGTGTCCTTCTCTGTCCCTTGAAACAAGGACTTTCACAGTGAAAGAAACTGACACTCTCCCTACCTACAGTTTTCTGTCCCTAGAAAAAATGTTTTTTTTAATCACAATATAGCACAAGGACAATTCACTCACTGTCCTTACAGGTCCCTGGAAACAAGGACTTGCAGAGTGAAAGAAAAAAAACACTCTCCCTACCTACAGTTTTCTGTCCCTAGAAAAAATGTTTTTTTTAATCACAATATAGCACAAGGACAATTCACTCACTGTCCTTACAGGTCCCTGGAAACAAGGACTTGCAGAGTGAAAGAAAAAAAACACTCTCCCTACCTACAGTTTTCTGTCCCTAGAAAAAATGTTTTTTTTAATCACAATATAGCACAAGGACAATTCACTCACTGTCCTTACAGGTCCCTGGAAACAAGGACTTGCAGAGTGAAATAAACTGACACTCTCCCTACCTACAGTTTTCTGTCCCTAGAATAAATGTTTTTTTTAAGCACACTATAGCACAAGGACAATTCACTCACTGTCCTTACAGGTCCCTGGAAACAAGGACTTGCAGAGTGAAAGAAAAAAAACACTCTCCCTACCTACAGTTTTCTGTCCCTAGAAAAAATGTTTTTTTTAATCACAATATAGCACAAGGACAATTCACTCACTGTCCTTACAGGTCCCTGGAAACAAGGACTTGCAGAGTGAAAGAAAAAAAACACTCTCCCTACCTACAGTTTTCTGTCCCTAGAAAAAATGTTTTTTTTAATCACAATATAGCACAAGGACAATTCACTCACTGTCCTTACAGGTCCCTGGAAACAAGGACTTGCAGAGTGAAAGAAACTGACACTGTCCCTACCTACAGTTTTCTGTCCCTAGAATAAATGTTTTTTTTAAGCACAATATAGCACAAGGAGAATTCACTCACTGTCCTTCCAGGTCCCTGGAAACAAGGACTTGCAGAGTGAAATAAACTGACACTCTCCCTACCTACAGTTTTCTGTCCCTAGAATAAATGTTTTTTTTAAGCACAATATAGCACAAGGACAATTCACTCACTGTCCTTACAGGTCCCTGGAAACAAGGACTTGCAGAGTGAAAGAAAAAAAACACTCTCCCTACCTACAGTTTTCTGTCCCTAGAAAAAATGTTTTTTTTAATCACAATATAGCACAAGGACAATTCACTCACTGTCCTTACAGGTCCCTGGAAACAAGGACTTGCAGAGTGAAATAAACTGACACTCTCCCTACCTACAGTTTTCTGTCCCTAGAATAAATGTTTTTTTTAATCACAATATAGCACAAGGACAATTCACTCACTGTCCTTCCAGGTCCCTGGAAACAAGGACTTGCAGAGTGAAATAAACTGACACTATCCCTACCTACAGTTTTCTGTCCCTAGAATAAATGTTTTTTTTAAGCACAATATAGCACAAGGACAATTCACTCACTGTCCTTACAGGTCCCTGGAAACAAGGACTTGCAGAGTGAAAGAAAAAAAACACTCTCCCTACCTACAGTTTTCTGTCCCTAGAAAAAATGTTTTTTTTAAGCACAATATAGCACAAGGACAATTCACTCACTGTCCTTACAGGTCCCTGGAAACAAGGACTTGCAGAGTGAAAGAAAAAAAACACTCTCCCTACCTACAGTTTTCTGTCCCTAGGAAAAATGTTTTTTTTAATCACAATATAGCACAAGGACAATTCACTCACTGTCCTTCCAGGTCCCTGGAAACAAGGACTTGCAGAGTGAAATAAACTGACACTCTCCCTACCTACAGTTTTCTGTCCCTAGAATAAATGTTTTTTTTAAGCACAATATAGCACAAGGACAATTCACTCACTGTCCTTACAGGTCCCTGGAAACAAGGACTTGCAGAGTGAAAGAAAAAAAACACTCTCCCTACCTACAGTTTTCTGTCCCTAGAAAAAATGTTTTTTTTAAGCACAATATAGCACAAGGACAATTCACTCACTGTCCTTACAGGTCCCTGGAAACAAGGACTTGCAGAGTGAAAGAAAAAAAACACTCTCCCTACCTACAGTTTTCTGTCCCTAGAAAAAATGTTTTTTTTAATCACAATATAGCACAAGGACAATTCACTCACTGTCCTTACAGGTCCCTGGAAACAAGGACTTGCAGAGTGAAAGAAACTGACACTGTCCCTACCTACAGTTTTCTGTCCCTAGAATAAATGTTTTTTTTAAGCACAATATAGCACAAGGAGAATTCACTCACTGTCCTTCCAGGTCCCTGGAAACAAGGACTTGCAGAGTGAAATAAACTGACACTCTCCCTACCTACAGTTTTCTGTCCCTAGAATAAATGTTTTTTTTAAGCACAATATAGCACAAGGACAATTCACTCACTGTCCTTACAGGTCCCTGGAAACAAGGACTTGCAGAGTGAAAGAAAAAAAACACTCTCCCTACCTACAGTTTTCTGTCCCTAGAAAAAATGTTTTTTTTAATCACAATATAGCACAAGGACAATTCACTCACTGTCCTTACAGGTCCCTGGAAACAAGGACTTGCAGAGTGAAATAAACTGACACTCTCCCTACCTACAGTTTTCTGTCCCTAGAATAAATGTTTTTTTTAAGCACAATATAGCACAAGGAGAATTCACTCACTGTCCTTCCAGGTCCCTGGAAACAAGGACTTGCAGAGTGAAAGAAAAAAAACACTCTCCCTACCTACAGTTTTCTGTCCCTAGAAAAAATGTTTTTTTTAATCACAATATAGCACAAGGACAATTCACTCACTGTCCTTCCAGGTCCCTGGAAACAAGGACTTGCAGAGTGAAATAAACTGACACTCTCCCTACCTACAGTTTTCTGTCCCTAGAATAAATGTTTTTTTTAAGCACAATATAGCACAAGGACAATTCACTCACTGTCCTTACAGGTCCCTGGAAACAAGGACTTGCAGAGTGAAAGAAAAAAAACACTCTCCCTACCTACAGTTTTCTGTCCCTAGAAAAAATGTTTTTTTTAATCACAATATAGCACAAGGACAATTCACTCACTGTCCTTCCAGGTCCCTGGAAACAAGGACTTGCAGAGTGAAATAAACTGACACTCTCCCTACCTACAGTTTTCTGTCCCTAGAATAAATGTTTTTTTTAAGCACAATATAGCACAAGGACAATTCACTCACTGTCCTTACAGGTCCCTGGAAACAAGGACTTGCAGAGTGAAAGAAAAAAAACACTCTCCCTACCTACAGTTTTCTGTCCCTAGAAAAAATGTTTTTTTTAATCACAATATAGCACAAGGACAATTCACTCACTGTCCTTCCAGGTCCCTGGAAACAAGGACTTGCAGAGTGAAATAAACTGACACTCTCCCTACCTACAGTTTTCTGTCCCTAGAATAAATGTTTTTTTTAAGCACAATATAGCACAAGGACAATTCACTCACTGTCCTTACAGGTCCCTGGAAACAAGGACTTGCAGAGTGAAAGAAAAAAAACACTCTCCCTACCTACAGTTTTCTGTCCCTAGAAAAAATGTTTTTTTTAATCACAATATAGCACAAGGACAATTCACTCACTGTCCTTACAGGTCCCTGGAAACAAGGACTTGCAGAGTGAAAGAAAAAAAACACTCTCCCTACCTACAGTTTTCTGTCCCTAGAAAAAATGTTTTTTTTAATCACAATATAGCACAAGGACAATTCACTCACTGTCCTTCCAGGTCCCTGGAAACAAGGACTTGCAGAGTGAAAGAAACTGACACTGTCCCTACCTACAGTTTTCTGTCCCTAGAATAAATGTTTTTTTTAAGCACACTATAGCACAAGGACAATTCACTCACTGTCCTTACAGGTCCCTGGAAACAAGGACTTGCAGAGTGAAAGAAAAAAAACACTCTCCCTACCTACAGTTTTCTGTCCCTAGAAAAAATGTTTTTTTTAATCACAATATAGCACAAGGACAATTCACTCACTGTCCTTACAGGTCCCTGGAAACAAGGACTTGCAGAGTGAAAGAAAAAAAACACTCTCCCTACCTACAGTTTTCTGTCCCTAGAAAAAATGTTTTTTTTAATCACAATATAGCACAAGGACAATTCACTCACTGTCCTTACAGGTCCCTGGAAACAAGGACTTGCAGAGTGAAATAAACTGACACTCTCCCTACCTACAGTTTTCTGTCCCTAGAATAAATGTTTTTTTTAAGCACAATATAGCACAAGGACAATTCACTCACTGTCCTTACAGGTCCCTGGAAACAAGGACTTGCAGAGTGAAAGAAACTGACACTCTCCCTACCTACAGTTTTCTGTCCCTAGAATAAATGTTTTTTTAAGCACAATATAGCACAAGGACAATTCACTCACTGTCCTTCCAGGTCCCTGGAAACAAGGACTTGCAGAGTGAAAGAAACTGACACTGTCCCTACCTACAGTTTTCTGTCCCTAGAATAAATGTTTTTTTTAAGCACACTATAGCACAAGCACAAAACACACTGACACTCTCCCTACCTATCCTTCTCTTTCCCTAAACTAAAGGAATCCAGGTTAAGCAAGAAAGAAATAACAGTCACTGTCCCTGCCTATGCTGCTCTATCCCTGCTCCGGAACACACTACACTAGGCCGCCGTGCTGGCGGCCTTTTATAGTGTGGGGCGTGTACTAAACACCCTCAGCAATAATTGGCCACAGGCATCCTGCCTGTGGCCAATCATTGCTCTCCTCGCTGCCGGCGCTGTGATTGGCCAAGCATGCGGGGTCACAGTGCATGCTTGGCCAATCACAGCGCCTGGATGACACTGCGATGGCGTAGTGCATTGTGGGCCGTTCGCGTCACTCGAATTTGGCGCGAACGGCCCAAATCGTTCGATCTTCGTCGAACGATCGAACAGCCGATGTTCGAGTCGAACGTATGTTCGACTCGAACACGAAGCTCATCCCTACTGACAACCAATATACTTAACTATAAGTTCTTTACTATTGGTAAAAAGTAATAAGGGTAAACAGTATACAGTGTCTCATGCAGGTCCCTGCAATATAAGTATACTCATAAAAATATATAACATTCAGCAATGCAATGACAGTTTAGTAATTCCCGCTCCAGCTATCCTCCCTCGTGAGCAAATATGGTGCCCAGCAATGTCCTATACTACCCAGCCAGGCCTGACTATAACTTGGGGTATAGTTTGTTGAAGAAATCTTCGCTAGCAAAACACGGTGGTGCACATAAAGAACAAAACTGTAATCCAATGGGGTAGCGATGACCGCTAACTTTGTAAGGCTGGGGAGACTAGTAAATCAGTTCAGCAGTCAGTCTCCCCAGAATGTAACTGTAATCACTGATAGGCCTGAATAAAGTTAATAGGCAACAAAGGTAACAAGATGCGGTTCCGAGCTGGCGCTCTCTCACCCGACCGAACTGATTCCTGTCCGGTACCTCCGCTACTGTGAGTCACTTCACAGTGCCCACGATGCCCGGGTCTTCGGTCCTCCTGATGATGGCACTTGACAGCAGGATCGGACGCTCCTCAGGCTCCTCGGTGGAGCGGAAGGCTCTTTGGAAGAAAGTACAAGACCCAGGCTTCAGGCCTTGCACGCTCAGCAGGTCAGCACAGGGATCCTCTTGCTGGGAGGGCGGTGTCCAAAGAGAAAGAACTGGGGCCCGCCTCTCCCTTTTAAAGTCCACCCCAGCAGTCCTTACGCGAGGAAATGCACCCTGGGTGCCCCAAAGCGTGCTGGGAACTGTAGTCTGTGGGTGAAAACGATACCCCGCTACACACTCCCCCCACTTAGAATCTTTGGTCCCCAAAGACAGTATTAACAGTAAGAAAATACAAACTCATTGAGGGCTGCTAGAGAAGTTGGCAGAGAAAACTCCCACCAAAACGGGGAAGGGAGCTTGTCCTGCCTACAGGTCACATCAATGGGGTTGACCTGCCTAACTGTGCCAGAAAGTGAGCTGGGGTTGCCCTCCACCAAATGCACAGTGGAGGGACCAGGTGTTGGTATTGTCCTTCTAGCACTAGTTACTGTATCCTCAGAACTTTCCCCCATTTGAGCATAGGTTAACTTCCGAGGAGGACGAATGGTTCTCTTGGCTCTCTGTTCTTTCGGGGGGGCCGGTCTCATCCACCACAGGCTCTTCTTCTGGAGTAGGTGTATTGGGTTCCAATACTTTCGGAGCATCCAGATCAGGTGCAGGAAGGTGCTGAGAGTCCTCTTGATGATCAGCAGAAGGCGACCCTATGGCCTCTTCCCACTCCTCAGACAGAGTGCTGGACGGAACAAACTCAGTGGCTTCCACATTCAATGTTCTATCCATGGAACCTTCAGAGGGTGGAAGATCTATAGACATAGGCTCAGGGGCCTGAGAGGGCCACAACCATCCAAGCTCTTCTTCTTCGCTTTGATCAGAGACATCCATTCCTCCAGACTGAGATACCTGAGACCGAGTGTTGGGCCTAGGTGTATCCAAGCTTGCAGATGGTCCAGGGGAATCTTCTACAGGAGGTATCTGAACCACTTCTGAAAGTGGAAGTAAATGGTTTCTGTGCCATGTCTTCAGCTGCCCTATCTTCCCTTCTGGCTTTAGCTGATACACCGGCAAGCCTGGTAACTTTTTACAGATCACATATGGTTCAGGTCTCCATCTGTCTGCTAGTTTATGCTTCCCTGGAACTCCTATGTTTCGCAACAGCACTCTGTCTCCTGGTTGCAAGTCCTGAATTCGAACTTTGTGGTCAAAGTTCCTCTTGTTTCGGGCTCCTCTTTGCTCTGATGCCACTTAGGCCTGCTCAAAAGCTAGCTTCAAACTCTTCCTCAGTCTATCCACATATCCCTTATGTGAGGTGGCCGAAGTGTGATCAATTGATATGCCGAAGGCCAGATCCACAGGCAGTCTTGCTTCCCTGCCAAACATTAGTCTGTATGGAGAGTATCCGGTGGCATCACTAGTTGTACTGTTGTAAGCATGCACTATTGCTGCTATGTGCTTGCTCCAATGCTGCTTTTGCTCACTGCTCAGAGTCCCCAACATATTTAACAGAGTCCTGTTGAATCTCTCCGGCTGGGCATCACCCTGGGGGTGATAACGGGTAGTACGGGTTTTCTTGATACCCAAAGAGTCCAGCAATTTCTTAATTAATCGACTCTCAAAGTCTCTCCCTTGGTCTGAGTGCAGGCGCTGTGGTAGCCCGTAATGCACAGAGTATTTTTCCACCAAGATTTTGGCTACGGTGGAGGCCTTCTGGTCTTTGGCTGGAAAGGCCTGAGCATAACGGGTGAAATGGTCGGTTATCACCAGAACATTTCCTTGTCCACTTAAGTCAGGTTATAGACAGAGAAAGTCAATGCACACCAAGTCCAAGGGTCCCTGGCTCTGCAGATGGCCCATTGGGGCAGCTTGACGGGGCAATGTCTTCCTTTGAATACAACGAGCACAGGAGTGACAGTACTCCTCCACTTCAGCCCGCATACAAGGCCAGTAGAACCTATTCCTTACAAGCTGAAATGTTCGTTCGGACCCCAAGTGGCCATGATTATCATGTAGGGCAGCCAAGACAGTTCTTCTGTGTTTCTCTGGCAAGAACAGTTGCCACTTCTCTTCCAGATCATCAGAGGGGCCCCTTCGGTAGACCACCCCTTGATGCACCTGTAACTTGTCCCATTCTTTGTGGACCAATCGGGCCACCTTTGAGGGGTCCTTCAGAAGCCTGCCTGAATCCTGGTCTTCCAATGCCTTCAAAGCTAATCTTCCCCAGGAATCTTCCAACTGGTCTCTCCTTAGGTCCTTTTTGGACAACGAAAGACAAACAAATACTCCTGCGCACAAGTGGAATACCGGACAGTTTGAAAGTGAACAAATGGATGACACTTGGCTTTGCTGCCTTCACAGATAGGGGTATCCTAGTGGTAGATAACAAGAAAAGAAAAAGAAAGGCGCACCAGCCTCGTGCATTACCGTTGGATAAATTTATTATAGCGAATAAAAGAATCCTACTTACAAACAAGCGAAAAAGCCATGCGTTTACAAGGAACCACAGAGGCGCAGCAATGCGTCCAAAACGAATCCACTCGAATCGGTCACGGAGGGATTGACAAAGATCACTGCTGGCTGACGCGTTTCGAAGACGGGTCTTCTTCCTCAGAGCTCTGATCTTTGTCAATCCCTCCGTGACCGATTCGAGTGGATTCGTTTTGGACGCATTGCTGCGCCTCTGTGGTTCCTTGTAAACGCATGGCTTTTTCGTTTGTTTGTAAGTAGGATTCTTTTATTCGCTATAATAAATTTATCCAACGGTAATGCACGAGGCTGGTGCGCCTTTCTTTTTCTTTTCTTGTCCTTTTTGGACAGCTTTGGCAGGTCATCCTCTCCAACCTGGGTCACATCGCCGTAACACTTGGGCACCCACACCACCGAAACACCGATCTCTTCAGCCCTTGACCCACCACTAGCTTGAAGTTGTGCTCCTTGACACAAGGCCCGTACCCCATCCGGGGTCACCTGGGTCCAACCTTCTGGACGGTGGGTGGGTGCATGAGCTCTTCTGGACAATGCATCTGCATCACTGTTTCCAGCTCCGGGCCTATACTTCAGGCTGAAGTTGAATCCGGCTAGGGCTGCTAACCAACGGTGACCAGTGGCATCCAGCTTGGCCGTGGTGAAGAGATAGGTGAGTGGATTATTGTCAGTCTTTACTGTGAAATCAGCTCCATACAGGTAATCTCTGAGTTTATCCACAACTGCCCACTTTAGGGCCAGGAACTCCAACTTGTGGGTGGGGTAGTTCTTTTCTGCTGGTGCCAGACTTCTACTAACGTAGGCAACTGGGCGCAACTGTCCTTCATATTCTTGGTACAGCACACCTCCTAGACCGTCATGGCTGGCATCTACATGCAGTTCATATGGCTTCTTGGGATCAGCATAGGCCAGGACTGGTGTAGTGGTCAGACTCTTCTTCAACATTTGGAAGGCTGCTTCACACTCCCCTGTCCACTGGTCTTCCACAGACTATCCAGGCTTCCTGGGGCCAGTATCATCTTCCTCCCCTTCTGTCTTCAGTAGCTCATTCAGGGGTTTGGCAATCTTTGCAAACCATTCCACAAATCTACGGTAGTAAGAACAGAACCCCAGGAAGGATCTGAACTCAGTCACTGTAGTTGGTCTGGGCCAGGAGGTGACTGCGTCCAGTTTATCGGGATCTGTAGACACTCCTTCTGCAGATACTATGTGTCCCAGATAGTGGACCGAGGACTGGTAAAACTGGCATTTTCCCTGGAGAGTTTTAGTCCCTCTTCACTGAGTCTCTTCAGGACTTTCTCTAACCTTTCTTCATGCTCCTCCAGAGTCTTCCCGAAGACAATGATGTCATCTAGGTACACCAGGACTTCGATAAGGTTCATATCCCCAACCGTCTTCTCCATCAACCTCTGGAAAGTAGCGGGGGCTCCCAACAGGCCTTGAGGTATCCTATTGAATTCATAGAATCCCACTGGGGTGATAAAGACCGTCTTCTCTCTATCTGCAGGGTGCATTGGGATTTGATAATACCCACTCTTCAGGTCCATGACACCGAACCACTTGGCCCCAGACAGACTCTGCAAAGCATCTTCTATCCTGGGGGTAGTGTACTGGTCGGGTATGGTCCTCCTATTGAGAGTCCTGTAGTCTATGCAGAGTCTCAGCGACCCGTTTTTCTTCCTTACCACCACAATGGGGGAGGCATATGGACTTCTGGACTCTCGAATGATCCCTGTCCTCTTGAGCTCTGTTAACTGCTCACGCAAATCTTCCAAGTCAGCCAGGGGAACTTGTCGGACCCTCTCCCGGAAAGGTTTGTCTTCCTGAAGACGGATCTTATGGGTGGCACTCCTCGCACAACCCACGTCAATCTCATCTTCCGAGAATATTTTTCTCTATCTGGTCAGCTGAGCCTTGGCTCTCTCTTTCCACTTCATTGGCAAGGTCGTATCTTCCAGACAGAGCTCCTCCAGGGTGGCTTCTCTTCCCTCCATCTTTAATTCAGACAAGGTCACTGGGGTAGCAGGATTCACTTTACCCAGTAGTACCCGGGCTGGGATCTTCACAGGAGAATTAGTGACATTTCTGACGCTCACTGGAATCTGGCCCTTCGCCTTCTTCAATGCCCTCAACGGGACCACTTCAGGGATCACTTCCAATCCTTGATGAGTGTTAAAGGGGTCTGGCTCCACAACCACAAAGGGACCCGGCTGCTCCCAGGAGAGTTTTACCGTAGCCTGAAGACAGGTCACCTCACCAGGCTGCAGTATCTTCTCTCTTCTGGACAGTCTCCAGACTCTTCCCACCCCCTCTTCCGGGGCCTTTTGCTCCAGGATCAACTTCTGGAAGACCTGTTGCAGCATGGGGTGAATCTTCTGTTTGGGAGAACTCCGCTTCTTCACTCGAGGGGTTAGCAGTAGACTTGTGCACAACGGCAAAATTCGTTCCGTTTCTGTCCGCTTCTTGTGCACAACGGAAAAATTCGTTCCGTTTCGATTCGTTTCTTTCCGGTCCTGTTGATTCGTAATCATTCGTAATTTTGCTAGACGGGATTTTTCGTGTTCGGACTAATTCATATTTTCGCAAGCGACATTTTTCGTTGAATTTTTTGTTGCTTTATAATTCGTACTTTCTGTAGAGTACGTTGTTTTTCGTTGATTCTGGACACAACTCCTACTTTTGTAACTTTTTTTGGGTTCGTTGATTCGTAATTTTCCGTGTCTCTCTCACAACGACGCTGCCTATTATGCCTAATGTGCTTCGAATGGATTTGTACTTTTCTAAATACATAGCGGTTATTTGTAACGATTCGAAATCTCGTATTTTACTTTCGTTTTTTACATGCGGCTATAGGCTCCGCCCCTGTACACCATTTTGAGAGGGTTCAGCACGGTGAGGGAGAAGCAGAGAGCAGAGCAGAGTGTTATTGTGCTTCGAATGGATTCGAAATCTCGTATTTTACTTTCGTTTTTTCATGCGGCTATAGCCTCCGCCCCTGTACACCATTTTGAGAGGGAGTTCAGCATTGTGAGGGAGAAGCAGAGAGCAGAGTGAGTGTTATTGTACTTCGAATGGATTCGTACATTCGTAACTTTTTTCATAACGAATTATGCCGAAGACATTCGGGCATTCGCTATTTTGCGGTATAATATATTTCGGATTCGGTTTTATTCGTAATTGCTTTGTTCGGAAATTCGAATGCTTCCGAATGTCCGAAAGTTGCTAAATTCGGACGAATTTCGATTTGTTACGAAACGAATTGCACAAGCCTAGTTAGCAGTCTCCTGACCAGGTCAGTGTTGGTCCCTATCAACATGGAACTGGTGTTGGCCCCTGACGGGCGAGGAAAAACTACCGCCAGGGTGTCAAAGACCTCCGCCTTTCCCATCACTGATGGATCAAAAGCCAGCCTGATTGAGACATACCCATCGTAGGGAAAGCTACGAGTGCCAATTCTCCCTATCTGTAGGCCTTCCAGCTTCTGCAAAGGCACGTGACTCAAATGCTTCCTATAAAAGTCTCTGTATAAGAGAGTCACTTGAGCTCCTGTATCTAGTAGAGCCTTAGTGTAGACTCCCTCCACTTGAATGGGGACTAGAGGGGAGGGCCCAATTAATTTATCTGGGAACTTCTTTTGGGGTATTTCTTCCTTTGGATTCCTTGATTACCCTAGTGGTATTTTCTTCTTCTTCAATTTTTCTCTGGACCTCAACCCTTTTTGGACCTGGTATGCATTGATCTTTTTCAAATTTCAACTCCCGACAGGCGGTATGGGGGGTTTTAGGAGGGGCATTGTTTCCCTTCTCTTTTTGCTCTGCTTGATTTTTGATCTTCTTGGAGCTTTCTGTAAGTAGCGGGCGCCCGGCTGACTCCTTCACCGGGGCCCTCTGAAGTTTTCCGCCTGCTGGTATTGAGTGCCTTGGTTCTTCCTTGGACTGGGGCACACTTTCCCAGTGTGGCCAGCTCCTCCACAATTGAAGCAGACAATTTCTTTCCTTATTTTTGGGGATGTTGGAATGGGAACATTTCGTTCCGGTTCCCTCTTGATCTCTTCTTTCTCCTTAGCTCCTGAGTCCTTGGCCAATAAAGAGGTCAATAAATCCAGTACTTGGGCCATTTGAGACTTCAAGGTTTCTATTTCTGAGTCAAGTTCGGTGGCTACTGCCGTTCTGACTCCCACCGAAACAGGTGGAGTGGCCTTCTCAACCCCCTCTTGATCCTTCAGCAAGGCCTCTTCGTCCCTTATGATCTGCACAAGGTTTGGGTAACTCAGAGCCATGACTTCGTCAGAGGTCTTCAGGTGAAGCCAAACTGGATCCGAACGCAAGAATCCCCTCAGGATCTGCTTCATCCTGGCAGCGTCTATGACCTGTGGCTGCATTCCCTTTCTCAGTACAATCTGGCAAAGCATTCTATTCAGTCTCCGGACATACTCAGACAACTTCTCCCGAGGCTGCTGGAGGGTATGTTCAAATTGATACACCAGCTCCGACACCTTCTCCAGCTGGCCAAATTCCTCCTGCAACATAGACAGATAATCTATTGCAGTACACACAGTATTGCTGCATCTAAGATTTTTCACAGCCTCAGCAGCACTACCCTTCAATCTTTCATCGATGCACTGCTTCTTCTGCGCTTCTGAAACTTCCCAGCCTTCTACTGCCTGCATTGCCTGTTCAATCCAGGTGTCAAAGTCTTCCTCCCCGGGTGGCACAGGTTGTGTTCCTGAAAACACCCGGAGTTTCCGGTACCCGGCTTCCACATGTACCGTGCTGGTTTTCTGGCACTTGGTAACAAAGTCTCCCAAAGCAGTCAGCAGTTCCGGCCCTATGGCGGCCAGGGGTGATTCCGGAGCTCTCGTGTCGCTACTGCCTCCCATTTTGGAGAAGAGTGACGGAGATAACGGTGGGGAGGTTCGTGGAGACTCTCTCTTCACAGCCCCAGTATGCACTAAGCGATATGTTCTGTCATCTATGTCCTTTACACTCTGCCCTTTGAACTCTTCTGGAATTCCTTTTGTCCATTCTACTAGTGCATATGCCCCCGAGGTATCTGACTTTACATCCACCGCCCATGCTTTCCATCTTGGGGATATTGACATTATTAGCTGCTTTACCTCTTCTTTTTGCTGTATCCCTCCCGGGAGTTCAATAGCTACCGCCCGGACTGGATCCACAGCCTCCTCTGCACACCATTGTGTCACTGCCTGCGGGTCCATGCTGGTACTTCTGACCGGCTTGATTGCAGCGTGCAAAATACAAGGATCCCGGAACCGAGCCCCCACATGTAGCGATACCCCCAGTTAGGAGGGCTGCCTGTTTGTTTTTTGGGCCTTGTAGTGCACCGCTCTCAACCCCTGGCAATAGGCTCTAACCTCTCGTGGCACAGTTTGGAAAGGGGATGATATAATTGCACTCTCTCTAATTGTATGGCACAATCCCCTTTAAACACAGCACAGTAATTGACACTGACAACCAATATACTTAACTACAGTATAAGTTCTTTACTATTGGTAAAAAGTAATAAGGGTAAACAGTATACAGTGTCTCATGCAGATCCATGCAATATAAGTATACTCATAAAAAGATATAACATTCAGCAATGCAATGACAGTTTAGTAAGTCCCGCTGCAGCTATCCTCCCTCATGAGCAAATATGGCGCCCAGCAATGTCCTATACTACCCAGTCAGGCCTGACTATAACTTGGGTATAGTTTGTTGAAGAAATCTTCGCTAGCAAAACATGGTGGTGCACATAAAGAACAAAACTGTAATCCAATGGGGTAGCGATGACCGCTAACTTTGTAAGGCTGGGGAGACTAGTAAACTCAGTTTAGCAGTCAGTCTCCCCAGAATGTAACTGTAATCACTGATAGGCCTGAATAAAGTTAATAGGCAACAAAGGTAACAAGATGCGGTTCTGAGCTGGCGCTCTCTCACCCAACCGGACCGATTCCTGTCCGATACCTCCGCTACTGTGAGTCGCTTCACAGTGCCCACGATGCCCGGGTCTTCGGTCCTCCTGATGATGGCACTTGACAGCAAGATCGGACGCTCCTCAGGCTCCTCGGTGGAGCGGAAGGCTCTTTGGAAGAAAGTACAAGGCCCAGGCTTCAGGCTTTGCACGCCCAGCAGGTCAGCACAGGGATCCTCTTGCTGGGAGGGCGGTGTCCAAAGAGAAAGAACTGGGGCCCGCCTCTCCCTTTTAAAGTCCACCCCAGCAGTCCTTGCGCGGGGAAATGCACCCTGGGTGCCCCAAAGCATGCTGGGAACTGTAGTCTGTGGGTGAAAACGATACCCCGCTACACAAGCATGAGAATTTTAACCACACAAATGTGGACTACACATCCATCAACTCACTCATCATTACAGATTTCTGAAGCCACGGTCAAGCTACTTCCAAGGTATTTTTATTCTGGGGTTTCGTACCTCCAGCCATCAAAGGTACCTTCAAAAGGAAAACATCTTACTCTACCCTCTGACCATATATGTCAATATTTAAGGGGTCTAATGGCCTTAGCCCCATACCCAGATTTAATGTCCTATGCAGCTGTTTGACTGGGGTGCCTGGTTCCTATCCCTGCATGGATGGCCCATTGCCCATACGATTCAAATTTACATATAAATGGACAGGAAGAGGGAGGGGGAGCCTTGCTTCTCTGAAATTTATATTATGTCTATCAAGACACTAAAAAAATTGTTATGGCAACACATACCACCTCTGGACTTTATAAACATAATATAGGAAACTTCAACATCTCAAAAAAAAACTTGGAATAAACCCCCCATATTGCAAATGGGAGGGAATCCCTCTTGACTCCCATATCCCCTGGGCAGTCAGACCACAAGTTTTGAGACCAAAATACCATACAACAACAACGCAACTAAAGCCAAAAACTGAAACTCCTGCAAAAAGATTGCTCACCCTCACTAAATGATGAAACCTGGCCCAAAAGCAAAGCAATTCCACCAGAACCAAAACACAGCAGACACGAAATGGCAGTTGCAACAAACGAAAATCAGACCACGACCACATGGTAGATGAAATCTGGACTACAACAAAATGGCCGCTGTTAACAAATGAAAAAAAAAAATCAGTCGCTGTTTCCGCCAAAACCAACACAAACCGAGATTTCTTCACCAGAAAACCAAAATTTCTCCCCACAAAAAATGACTACACAATTGAGACACCAAATGAACACTTAACCGTAGACAAACACTTTAGGCTACATTAACTAGGGCCCATAGGAGGCTTAAAACACAGGCTCTCCAACCAAACAACACATCCGAAAACACCAAAGTTACATGTAGCGGTTGGTTGCTACTAGTTACTAACATCCAGGCATATTCACCCTGCTGCCAGTCTGCCAGACATCCATATGTCACACTTGTAGACAATGAAAAGTCTTTTGCTTTGTTTTGTTGTTTTATTTGGGGGATTGAACTTGGTTGGGGGAAGGGATGCCCATAGGATAAATTGGTATTTGCAAAGTTATCGCAGCTCCGCTTTACATTGAAAATGTAATTTCTGGTTTACTCATTACTTTGAAAAGGTTATAGCGGTTATGCTTTTCATTTCATTGAATGGTGGACTCTAATCTTGACAGCGTTACTTCAAACCATCCTCCACCTCTGTACCCTTCCTGCAGACTTCTACCTCACGGACACTTCTCCTCCTGCACATCACTTTCCTGTCACAGCATTAAACATCCTGTTCCACCATCTTGAGCTGACTAGGCCTCAATCTGAATAAGTCCTAGAAATAGTTTCACTTGATGATTTTTAATAGGCCAGGGGCCTGCAGTACCCCTTCTTGATGGCCCTGAACATTTAGTTAGAAAGAATATTTGATGATGGACTATTGATCCCAGCAAGCCCAACTTGCAAATCCTGCGCCCTCAGGCTGTAACAATTTGGCACAAATACCCACAGTCTCTCCTCTGGCTCTGCACCCAGCTCCCCTGGCTTGCCTCTTCCAGATCTCCATTGAGCTTCGCTCAACGACTCCTGCCCTGAGTCCTTCCTGAAGGATTTACCCGGACCGTGCGGACCAACTGCTTCTCCAGCTCCTGTTCCAGGCTCCCTCCCAGCTCCCGAGCTCCTCTGCCGGATCCACCCCCCCAGATGGGGGTGTTTCTCCTGCACGCAGTCTAGCACTCCATCCTTCAGTTCACCCAGCCGACAACTCCCCCCCAGCAGGCTGACTGTGAGTATATGTAGGAGGCCTGCCCCCTGCCAATCCTAGTTGGGGATTGGTCAGGGCTCCTCACATGTACTCCATGCCACTCCAACTCTCAGCCCTACTCCTCTTTCAGAACATTCTCACTGAAAGCAGGGGAGGCGCCCAAAAGCTGAAGTACATGTCAGTCTCACCCACTGCTACACTAACCACTGCCCCCAGATCAAAAACAAACAGGCCTAGCTCGCAGCATGGGCCTGCATAAATGTACCTGCACTGACAGAACCTACAAACACTACACCCCTAGCACCTACCTATGGTAGAGGGTGCTACATACATAAAACACAAAATAACACGGCTCAAACATACACTCTTGTTCCCAAAGAAAGATCATATCAGCTTCCACAGGAACAAGACAACAAGAGAAATACAAACAGCGATAGTTGCATGCATGATCTTTTCATCTCAAAACAATAGAGCTCCCTCATGCTATCTTCCAGAAACCTCAGACCACCCATAGGGCGTAGCCCTTTTTAACAAACAGCTACTATTGTAAGTTATGTCCCAGTGATGCATGGCCGCCCTTACCCCCTCAGCCACATGGCCACTTGAATATGCGGAAGCCATTTTCAAACCAAAGCTTTCTACAAAATCATTTCAAAACAACTTCAATACAAACCATCTGTGTCTTGAGTCAGTTAAACAATCTAAATGACTCATGCAATCTACTTGTCCCTTACATAGGTAATAATCACAATTCATACATTTCTATTTCTCATATGCATCACAAACTTATTACACAGCATACAGTTACTTACACAGTCTGCTCAGTCATACACACAGCATACAGTCTCTTATCAGCCTGCTTAGTCATTCACAGCATACCGTTTCTTATCAGCCTGCTCAGTCATACACAGCATTCACTTTAGGTATGTATTAAATAGGACCTATAGAGGATTTAAATATAGGTACTCCTCCAATTAATAGACCTACTTACAATGACAAAAATATATCCTAAAATTAAAGTCCTGCCAATGAGATGGTATTGGAGCCCAGTAGCGTTAAATAAAATAAATAATGGACAGACAGATATGTGTTGGAGATGTAAGGTCGAAAGGGGGACATTGGACCACATTTGGTTTAGTTGTCATATGGTGAGAAATTTTGGGGAAAAAGTTCACGAGATATACTGGAAAGTGTCAGGAGTAGGGATGAGCTTCGTGTTCGAGTCGAACATACGTTCGACTCGAACATCGGCTGTTCGATCGTTCGACGAAGATCGAACGATTTGGGCCGTTCGCGCCAAATTCGAGTGACGCGAACGGCCCACAATGCACTACGCCATCGCAGTGTCATCCAGGCGCTGTGATTGGCCAAGCATGCACTGTGACCCCGCATGCTTGGCCAATCACAGCGCCGGCAGCGAGGAGAGCAATGATTGGCCACAGGCAGGATGCCTGTGGCCAATTATTGCTGAGGGTGTTTAGTACACGCCCCACACTATAAAAGGCCGCCAGCACGGCGGCCTAGTGTAGTGTGTTCCGGAGCAGGGATAGAGCAGCATAGGCAGGGACAGTGACTGTTATTTCTTTCTTGCTTAACCTGGATTCCTTTAGTTTAGGGAAAGAGAAGGATAGGTAGGGAGAGTGTCAGTGTGTTTTGTGCTTGTGCTATAGTGTGCTTAAAAAAAACATTTATTCTAGGGACAGAAAACTGTAGGTAGGGACAGTGTCAGTTTCTTTCACTCTGCAAGTCCTTGTTTCCAGGGACCTGGAAGGACAGTGAGTGAATTGTCCTTGTGCTATATTGTGCTTAAAAAAACATTTATTCTAGGGACAGAAAACTGTAGGTAGGGAGAGTGTCAGTTTCTTTCACTCTGCAAGTCCTTGTTTCCAGGGACCTGTAAGGACAGTGAGTGAATTGTCCTTGTGCTATATTGTGCTTAAAAAAAACATTTATTCTAGGGACAGAAAACTGTAGGTAGGGAGAGTGTCAGTTTATTTCACTCTGCAAGTCCTTGTTTCCAGGGACCTGGAAGGACAGTGAGTGAATTCTCCTTGTGCTATATTGTGCTTAAAAAAAACATTTATTCTAGGGACAGAAAACTGTAGGTAGGGACAGTGTCAGTTTCTTTCACTCTGCAAGTCCTTGTTTCCAGGGACCTGTAAGGACAGTGAGTGAATTGTCCTTGTGCTATATTGTGATTAAAAAAAACATTTTTTCTAGGGACAGAAAACTGTAGGTAGGGAGAGTGTTTTTTTTCTTTCACTCTGCAAGTCCTTGTTTCCAGGGACCTGTAAGGACAGTGAGTGAATTGTCCTTGTGCTATATTGTGCTTAAAAAAAACATTTTTTCTAGGGACAGAAAACTGTAGGTAGGGAGAGTGTTTTTTTTCTTTCACTCTGCAAGTCCTTGTTTCCAGGGACCTGTAAGGACAGTGAGTGAATTGTCCTTGTGCTATATTGTGCTTAAAAAAAACATTTATTCTAGGGACAGAAAACTGTAGGTAGGGAGAGTGTCAGTTTATTTCACTCTGCAAGTCCTTGTTTCCAGGGACCTGGAAGGACAGTGAGTGAATTGTCCTTGTGTTATATTGTGATTAAAAAAAACATTTTTTCTAGGGACAGAAAACTGTAGGTAGGGAGAGTGTTTTTTTTCTTTCACTCTGCAAGTCCTTGTTTCCAGGGACCTGTAAGGACAGTGAGTGAATTGTCCTTGTGCTATATTGTGCTTAAAAAAAACATTTATTCTAGGGACAGAAAACTGTAGGTAGGGAGAGTGTCAGTTTATTTCACTCTGCAAGTCCTTGTTTCCAGGGACCTGGAAGGACAGTGACTGAATTGTCCTTGTGCTATATTGTGATTAAAAAAAACATTTATTCTAGGGACAGAAAACTGTAGGTAGGGAGAGTGTCAGTTTATTTCACTCTGCAAGTCCTTGTTTCCAGGGACCTGTAAGGACAGTGAGTGAATTGTCCTTGTGCTATATTGTGATTAAAAAAAACATTTTTTCTAGGGACAGAAAACTGTAGGTAGGGAGAGTGTTTTTTTTCTTTCACTCTGCAAGTCCTTGTTTCCAGGGACCTGTAAGGACAGTGAGTGAATTGTCCTTGTGCTATATTGTGCTTAAAAAAAACATTTATTCTAGGGACAGAAAACTGTAGGTAGGGAGAGTGTCAGTTTATTTCACTCTGCAAGTCCTTGTTTCCAGGGACCTGGAAGGACAGTGAGTGAATTGTCCTTGTGTTATATTGTGATTAAAAAAAACATTTTTTCTAGGGACAGAAAACTGTAGGTAGGGAGAGTGTTTTTTTTCTTTCACTCTGCAAGTCCTTGTTTCCAGGGACCTGTAAGGACAGTGAGTGAATTGTCCTTGTGCTATATTGTGCTTAAAAAAAACATTTATTCTAGGGACAGAAAACTGTAGGTAGGGAGAGTGTCAGTTTATTTCACTCTGCAAGTCCTTGTTTCCAGGGACCTGTAAGGACAGTGACTGAATTGTCCTTGTGCTATATTGTGATTAAAAAAAACATTTATTCTAGGGACAGAAAACTGTAGGTAGGGAGAGTGTCAGTTTATTTCACTCTGCAAGTCCTTGTTTCCAGGGACCTGGAAGGACAGTGAGTGAATTGTCCTTGTGTTATATTGTGATTAAAAAAAACATTTTTTCTAGGGACAGAAAACTGTAGGTAGGGAGAGTGTTTTTTTTCTTTCACTCTGCAAGTCCTTGTTTCCAGGGACCTGTAAGGACAGTGAGTGAATTGTCCTTGTGCTATATTGTGCTTAAAAAAAACATTTATTCTAGGGACAGAAAACTGTAGGTAGGGAGAGTGTCAGTTTATTTCACTCTGCAAGTCCTTGTTTCCAGGGACCTGTAAGGACAGTGACTGAATTGTCCTTGTGCTATATTGTGATTAAAAAAAACATTTATTCTAGGGACAGAAAACTGTAGGTAGGGAGAGTGTCAGTTTATTTCACTCTGCAAGTCCTTGTTTCCAGGGACCTGGAAGGACAGTGAGTGAATTGTCCTTGTGTTATATTGTGATTAAAAAAAACATTTTTTCTAGGGACAGAAAACTGTAGGTAGGGAGAGTGTTTTTTTTCTTTCACTCTGCAAGTCCTTGTTTCCAGGGACCTGTAAGGACAGTGAGTGAATTGTCCTTGTGCTATATTGTGATTAAAAAAAACATTTTTTCTAGGGACAGAAAACTGTAGGTAGGGAGAGTGTTTTTTTTCTTTCACTCTGCAAGTCCTTGTTTCCAGGGACCTGTAAGGACAGTGAGTGAATTGTCCTTGTGCTATATTGTGCTTAAAAAAAACATTTATTCTAGGGACAGAAAACTGTAGGTAGGGAGAGTGTCAGTTTATTTCACTCTGCAAGTCCTTGTTTCCAGGGACCTGGAAGGACAGTGACTGAATTGTCCTTGTGCTATATTGTGATTAAAAAAAACATTTATTCTAGGGACAGAAAACTGTAGGTAGGGAGAGTGTCAGTTTATTTCACTCTGCAAGTCCTTGTTTCCAGGGACCTGGAAGGACAGTGAGTGAATTGTCCTTGTGTTATATTGTGATTAAAAAAAACATTTTTTCTAGGGACAGAAAACTGTAGGTAGGGAGAGTGTCAGTTTATTTCACTCTGCAAGTCCTTGTTTCCAGGGACCTGTAAGGGCAGTGAGTGAATTGTCCTTGTGCTATATTGTGATTAAAAAAAACATTTTTTCTAGGGACAGAAAACTGTAGGTAGGGAGAGTGTTTTTTTTCTTTCACTCTGCAAGTCCTTGTTTCCAGGGACCTGTAAGGACAGTGAGTGAATTGTCCTTGTGCTATATTGTGCTTAAAAAAAACATTTATTCTAGGGACAGAAAACTGTAGGTAGGGAGAGTGTTTTTTTTCTTTCACTCTGCAAGTCCTTGTTTCCAGGGACCTGTAAGGACAGTGAGTGAATTGTCCTTGTGCTATATTGTGCTTAAAAAAAACATTTATTCTAGGGACAGAAAACTGTAGGTAGGGAGAGTGTCAGTTTATTTCACTCTGCAAGTCCTTGTTTCCAGGGACCTGGAAGGACAGTGACTGAATTGTCCTTGTGCTATATTGTGATTAAAAAAAACATTTATTCTAGGGACAGAAAACTGTAGGTAGGGAGAGTGTCAGTTTATTTCACTCTGCAAGTCCTTGTTTCCAGGGACCTGGAAGGACAGTGAGTGAATTGTCCTTGTGTTATATTGTGATTAAAAAAAACATTTTTTCTAGGGACAGAAAACTGTAGGTAGGGAGAGTGTTTTTTTTCTTTCACTCTGCAAGTCCTTGTTTCCAGGGACCTGTAAGGACAGTGAGTGAATTGTCCTTGTGCTATATTGTGCTTAAAAAAACATTTATTCTAGGGACAGAAAACTGTAGGTAGGGAGAGTGTCAGTTTATTTCACTCTGCAAGTCCTTGTTTCCAGGGACCTGGAAGGACAGTGACTGAATTGTCCTTGTGCTATATTGTGATTAAAAAAAACATTTATTCTAGGGACAGAAAACTGTAGGTAGGGAGAGTGTCAGTTTATTTCACTCTGCAAGTCCTTGTTTCCAGGGACCTGGAAGGACAGTGAGTGAATTGTCCTTGTGTTATATTGTGATTAAAAAAAACATTTTTTCTAGGGACAGAAAACTGTAGGTAGGGAGAGTGTTTTTTTTCTTTCACTCTGCAAGTCCTTGTTTCCAGGGACCTGTAAGGACAGTGAGTGAATTGTCCTTGTGCTATATTGTGCTTAAAAAAAACATTTATTCTAGGGACAGAAAACTGTAGGTAGGGAGAGTGTCAGTTTATTTCACTCTGCAAGTCCTTGTTTCCAGGGACCTGGAAGGACAGTGACTGAATTGTCCTTGTGCTATATTGTGATTAAAAAAAAACATTTATTCTAGGGACAGAAAACTGTAGGTAGGGAGAGTGTCAGTTTATTTCACTCTGCAAGTCCTTGTTTACAGGGACCTGGAAGGACAGTGAGTGAATTGTCCTTGTGTTATATTGTGATTAAAAAAAACATTTTTTCTAGGGACAGAAAACTGTAGGTAGGGAGAGTGTTTTTTTTCTTTCACTCTGCAAGTCCTTGTTTCCAGGGACCTGTAAGGACAGTGAGTGAATTGTCCTTGTGCTATATTGTGCTTAAAAAAAACATTTATTCTAGGGACAGAAAACTGTAGGTAGGGAGAGTGTCAGTTTATTTCACTCTGCAAGTCCTTGTTTCCAGGGACCTGGAAGGACAGTGAGTGAATTGTCCTTGTGTTATATTGTGATTAAAAAAAACATTTTTTCTAGGGACAGAAAACTGTAGGTAGGGAGAGTGTTTTTTTTCTTTCACTCTGCAAGTCCTTGTTTCCAGGGACCTGTAAGGACAGTGAGTGAATTGTCCTTGTGCTATATTGTGATTAAAAAAAACATTTTTTCTAGGGACAGAAAACTGTAGGTAGGGAGAGTGTCAGTTTCTTTCACTGTGAAAGTCCTTGTTTCAAGGGACAGAGAAGGACACCTGAAGGTAGCCCTTATTGCTTTTTTCCCATCTCCCTGCAGGCCATCTATTAGAATGTCTGGAAGGCAAACAAGGAGAGGCAGACAGTCAGGAGGCAATAAAAGAGGGCAAGCAGGCTCTGTGTCTGGGGGCAACAGTGCTGGTCGTGGACGCGGTGCATTGTCATCAGCACATGGCCATGGGACACGCTTGTCCTTCTTTTCGGCAGCTGGACATGTTGAGCCACATCATGCCGAAGACTTGGTAGAGTGGATGACCAAGCCCTCCTCCTCCTCCTCATCCTCTCTCACCCAGGCTCAGGGTACTGGAAAAGCAGCTGCCAAAGCGTCGTCTTCCCTGGTATCAATGTCAGACAAATCATCAGTCACTCCTTCCCTAGACCCACCATGTCCTCCTCCTGAGGAGTCCCCCGAACTGTTTCAGCACAGTGTTGGGTACATGCTCCAGGAGGATGCCCAGCGTTTCGAAGGGTCTGATGATGAAACCCAGCTAGAGGAAGGCAGTAGCGTGAGAGCAGACAGAGGGGATGCTCAAGAAGGACACCAATCTGGCAGTCATGTTCCAGCAGCTGCAGCATACTGCCAGATTGGCTCCAGTGATGAGGAGGGAGGGGATGATGAGGTCACTGACTCCACGTGGGTGCCTAATAGGAGAGAGGAGGAGGAGGAGGATGAGGAGGAGGCACATCTCCAACGAGGCAGGATGCCCTTTGGTGGCCAGCGTAAGGGCAGTACACCGACGGAATCACACCGCAGAGCTCCGCCTGTGCAGGGCGCTGCCTCTGCCCGTCATTCAAAAAGTTCTTTGGTGTGGGCCTTTTTTGAGGCTAGTGCATCAGATCGCACAGCTGCTGTTTGCAACATATGTCTCAAGCGTATATCGCGTGGCCAAAACATCAGCCGCTTGGGTACCACATGCCTGACCAGACATATGTTGACCTGCCATGCAGCTCGTTGGCAAGCCTACCTCAAAGACCCACACCAAAGAACAAAGCGGACCTCTCCTTGCACCGCATCAGCTGGGATCTCCAACCCCACTATAACTTCAGTCCTCTCTGAAACATGCACTGAGAGGAATGAAGGTGTAGAATTAGGTGTGTCACAGCCAAGTACTTGCGCCCACTCTGCTAGCAGTACACCGACGTCCGATTCTAGCAGGCAAATTTCCCTGCCCCAGCTGCTGGACCGTCGAAAGAAGTTCACTCCCAGCCATCCACATGCCCAGCGGTTGAATGCTAGCTTGGCTAAATTGCTAGCGCTTCAACTGCTGCCTTTTCAGTTGGTAGACTCGGCCCCCTTCCGTGAGTTTGTGCAATGTGCAGTTCCTCAGTGGCAGGTTCCCAAACGCCACTTTTTCTCACGGAAGGCTATTCCGGCTCTCTACCGGCATGTGGAAGGCAATGTCTTGGCCTCGCTGGACAGGGCGGTCAGCGGTAAGGTGCATATTACCGCTGACTCATGGTCCAGCAGGCATGGACAGGGACGTTACCTTTCTTTCACGGCCCATTGGGTCACTCTTTTGGCAGCTGGGAAGGATTCAGGACAAGGTGCAGTAGTGTTGGAGGTTGTCCCACCGCCATGCCTCCAAAATGCTACTACTGGTTGTGACACACCTCTCTCCTCCACCCCCTCCTCTTCTTCTTCCTCCATGGCCTCTTCCTGTGGTTTGTCCTATGAACCAGTGGTGCTCTGTAGCCGTTCACGGGGCTACGCAAGTACGCAGGCAAAAAGATGCCATGCCGTGCTTGCGCTGGTGTGTTTGGGGGACAGAAGCCACACTGGGGCAGAGGTCCTGTCTGCTCTGCAGGGCCAGGCCGAGAGGTGGTTGACGCCACGCCAGCTTAAGCCAGGAATGGTGGTTTGCGACAATGGCACCAACCTCCTCTCCGCCCTCCGACAGGGACAACTGACCCATGTGCCCTGTGTGGCTCACGTCCTTAACCTGGTGGTGCAGCGCTTCTTGGGCAGGTACCCGGGCTTACAGGATGTCCTGAGGCAGGCCAGGAAAGTCTGTGTGCATTTCCGCAGATCTTATAATGCCAGTGCTCGCCTGGCTGAGCTGCAAAAGGAGTTGAACCTGCCCAAGAACCGCCTTATATGTGACATGCCCACCAGGTGGAACTCAACGTTGGCCATGCTGCAGCGGCTGCACACGCAGCAGAGGGCCATCAATGAGTACCTGTGCGACTACGGCACCAGGACAGGGTCAGGGGAGCTTGGTTTTTTTTCTCCACGCCAGTGGGGCATGATCAGGGATGCATGCACTGTCCTGGCACCATTTGAGGAGGCCACGAGGATGGTGAGCAGTGACAGTGCATGCATCAGTGACACTGTACCTCTTGTCCACCTGTTGGAGCACACGCTGCGTGGAATAATGGACAGGGCACTTGAGGCAGAACAGAGGCAGGAAGAGGAGGACTTCCTTGCCTCTCAAGGCCCCCTTTACCCAGACAGTGTTCCTTCTGTCCCACCCATCGCACAGGAAGAGGAGGAGGAGGAGGAGGAGGAGGAGGAGGAGGAGGATTGTGTCAGCATGGAGGTGGAGGCTGGCACTCAGCATCATCAGCAGCAGTCTTTTAGGGATGATTTACAGTCCCAAGAAACCAGTGGACTTGTACGTGGCTGGGAGGAGGTGGCTGCGGATCATGTCGTCCTTAGTGACCCAGAGGACTCCGGAGCGAATGCCTCAGCAAACCTACGCTGCATGGCCTCCCTGATCCTGCAAAGTCTGCGGAAGGATCCTCGTATTCTTCGGATCAAGGAGAGGGACCATTACTGGCTGGCCACTCTCCTTGATCCACGGTACAAGGGTAAGGTTGCGGACCTTATGTTACCGTCGCAGAGGGAGCAGAGGATGAGACAACTCCGGGAGGCCTTGCAGAAAGGTCTGTGCAACGCGTTCCCAGAGACTGGGAGGTTGCAAACTCCTGGTCCTGGACAACGAGTTGCTGAGGCTTCGGCCAGTCAAAGAAGGAGCGGTGGGGAAGGTGGCCGTCTGACCGATGCGTTCAGACAATTCTTTAGTCCGCAGCCCCAAAGTATGATCGGTTCCAGCAACCATCGCCAGCGTCTGATAAACATGGTGCAGGAATATCTAGGGGCAAGGTCAGACTTGGACACCTTCCCCACCGAAAATCCTCTGGCTTACTGGGTCTTGAGGATGGATCACTGGCCAGAGCTTGCACAGTATGCAATTGAGCTACTGGCCTGTCCTGCATCCAGCGTTCTTTCGGAACGCACATTCAGTGCTGCTGGAGGATTTGTCACGGATCACAGGGTGCGCCTGTCCACCGACTCGGTTGATCAACTGACTTTCATCAAGATGAACCAGTCTTGGATCACCACCAGCTACCACACACCTGATGCTGATATAACAGACTAATTGATTTTAACATGTCACATCCCTTCAAGACTGATGCTGATGCTGAGTGCCTGTGCTGTTATGTTGACTGGCTATCCTCCTCCTCCGAGTCCTCAATGATACGATTGATGATGATAGCTTGTAAGATCATTTTTGTTTATGGGTGCCGCCACCAGTGCCTAACGCCCAATTTTTCAGCCCCTGTTTAACAGGGGCGTGTAATTACAATTTTTGAAGCAATACTTTGCAACAGGGCTCATTGCTGTGCTCCAAGTACAGTATCTGTGAGGAGTTGCAGTGTTGTGCCACCAGTGCCTAACGCCCAATTTTTCAGCCCCTGTTTAACAGGGGCGTGTAATTACAATTTTTGAAGCAATACTTTGCAACAGGGCTCATTGCTGTGCTCCAAGTACAGTATCTGTGAGGAGTTGCAGTGTTGTGCCACCAGTGCCTAAGGCCCAATTTTTCAGCCCCTGTTTAACAGGGGCGTGTCATTACAATTTTTGAAGCAATACTTTGCAACAGGGCTCATTGGTGTGCTCCAAGTACAGTATCTGTGAGGAGTTGCAGTGTTGTGCCACCAGTGCCTAAGGCCCAATTTTTCAGCCCCTGTTTAACAGGGGCGTGTCATTACAATTTTTGAAGCAATACTTTGCAACAGGGCTCATTGCTGTGCTCCAAGTACAGTATCTGTGAGGGGTTGCAGTGTTGTGCCACCAGTGCCTAAGGCCCAATTTTTCAGCCCCTGTTCAACAGGGGCATGTAATTACAATTCTTGATCTAATAATTCACAGCAGGGCCCATTGCTGCACCCACCAAGAGTAACTGTCAGGGCTTACAGTGTTGTGGCACCAGCACCACCATCAAAGGCCCAATTTTTACTACCACTGTTCAACAATTATATGTAATTAAAATTCCTGATATAATAGTTGACAGCAGGGCGTTCCAGCACCAACCAAGAGTAACTGTGAGTGCTTACAGTGTTGTGCCAACACCAACAACTAAGGGGCCTATTTCTGCAGAGTATATACGGCAGGTCCCTACTTTCAAACATCCAACTTACAAACGACTCCTACTTGCAAACGCAAGAAGACAACAGGAAGTGAGAGGAAATCTACCACTAGGAAGGAAAATTCTCTCCTGTAAGAATAAATATGGGAGAAAGGTGTCTCCTCTGTACTGATGCTTTATCAGCAATCCTTGTTTCAAGAAAAACACCACATTTCAAAAACAGTTGTCATTGGGACGGAAAGTGAGGTGAAATGTTCTGAACAGGGGCACAGACAGCAAAACAAATGTTACAGGGGTGATAACCCTTACCTATGTTTTCCAAAAAGTTTAAAAATAGATTTTTGGTCTGGAGCTACACTTCAACAATGTACCTGTTCAAAATTACAAACAGACTCTACATAAGAACAAACCTACAGTCCCTGTCTTGTATGCACCGCCTGTATAGGGCTGTTCAGAGTATATAGGGCCTTTTTTATTTTATGTGCGGGGTTCCCCTTAATATCCATACAAGACCCAAAGGGGCTGGTAATGGGCTGGGGTAGGGGGGGGGTCATGGGGTAGCTATGCCATTTTTCTTAAAGAATTTCATCCATATTACCGGGACCAGACATTACATTAAAGCCGCAAGCAGTTTTAAATGGCTTTTTTTTCCTTTAGAAGTGTCATTTTGTGCAGGGACAGTTCTAAACACGGGAAACACGTGGCACTTCACAGGCATACTTTAGACACCCCCCAGGTACGATATTTAAAGGAATATTTGACTTTTTTTTTTTCACTTTATGCATCATTAAAATGACTGCTCCCGAAAAACGACCGTTTTTAAAACTTCTTTTTGCATTGATACATGTCCCCTGGTGCAGAACCCGGGTTCCCAAACCCTTTTTAGGACAATAACATGCATAATAGTTGTTATAATTAGCACTTTAGAATTCGAACGTTCGCATCCATTGTATTTAATAGGGTTCTAATGTTCGTTCGAACTTTCGGTCCGTTCGCGGGTTCTGGTGCGAACCGAACCCGGGGGTGTTCGGCTCATCACTAGTCAGGAGTAGAGATGAATCTAAACATAGATATTTACTTGTTATCTTTGATTCCAGACTCAATAAAGAGTATCAAGAAGGATATTTTTCACCATATGATTACGGCAGCTAGAACAATAATAGCTCGCAATTGGAGAGAAAATAAAAGCCCAAATATAGCAGACTGGTTATGTGAAATGAACGAAATACAATATATGGAAAGTCAGATAAGAGAAGAAGGATACATAAATAGTCAAATGCCAGAAATATGGCAAAAATTGGATGAATTTTGGCTCTCGGAAGGAATGAAAGAATATACTGTATATAAATGAAAAATTAGGAGAAAATCGAAGGGGAAAAGTAAATGAAGCGGTAAACGTGAGAGAAATAAGGGGAAGGTGGGGAGGGTGTTATCTCTTTTTTTTTTGGGTGTGTGAATGGTAGTGAGGATGAATGGATATGTAGATTAATGTTGATTGTTTTAATAATAAAGTAACTGATACTTATCAAGATTCGGTTTATTAACAATTAATGGGAATAATGTATATTGTAAATAAATCTTGTATAAATGTAAAGTTTTTGTATTTGAGAAAAAGATTAATAAGAAGAAATTGAAAACGAAGTAACACAGACAGACGCTGATATCACATTGAGCTTAGCAGACCATCCTCCCTAGGATGAGCAGCTCCTTTTATACTGTAAACATGAATAACAAAGGAAGGTGGTGGCTTCAGAATCAGCCAGACACTTGTATTCTTTCAAAGGAACCAATCACACACATGTATCTATTGAAATAGAATTCCAGTAGCGACGTGTGCAGATGGTCGTGTGCAGAGCCATGTGGCAAGCGTCTTTGAACACTACTTTACACGGCTCTGAACACGATCGTGTGCACACTCCCACTGCTACCAATGACGCGAGCCGTACTCTATCATGGCTCAGTGGGCCATAATTTTTGTATGGTTATGCTATGGTTCCCATGGTTCCCATGCTCACTAGGAGCGTTAATGCAGTCACCATGAGGTGGCCAGTCTCTTGGTGAGGCATGAACGAAAATCCTCAAAAGAGCAAACAGATCTGCCGTGTCTACAGGAAGGTTTCCGTAGTCAATGGTCTTCCACCAATGTCTATATGTGCGAACACGCTCGCATGAGCGTATTACAGCAAAATTGACATTGGGGGACATCTGACAACATACATTAATAAAAATTTCCGCAACAGTAATTAGCGGGACTGCGACATTGTGGCTGACAGATCGGACACTTAACTGACATTTTTGACACTTTTTGGAACCCAGTGAAATTACAGTAATCAGTGATAAAAATATGCACTGTTATTGTACTAAAGAAACTGGCAGGGAAGGGGTAACATCAGGGGCGATCAATGGGTTAAATGTGTTCCCTGCAGGTGTGTGCTAACTGTATGGGGGATGGGCTGCCTGGGGAAACACATAGAGAAAGACAGGATCTGTGTGATCTCCCCTGTCAGAATGGAGATTTTCCTTGTTTACACAGGCAGATCCCCATTCTGTCACTGCGGGGAAGGATCGCGGGTTGCCGGCGGACATCCAGTCCGCTCCACCTGCTGATTTGCTCCCTGCTGGCCAGTGGGCGCACCCGCACCCACAAACTACAGTTCCTGAGCCAACGTACTGTAGCGGGGTCCTCAATTTAGTGGGATACACCTGGGGGTAGAGAGACCCAGGTGTGTAATTATGTCAGGGATTAGACCCCTTTTTGTTATTCGTGGAGGATTGGGTGGTGCAATATTCTCCTTGGCCTGTGGGTGGCGGGGTACCTACAGGCTCGAGGTAGAATCACTACCACAGTGCTACCTTTTTCTTGTCCCTTCCTGGAGATGGTACGGCTGGGGCGGGGAACCCGCCGTGGTGTCGATGGGAGGAGATAAAAGGGGGAGACGCGCTCGCCACGAGGTCTGTTGGGGGGATCATCTCTTCACGTACCCAGGCGCCCTAGGCCTGGGTACGGGCGGTTCAAGGTTCCGGCCTGGGCACCCTAGGCCTGGCCGGAATGAAGCTGGAGTTGGAGTCCATCCCAGGCACCTTCAGCCTGGGGTGAGGTACTATTGAGGAGGCCTGGGACCCGGTGACTCCGACTGGGTCCCGCGAGGGTGAAGTTGCTCCAGGGCGCCCCTTGCGAGGGGACCCGCATCTGAGGTGAGGAGGCTGGGGAGGTCACCCGTCCGAAGACCCGGTGCAGTGTCAACCCGGTGACGGATGGGCCTTCGGTAACTCCCTTGGAGGACATCTTCCCCTGATAGGGGCTACAGCGCAGCGGAGGAGCTCTAATCAAGACTCCTGCAACCCCTGGTCATAGCACAGGGAGTGTAGGGACTAGGAACCTGTACAGTGCCTCGACCTGCTTCCCCATCGTATCATGCCGTTGCATTTGACTGTATGTGGAGATACGCAATAAACCTGAGTTTGGACTTTGATGGGTGTATGGACTCTGTTAATGGGAGCAAAGGGAGATTCTGGCACGGAAGGACTGACCCTCATAACCAGCACACATTTGACTCGAGGAAAAGATTGGTACTGGCCTTCACCTCACCCACAGCCATGGGGAGGACATGGGCCGTAGCGCACCTCACTCTGTCGCGTGACATACCCCTAGCTAAAGAGGACGGGGTGAGGCCGCTACAGTACAATGACGGGGATTCACGGGAACGAGCCGACCTGCCGCAGTACAATGATAGCAGCTGGTCGGCAAGTAGTTAAATGTTCTTTTCTTATTTATTATGGCTTTTTTTTAGCACAAGCTGATCTGAAATGTTCTTATTTCTGCTCTGTTTGATGACAATAATCTCCCCTGGCAGTGCAGCATTTAGGGGGTTAAAACAGATGGTAAGGAGTGGACATATCACATCCTCACTGCCTGTCAAATGCCTCTGAACAGTGCGGATCACTTTTCAGAGGAGTGGCAGTCTTTGCAACTATTGTACAGTAAATCAGCCCTTAGGGCTCTTTCACACAGGTGTTAAGTTTTATTCAGATCGTCTTCAGAGAGTGTACGTGTTGCAATGGTGTTCAAGTCACGTCAAGCCATGCTCCTCAAACACCCTGTCATATTCTTTTATTTTAATTTTTTACAAGGCTACAATGCAAAATGGTCACTTTTGAGGCTTTGCAACTGCAGCCTGTGTTAACAGTGTGCATGTGGCATGTTTGAGTAATAGTGAATGGAGGTGGTTGGAAAGGGTCAACACCTGTCAAATTCTGCAGACCGCATTATTTTTTGGCTCACCCAGAAGCAAGGCAACTCTAATGCCTCGTATACACGATCGCAATTTCCGACAAGAAAACCGTGTTTTTTTTTCAGCCGGAAAACGGCTCAAACTTGTCTTGCATACACACGGTCACACAAATCTTGGCTGAAATTCTGACCGCCAAGAACGCAGTGACGTACAACACGTACGACAAGCTGAGATCAATGAAGTTCAATAGGCAATTTGGCTCTTCTGCTTGATTCTGAGTTTAAGTGTTTTTTTTGCGCGTCGTAATTGCATACAGACGATCGCGATTCCCGATAGGAATTATTCCCGTCACGAAAATAGAGAACCTGCTCTCAATCTTTTCTTGTCGGAAATTCGCACCAAAAAAGTGCGATGGAGCATACACATGGTCAGAATTCGCGTCAAAAAGCTCACATCGCACTTTTCTCTTCGGAAACTGCGATCGTGTGTACAAGGCATAAGGCTGCAGTGTACACCTCTATCCACGTCCTATTCTTTTTACTAAATATTCTTTATTATTTCAAATACAAGTAACTTACAATTACAGTAGAATAAAACCGCTAACAGGGTCTGTGCCCTGAATAGCACCAGCTGTACAATTGTTACAGTGTGAAACCTTGTTACAGAAATTTGAGTTCGGAAGACACAAAAATAAAAAAAGAGACAGTGATCTACAAAAATACGGACAGGTCAGACTGTGAGAAGGTATTGATGCCAACAGGTCCATCTTAACAGCATCATGGGCCCCTGGGCAAAGTAATGCACCGGGGCCCCTATTGGGTCCCAATTTTCGCACCTACTCTCAAGAATTATAAAGTATAAATAGTTGATAGATTTATTAAAATGCGTTATTAGATTATTATTTTATTAGATTTGTTATCAGATTTGTTTATTAGAATTGGTAGAGCTGTGCTGCAACTTGCCCGCAACCATGTGCATGAACAGTAAGGATCTGCAACTCCACACCACTCTTGTGCTCAGTATGTAGTAATCATAAAAAATAAAAAAGAAAGAGAGGTCCTCCGCATAGCGTAAATCCGAAAGATTTATTTTAAATCCATAAAAAGTTCATACAAATGAACATCCATAAAATCGAATACAAATAAGAGTAAAAAAAGCGTGGTAAGGACAGCTGGAGCTGGCGTATAAACCCGACCGGCTTCGTCTCAAACAGACTTCAACTGGGGTACCCATGACCCCCAAAAAAAATTTTGGGGTCATGATTAGTTCATTCTGACAGTTTTTTGTTTAAGGCACTTTAAGATACACAGACTTTATTGCTGTTGTGTTTTTTTAGGTTATCACTGTTTTATCACATCACTTGTTGATACAGATATAATATCTATACTTTTCTAGATTCTTTGATACCATTCACGTTTATTCATTATGGAACTATTATATGGTATATACAAAGTGGGACTCTCCACTTTCTTCACAGTGCCACACTGTATTTATTTATGTGCATTATATATCCTGTCTGATTTTGTGTTTGGCTGCTTCTTTTTTTCACTACACAGGGTTGGCGCAGTATTATTAATTATTTTTTTTAAATGCATTTTATGTCAAGATGTTGAATGATCAAATAAAAAAAAAATTCATGACATACACTGAGCAGCTTTTTACTGACCTACATTTCAGAGGCAGCATCTGCGTCCACACCCAATAATTAAAGAGGAGCTCCAGCCCCCCCCCACGAAAAATTAAAAGTCAGTAGCTACAAGTCTTGCAGCTGCCGACTTTTAATATAAGGATACTTACCTATCCAGGGAGCCCACGATGTCAGCACCGCAACCGAACTTCGGATCGGCTGTCAGGTGCAGCCGCCGCCATTCCTGGTAAGGGAAACCGTCAGTGAAGCCTTTCGGCCTCACAGCCGGTTCCCTACTGCGCATGCGTGAAGGAGAAGGGGGGCCGAACTTCCGGGAGACAGGGCCACGGCCCCAGTGGGGAATGGTACCTGTCAAAAACAGGAACCCATTCCCCCCTCCCCCGAAAAGGTGCTAAATGAGGCACCGGAGAGGGGGAGGAGACGGATAAGCGGAAGTTCCACTTTTGAGTGGAACTCCGCTTTAACTACACACACAACTCAATATTAATGAATAACTCAGCATGCTTATATGAATGAGAACTGTTTTCAAATTACATGATCACATTATATATATATTATTGTACTAGCTAGCAGCACCTACCATTTAACTTATTATTTTCTTGTTAAAAATGTTGCCTCGTCTGAGGCCCAGCTAGCTTCCTCCTCTGGGCTGTCTGTTCTTCTCCAATGGTTCTCCCTTGCTGGGCGGCCGCTGCACAGCATGGTCAATCACAGTCCCTCCAACAGATCACTCCGCAGTCTGCACGCAGGACTCCACCACTACTCCACTAATTGAGTGGGCGGGGTTGGCGTCGGCCGGATCTACATCTCCAGTACACAGGAGGAGGGACACTGGAACCGAGCCATCACAGAGGAATGGTGAGAGCAGCAGTTACTCAAGTTAGTAATAAAATAGTCTGCGGCAGCCACAGACCATGCAAGGACCACTGCACCGCTGCTAACAAAGCTACTGTTACTAATCTCTGTGCAGTGCAGTATACCATGCCACCCTAGCACTTCCAGTAGCTTCGCTCTAGATCCGACCGGCCCTGATGGGGCCCCATGTGCATCTGGGGCCCCTGGGCTATGCCCAGGTGCACCCGCCCGATAAGATGGCCATGGATGCCAAAGACTCCAAAGCTCATCAAAGCTTTTTGGACAACCCCTTACAGTATAAGTGGTATTAAGGGAGAGCTGCATTAAAGCGGAACTTCACCCAAAAGGGGAAGTTCCACTTTTCTGCTCCCCCCCTTCTCTTTACGTTTTGGCACTTTTTTGGGGGATGGCAACGATCCGAGCAGAAGTTCAGCCCCCCTCCTTCCCCCGCAGCCTTTTGGGACGCGTCACAGGTCCCAGGACCCAGAAGGCTGCGGGACCATTCACAAGGTGCAGTGCAACTCGTGCTTGCTCAGTGGGAAGCCAGCTGTGAAGTTTCAAGCAGTCATAGCCGGTGTTTCATCAGATATGGTGACCCATCAGAATTGGTAATGGAAGTGACATTCCGTCGCCACCATCTTGCTACACCCCGCACTCCTCCATTGTAAGAAAACTCTGAGAAGGGGAAAGCGGACATTTTGTTACTCCTACCGGAGTTTTGCATTTTACACTTATATTTAACAGTAAAGTGAGTTTATATACTGAAATCAAGTACTTAGAACTCCATCTGACTGTTATGATGTTGAATTTTACAAGGAGCGGCAAGCCTGCTCATCTCACAGGTTTGCTAATCTGACAGAAGTTTGCTGCTTTTAAAACTCAATATCTAACCAGTCAGACGGACTTCTAAGCACTGTATTTCACTATATAAACTCACTTTCCTGTTAAAAATAAGTGTAAAATGGAAAACTCCGGTGGGTGTAACAAGATGTCTGCTTTCCCCCTTCTCAGAGTATCCTTACTATGGAGGAGTGTGGGGTGTAGCAAGATGGCGGCGATGGAGCGTCACTTCCGTTACCAATTCTTACGGGTCGCCAAATCTGACGAAACACCGGCTTCCCGAAGTAAACATGCCGACACCTGGACCCGGAGACATGCTGGATCCCTGGACAGGCAAGTGTCCTATTATTAAAAGACAGCAGCTACAGTATTTGTATCTGTCTTTTAATATTTTATTTCTAGGGTGAAGAATCTCTTTAATCAGTTGTTTCCATTCTGAGAGGGTTGATAGAAAGGACTGCTTACAGGTAAGCATGATTTTTTTTCATAGGAGTAAAGTTTTCACAGTTTTTGGCATGGGAGCTAACCAGAAGGTCCTCCACCAACCCTAACAGGCACACTTTAGGACATACAACATTTGGGATGCCCAAGGCTGATTCAAGAGGACCACATATTTTTGACCACAATAATTTTTATCTGTGGACATGACCATAGAGCATGGAACATGTCTGCATCCCAGCCCCCTTTTCTTTCAAAATATTTTATTTTTCAATAATCATAAAATAAATCATAAAATAAAACAAATAATATACAGTATAACATAGGAATAATTCATACAGGAGAATAATAATATAGACAGCACAAATAATATTCCATATTCAAAAAATTAAATAAAAATAAATAAAAGAGCAAATACGTATCTCTACTTTCAATAGAAGATTTATCAGATAAAGGCCAGAAAGCCTAAAAAACGTTATATATATTTACTTCAGCTAAACCAGAATAAAAAGAAAAAATGAATTAATCGAGATCCACGCCCCTCCATGGCACCCCTATAGGGATCATGCTGTGCCAGAAGAGGGGATCCCACGTGTATTTGAATGGGCTCTTAAGAAAGCCCTCTAACCCTTACAAATCAAGAGATAAAACCAATGAAATAGGTTATAGTGTGGATGACTCTTCATCCTATCAATCAAAAAATTTTGTAAAGACCCTAGGAATATCATAAGAATATGTTTCTTATAAGGATCTCCAAGATTCATATCAGAAAAAATAAAGATAAAAATAAAAATAGAAGATAAAGGCACAATAAAAGATGTAAGGAGGGGGGGGGGGAGAGGGGTGTACATGCCTGACTTAACGATCCCAAGCTGGAAAACAATGGAACAATTTAATGAAGAGATAATCCAATATAATTCGCCCAAGGTTCCCATATCTCTTCAATTTTTGGAACTGTGTTATTTAATATACTAGCTAGATTTTCTTGAGTCATAATCCAAGAAATCTTTCGTTTGACATCAAAAAGGAAGGGTTTTTGTTTTTTTCCAAGCTTTTGCTATGGTGATCTTGGCTCCTGTGAGAATGAAGTGAATCAGTAATTGAGTAGGTTTAGATATACGAGGAAGATGTGCATTCAGGAGAGCAACAAATGGGGATCTGGGAATCTGGTTTCCGGTGACTTTAAAGATTAAATTAAAAACTTTATTCCAAAAGGGGCGAATCCTAGGACACTCCCACCATATATGGGCCATTGATCCTACAAGTTGGCAACCTCTGAAGCATGAAGGATCAGCTGAAGGGTAAATAGTAGCTAATTTAGAGGGGGTAAGATACCACCTTGTTAAAACTTTTACATTGGCTTCCACCAGACATACATTCAGAACGCCTTTAAAGGACTTCGAACAAGCAGTATGCCAGACTTTCAGGTCCAAAGTACAACGGAAGTCCTTTTCCCAAGCTGTCATGTAGGGGGACTTCTCATTAGAATGAGTGAGGGACGAATACACTAGAGAAATACCTCCCCCTGGTTCCATAGCTCTATCGCACCATGTTTCGTAATTAGTATATTGGATCGAGGAAGGGATATCCTTCCATGTACTAGTCAGGAATTGTGAAATTTGGTGATAATGTAATCTTTCAGAGTCTGGGAGTTTTAATATTTTAATACAATGATCTAGGGATATAAGACAGCCAGATTTAATGAAGTTTCCTATACGGTATAGTCCCCTATTAGTCCACCATCTGAAATCATCAACATTCAGACCAGGGGGGAAATCTGGATTATTAAATACAGGTGTGAGAGGCCATCCAGCAGATGTAAGGGTTGGAAGATTTCTAAATTTGTCCCAAAGCGCTATAGATTGCGACAAGGTAGGAGACATTATAGGAGGACGAAACTTGGTAGGGAACCTTAGGAGATAATCCAAGGAAAAGCAGGGTACTGCTTGATTTTCTATTAAGACCCAATCAGGCTTTTCAGTCTTAGAGTATATTGAGGAGAGTTGTGCTAATCTTGCTGAAACAAAGTATTTGTATAAGTCTGGGAGACCTAGTCCCCCTCTATTTCTATGAAGAAAAAGAGTGCTCTGTGATACACGGTAACCAGAGGAACCCCAAATAAATGTGAGAATCTTGCTCTGAAATGACTTCAAATGATTTTTTTAATAGGGATGGGCAATGATCTAAAATAATAAAGAATCCTCGGGAGTAAAGTCATTTTGACAGAATTGATTTTGCCAAGCCAGGACATATCATATTTGGACCAGGCTTTGAGATCAATTTCCAATTTCTTAAATAGCCCAGCCCCCTTTTAATGCCTTTTTGCTTCAGTGTTCTGCTTTTCTACTGCCAGATCCTGTTCCTGTTTATGCGGATTGTGCTCCTGCCCTGTATTCTGTTGCCTTGTACCTTCTCGTTCTGATTCGAGGTTTGGTTCTCCCTATCTCATCTGCTCCCTGCACCTCCAGTTTTCCCCTGCTTTTTTGGTGTTCCCCATTATGTATATATTGTATATAGTTAGTTGTAGATAGGCTTTCTGTTTGTTTGGTTTATTAGTCAGGTATTCTGTCACTGGGTTTTTTGGTTCATTTGTATTTTTATGTTTGCAGTGTGCTGGTGTTTAAATGGATTTTGTTTCATTGTAAATAAATCTTACTTAAAGCATATACAGTCTGGTCCCAGTTTGCTAAGCATAGCCACGTAGATTTAGTCATCTCTGCTTCTGATTCCTGACACTTAGGGAGGAGATGACAATAAAGTTTTGAGTAGTACCCGATAATATAGAGAAAGCAATTTGGACTCATCAGATGACCGTAGGATGTTTCCCAAGGGGGGTTTGTCAAAGCGATATTTATAGGAAATTAAATTGGCTGTGAACAGTGTATTGTAATTGATGAAAGTATGGTGGTCCTCCGTCCTGGCTGTGACCCAAGTGAAACAAAAAATGATCTGGTATTTGATCCAAAAAAAAGGCTGCAGTGTTACACGATTAAGCCTTGAAATTTTAGAGCATCTTCTCTCCCTGGGTGGAATTCTATCATCCTGCAAGCTTTGACAGGTCTTACTTTTATAGGGTTAAATCATCGATGATATCTCCTCTTCCACGGGATACCCTCTTTGGCGCTTTCTCTCCTTTTTATTTCTGTCTCCTTTTGTCTTCTATTTTTCCCAGAACCCCCTTTTGTTTTTCACTTAAGTCGAAAGTAGTGGTGCTTACCCTCCTATTCAGGAATTTGACAGATACGGCATTACTATCATATCTGCTATTTTACTTGCTAGCTTACTTGCTCCATTTTCTTCGCCTGGTGATTGCATGCTAAATCACGGGAGGGTTTCCTAGGGGGACTACAAGGTTTGCTTCTTATCTTCTACACATTGGGGCTGATTTACCAAACGTTTGCGCCATGAGTATTGGCGCATCTGCGTGCGCAATAGCTGTTTTGGTATTTACAAACATTAGCGCCTGTAGCGCAGCCCTATTTCCCATTTACTATAGTGTTCTCTGCGCCCGGGAGGAGGCGCTCAGTGCGCTACTATGGACCTGGCGCACAGCATGTTAAAATCTAAATATAAAGAAGCTTGAAGTGAGAATATAATGGGGGTGACATGGGGTGATGTGAGGAAGTGTAGTGACACCTGCCCAAATAACAAACATGGCCAAAATAGAGAGGGAAAGTAAGTTTTTCAAAACCAGCCCGCTGCGCCGGCAAGTACGATTCGAGCTGCGGGAGTTTTTTTTTAGCTCAGCGCGGGAATTTCAATGGTTTAAATGCGCCGATACACTGCGCCGGCAAAATCTTAGTAAATGTCAAGTCACCTAAATCAATTTGCATAAGTTGAACAGGCGCAGCTATGAACTTGCCAGTGCGCCTGCAAAATGTCATTTCTAAAGGAAAAAAAACCCATTTAAAAGCAGCCGCGGCTATTAATGAATTGTCGGCTCCAGGCAATATAGAGAAAAGTCTTTGAAAGTCTTTGCTAAGCAAAAAAAAAAAGCGTGGGGGTTCCCCCAAATTCCATAACCAGGCCGTTCAGGTCTGGAATGGATATTAAGGGGAACCCCGCTGCAAATTTAAAAAAAAATGATGTGGGGTTCCCCCCAAATATCCAAACCAGGCCCTTCAGATCTGGCATGGATTTTAAGGGGAACTCCACCCCAAATTTAAAAAAAAAATGGCGTGGAGTCCCCCTAAAAATCCATACCAGACCCTTATCCGAGCACATAACCTGGCCGGCCGCAGGGGAAGAGGGAGGGACGAGAGCGGCCCCCCCTCCCTCCTGAACCGTACCAGGCCACATGCCCTCAACCATTTATTAAAGGGGGCTCCCGGATTCCAATAAGCCCCCCGCCCGCAGACCCCGACAACCAACGGCCAGGGTTGTCGGGAAGAGGCCCTTGTCCTCATCAACATGGGGGCAGGGTGCTCTGGGGTGGGGGGGCCGCAGGTCGCCCCCTGCCCCAGAGCACCAAACCCCCCACGTTGAGGGCATGCGGCCTGGTACGGTTCAGGAGGGAGGGGGGGCCGCCCTCTCGTCCCCCCCTCTTCCCCTGCGGCCTGCCAGGTTGTGTGCTCGGATAAGGGTCTGGTTTGGATTTCGGGGGGGACCCCCACGCCGTTTTTTCGGCGTAGGGGTTCCTCTTCAAATCCAGACCAGACCCAAGGGCCTGGTATGCTCCTGGAGGGGGAACCCATGCCGGTTTTTTATTTAAAATTTGGCCTGGAGTTCCCCCTCAAGATTCATACCAAACACAGTGCCTGCTATTGGCGGGGATCCAAGTCGGATCCCCGTTCATTGAAAGTCGGACATATGTCGGCTTCATGTCGCAGGGCAAAGTCAGATCCAAAGTAGGACAGATGTCGTGTCGCACTAGTGTGAACCCAGCCTAAATACAACTACACTGCTGCTCTCAGCTGCTCATATCACTCTGGTCTCACTAAATAGCTAAAATCGTAAATAATACTGTTTTTGGAGCTTAGGGCGGCTCCTTATCATATACATGCAAATGTGGTAAAACACGGCATGCAAACGCCACAAAGCGCGCCTTTCTAAACGTCACTTTCAACCTTAGTTCAGAACACTTTGCACCAGCGTCCCGTCTACATGGGGCCTAAAAACGCCTATGCCATTTACAGCTCCAAAACACCATGGTGGCCATGAGGCCATAGGCTAACATGGAGAGATGTTTTTAAGCTGCAAAAAACGCTCAAACAAGCGGCTTTAAAAACGTCCGTGTGCATGTAGCCTTATATTAACCACTTGCGCTGATGCACTTTTAATGACAATTGCGCGCTCATACAACACTGTAACCCAATGAAAATGTTTTATTTGTTGGCACACAAATAGAGCTTGCTTTTGGTGCTATTTGATCACCTTTGTGTTTTATTTTTATTTTTTTTCTATAAATACAAAAGACCGAGTTTTAAAAAAAAAAAATGGATATTTTACCCACTTCAGCACTGGGCCTATTCTGGCACTTCTTTCCTTCATGTAAAAATCATAAATTTATGGCTATAAAATTGCTCCAAATAAATATATAATGTTTGGTGTTTTGAAGTAGACACCCTAGGGCAGGGATAGGCAATTAGCGGACCTCCAGCTGTTGCCAAACTACAAGTCCCATGAGGCATAGCGAGACTCTGGCAGCATCCAGCATGACACCCAGAGGCAGAGGCATGATGGGACTTGTAGTTTGGCAACAGCTGGAGGTCCGCTAATTGCATATCCCTGCCCTAGGGAATAAGATGGCGGTCATTGCAAATTTTTATCTCGCTCGGTATTTGTGCAATAAATTTTCAAACGCCTTTTGTTTGCTAAAAATATTACAAAACAGTAAAGTTACGGCCAATTTTTTGGTATAATGTGAAAGATGTTGTTATGCTGAGTAAATAGATACCTAACACGTCACGCTTTAAAATTGCGCACACACATGGCATGACACCAAACTTCAGTAATTAAAAATCTCCCTAGGCGATGCTTAAATTTATTTTACACGTTACCATTTTGGCATTACAGAGGGGGTCTAGTGCTAGAATTGCTGCACTCTTTCTAACGCACGCAGCAATAACTCACATGTGTGGTTTGAACGGCGTTTACATATGTGGGCGGGACTTACGTGTGTGTTCGCTTCTGAGCGCGAGCTACCGGGGACATGGGCGTTTTTTCTTATTTATTTTTTTTGTTTTGTTTTTTTTACTTTTTTGTATTTCTTACTCTTTTTTCATTTTTAAAATTTTTGGGGATCTCTTTTATTCCTATTACAAGGAATGTAAACATCCCTTGTAATTGGAATGTGTGTGACAGGTCCTCTTTATGGTGAGATGCAGGGTCAATAAGAGCAATCAAGCATGATATTGTTCCAAAAAAATCACCAATCTCATGCTGACAGCCAAGATCACGGCTTGGTTAACATACGGGAACACGGCATGATGTCATAACGTCGTGCCCGCGCCTCCGACGGTCATAGAGATGACTGATGACCATCTGGTCACCAGTCATCTCCAAATCGTTCTCCGAGCCCCAGATGGCACGGGAGAGCCCGGAGAAGCACCGGATGGCGGCAAGAGAGGGGGGGGGACGTCCCCTCCCCCCGCCTATAAGAACGATCAAGCGGCGAAACTGCCACTATGATCATTTTTATTGTGCACAGAATCACCGGCTGAAAAGAATGATATCTGAATGATGCCTGAAACTGCAGGCATCATTCAGATGTCACCGCCCAAAGCCAAGGATGTCATTTGACGGTGGGCGGTAGGAAACTGGTTAATATTTTAAAAAAAGGTAATTTTTCTTCTTCATTGATGTACACTGATGAGACTGCACTGATGGGCACCGATAAGGTGGCAAGGGTGGGCACTGAGAGGTGGCATTGCTATTTAGCACTGGTGGGTAGTGAGAAGTGGCACTGCTAGGTGGCAATGATAGTTGGCAGTGATGGGCACTGATAGGCACTGGCAGCACTGCTAGGTGCCACTGATTGGCACCAGTGGTGGGCATTGATAGGTGGCACTGGCAGGGGCTACTAATTGTCACAGATGATGCAGAATTGCCTCTTCCTCTTCGGGCCCCATGTCCCTTGCACATAAGCCGGTGATTGCCTTTTTTTTATGCTCACGCTGTCAGCACAAGGAGAAAACAAAAACCATTACCCAGCTTTTGTTTACATCACGTGATCAGCTGTCATTTTCTGACAGCTGATCACATGGTAAAGGGCAGGGATCGGCCCCTTACTCGGATCTGTCATCACCCGAGTCACAGTGATTCTGTGACCACAGCGCGCGCAAAGGGGAGGACGTTTATTGACGGACTCCCGGCAATTGAGGACCATGCTGTGGCCGTTGATCAGTTATAGCGCTGATCTCAAGTGATTAAAGAGGGTCTAAATGGGCCATTGACATGCATCACAATTTGACTTAGGAATGAGTCTTTGAAAAGTTCAACTAAATAATTTGGCCACTTTATCCTTCCAAATAATTCACTTCCTGTCACATAGCCACACAGGAAGTGAGGGAAAATCCCTAACAATGTCTTTCCTTGGGGACACACAGGTCAGTCTAAATACTTTCCCCATTATGCACATTGCACTCCAGCATATTGCAGGGTACACCACAAATTATTAGGTAGTTTGGACTTTGGGGTTTATTTACTAAAGGCAAATCTACTTTGCACTACAAGTGCACTTGCTGTATATCTGAGGGGGACAGGCAAGCCAAAAAAAAAAAAACATCTTTGCTTTTACATGATTGTAACATCCAATCACCAGTACTTTCCCTCAGATTTTCAGCAGCAAAAGAGCTAAAGAAGTTAGTGGAGGGGCCGGCAGAAGAAAGAAGCGGAAGAAGAACCGGGAGAAGAACCGGATAGCGGGAGAAGAAGAAGGCGACGGAGAAGACCGGGCCCTCCATTAGCAAAAGAGCTAAAAGAAGTTAGCGGAGGCCCGGCAGAAGAAAGGAAGAACCAGAGAGGAGAAGAGGGGAGAAGGCGACGGAGAAGACCGGGCCTCCGCTAGCAAAAGAGCTAAAGAAGTTAGCGGTGGCCCTGCAGAAGAAAACCGGAGAACACCGGAGACCCCCGAAGTCGGAAGAAGACCCCCGGAGCTGTGCAATAAAATACTTTAAAAAGCTGTGTGGTTTTTTTATTGCAATTTTTTTCCACCAGGTGAATGGGTAGGGGTACGATGTACCCCATACTCATTCACATAGGGTGGGGGGCCGGCATCTGGGGGCCCCCTTTTTAAAGGGGGCGCCCTGATTCCGAAAAGCATACCCCGACAACCAACGGCCAGGGTTGTCGGGAAGAGGCCCTTGTCCCCATCAACATGGGGGCAGGGTGCTTTGGGGTGGGGGGGCCGCAGGTCGCCCCCCTGCCCCGAAGCAGCAAACCCCCCATGTTGAGGGCATGCGGCCTGGTACGGTTCAGGAGGGAGGGGGGCCGCTCTCGTCCCCCCCTTTTCCCCTGCGGCCTGCCAGGTTGCGTGCTCGGATAAGGGTCTGGTTTGGATTTTGGGGGGACCCCCATGCCGTTTTTCGGCTTAGGGGGTTCACCTTAGAATCCAGACCAGACCTAAGGGCCTGGTATGCTCCTGAAGGGGAACCCATGCCGGTTTTTTCATTAAAATTTGGCCTGGAGTTCCCCTTCATGATTCATACTAAAACATGGGACAGCGAGGCTGCCGAGGACCAGCGCGATGACAAAGCGCTGGACACATTCTCGGCCGGCTAGTCGCCTCTAGGACACGACTTGAGCGGCTGCTGCACGCTCAGGTCGTGTCCAGATCGCCTCGCAAAGTCGCGCTGTCCCTGTGTCAGCCGGCACACGAGTCGCCCGCAAGTCGGATCCGACTTCCCGGGCGACCTCTATTCAAATCAATGGGCTCCCATAGGGAACCATTCATTTTCAATAGAGCGCCGCTGACATTTCTATTTACTATAACAGTGCGCCGCTGCTTCCTGCGCCCAGTGAAGGAGTTATCAGGTGCACCAATTAAGGTTAGAACCAGCGCAGCGCACTGTTATTAGTAAATCAGCCCCATTGTCATGTATCTTTTGGAGCTTGCAGTCATACTTTGGATGAGCTGAACCAATTTTCGTCATCTTAGGATGTTTCACTATTAATGTTTCCTTTATGGATACTGTGCTGGATAATAATATTACAAGTGGATTTATTCTACCTTTTCACGTTATGCTATATGGTAAAGCAGAGCTCTACCCAAAAGTGGGAAGTTCAGCTTTAAGCACCCCCCCCCCCCAAATATGCCATATATCCAAGGGCAAAGACATCCAAAGTTTAAGTTTGTCTCAGAAGAGGTTAATGAGAGATAGAAGATCATTCTCAACATAACGAAAAATAGAAGTTTGAACAATAATGTCCAAGTATTTAATTTGTGTACACCTTTCAGTTGGGAGCTAGGGTGTATATTGAGAAGGTCTCTGTCTAGAGGGAACAGCGGGGATTTCTCCCAATTGACCTTGAAACCCAGAAAACACCTAACTCCCTCAAAAGGTTTAATAGGTGAAATAAGGATTGATTGACATCTTCCAAATAAATCAGGGCATCCTCTGCATAAAAAGATATTCATTCCCCCAGTGAGCTAGTTTTGAGACCCTTTATAGTCACAAAACTGCAGAGTAATGGTGAAAGCAAATAGTGTAGGTGATAGGGGGCAGCTCTGCTGTGTACCCGATAAATGTTAAAGGTCTCTATAATAGTGATATTGACCCTGATTTGTGCCCAAGGGTCATTGTACAACAGATGCATCCATTTAAGGAAGTTGGGGCAGATATGAATTTGAGGAGGATAAAAAGAAGTTGGGTGTGTAGAAAAATAATGCCTCGGCCTTGAGTGCGTGGGTGAGGTCATTGTACAGTAAGTAGTAAATAGTTTTCGTATATTCAAGCGGGTAGATCTATTAGCTGCAAATCCTGCCTGGTCGGAGCCTGTCGAGCACCCTATAAATTTGTTATGTCTCAAGGCCAAAGCTCTAGGTAGGATTTTGGAATCTGTATTAATTAGTGAGATTCAATATGATTCACATAGATAGGGGTCCTTTACTGGTTTTATTATAAGTATTATCAGAGTCCTTGTATCTGGATGAATCCCAGTATCAAAAGTTTATTTGAAGGTTCAAAGGAGAGGTTTCACAGCCGGGGAAGGGAAAGAAAAATACCAATTGGCTGGGAACCTGTCTAATCTAGTACTTTTATTAGGGGAGAGGGCAGTTTCACATTTCTGATTTCTTCTATAGTTAATGGGGTTGCGGGAAACCCGCATCCAATTTCCAAAAGTGTGACCCCAGCCTTAATGGCAGAGATTGATTCTCTACCACAGAATGTTTGCTAAATGTTGCATCCACTGCTTTATAAGTAGACCTCTAAGCATTTAACTTATTTATCTATAAAAAAAATTATTATATTTCAGTTTGAAAGAGGAATCCTGCAGTACAGTAGGATTGCAGGAGCTGGAATTTAGCTTTGTTAAAAGTATATTTAGATAAGTGATTTGTTTTGTGTGCGTTTGGTTTTATTTTATGTGCAAAAGAAAATAATTTGCCTTGCACCTATTTGGAAAATTTAAGAACTTTCAATATCTTAACTTACCAATTTAACTACTTTTTGTCTAAATTATTCAGTGCAATCACACATATTTAATAGGGTAGGAAAAACAATTACATAACGAGATGGAAGTGTCCATAGTAAACAATTGATCAATCAGTCCTGCAATATTCTGACTGATTACACTTGATTGAACTTTGCAGAAAATAGATATAATTTCTAATCCATTACTAAATAAGGCCTGCTATACCTGTGAATGGTAAATATGAATAAGTATTGCGCAAACCAAAAGTAAGCACTAATACTTCAAACTAATAACCTCAAATAGTACATAGTAAAATTTAAATCATCAAAAAGATCATATCACAAAAAAGTGCATTAAAGTAATTCATTTAAAGTAAAGTGCACATGTGCTAAAAGTGCATAATAGTTTATATATCCAATGATAAATAAGGTGCCCGGTTTTCTTTCTTTAGTGAAGGCAGCTTTAGTGTGGCAACATAAAAAACAAATGGTGTACTTCTACCCAATCGTGACACCTAAATGATCCCAGTATTCTCACCTTAAAGCGGAGCTCCACCCTAAAGTGGAACTTCCGCTCATCGGATTCCTCCCCCCCTCCGGTGCCACAATTGGCACCTTTCAGGGGGGAGGGGGTGCAGATACCTGTCTAAGACAGGTATTTGCACCCACTTCCGGGAATACACACTGCGGGTAGACTGCGGGTAGTGCGTCACTTCCCGGTCCCCACCGTTGTGTTCTGGGAAACACTTGGCTCCCAGAACACAGCGGGGACCAGTGAAAGGAATGCAGCACTGCTCGCGCATGCGCAGTAGGGAACCAGGAATTGAAGCCCTCACCCATGATGGCAGTGGGGGAAGCCGAGAGACAAGCGATTGCTCATCTTCTGTTGCCGACGTCGCTGGACTAATATTAAAAGTCAGCAGCTGCAGTATTTGTAGCTGCTGGCTTTTAATATTTTTTTTTACGGCGGAGCAACGCTTTAATAAGTAATCAAATACGCTTTTGATTACATATAGAAACCATCCTCCATCAATGCTAGCGCAATTGTAGTCCCTCTCAGTTGGTTTGGATATCCTGTGATGGTTGTCCCTTTAGGCTCCCTCCCATGCACTTTCTATATGCTTTGTCTGTTTGAAATCAGGCCTCTGATCAGGATCATGGTGCAGTCCATAAGCATCTGTCAGAACATCAGTATAGTCTTGGGCAGTGGTACTCTCACAACTGTCCATACATATACAGTATGTTCCTCCATCACTTGTGCTAAATCTTTCCACACTTCAATTTTTTTTTTAGCAGGAACAAGCAGCACCCCTGAAAGAGCCTCTCCTACTTGCAGGCTTCTCTGTTCCTCACTGCACAGAGATAGGGAAAAAAAAAAACAAGCAGGTTCATCACACTTTCCAGCTTGTTCCTGCTGAAGAAAATTTAAAAGTGTGGAAAGATTTTGCACAAGTGATGGAGGAACCTACAAGGATAGTTGTGTGAGTACCACTGCCCAAGACTATTCTTATGTTCTGACAGATGCCTATGGACTGCACCGTGATCCTGATCAGAGGCTTTCTGACATCAAACAGACAAAGCATAAAGAAAGCGCATTAGAGGGAGCCTTAAAGGGACCACCACCACAGGATATTCAAACAAACTGAGAAGGACTACAATTGGGCTAGCATCGACGGAGAATGATTTCTATATGTAATCAAAAGTGTATTTGATTACTCATTAAGGTGAGAATACTGGGAGCACTTAGGTGTCACAATCGGGTGGAAGTACACCATTTGTTTTTATATTACCTCACTGAAGCTAACTTCACTTAAAAAAGAGAACTGGACACCTTATTTATCATTGGATACAAACTATTATGTACTTTTAGCACATGTGCACTTTACTTTAAATGAATTACTTTAATGCAGTTTTTTGTGAATTGATCTTTTTGATGATTTGATATATATGTTTTATTATGGACTATTTGAGGTTATTAGTTTGAAGTATCAGTGCTTACTTTTGGTTTGCGCAACACTTATTCATATTTACTATTTCATTACTGGTGGGAATACAGTGTGGGGTTTGTGGGAATGCCAATGTCAGCTGTCAAATTAATTTACTCCTGGCAGCATGGCATTAAAAAATATATTTTATTGCATTGGTACTTGTTCCCCACGGCAGTGCCCCCCGCCTCCATGCAATTTTTTGGCACCGAGCCAGGGGCTGTTTGGTCAATCACTAGCTCAACCTCTAGACTCTGATTGCTGTACTGTATATGTTTTGTCCAAAACCAAGGGTAGCCAAATGTTGACTCTCCAGCTGTTGTGGAACTACAAGTCCCATGAGGAATTGCAAGACTCTGCCAGCCACAAACATGACTCTCAAAGGCAGAGACACAATGGGGTGATTTACTAAAACTGGTGCACTCAGAATCTGGTGCAGCTGTGCATGGTAGCCAATCAGCTTCTAACTTCAGCTTCAATTAACCACTTAACGACTGCTCACTGTATATATACAACGGCAGAATGGCACGGACAGGCACAAACACGTACCTGTACGTGCCTGCCTTCGTATAGTTGGGGGGTCCCATCGGACCCCCCTTCTATACAGTGAGCGGTGGTTATCATTCCGGGAGCGATCCGTGATGAGGGGATGGCCATTCGTTTCTGGCCACCCCCTCGCGATCGCTCCCGGCGAATGAGAATCTTCCTCTGCCTGTGTAATGTAAACACAGGCAGAGGAAGTGATGTCATCTCTCCATGCGGCGGTCTTTTCGATCTGGCACGAGGAGAGAAGACATCTCACAGTAAGTGCACCAACACTACACTGACACCAGTACACGTAGGCACACTTACACCCCCCAGTCACCCCCAGATCACCCCCCAGATCACCCCCAGTACCCCCAGTCACAGTGCACCGTTTGCAGTGGTAATTTTTTTACTGATCACTGCAATCAGTGTCATTTGTGACAGTAAAAAGTTGCAGGGCAGTTAGGTTTAGGCCCCTTTAGGTCCAGTGTAGCCCCCTAACCCCCCTAATAAAGGTTTAACCTCTTGATCACCCCCCAGGTAACCCTTTCACCCCCTAACGCCAGCGTCACTAAGCAATCGTATTTCCGATCGCTGTATTTAGTGCCGGTGGTGCCCTAGATAGCCAGTTATTTATTTTTAGGTTCGCCGCAGGTTTTTATAGCGTCAGGTACCCCCATATATTATTTTAACCCCCTGATCAGTGGCGGCTGGTGCTCCAAATTTTTGGGGGGGCGCAAACAAACTGAAAAAAAAAAAATCAATTGCCGCCACTGTGCCCATTAAACGCAGCCACTGTGCCCAAACGCCACCAGCTTGCCCCCTCAAATACAGCCAGTTTGTTTCCATATACAGCCAGTGTGCCCCCATATATATATATATATATATAACCAGTGTGCCCCCATATATACAGCCAATGTGCCCCCATATATACAGCCAATGTGCCCCCATATATATATAGCCAGTGTGCCCCCATATACAGCCAGTTTGTCCCCATATACAGCCAGTTCCCCCCAAATGCAGCCAGTTTGTCCCCCATATACAGCCAGTTCCCCCCAAATGCAGCCAGTTTGTCCCCCATATTCAGCCAGTTCCCCCCATATTCAGCCAGTTTGTCCCCCATATTCAGCCAGTTCCCCCCATATTCAGCCAGTTTGTCCCCCATATACAGCCAGTTCCCCCCATATTCAGCCAGTTTGTCCCCCATATACAGCCAGTTCCCCCCAAATGCAGCCAGTTTGTCCCCCATATTCAGCCAGTTCCCCCCATATTCAGCCAGTTTGTCCCCCATATACAGCCAGTTCCCCCCATATTCAGCCAGTTTGTCCCCCATATTCAGCCAGTTCCCCCCATATTCAGCCAGTTTGTCCCCCATATTCAGCCAGTTTGTGCCCCATATTCAGCCAGTTTGTCCCCCAAATGCAGCCTGTCCCCCCCCCCAGCCCTGCACTTACCTTCCTCGGTCTGCGCCGTCCTCGATGTGTTCTCCCGCCCTCGATGTCGCTTCAGCCAATCAGATTACCGGTAACCAGATCCGGTGAACCTGATTGGCTGAAACCTCCACACAGTCTTCTACCAGGAACGCACCCCCGTGCGTACCTGGGAGGAGTTTTTGGAAGCCGAATACAGCCTGAGAGCTGTATTCGGAAAGCCTATCAGAGCCGCTGGCTCTGATAGACACTTCCAAGTCACACCCACCGCCGGCCGCCGCTCTAATTCATATGGCCGGCGCTCACCAGGAGGCCGGCCATATGTATAGTGGGCAGCGTGGCAGCAGTGACAATACACAGATTCATGCAATGCATGAATCTGTGTATTGTCTTTCAGTGGCGGTGCGGGAGCGAGAGGGGGCGGCGCTCCGGCGCCCTCTATGGACGCACCGCCACTGCCCCTGATTGCCCCTAGAGTTAACCCTTTCACCAGTGATCACCGTATAAGTGTCACTGGTGACACTGGTTAGCCAGTTAGTTATTTCGTTATTTAGGTTGCCCGTCAGGTTTTTATATAGCGTCAGGTACCCCCATATATAACCTAATAAAGGTTTTAACCCCCTGATTGCCCCTAGTTAACCCTTTCACCGGTGATCACCATATAAGTTTTACGGGTGACGCTGGTTGGTTAGTTTGCTTTTTATAGCATCAGGGCACCCGCCGTATATAACCCAATATAGGTTTAACCCCCTGATCGCCCGGCGGCTGATATCAATTAGGTTTTAGCGCCAGAGAGGGTCTGCGTCGCTCCAGGCAGCGTTAGGTTGGTGCCAGTAATGCTAACACCCACGCGCAAAGCATACACCTCCCTTAGTGGTATAGTATCTGAACTAGGGCTGTGTAAATTAACTATTAATTCCTCGATTAATCGATTAATTGTTTTGATCGATCAAAATTCTTTTGATCGATCAAAATTCTTTGGGCTTGCTGTTTCCATCTGAAGGGCTCCTTTGCTGTGCCTTCATATCTGCATGCCAGCTGGACCTTACTATCTGCCACACGTAAGGGCTGTTACACTTCCCTCTATTAACCTGGGATTCTACAGCCATCCACTGGGAGTTGTGATAGTTCCCTTCACGGGACATCTACATGCCGACGGACTGATGTTAACCCCTCCTCATCTGGATTCAGCAGTGGTATCGTTGTACACATTTTTATACCAGTATCATACTTAGCTACATGTTTTTATGACTGCTTTTGCTACCGTTTGGTATTACTCGCACCATTTTTACAGTTTATGTAGCTACATCGATTTTAGCTCCAGTGCAATATTTATTTTGTTACCTACTTGAAGACTATAAAAGTTTTAATGCTATTCCCATCGAGCGCTGCCTTTGTGTGTTTTTTGCATCATGCTATCGATTTTTCCAGTGGTTGGTAGCTGCACTCGGAATCGGCCTGCAAGGAGATCAGCTAAAAGTAGTTGGATCTATGTGCGTTATAATTATTCTAAATTAGTCGATTAATCGATTAAAAAAAAAAAACGATTAATCGAACACGAAAATTTTAATCAGTAACAGCCCTAATCTGAACAGATCAATATCTGATCTGATCAGATCTATACTAGCATCCCCAGTGGTTTAGGGTTCCCAAAAACGCAGTGTTAGCGGGATCAGCCCAGATACCTGCTAGCACCTGCGTTTAGCCCCTCCGCCCAGCCCAGCCCAGCCCACCCAAGTGCAGTATCGATCGATCACTGTAACTTACCAAACACAACACACATAACTGCAGCGTTCGCAGAGACAGTCCTGATCCCTGCGATCGCTAACAGTTTTTTTTTAAGCGTTTGATACATTTGCTGACAGTCAGGTGCTTTTTTACCTGTGAATCTTACTAGTGTACCCCTAAATTTAGAGCCCAAAATGGCAAATCGAAGGTACACTAGTAAAGAGGCCTACGAGATTCTGAGCATGACAGATAGTGAAGAGGAGGTCACGCATCTGTCAGATTCAGGCTCAGAATATCTTCCCGTAGAAGACAGTGAAGTCAGCTGATCCATGTCAGATAGCTCTGACGTCGAAGATGAGGTCCCTGCTAAGGTCAGGCGTACCCGATCCTGATCTTCTGAGGATGTTGAGGAGCAAGAACCGCAGGGGTCTCGTATCATGGAGCAGAGTAGTACTAGCGCCGCTATTCCTTCTGGTGAATTGGCAAGCACCAGTGGCCTAGTACAGCCTGGGCGTACATCCAGCACTGCAGTATCACGTGGTGACGTGGCGAGTCCCATAAGTGCAGTTCAAGCTGGCGAGGTGGCAAGCACAAGTAGTGTGCCACCAAGAAGAAGACAAAGGCAGGCCTGTCGTGCCCATAGTGCTCTTCCTGCAGAATTTGCCTATCCTGATTGGGTCCCTACCACTTCTGCAGAACCCGTACTTCCCCCATTCACTGCCCAACCCGGTATTCAGGTGGAAACAGCTGATTTTATGCCAATTGATTTTTATTCGCTGTTTTTCACGGAAGATCTATATAGATCTATTGTGGACCAGAGTAATTTATATGCTGGTCAATTCATTGCCGCTAATCCCCAGTTGCCTTCCATTGCCAAAGATTGGAAACCAATTACGGTTTCCGAATTTAAGACCTTTCTGGGCCTTTCCCTCAACATGGGCACACATAAATTCCCGTCATTGCGTGCTTATTGGTCCACGCACCCAATTGACCACATGCCCGTGTTCTCTGCCTCCATGCCCAGGAAACGATACGAGCAGATCTTGCGGTTCATGCATTTCAATGACAATGAACTTTGTCTTCCATGTGGAGACCCTGAATACGACCAGCTCTACAAAATTCGGCCCCTCATAAACCACTTCAACTAACGTTTTGCAGCCTTGTTTATTCCAGATCAAGTTGTCTGCATTGATGAGTCCCTGATTAAATTTTTCTGGCCGCTTGTCTTTCAAGCAGTACCTTCCCAGCAAGCGTGCCAGATACGGGGTCAAGCTCTATAAGTTCTGTGACAGGGCAACAGGCTATGTATGGAGCTTTACGGTTTATGAGGGAAAAGATGGTCAGGTTGAGCCGGTCAACTGCCCAGATTACATAGGGAGCGCTGGCAAGATAGTGTGGAACTTGGTGTCACCCTTATTCGGAAAGAGGTACCACTTGTATGTGGACAATTATTACACGAGCGTGCCACTGTTTAGTCACTTGTTTGATCATCAGATTGGAGCATGTGGCACTGTGCGACTCAATCGCCAGGGCTTTCCCCAGAGACTTGTAGATTCCTGTCTTAGGCTGGGGGAGAGAGCCTGCTTGAAGTGTAATAACTTGCTCGCTGTGAAGTGGAGGGATAATAAGAATGTTTTCCTTCTTACCTCCCTTCATGCAGACACGACAGTCCAAATTAGTACGGCGACCGGTGTTGTGGAGAAACCTCTCTGTGTCCACGAATATAACCAAAATATGGGAGGGGTGGACCTCAACGACCAGTTGTTGGCACCGTAACTAATTGACCATAAGGCGAGACGCTGGTACAAAAAAGTGTCTCTATCCTTATTCCAATTGGCTTTGCTGAACGCTCATGTGCTATACAGAGCTTCAGGTGGGACGTTATCTCTCCTAAAATTCCAGGATGAGATAGTCACAGAACTCCTGTATCCAGGCGGTTCTGCACCTCACCATCCCCAACCAAATGCAGTAAGCCGGCTGCATGAGAGGCATTATCTGTATGTCCTCGAGAGTACCCCTACCCAACGAGCCCCCCAAAAAAGATGTCGTGTCTGTAGCAAGCGCGGATTTAGGCGTGACACCCGTTATTTTTGTCCATGCTGTCCTGACAATCCTGGTCTTTGCATTGGTAAATGTTTTGAACGCTTCCACTCAAAAGTGAAGTTTTAGCGTAGGGTACAGCATTGCACAGAACAGGACATACTTACACAGGGTCTCACAAGATGCCATCGCATTTTGAGAGACCCGAACCATTACAGTTGTTAAAGTTACAAAAAAAAGTGTAAAAAAAAAAAAACGTAAAAAAAAATAAAAATAGTTGTCGTTTTATTGTTCTCTCTCTCTCTTTCTCTCTCTCTCTCTCTCTATTTTCTCTCTATTGTTCTGCTCTTTTTTACTGTATTCTATTCTGCAATGTTTTATCATGCTTGCTTTTCAGGTATGTAATTTTTTGTTTTCAGGTGCGCCATTCAGCTGCAGCGCGGAATTATTTATCTTGACAGCAAGAGCGTTTGCTCCCACGATACATAAAGCCGTGACTCCAGTGCTGTAGGAGGTGATTTCACCACCACAGTTAAAAAAAAGAGCATATATTCCGAAGCATAGGGGTGGAGGAGCGATTTTGCTCCTAATGCCGCGTACATACGGTCGAAATTCCGACGGAGGCTTGCCCGTGGAAAAGTCCGACCGTGTGTACGCGGCATAACTTTTTTGCGGGAGGATGCCCCCATGCTTCGGCTTATATATATTTTAGGCACAGGTTGCGTTAAAAAAATGTTTTATTTTTTACTAGTTTTTTTTTTTGGTATTTGCTTTGCAGGTATGGTAAGGTCTTACTGTTATACTGTAATGTTACTTTGTTTTAATGTTAACCATCATTTGCTTAGCAGGTACGCCATTCAGTTGCAGCGCAGATCTATTTATCTCGACAGCAACAGCGTTTGCTCCCACGATACATAAAGCCGTGACTCCAACGCTGTAGGAGGTGATTTCACCACCACAGTTAAAAAAAAGAGCATATATGCCGAAGCATGGGGGCAGCAGGGGCGGAGGAGCGATTTTGCTCCTAATGCCGCGTACATACGGTTGAAATTCCGACGGAGGCTTGCCTGTGGAAAAGTCTGACCATGTGTACACAGCATAACCTTTTATGCCGCGTACATACGGTCGAAATTCCGACGGAGGCTGGCCCGTGGAAATGTCCGACCGTGTGTACGCGGCATAACTTTTTTGCGGGAGGATGCCCCCATGCTTCGTCATATATAAATGGTGCATTTATGCCCATTAGACATGTGCGATTAGTCTAGTACGAATCGGAAATTCGTACAAATTTTTCGAAATTCGTACATTTGTACGAATCCGAATTACGAATTTTTATGAATACGTTTATGAATTTCGGATCCAAACTATCCAAATCCAAACTACCAAATAACGATTTTCAACTAATACGAAAGAAACAAACAAAAAAAAAGTTACGAAAGTAGGAGTTGTGTCCAGAATCAACGAAAACAATGTACTCTACCCCGTCCTAAAGTACGAATTATGGTATTGAGCTTCCCTTTAATAGTGCCGTTGTACGTCTTATACGTCACCGTGTTCTTGGCGTTCGGAATTTCGGACAACATTTGTGCGACCGTGTGTATGCAAGACAAGTTTGAGCCAACATCCTTCGGAAAAAAAATACACGGTTTTGTTGTCGGAATTTCCGATCGTCTGTACGCGGCATGAGTCCGTAGAGTTCAATATTAACGATTCGTTTGAAATTCGTATTTCGTACAAATCCGAATTAAATTCCATACACGAATTGAGAATTACGATTTTTTTTTAATACGAAATGGAACGGAACGAAACAAAACAAATTTTTTGACGGCTCACATGTCTAATGCCCATCATTAGAAGTGGGTGGATGAAGGGATGTATTCTAATGGTGGGCATACCCACCGATCAATCTCTTTTTTTCGTTCAGCCAACAGGCTGCATGAAAAAAAAGATTACAATACATGTCCAACAAGGACCAGCAACGTACTGGTATGTTGCAGGACTTTGAATGTTTATACCAGAATGATGCCGACGGGTTTAGGTATCATCTTCGTATCATTCTTTTCAGCCAGTGGCCGGCTTTCATATAAAAGCAATCCTAGCAGATAATTAGCCTCTAGACTGCTTTTACAAGCAGTGGGAGGGAATGTCCCCCCCGGATATAAACAGCGCCATTGGGAAATTGGGAAAGCATTTTATCACACCGATCTTGGTGTGGTCAGATGCTTTGAGGGCAGAGGAAAGATCTAGGGTCTAACCCCCCAATTTTTTTCAAAAAAAGAGTACCTGTCACTACCTATTGCTATCATAGGGGATATTTACATTCCCTGAGATAACAATAAAAATGGTAAAAAAAAAAACTCGGCCTAATGCCGCGTACACACGATCGTGATTCACGGCGGTGAAAACACCGCCGTGAATCACGACATGAAAAAAAATGAAAAACGAGGGAACGGCATGTTCCCCCACACACGACCGTTTTTCCCGTCATTTTTTTCTTTGTCGAAAAAAACGACCGTGTGTGGGCTCCGTGGCAGTGATTCCCTATGGGAAAACTGCCGCGGAAAAAAATGCTGGAAAAAACGATGAGAAAAATTAGAACATGTTCTAATTTTTCTCATCGTGATTAATGCCGTTTTTCCCGTCGGGAAAAACGGCAAAAAGCCCACAGACGATCGTTTTTCTCGTCCAAAGGAAAAAATTTCATTTTTCCCGACGGGAAAAATGATCGTGTGTACGCGGCATAAGATCATCTTTTTTATTTCATCAAACATTTGGGCAATATAGTGTGTTTTAGTGCATTAAAAAAAAAAAAGTGTGTTTTTCCCCAAAAAATGCGTTTGAAAAATCGCTGCGCAATACTGTGTGGAAAAAAAAATGCAACACCCACTATTTTAATCTGTAGGGCCTTTGCTTTAAAAAAAAAATTATAATGTTTGGGGGTTCAACGTAGTTTTCTTGCAAAAATAAAATATGTTTTCATGTAAACAAAAAGTGTCAGAAAGGGCTTTGTCTTCAAGTGGTTAGAAGAGTGGATGATGTGTGACATAAGCTTCCTAATGTTGTGCATAAAATGCCAGGAGAGTTCAACCCCCCCCCCCAAATGACCCCATTTTGGAAAGTAGACACACCAAGCTATTTGCTGAGAGGCATGTTGAGCCCATTGAATATTTTTTATTTTTTGTCCCAAGTGATTGAATAATGACAAAAAGAAAAAAAAGAAAATGTACAAAAAGTTGTCACTAAATTATATATTGCTCAAACATGCCATAGTTATATGTGCACCCCAAAATACATTCTGTTGCTTCTCCTGAGTACGTGGATACCACATGTGTGAGACATTTTGGGAGCCTAGCCGCGTACATGACCCTGAAAACCAAGCACCGCCTTCAGGATTTCTAATGCCCCATACACACGATCGTTTTTCATGCCGTTAAAAATGCCATTTTAAAAAATGGCCATTAAAAATGATCGTGTGTAGGCTCCAGAGCATTTTTAACGACGTGAAAAACGGCCATTAAAAATTCCGGACATGCTCTCTTTTTTCACGTCGTTTTTCATGTCGTTTTTTTTAACGACGTGAAAAACGATAGTGTGTATGCTTTCACGACGTGAAAAAAAACGTGCATGCTCAGAATCAAGTATGAGACGGGAGCGCTCGTTCTGGTAAAACTAGCGTTCGTAATGGAGATAGCACATTCATTACACAGTAACGGACTGAAAAGCGCGAATCGTCGCTCAACAAACTTTACTAACATGAAGGGTGGCGCCATTCGAACGGAACTTCCCCTTTATAGTGCCGTCGTACGTGTTGAACGTCACTGCGCTTTGCTTGATCGTTTTTTTTAATGATGGTGTGTACGCAAGGCAGGCTTGAGAGGAAACATGAAAAAAAACGAGGAGAAAAACGTCGGTTTAAAAAATGACAGTAAAAACGATCGTGTGTACGGGGCATAAGGGTGTACATTTTTGATTTCACTCCTCACTGCCTATCACAGTTTCGGAGGCCATGGAATGCCCAGATGGCACAAAACCCCCCCAAATGACCCCATTTTGGAAAGTAGACACCCAAGCTATTTGTTGAGAGGTATGTTGAGTATTTTGCAGATCTCGCTTTTTGTCACAAAGTTTTGAAAATTTAAAAAAGAAAAAAAAAAAATGTCTTTCTTCATTTTCAAAAACAAATGAGAGCTGTAAAATACTCACCATGCCTCTCAGCAAATAGCTTGGGGTGTCTACTGTGATAGGTAGTGATAGGTAGTGGGGAGTGAAATCAAAAATTTACGCCCTTAGAAATCCTGAAGGCGGTGCTTGGTTTTCGGGGCCCCGTACGCGGCTAGGCTCTCAAAAAGTCCCACACATGTGGTATTCCCGTACTCAGGAGAAGCAGCAAAATGTATTGTGGGGTGCAATTCCACATATAACCATGGCATGTTTGAGAAATATATCATTTAGTGACAACTTTGTGCAAAAAAAAAAAGTTTGTCATATTCCCGCAACTTGTGGCAAAATATAAAATATTCCATGGACTCAACATGCCTCTCAGTAAATAGCTTGGGGTGTCTACTTTCCAAAATGGAGTCATTTGGGGGGGGGGGGGGTTGTGCTATTTTGGCATTTTATGGCCTTCGAAACTGTGATAGGTAGTGAGGAGTGAAATCAAAAATTTGCGCCCTTAGAAATCTTGAAGGAGGTGCTTGGTTTTTGGGGCCCCGTACGGGGCTAGGCTCTCAAAAAGTCCCACACATGTGGTATCCCCGCACTCAGGAGAAGCAGCAAAATTTATTTTGGGGTGCAATTCCACATATAACTATGGCATGTTTGAGCAATATATCATTTAGTGACAACTTTTTGTAATTTTTTTTTTTTTTGTCATTATTCAATCATTTGGGACAAAAAAAAATATTCAATGGGCTCAACATGCCTCTCAGCAAATAGCTTGGGGTGTCTACTTTCCAAAATGGGATCATTTGGGGGGGTTTTGTGCCATCTTGGCATTTTATGGCCTTCAAAACTGGGGTAGTGATAGGTAGTGAGGAGTGAAATCAAAAATTTGCGCCCTTAGAAATCCTGAAGGCGGTGCTTGGTTTTCGGGGGCCCGTACGCGACTAGGCTCCTAAAAAGTCCCACACATGTGGTATCCCCGTACTCAGGAGAAGCAGCAAAATGTATTTTGGGGTGCAATTCCACATTTCATGGCATGTGTGAGCAATATATAATTTAGTGACAACTTTTTGTAATTTTTTATTTATTTTTAGTCATTATTCAATCACTTGGGACAAAAAAATAAAAATATTCAATGGGCTCAACATGCCTCTCATCAATTTCCTTGGGGTGTCTACTTTCCAAAATGGGGTCATTTGGGGGGGTTTTGTACTGCCCTGCCATTTTAGCACCTCAAGAAATGAGATAGGCAGTCATAAATTAAAAGCTGTGTAAATTCCAGAAAATGTACCCTAGTTTGTAGACGCTATAACTTTTGCGCAAACAAATAAATATACGCTTATTGACATTTTCTTTACTAAAGACATGTGGCTGAATACATTTTGGCCTAAATGTATGACTAAAATTGAGTTTATTCGATTTTTCTTATAACAAAAAGTAGAAAATATCATTTTTTTTCAAAATTTTCAGTCTTTTTCCGTTTATATTGCAAAAAAAAAAAATCGCAGAGACAATCAAATACCATCAAAAGAAAGCTCTATTTGTGGGAAGAAAAGGACGCAAATTTTGTTTGGGTACAACATTGCATGTCCGCACGATTTTCAGTTAAAGCAGCGCAGTGCCAAATTCTGAAAACACCTCTGGTCTTTAAGCTGCATAATGGTCCGGGGCTTAAGTGGTTAAGGACGATTTAACCCCTTAATGAACAGGCCCTTTTTTGCGATACAGCACTGTGCCGCTTTAACTGACAATTGTGCGGTCGTGCGACACTGTACCCTAACAAAATTATGTCATTTTTTTCCCACAAATAGAGCTTTCTTTTGGTGATGATGGATCCCCTCTGTGGTTTTTATTTTTGGCGCTATTAACAAAAAAAAGAGTGACAATTTTAAAAACAAGCAATATTTGGTTAGCACTGTAAATGGTGTTCGTAACAGGATGTCTGGCAGTGGATAACAGGACCCGGCCTCTCTGGTATCAGGGTGGAAGTATTGTTCCGCCAGGAAGGCCGCAACCTCTCCCTGTGTCACACGGAGAGGTCCATCTTGTGTCAGGCCCAGGAGGAAGAGAGCACGCCTGGCTTTCAGGGCTCCTTTTTATCAACCCTCCCAGCAACCTTCAGGCCACCACAAGGGTCCCTGGGATTTGCAGTCTCAGGGTGCAGGAATGTATCGCAGCAGATTGCAGAAGGACTATACACCCCATCACGCACTCTGCTGGCACAGAGGTATGAGGTCACTGGCTTTCGAATAATCACGGGGACAAACAATTTTTGATTTCACTCCTTACTACCTATCACAGTTTCGAAGGCCATAAAATGCCAAAATAGCACAAAACCCCCCCAAATGACCCCATTTTGGAAAGTAGACACCCCAAGCTATTTGCTGAGAGGCATGTTGAGTCCATGGAATATTTTATATTTTGACACAAGTCACTGGAAGGTACGGAACTTTCTGGTAACAGTTCACATCGCAACATCCTCCCCCCCACTTGAAAATCTTTGGTCCCCAAAGACAGGGCAGTACCCAATTGCTTTACTGCATGAGCTACTCAGTCATTGGTCTACTAAACTAGAGGTGGTAACAGCTAATAACTGGCCTAATAAAGGATCCTCTGATAATAAACTATATACATCAGTAGAGGATAAAATCACATTGAGTTTATGACAGGCCAAAAGTAGATCAGTGGCCCACCCAGTAGTGTCAAAGGGTGGATCAAGGTCATCCCTTACCACAGACCCGGTAAGGGAGGTGAGTGCTTGCGTAGGCCGATGAGCAGTGGGTATAAGTTCATCAGAGCTTTCTCCAAGGGTCTCATAGGTCAACCTCTTTGGAGGACATATTTCCCATCTCAGTCGAGAGCACATGTCTTCCACAGAGTCAGGTTCCTGTTCTGTCTCCCATTGGCTACATCCAGCTTCTGGTTCAGGCACTCCAGGTTGCAGATCCTGAACCCTCACTTTAAGATCAAAGTTCCTCTTGTTCCTTTGCTCTCTGATGTGAGAGGCTTCCTTTGGTCTTTTGTAGGCTACTTTCAAATTCTTCTTTAGCCTATCCACATAGCCCTTATAGGAGGCTTGAGAGGAATGGTCAGTGGAGGTCCCAAAGGCTAGATCTACTGGTAAGCGAGCCTCTCTCCCAAACATCAGTCTGTAAGGAGAGTATCCGGTAGCATAATTTGAGGTTCTATTATAGGCGTGGACTATTGCAGCAATGTGATTTCACCAATGCTGCTTCTTCTCTAGTGGGGGAGTTCACTGCATATTTAGGGGTACGGTTAATCCGCTCTGGCTGTGGACCACCTTGAGGGAGGTAAGGATTAGTTCTCGATTTCTTTATGTTCAAAGGTTCACGAAGTCTGCGGACTAATCTACTTTCAAAGTCCCGGTCTTGATCTGAGTGTAAACGCTAAGGGAGCTCCTAATGAACAAAGAACTTCTCTACTAAAGTCTTGGCCACTGTGCTATCTTTTTGATCCCTGGTGGGGAAGGCTTGGGCATATCGGGTGAAATGATCTGTCACAACCAGGACATTGCTCCTCCCACTCAGATCAGGTTCCAGGCACAGGAAATCAATGCACACCAACTCCATAGGTCCATTACTTCGTAAGGGATCCATTGCGGCAGCCCTGCCTGGCAGAGTCTTCCTCTGGATACACCTGCCGCAGGAACGACAATAACTTTCCACCTCAGTCCTCACTCCTCATGTTTTACCAAAAGATTCGGTCCTTGACTAATTTGAAAGTTATATCTGGGCCTAAGTGACCATGGTCATCATGAAGTGCGGTTAGTACAGTTGGCTTACACCTTCATCCTCTTCGGAGGGACCTCTTTGATATAGGATCACTTTTTCTACCTTCATCCTCTCCCATTCTCTATGAATCACCTTGGTGCCCTCAATGTGACTATCCATCAGTATCCGAGGGTCTTTGGTCGAAAGTGATTAAATTATTAGACTTCCTAGCGGATCTCCCCGCTGGTCTCTTCTTATGTCTTCCTTAGTCAGCTGAGGCAATTCTTGGCTACGTTCTTGGGTCAGGTTGCAATAATGTTTCGGTAATCCCCCAGGGATGACCCCCACAGCTTCAGCTCCTATTGCCCCCCTGTGATTATACTTGGCACCTTTGCACACCACTTGTACTCCTTCGGGAGGTAAATGAACCCAACTTTTTTGATCATTATGGGTGAAGTGTGGTCTTCGGAAGAGGGCATCAGCATTTCTATTTCCCACTCCTGGCCGATACTTCAAACTAAATTGGAACTCCGATAATACAGATAGCCATCGATGCCCAGTGGCTTCCAGCTTAGCAGAGGATAGCAAATAGGTCAGGCAATTGTTATCCGTTTTCACCACAAAAGTGGCTCCATACAGGTAATCTTGAAGTTTGTCCACTACAGACCTCTTGAGAGCCAGGAATTCCAACTTGTGCACCGGATAATTCTTCTTAGGGGGGGGGGGAGGCTGCGACTCACATATGCTAATGGGGGGAGTTTCCCTTCGGACTCTTGATATAAAACTCCCCCAATACCATCTCTACTGGCATCCACATGTAATTCATAAGGCTTCGAGGGGTAAGTGTAGGCCAGTAGTGGAGCTTTGACCAAACTCCCTTTAAGCTTCTCAAAGGACCTCTCACACTTCATGGTCCACTGGTCCTGGATAGATTCCTTTGGCCTTCTGCCTCCTCCTTCCGGAAGGGGTGGGCTCCCCTTCAGTCCACGTGCCCTCACCTATCCATCAGAATGCATTTGCTTCCATTATGGAGACAATTATAAGTTAGTGTTAGGTACCAAAGATACCAGAGTGCCATGACAAGGCTCTGTGGCTTACACATGCATTTGCAAAAGCGTGCAGACTAAACCCCTGCTTTTAACGCATACTGTTAGACAGAGTTATTTGGTTGTCTGTGAGCTGGTCAGAAAGTAAGCTTGGTTTTTTCCTTGGATTTATCCTTGGCACTGTTTATATATTCATGGAAGAGCTAATCTCCCGCTGGTGTTAGATAGATAGATAGATATCTATATATTAACACTTTAATTTGAAAGGCATCAAAGCACTCACTTTTTAGAATTACTGTATGAAGGCATATTCAAGTCCAATCGACGATCAAACTCCGCTGTGGTTAGTGGTCCCAGAAGCTGATATACAATCTGCCTGTGTTGAGCGGGGCCGGTTTTCTGTCCACATAGGATGACTTCCGGGTATCGCTGCGGCTAGCCAAAGGGAGGGCCGGAACACAAACTCAGAGTCTTTGCTGGGGCGCGACGTACAGCGGAGTGACGTCAGGACCGGCATGCAACGCGTTTCAATGCGAGCACAGGAAAGTGATGAAAGTGCACTCTATATAAAATAGGTGTCTTACACTAGTAATGGCAATTTTAAAAAGAGAATACCAAGTTCTAAAATATCTAATAATACTAAACGGGACATATATAAAAACACACTAACATTATATCCGTACATGTATTATATGATTCAAGTAATATGAGTAAAAACTTAAAAAAATTGTTAATTAAAATGATAGGTATACACAACACTTTTGCAATCTAATCATAATGGGTCACTGGAAGAACGGTGATACATAAAAATAGGTGACATGATAATAGGCCATATAGTTTGGTGTATAAATTAATTTTATGTGTATGAATTATTATGAGATTTACCAAAATAATGCAACAGATGAATCTCCTGATAAAATTGCAGGCTAAGATGGAGTCTGCAATTATTTGGGGATATGTGTGGTACTGTCTTTTTGGAGGTAATTTTATAATGAATATACTATTTTTATATTTTATGAATAATAATAAATAATAAATAAATTGAGATCTAACGTCAGTATTATCTTAAAAGTACCTACTCTAGATTGGTGTGAGTAAATATGCACATAATTTTCTCACATATAAGGATATGTCAATTAAAGTTAATTAATGCCTAGAAAACAGAGGGGGGAGGGGGAGGAAACAAAGAGGGGGGGTGGTGGGGGGGGTAAGAAAAATAGAATGAAAAAAGAGAAAAGAAAAAAATACATAGGGGGTAGAGGGAAGGGTTATAGGGAGAGGCGGGAAGGGGGGGGGGATTGGGGGAGGGTAAAGGAAAAAGGGGGGGGGGAATGGGGGGAAGGGGAAAAGGGGGAAAGGGGAAGAGGAGAATGAAGAATAAAATAGAGAAGAGAAACCAGAGGATCACCAGATCAAACATGGTAGTTGATAATTGGGGATGTTTACAATATGGTGGATATTTCTATCTCTTCATTGATACCCCCAGGAGTGAGGGCATCCAAGGAGTAGATCCAATATGTCTCTCTTTGGCAGAGTTTTTTTATATATGTCCCGTTTAGTATTATTACATATTTTAGAACTTGGTATTCTCTTTTTAAAATTGCCATTACTCGAAATTCATCCGAATTTAGCAACTTTCGGACATTCGGAAGCATTCAAATTTCCGAACAAAGCAATTACGAATGAAACCGAATCCGAAATAAATTATACCGCAAAATAGCGAATGCCTGAATGTCTTCGGCATAATTCGTTATGAAAAAAGTTACGAATGTACGAATCCATTCGAAGCACAATAACACTCACTCTGCTCTCTAATTCTCCCTCACCATGCTGAACTCCCTCTCAAAATGGTGTACAGGGGCGGAGGCTATAGCCGCATGAAAAAACGAAAGTAAAATACGAGATTTTGAATCCATTCGAAGCACAATAACACTCTGCTCTGCTCTCTGCTTCTCCCTCACCGTGCTGAACCCTCTCAAAATGGTGTACAGGGGCGGAGGCTATAGCCGCATGTAAAAAACGAAAGTAAAATACAAGATTTCGAATCGTTACAAATAACCGCTATGTATTTAGAAAAGTACAAATCCATTCGAAGCACATTAGGCATAATAGGCAGCGTCGTTGTGAGAGAGACACGGAAAATTCCGAATCAACGAACCCAAAAAAAGTTACGAAAGTAGGAGTTGTGTCCAGAATCAAAGAAAAACAACGTACCCTACCGAAAGTACGAATTATAAATCAACTAAAAATTCAACTAAAAATGACGCTTGCGAAAATACGAATTAGTCCGAACACGAAAAATCCCGTCTAGCAAAATTACGAATGATTACGAATCAACAGGACCGAAAAGAAACGAACCGAAACGAAACAAATTTTTCCGTTGTGCACAAAAAACGAACCGAAACTAAACAAATTTTTCTGTTGTGCACAAGTCTAATTACTAGTGTTAGACACCTATTTTATATAGAGTGCACTTACATCTAGCCCCACTAGGTGGCGATACCACCAAGGCATATAAAAACTTTCATCACTTTCCTGTGCTCGCATTGAAACGCGTTGCATGCCGGTCCTGACGTCACTCCACCGTACGTCGCGCCCCAGCAAAGACTCTGAGTTTGTGTTCCAGCCCTCCCTTTGGCTAGCCGCAGCGATACCCGGAAGTCATCCTATGTGGACAGAAAACCGGCCCCGCTCAAGACAGGCAGATTGTCTATCAGCTTCTGGGACCACTAACCACAGCAGGGTTTGATCGTCGATTGGACTTGAATATGCCTTCATACAGTAATTCTAAAAAGTGAGTGCTTTGATGCCTTTCAAATTAAAGTGTTACAGTTTTAACTAAGTGGCGCCTGTCTTTCTGTTTTCTTGTTTACATGTGCTGGAGTCTGGCTTCGGCTCCCTCTGCAAGGCTGCCCAGTTTTTACAAGACTGTCATCTCACATAGAGCTCTGTGTAGCTCAAAGGACTTTGTGGTAAACACTGTTTGATTTTATGTTTCAGTATGCGCCAGTATTGTATATATTTTTTACAGATCAAACATTAGCATATTCTTATCAGAAGTGTTATAAAAGTTAACAAGTGCACAGATAAGCGGTGCTGAATCACTCTCAGCAGATGCTTTGTCTGCAGCATGTGATCTGGGCGGGGAGAAGTTTAATGAACAAGAGTGATCCAAGGAGAGGATAATGACTACGGGTCACATCACGTGCTGGGCATTAGCTATGGCAGCAGAAAGAAATAAAGAATAAAAGGGGTAAATAATACACAACATGCAATTCCACTGCTAAGTATCAAATCAAATAGCTGTAATGGTGATAGGGTACCAGGGGTATATTCAGTGAAGCTAATATGTTGTTGGCATATTATTAAGGCAAGGAGATACTTCTTGGGTCTTTAAGCCAAAGATTCCACTGCCTATTAAATCTGCGGGTTGTTAGATGGGCTTTACCAAACATAAACTCTATTAGCAGTGGTCATTGAGAAGAGTTATCACATGTAGGAAGGAAGGTGCTAGGTGTCCAATTATGGGCAATGGAGAGGTGAGTTGCGATTAGGATAAATGTAACTAGAGGGTGTACAGGGGTGGGCCAATCAGTCAAGCCTACTTCCAGGAGAGCCATTTATGGAACCTATTTACATTAACGCCAGTAAGTAAACTAATTAGAGCATTAATATAATTCCACAAGGATCGTAAGGTGGGGCAATCACATCATATATGTGAAGGGGACACATCCAGACTGCAGTTTCTCCAGGACTTAGGAGAGAAGGTGGGAAAAATAGCTGTTAGTTTGGTGGGGGTGTGGTACCAAGTTAATACCAATATATATTACCAATACCAATATATAATACCAATAATACCACGGTATACCAATGGTATATCTTCATTACTGATGTGAAACATTCCTGGGGAAGATACAAGAGCTTGGTACCACATTTCAGTGGGGTGGAGAAGTGACAAGTTTAGTTAGGACAGCTAGATTAGTTTGAAGAAGTTAGAGGAGAGGGAAACTAGTTGAATCCCCAAATAGGTCAGGGTGGGGTTTGGTGCCCATGAGAAATGCATCAACTAAGTAATATTGTCATTATCAGTATGAGTGAGACATATAGTATGGCTAGCATAGATGATTTAGAGTGGTTGATTTTATGAAAGGATATATCCCCAAAGTCGCCTAGTAATTTATGGAGAACAGGTAGTGAATGGATAAGGTTGGATAGCAACACAATAATGTCATCCGCGTACAGGCCAATTTTGTGGTTGGTGTCACTTACTGTGATATCTGAAATAAAGGGATTGGAATGGATAGCTTCTGATAATGGCTCAATTAGTAAGGTGAAAATAAGAGGGGACAATGAGCTTCCTTGGAGGGTGCTATTAGTAATAAGGCATGAATCTGATAGATAGCCAGCCGACCATATCCTGATACTAGGAATAGAGTAGAGACCTAGTATAGCTCACAAAATATTTTGCTAGGCAGGTCACCTTGTGTTTGTATTGGTTGGCCAATATTTTACCCAGTTTGTTTCCTTGGGAATACCAAGTAAGCCGTACAGTAGGTGTTTAATATAAAAGTCAAAGCCCTTATGGAGATAGGCACTAAGATCAAGGCAGAGTTAGCAAAGCTCACTGGAGATTTGAGCAGTGGGGGAATTTTTGTTACTGAATTCATGTGCACAAATGTGATTTACATAATGGGCGATTGTCTCAAAGTATCTTTTTTTCTCATGGGCACCAATTTTCAGAAACAAGCCTCTAATAACTGATTGGTGGGCATTTCAAACTGTGGTAGGGTTGGAGACAGAGGCTGAGTTATAGCGAAAATAAGATTCAATTTCAGACCTGATCTGTGTTCTGTAGTTTGTGTTAGTTAGAAAGGAGGTGTTCATTCTCCGGGTGGTGTTAGATTTGGAGGCAGAAGTGGAACGCAGTGTAATGGTGACTGGCGCGTGATCAGATCATGTTATGAGTCCTATAGAGGCTGAAGAAACATTTTTTAGCATTGGTTTAAATGGTAGGAACAAATCAAGGCTGGGATAGGACCTTCACGTATATGAGTAAAAGGTATATATCCCTTTTCATTCCATGCATGCATCTCCATGTATCATACAAATCCTCTGAAAGGAATAGAGAAGACAACGCAGTAGGACGTTTACTGTGAGAGCTTAAAGAGTCTAGAGCAGGGAGTCTCCAAACTATGGCCCTCCAGTTACTCAGGAACTACAATTCTCATCATGCCTAGTAGGGGTGCAACGGATCAAAAAACTCACGGATCAGATCGATCCTCGGATCAGTCACGGATCGGATCATTTTTCGGATCGAAAAAAAAGAAAAGAAAAGATAAATCTTGTTACACCCACCGGAGTTTTAGATTTCACAGTTATTTTCAACGCAAAACGAAGCTTACATGCTTAAATACATTATTTGGAAATCCAATGGACTGTTTACATGTTAAATTTTAAAAGCAGCAGCAAACCTGCTGACCTTACATGGTTGCTAATGTCACAGAATACCTCTGATTTTCACATTTGACTAAATGTTAAATGTGAAAATCAGAGGTGTTCTGTCACATTAGCAAGCATGTAAGGTTTGCTGCTGCTTTTAAAATGTAACATGTAAACAGGCCGTTGGATTTCCAAATAATGTATTTAAGCATATAAGCTCAGTTTTGTGTGAAAATAACTGAAATCTAAAACTCCGTTGGGTGTAACAAGATGGCCGCTTGGCCCCTGCACAGTAATGATAGTGAGGAGTGTGGGGTGGAGCAAGATGGCGGCGGCGAAACGTCACTACAGCGGCCCCCGCCGGGTGTACAAAGATGGCCGCCACTCCGGAGCTAGGCCGAAGTCGCAGGCTTTCCTATGGCCGAGGCTCCGGAGTGCTGCGCGGATCGCGTGGTGTTCCGATCCGAACAGGGTGACCCGTTCGGATCACGGATCACTACTTATCCGTTGCACCACTAATGCCTAGTTATGTCTGTCAATGTCAGAGTTTTTCAATGCCTCATTGGACTTGTAGTTTCGCAACAGCTAGAGGGACGTAGTTTAAAGATCCCTGGTCTAGAGAATGATCTGCAACATCATTAAAGTCTCCACAGGTAATGATGCGATCTTTAGAGTAGGGGGATATTTTGCTCATAATAGCTTAAAAAAGGACTTTTAATAGGTATTGGGAGAATAGACATTGAACATCACCAGTAAGTGGTTGTTAAACAAAGCTGAAAAAAATAGAAATCTGCCTGGAGGGTCCTCTTCTATGCGGCCTAATGGAAATGCTACAGAGGCAGACCCTGTGATCATTGCACCTCTTGCCTTCTTATCTGGATTAGCAAAGAAATGGTGAGGGTACAATTTATGAGAGCAGTAAGGAGCTTTTTGCTTGGCAAAATGTGTCTCCTGGACACAGAGGATGTCCGCATGCTGCTGAGAGATAGACTCTCTCTACAGTATTGATTGTTTAAATGGGTGGTTAGGACCCTTAGCGTTAATAGAGATGATAGTTAGTGTCATGTGGAAAGAGGATAAGAGATGCTAGCATGGACAGAACTGGTTAACACTTCTCAGATCGGGTAAAGTAAAAAGTTTGGTACTATTAAGCCATTGAACAGAGTTGGATGTCACATCAAGAATGGGTCTGAACAAAAATAAATGCATTGCAAAATAATGAAGTAGTAACAAACAAAACCAACAAACTGAGCCCATTATAAAGACAAACGTGTGCTTAGGTGAAACAGATCTAGAAAACTGCCCTTCTTCTCCAGGAGACCCAAGATTGGGCAGGGGATATTTGCCTGAGTAATATTAATGTTGCGGGGAAAGAAAACAGAAACTGAATTAGGAATTACTGGCGGGAACCCACGGACCAGAGATGTTCTGTGTTTTTTTGGGCCAAGGGGTACTTGGTGGTGGAGACGAGGTGAGACCCCAGTTGTGCAGCTATTTGAGATCATAATTTTTACTGGTCAGGATTGGGATGAGCTGATTTTGGAAGGTTACCAGGAGGTTCTGTTCTGTCTCAAGGACATTCAGCTAAACCATTCTTATCCCATAAACTTGATACCATATTTCTTTGATCGCAGTTTATTAGAACAAGCTAGGTGAAACTACAAATAACAAGAATAAACCTTGATAAGTACAATATTCCATAAATTTAGTATACATTGCAGAGACAAAGATACACAGTACAATATGAGACAGTAAAAACGTACTTTTTAAGTTCTCTAAGGGATGATGGTGATAGATTGAAATAAGACATATCCTGCAGTGTCTTGAAAAGCATGGTGAATGTGTCTCTTCCTGTGAGATTTTACCCAGAATACTTTGCTTTCTAATCACTTCCTGGGTTATACATTTAATGCATTTAATAATAACAAAGTTGAAACAATACCAAAAAAGGACGCTAGATGGCGCCTACGCCCTGCAAATGATTTCTATAGAAATTACAACATTAAGTGTCATTTTAATCACACAATGCAGATAATCAAAATATAGACACCTGATGGACAGAGCAGGTTCCCCCACCTGTAGGCCACCTTTCGCAGTATCTGACTGGTGCAAACAGCTTGCGTGACAGGGCAGGAGTACAAGGTGGCCATCATGCTTTGAAGCCAGACCACACCCCCACCTATTGGGTTTTTTATTGCTGTGTAACGGAGGAAATTTAACCTCCCCATTTGTCCTGTTTATCATAATCAATGAAAGGAATAGCAAAAGAAAATCCCAAATTTTGAGTTTTCCCCATGAAAGTAATAGAGGGGAAATCTTCCCATGGAGATTCTAGTTCTTGTGACCTGGAAGTCCCTTAATTTGCAGGAACTTCCTCTCACTTTCTGTTTTGACAATGGGACAGGAAGTAAAGGTTAATCTCCCCAAAGGGGCACAGTTATCACAAAAAATCCACAGCGGTTAAAACCCTCCCTTAGCCTTTGTTCACATTGGAGCGATTTGGCATGCGATTTGACAGATCAAATTGCATGACAAGTCGCAGCCTATTGCCGGCAATGGTCATTAACCCCTTAACGACCGCTCATGGCATATATACAACGGCAGAATGGCTTGTACAGGCACAATCATGTACCTGTACGTGGCCCTTTAACTGCCTGCCGTGTGGTCGCGCGCGCGCCGCCGGCGGCACACTCGCGACCCTGCAGTCATCCCCGCGAGTTGGACCGCGGGTCCCGCGGACTTGATCGCCGCGGGGATCCCCGCGATCGTCTCACGGAGGGATGGAGCGGGGAGATGTTAGTGTAACACATCTTCCCGCTTGCCTACTGACACTGTCACCGATTTCCGCTCTGTGTAATCAGAGCGGAGATCAGTGTCGTGTCACTCGTAGCCACGCCCCCTAACAGTGAGAATCACTCCCTTAGGCACACTTAACCCTTTCAGCGCCCCTAGTGGTTAACCCCTTCACTGCCAGTGTCATTTTTACAGTAACCAGTGCATTTTTATTGCACTGATCGCTGTAAAAATTACAATGGTCCCAAAAATGCGTCAAAAGTGTCCGATGTGTCCGAAAAAAAAAATGTGTTCGCAGTCACGAAAAATAAATTGCTGATCGCCGCTATTACTAGTAAAAAAAAAAATAAAGAATAAAAATGCCATAAAACTACCCCATTTTTTAAATGCTATAACTTTTGCGTAAACCAATCAATAAACGCCGATTGTGATTTATTTTACCAAAAATTTGTAGAAGAATATGTAAAGGCCTAAACTGAGGAAAAAAAAGTTTTTTTTATATATTTTTTGGGGATATTTATTATAGCAAAAAGTTAAAAATATTGAATTTTTTTCAAAATTGTCGCTCTATTTTTGTTTATAGCGCAAAAAATAAAAACCGCAGAGGTGATCAAATACCACCAAAATAAAGCTCTATTTGTGGGAAAAAAAGGACGTCAATTTTGTTTGGGAACCACGTCGCACGACCGCGCAATTGTCAGTTAAAGCGATGCAGTGCCGAATCGCAAAAAGGGGCCTGGTCTTTATGCTGCGTATTGGTCCGGGGCTTAAGTGGTTAAGGGGGCAAATCCTTCCGGGACTGAAGTGGTTAAAGTAAAACGAAAGAACTAAATCCACTTTAAAAAGTCACCAGAAGATAGAGGTTTTTGGCAGGAGAGATGTGCAAATATCCTTTTCTTAATCATCAAGGGACACAGGGTCAGGTGAAGCTGGGACGGTGACCACTGGGTAATACTGCTACTTTTAGGAGGAATTGGACACTTCCATGATACTTCATTTTTTTTTCTTTTTTTGCAGTGTCCTATGAAGATGGACATCTTTTCTCTGTGGAGTTTAGTTCGCCCATTTTTTAACAAAGTGGAGAGGAATTAGAACGCCTATTTGTTTTTTGTTTTTTGTTTTTTTTATTGTGATTTTTCATAAAGACATATAATAATAAAAAATAATACAGACATAATAATATAGACAATTTGCAAAAGCAAGAAAGAAAACATTATCCAGAGTCCCTAGGTACAGACCAAACATTAGCATAAACTTATCAGAAGTGTTATAAATATTAACAATTGCACAGATAAGGGGTGCTAAATTACTATCAGTAGACACTTTGCCTGCAGCACATGAGCTGGGCAGGGAGGTAAGAGAGGTTTAATGAACTGATAATCTGTGTAAGAAGGAGAGGATAATGACTACGGGTCACAACACGTGCTGGGCATTAGCTATGGCAACAGAAAAAATAAAGAATAAAAGGGGTAAATAATACACAACATCAAATTCCACTGCTAAGTATCCAATCAAATAGCTCTTATCGTAGGGTGAGCAAATCAGGGGTAAATTCAGTGAAACTAATAGGTTGTTGGCATAGTAGGGCAAGGAGGTACTTCTAGGGTCTTTAAGCCAAAGATTCCACTGCCTATAAAATCTGTGGGTTGTTAGATGGGATTTAGCAAACATAAAATCCATTAAGCAGCAGTTATTGAGAAGAGTTATCACATGCTGGAGGGAAGGAGGGCTAGAACTCCTTCAAATTTGGGCAATGGAGAAGTGAGTTGCGATTAGGATATATGCAGGGCTGGTGCAAGGATTTTTGACACCCTAGGCAAAACCTAATTTTGCCGCACCCCCCTTGGCTCCACCCCGACTCCTCCCCCTTTTGTCCTGCCCATGTATACCCCACCTTTTTAATGAAGCACCCATCAAATGCAGCCTCTCCAGTACCCATCAATGCAGCCTACCAGCGCTCATCAATGCAGCCTCACCAGCAGGGCCGCCATCAGGGGGTACAGGCAGTACACCTGTAAGGGGCCCGGATGACCCCCCCCCCCCTTTTTTTTTGTATAATTTTTTTATTTTTTTTGTAAGGGGCCCAGAGTTCCCCAGGGCCCCGAATGTCAACCCCCCTTTTTTATATTTTTTTTTATAATTTTTTTTTATTATTAATTTTTTTATTTAATTTGTTTTTTTTTTTTATTTAATTTATTTTATTTATTTATTTTTTTGTAAGGGGCCCAAGGTCCCCAGAGGCCCGGAGGTCCCCAGGGCCCCAGATGGAAACCTCCCTTTTTTATTTTATTTTTATTTAAAAAAAATATTATTAATTTTTTTATTTTTTTTTATTTAATTTTGTAAGGGGCCCAGAGGTCCCCAGAGACCCGGAGGTCCCCAGGGCCCTGGATGGAAACCTCCCTTTTTTTATAATTTTTTTTTAAAGGGGCCCAGAGGTCCCCAGGGCCCTGGATGGCAACCCCCCTTTTTTTGTTTTTTTGTTCTTCTGTTTTTTTTTGTGTTTCGTCAGCACCCAAACCCCCTGCTTCTCAATTCGTGGCACCCCCCCCCGCTTCTGAATTTGCGGCAGTCCCCCCCCCGCTTCACAATTCGCTGCGGCAGCACCCCCCGGTTCTCCTCGGCTCCAGGGGGCCCATGCCGGAAGCTGTGGAAGGGGCCCCAAAATTCCTGATGGCTGCCCTGCTCACCAGCGCCCATTAATGCAGCCTCACCAGCGCCCATCAAATGCAGCCTCACCAGCGCCCATCAAATGTAGGCCTCACCAGCGCTCATCAAATGCAGCCTCACCAGCGCCCATCAATGCAGCCTCACCAGTGCCTATTAATGCAGCATCACCAGTGCCCATCAATACAGCCTCACCGGTGCCCATCAATTCAGCCTCACCAGCGCCCATTAATGCAGCCTCACCATCACCCATCAATGCAGCCTACTAGTGCCCATCAATAAATGCTTGCTTGCTTCCATTCATTAGGGAGTTGGGACGCAGACACTGTCCTCCACCGCCAGTGCGTCTCTGACAATATGTATGAATGGAGAGGCGGCTGCCTGCTGATGCTGAGACTTAGTTGGTTGTTGCAGAGAGAAGGCCCGGCGCCCCTAGACAGCAGTGCGCCATAGGCGGCTGCCTAGTTTGCCTAGTGGTAGCATTGGCCCTGGATATATGTAACCAGAGGGTGCACAGAGGTTGGCTAATCAGTCAATCCTACGCCCAGAAAATACATTTGTTAACCAAGTTTACATTGAGGCTGGGTTCACACCTATGCAAATTGGATGTGGATTTCCCTGCATACAATTCTCATAGCAGGAGAATGTGACAGGCTCTCTATGGACCTGATTCACATATCTCTGGGGCAGCTGCGGAGCGCACTGCACAGAAACTCTGTGCGTATTTGGCTCCATTTCAGGGCTGAATTCAGGCAAAGATTCATCCCTGATTCGTCCCAGAACAAAAGAATGAGGACACACAGCCTTCCTGTGCAATCTGCAGCCGGTTCCAGTGTGAACCGAGCCTAACACCAGTAAGTAAACGAATAAGAGCATTAGTCTGACGCAGCCGGAGGGAGCCCAGGGATGCAGAAGATTTCCTGCCTCTGTGCCGTGCTGATTGCTGAAGGTCAGGTAGGTTGAGAAGCGTGACTTTCTATTTGGAGGAAGGGTGAGAATTCCTGCCTGGGGGAGTTTCTTTTGGTGGGGGGTTAAGGAAAGGGGGGTGGATTTGCTTTTGAGGGAAGGGGGCTTTGCTTTTGGAGTGAGTTTTGCTTGGAGGGGCATATTTTTGCTTTTAGGGGGTTACTGGAACGAAAGGGTGCCACAATATGGTGCCCTTTGCAATGCCCAGGTGTCATGATCACTTAAGTGCTCCTCTCTATTCCAGCAGCCGGGTGTTGGCTGTGGCATCCTCCCTGTCTGTGTTCACCTGTTAGGTGATTGTTCAGTTTGCTTATATCAGGTGGCTGAGTAGATCACTCTATCCCTTGCTTGTGATAGAGACATAGACCTGCATTGTTCTGATCAAGCCTTCCATTTGCCTGCACTACTTTGCTGTTAGATTTCCCTGTATATGACCCGGATTGGATATCGGACCACCCCAGAACTCCGCCTGCCTTATTAGACCATCTTAGAACCACGCTATCGGTTAAACTGCAAGTACCTGTTTGCTTTGTTCAGTTCGCATCTGCCATGGCATGATAGCCAGACTCTATAGCATTGTGTTTAAGTCGTGGGGGCAACCAAGTACGGTAGGCCTGCTTGCCTTAAGGGAAAGGGGGCTGCTATAGGTGAAGCACACAGTAGCCAGCTATAGTGTCTGACCACCTGCGTTGGGGTAGATGTGACATTCGTGACATTGGTTGAACAGTAAGTTTGGCTATTATCCAGTCTTAGTGTGCCACCTGATCAGGTGCAAAGGGCACCATATTGTGATAGGCAGGGCACTTATTAAAATGTATTATGATACACAATTTTTAAAAGGTTAAAAAATATCATTGAGTGCACTGCCTGCCATAATATGGTGCTATTTGCAACTGCTCATGTTGCATATTAGGACTGAATAAGAGCCAATCTTACTGACCAGTAAGGATGAGCTCAGGCGTGTTCACAACTCCACGTGCCCGCGCTCGCTAGGAAGCTGATCACAGGCAGCAAGACATTTGCCAATCCGCGGCTGCACAGATCGGGAAATGTCTCACTACCTGTGATTAGCGCTGCGGAGTGTCAGCTTCCTGTTGGGCGCAGGCACATGGAGTTGCAAATATGCCTGAGCACTTCCTTTCTGACCAGGTGCAAAGGGTAGGGCATCATCCTGTGATATGCAGTGCACTTTTTTAATCTCTTAAAGCGTTTCATAACATTTCTTAGGACACAGTTTTTTAAGGTTAAAAATATCATAAAATTTACTGCCTACCACAATATGCTGCCTTTGCACCTGCGCAGGTAAGCTAAAATCCAGTCTTGGGTCTCATTTATACACCTTACATGACCATCCATCTGGCTGAAATCTTTCTTGATCTACCTGACCTTGGCCCAAATTTTCCACTTCTTATTAAATGATAGAACAGTACTGACTGGCATATTCAAGGCTTTGGATATCTTTTTATATACTTTTCCATCTTTGTAAAATGTAACAATTACCTTGTTACGCAGGTCTTTTGACTGTTGTTTTCTGCTCCAAATGGCTTAGTATCTAGCCTGCTTAGTGCATCCATGTGAGAGCTAACAAACTCATTGACTATTTAAACATAGAAACTATTTGCATTTTAAAAAGCCACAAATGTGGGAAATTAACCTTTAATAGCCATTTTAACCTGTGTGTGCCACCTTCTGTTTCTGTACCAAGGCCAAACATTCCAGAGTATGTAAACTTTTTTATCAGGGCCATTTGGGTGATTTCTGTTATCATTATGATTTTAAAAGAAGCCAAAAAACTATATGATAATAAATGACTTCATGTGATCACTATCCTTGAATAAAAGACGGTTTTATAGCACGATTAGTCATATTTTAAATATAAATGTCAAATTTTCGAAATTTCTGCCAGGGTATGCAAACTTTTGAGCACAACTGTATGTGAAGGGGACCCACCCAGACTGCAGTTCTCCAGCACTTAGCTGTTAATTTGGTGGGAGTGTAGTACCACCAATTGTATATCTTCATTACTGATTCCCAATATGAAACATTCCTGGAGAAGATGCAAGAGCTTGGTACCACATTTTCATTTTTTCCCAGTAGTCCTTTGATGTGGATTTATTTTCAGTAAAGGGAATAGTAAGTAGTGTGGTCTTCTGCTGCTGTAGCCCATCTGCTTCAAAGTTCGATGTGTTGTGCATTGAAAGATAGTACTCTGCATACCTTGGTTGTAACTAGAGTTGAGCGGACACCTGGATGTTCGGGTTCGACGGGTTCGGCCGAACTTCGCAAAAAAGTTCGAGTTCGGGACCCGAACTTGACCCGAACTTGACCCCGAACCCGAACCCTATTGAAGTCAATAGGGGAAAGGAAAAACGTACCGCTCAAAAGCTTAAGAATTCACCAAATAGCTGCTTCCGCCCGGTCACTCACACAGGTGCTGGCTCTGCACTGATGCATGGGAGAAAAAGAAACCCTGGACTGCCGCACTCTGTATAGACAGTTATTTATTCCAAAATTTGAAGTAAAAAATCCAAAAAAATCCAAATTCAAAATAAATCCATAAATCCAAAACAACAAATGCAGATAGTGTGCATGCAGGGAAGGGTGGCTAACGCGTTTCACGTCACGAATTGACGCTTACTCATAGCTATGAGTAAGCGTCAATTCGTGACGTGAAACGCGTTAGCCACCCTTCCCTGCATGCACACTATCTGCATTTGTTGTTTTGGATTTATGGATTTATTTTGAATTTGGATTTTTTACTTGAAATTTTGGAATAAATAACTGTCTATACAGAGTGCGGCAGTCCAGGGTTTCTTTTTCTCCCATGAAGTCAATAGGGACCCGAACTTTTGAGGACTAAAATGGCTCTAAAAAAGTAATGGAAAGGGCTAAAGGGCCGCAAATGGCAGAAAAATGTTGTTAAGAGCATGGCAAGTGCTCTGCAATCAAATGTGGACAGGGAAATAACTTAAAATAACATAAAATACATAAAAATAAAAAATAATAATCTTGACCTAGGAGGACGAGGTCCATATGGAGTAGGAGGTTGAGGTGGCGGTGGATGTGGCGGTGTAGGTGGAAGTGGCGGTGGAGGAGGACGAGGTAGCCAACACTGTTTTTTTTTTTAATTAGTGTACACCCCAAAAGAGTGAGAAAGATCAAAAATACAACAATGGCTGGGTAAGGCCGGTATACATGTCTATTCTGCACAAGGTACGGACAAGTCCTGTGGGATCCATGCCTGATTCATTTTAATGAACGTGAGCTTGTCCACATTGGCTCTGGAGAGGCAGCTGCGCTTTTCTGTGATAACGCCCCCTGCCGTGCTAAATACACGTTCAGATAATACACTGGCTGCAGGGCAGGCCAGCACCTCCAAGGTGTAAAGGGCAAGGTCAGGTCATGTGCCCAATTTGGAGACCCAGAAGTTGAAGGGGGAAGACCCGTCATTCAGTACGTGTAGGCGTGTGCACACATACTGCTCCACCATGTTGGGGAAATGCTGCCTCCTGCTAAGACGTTCCATATCAGCTGGTGGTGCTGGTTGTTGTGGCATGCTAACAAAGCTTTTCCACATTTCGGCCATGCTAACCCTGCCTTCTGAGGTGCTGGCGGTGCCCCGGCTGCATTGGCGACCTCTTCCTCCTCCTCTGCCTTCGCCTTGTGCTTCCACTGTGCCCCCACCGTCAGGTGGGAATGCCACCAGCAGCGCGTCTACCAGCGTGCGCTTGTACTCGCGCATCTTACGATCCCGCTCCAGTGAGGGAATTAAGGACGGTACGCTGTCCTTGTAACGGGGATCCAGCAGCGTGGCCACCCAATAATCAGCACCAGTTAGAATGTGGGCAACTCGGTGGTCGTTGCGGAGACACTGCAGCATGTAATCAATCATGTGTGCCAGGCTGCCCAGAGGCAACGAAAAGCTGTCCTCTGTGGGAGGTGTATCGTCTGTGTCCTCTGTATCCCCCCCAGCCACGCACCAGTGATGGCCATGAGCTGGTCTGGGTGCCACCCTGCTGTGAACATGGTTCCTCCTCCTCCATCTCCTCATCCTCATCCTCCACCTCGTCATCCTCCAGAACTGTGCCCTTGCTGGACAATTGTGTACCTGGCGTTTGTTGGTGCAGGAACCCACCCTCGGAGCCACTTGTGAATGACTGCCCTGAAAGCCTTGGAAATGATCCCTCTTCCTCCTCCTCCTCCTCCTCCTGTGCCACATCCTCTTCCATAATCACCCGAAGCGTTTTTTCAAGGAGGCATAGAACTGGGATAGTAACGCTGAGAACGGCGTCATCAGCACTGGCCATGTTGGTGGAGTACTCAAAACAGCGTAACAAGGCACACAGGTCTCGCATGGAGGCCCAGTTATTGGTGGTGAAGTGGTGCTGTTCCGCAGAGCGACTCACGCGTGCGTGCTGCAGCTGAAACTCCACTATCGCCTGCTACTGCTCGCACAGTCTGGCCAGCATGTGCAAGGTGGAGTTCCACCTTGTGGGCACGTCACATATGAGGCGGTGAGCGGGAAGGCCGAAGTTACGCTGCAGCGCTGACAGGCGAGCAGCAGCAGGGTGAGAATGCCGAAAGTGCGCACAGATGGCCCGCACTTTCTGCAGCAGCTCTGGCATATTGGGGTAATTTTTAAGGAACCTCTGCACCACCAAATTCAGCACATGTGCCAGGCAAGGGATGTGCGTCAAACCGGCTAGGCCCAGAGCTGCTACGAGATTTCGCCCATTATCGCACACCACCAGGCCGGGCTTGAGGCTCACTGCCACCAACCACTCATCGGTCTGTTGTTTCATGTCCCTCCACAACTCCTGCGCGGAGTGGGGTTTTTCCACCAAACAGGAAAGTTTTAAAACTGCCTGCTGTCATTTACCCCTGGCTGTGCTGAAGTTGGTGGTGAAGGTGTTACACTGACCGGATGAGGAGGCAGTAGAGGATGAGGAAGCGGAGTAGGAGGAGTTAGCAACAGGAGGCAAACTGAAGCGCCCTGCAATCCTCGGTGATGGAAGGACATGCGCCAAACTGCTATCTGCCTCAGGCCCAGCCGTCACTGCATTTACCCAGTGTGCTGTTAGGGAGATATAACGACCCTGACCGTGCTTACTGGTCCACGTATCCGTAGTTAGGTGGACCTTGCCACAGATGGCGTTGCACAGTGCACACCTGATTTTGTCCCCCACTTGGTTGTGCAGGGAAGGGATGGCTCGCCTGGAAAAGTAGTGGCGGCTGGGCACGACGTACTGTGGGACAGCCAATGCCATCAGGCTTTTAAAACTCTGCGTCTCCACCAGACAGAATGACAGCATTTCAAAGGCCAGGAATTTTGAAATGCTGGCATTCAGGGCCAGGGATCGTGGGTGGGTAGGGGGGTACTTCCTCTTCCGCTCCAGTGTTTGGGAGATAGAGAGCTGAACGCTTCCATGGGACATTGTGGAGATGGTTGGTGACCCAGGTGGTAGTGTTGCTGGCAGATCCTGTTTGCGGGGTGGCAGGTGCCACTGTCACTACAGAGGTGGATGAAGAGGCCGAGACTGCAGAAGAAGAGGAAGCAGGAGGAGCCAGAGACCTTTCTTGGTTTTTGAGGTGTCTACTCCACTGCAACTCATGCTTTGCACTTAGATGCCTAGTCATGCAGGTTGTGCTCAGGTTGAGAACGTTTATGCCTCGCTTCAGGCTCTGATTGCACAGCGTGCAAACCACTCGTGTCTTGTCATCAGCACATTGTCTGAAGAACTGCCATGCTAGGGAACTCCTTGGACCTGGCTTTGGTGTGCTCGGTCTCTTGCTGCATTGGGCAGTAGCAGGTGTACTGTCTAGGGGACGGGCGCTCTGCTTTTGCACCCTGCTCCCTCTTCTGCTGTGCTGGTGGATCTGTGCGACCACCGCCTCTTCCTCCGAACTACACAGGTCACCTGCATGACGTTGATTCCATGTGGGGTCGAGGACCTCATTGTCCTCCACATCATCTTCCACCCAGTCTTCACCCCTGCCATCCTTGTCGGACTGCACAATTGCGAAAGCAGCAGCAGTTGGCACCTGTGTTTCTTCGTCATCCGAGACGTGCTGCGATGGTCCTCCCATGTACTCATCTTGAAACATAAGTGGTTGGGCATTGGTGCACTCAATCTCTTCCACTTTTGGGGTAGGGCTAGGTGGATGGCCCTGGGAAACCCTGCTAACAGAGTCATCAAAAAGCAGAAGAGACTGCTGCATGACTTGGGGTTTAGACTGCTTGGCTGATTTGCAAGGGGGTGAGGTGAAAGACTGATGGACATTGGCTGCAGGTGGCAACTCTGATCTTTCAGCAGGAGACTGGGTGGGAGACAATGTGAAGGAACTGGAGGCACTGTCAGCAACCCAATCTACTATCGCCTGTACTTGTCCTGGCCTCAACATTTGTAGGGCCGCATTAGGCCCGACCAAATACCGCATTAGGCTCTGTCGCCTACTCGCACCTGAGGAAGGTGTTTCACTTGTGCGTGAAGCTGGCACAGATCGACCACGTCCTCTCCCTGCAACAGGAGCTCCACCAGCAGCACCACGACCGCGGCCACGTCCCTTATTTGACGTTCTCCTCATATTTCTCAAATTTGGGATCTTGCCCTAAATGGGTGTTTTTTGAATAGCAGAATAGAACAACAGTATCTAAAGGGTGTATCTCACAGGTACAGATACAGACTAGGCCGCAATTTAAGATTTTTCACCTAAATGTGTTTTTTTGAATAGCAAAATAGAGCAACAGTATCTAAAGTTTGTATCTCACACGTACAGATATGCAGGAAAGGCGGCAAATTATTATTATTTGCCCTAAATGTGTTTTTTTTTTAAATACCAGAATAGAGCAACAGTATCTAAAGGGTGTACCTCACACATACAGATATAGACTAGGCCGCAATTTAAGATTTTTCCCCTAAATTTTTTTTTTTGAATAGCAGAATAGAGCAACAGTATCTAAAGGGTGTATTTCACACATACAGATATGCAGGAAACACTGCAAAATATTTTTTTTTTGCCCTAAATGGGTGTTTTTAGAATAGCAGAATAGAGCAACAGTATCTAAAGGGTGTATCTCACACATACAGATATGCAGAAAACGCACCAAAAAAATGTTTTTTGCCCTAAAAAATTTTTTGGGAATAGCAGAATAGGAGAACAGTATCTAAAGTGTGTACCTAACATGTACAGATATGCAGAAAATGTAGCAAAAACATTTTTTTGCCCCTAATTTTTTTTTGAATAGCAGAATAGGAGAACAGTATCTAAAGTGTGTATCTCACACGTACAGATATGCAGAAAATGCACCCAAATTTTTGCCCTAAATTATTATTTTTTGGAATAGCAGAATAAAACAACAGTATCTAAAGTGTGTATCTCACTAAATACAGATATGCAGGAAACGCAGCAAAATATTTTTTTTTGCCCTAAATGGGTGTTTTTAGAATAGCCGAATAGACCAACAGTATCTAAAGGGTGTATCTCACAGTAACATATGCAGTGCTGGTGCACTGAGCTTGCATAAAATGCCCGCCGACGCCAACCTAACTAACAGACGGATAAAAGTTATATTTTCTCTGGCACTGGGCTCAGGGCAGGGCACTGCACCCATACAACAAAATCAAGGTAGATCGCTGAGTAATTTGATTTCTGAATCAGGACTCCTATTTAATTCTCTTCCTCAAAGCAGCAGCAGCAACCTTTCCCTACACTATCTAAAGCAGAGTGACGTGCTATGCTATGTGCCTCTAGCTTATATAGAGGCTGGGTCACATGCTGCACTGGCCAATCACAGCCATGCTATTAGTAGGCATGGCTGTGATGGCTTCTTAGGGCACACAAGTTAAACGAATGTTGATTGGCTGACCTGCAGCTTTTTAAAATGCGCCATTACATTGTCGAACACCGATCCCGAACCCGAACATACAGTAAATTGTTCGGGTTCGGGTCCGGGTACTTTACAGTTCGGGTTCGCTCAACCCTAGTTGTAACGAGTGGTTATTTGAGTTAGTGTTGCCTTTCTATCATCTCAGTCTGCCCATTCTCCTCTGACATCAACAAGGCATTTTTGTCCACACAGCTGCCACTCACTGGATATTTTCTCTTTTTTGAACCATTCTCTGTAAACCCTAGAGATAGTTCTGTGTGAAAATCCCAGTAGATCAGCAGTTTTTGAAATACTCATACCAGCCTGTCTGGCACCAACAACCATGCTACGTTCAAAGTCACCTAAATCCCCTTTCTTCCCTATTCTGATGCTTGGTTTTAACTTCAGCACATATATATTTATTTTTTTATATACATACAGTATACAGACAGGCCATATGCTAGGGGCTGACATATTGACACAGGTCAACTGTATTTTACACAACAAAGGGATCGTTAATGGCTCTTTGCTATGCTAGTTTTATGCAAGATCACCTTCGCACTTGGGGGTCAACCTGTTACATTTTTAAAGGAGGTAATTTGCAAGTTTGCAAGGGTTATAAAATGTAGACATGTGCATTCTTTTTTCGTCCGAATGCATTTTCGTCCGAATTTCAGGTATTTTCGTTATCGTTTTAACAAATGAAAACGAAAATGCAGAATCCGAAAACCGAAAGATCCGACATAAACAAATGCTTAATTTTCGTTTTCGTTGCAACAACAGTTCGATATAGATAGGAGATTTGACATGAGGCTGACAATAACAATCTGTGTCTATCGAACCTGTGGTCGAATGTGCCTAACCTTAACTCTATTAGTCCAAGATTATTCGACATAGAGAGAAAAGATTCGACATTATAGAGAGAAAAGATTCGACATTATAGAGAGAAAAGATTTAACATAGAGAGAAAAGATCGCTGCTGGAATTGGGTGGGGGAAGTAAAATAAAAAAATGATGATGATGAATGTTATTGGCTGATTGTAACCAAAGAGGAGGAGCAGTAAAATAGCTAGAACTAACTTGACAATTCAACATGAACGACGAAGATTCGACAAAGCATCGAAAAACATACAAACGTTGAATCTGTCATTGAAGGCTTATGGTGTCTGTTGAAAGTTCTAAGAAGATTCGACGGAGCAGATAAACTGTACGATGCTGCAATCATACATTTCCGGTCAAATGCTCAGCCCATAGGCTATAGAAGAATTCTAATGTTGGTTGACTAGTAATAATAATTAATAAATATAATTATTACTAGTCATTCGTGTTCGATTAATCTATTTAATTAATTAATAAATATAATTATTACTAGTCATTCGTGTTCGATTAATCTATTTTTTTTTTTATCGATTAATCGACTAATTTCGATTAATTATAACGCACAAAGATCCAACTACTTTTAGCTGATCTCCTTGCAGGCCGATTCCCAGTGCATCTACCAACCACTGGAAAAATGGATAGCAGGATGCAAAAAACACACAAAGGCAGCGCTCGATGGGAATAGCATTAAAACTTTTATAGTCTTCAAGTAGGTAACAAAATAAATATTGCACTGGAGATAAAATTGATGTAGCTACATAAACTGTAAAAATGGTGCGAGTAATTCCAAACGGTAGCAAAAGCAGTCAAAAAAACATGTAGCTAAGTATGATACTGGTATAAAAATGTGTACAACAATACCACTGCTGAATCCAGATGAGAAGGGGCTAACATCAGTCCGTCGGCATGTAGATGTCCCGTGAAGGGAACTATCACAACTCCCAGTGGATGGCTGTAGAATCCCAGGTTGATAGAGGGAAGTGATAGAGGGAAGTGTAACAGTCCTTGCGTGTGGCAGATAGTAAGGTCCCACCGGCATGCAGATATGAAGGCACAGCAAAGGAGCCCTTCAGATGGACACGGCAAGCCCCGCCGGTGTCCGTGACGTCACCGGATCTCCCTGAAGACCCAGAAGTCGGGGGAGAGGTGTGTACCAATCAAAAGAATTTTGATCGATCAAAAGAATTTTGATCGATCAAAACAATTAATCGATTAATCGAGGAATTAATAGTTAATTTCCACAGACCTACTAGTCATACAACATTATAATTCTACTATAGCTAGCTTGTAGGCGGAACATTCGACCGGAAATGTATGATTGCAGCGTCGTACAGTTTCGCTGCTCCGTCGAATCTTCTTTGAACATTCGACAGACACCATAAGCCTTCAATGACAGATTCGACCTTAATTAATTTAGATTTTCGGACGAATGCAATTTCTAACGAAAAACTAAATAAATAAAAACGAATTTCGGGAGTAACTAAATAAATATATTTTTCTAACGAAAACGAAATTCCGAAACGAAATATTTCAGTGTGCACATGTGTAATAAAATGCAGATTGCCTACGTAGATATTTAAGGGGGTAAAGAATATGATTTGGCCATTAGCAATACAAGAAAGTATCTAATGATGGAAGTTAGGCTTGAGGGGTCTTCATGGATGGTGTTCAAAGGGTTAGTTGTTTACCTGGTAAACACTATAGTGACTTTAATGGCTATTTTCAGTATTTACAAGTGAAGTCTTTTCATCTTAAGATCAAAAGTGTTTTGTCAGCCAATCAGAATTCCTTCAGCTTTGTTACAGTAAACTGTATATGAAAATAAGTTTAGATGTTAAGACGAGGTACATGATCTAGAAATCATTATGGAAGCACAGGTCTAGATTATATCACACATTATTGCATGCATGGAAGCTACCTAGGTGCATAATATAGATTGAATATATATGCTGGATGGTGTAGTGCCTGTATGCTTTCTATGACCTGAATGACCAATGGGACTCTGAAGGCTGCTATTCATTTTAACATTTACAAATACTCTGCGGACTTTGTCACCTGTTCTGAAGTCCAATAAATGTCTCCCTCTGGATGAACCAAGTTGCAGCAAGAAAATGCATTTTTTGGATTAGAGGAGTCTGCATTCCATATCAGCTAGCACACTCTCGCCTCAACAATTATTATAACAATAATTACCACTCCTTACCCATATATCACAACATATTGGTGCAGTCCAAGTGACCAGAAGACTTTTATGGGTTTCAGTGATGACCGCAATCCTGTGAGGTGGACAGAAGGCTGATGAAGACTCATGAAAGCAGTTTGGGACCCCAGGACCAGAGGAAGATTATAAGCCTAACAAGCTTAGCAGTTGGCTGGTGAGGACCCAAAAGCTGTGCTGTGACTCAAAAGTCTTAGTCTGGTGGTGACTTAGAAGTCTGTTCCACAAATTGAAGACAACTGGAACCCCAGAATTAATCTTTGGAGACTGGAAAACTGAACAAAAAACTGTGCCTGAACTGGACACTGGATGTAAATTCAAGGCTGAGCCTCAAATGCGCTAAGTGAAAAATATTTCCTTTTTGTAATTATTAGTAGTATAGTGAAAATGCTTAGTAAGTGTGAAGCTAATGTCAGTTCTGACAGATTTAACAGATGGGTGTTAAAATGTAAATACTGTAAATGAAATTCCCAGTTACAGAATACACTTGATAGAAGCAACAAGACCTGTAAGATGTTAACCACTTAGGACCGGAAGATTTTCCTCCTTAATGACCAGATCGTTTATTGCGATACGGCACTGCGTTGCTTTAAAGTGGTTGTAAACCCTTACAATCCACTTTTTGCTAAAGGTAAGCCTATAATATATATATATTATCCCTTGAATCCTACGTAGAGAGAGGCATCATTCCAAGAGGCCTCCGAGAAAGAATGATACCAGCAGCACATTTACATACCAAAAACTTTTTAGAAAAATGGCAAAAACAATGCATCACGCATGGTATTGAGGTGATCAAATTGATCATAGAAGAGGAAAGGGATCAACTGGTCACTTTACAGGGAGCCATCTCAGAAAGTGGTCAGAAACTTGAACCATTTAGAGATAGTCCGGACTTTGAAAGACTAAATGACTCCCTGAAAAGAGAAGTCGAGAAAACTCAGAAAAATTTAAAAATTTAGTAAACAAGGGAAGTTTAGACGAGACCTTGAAGACTGGGCAAAGGGGGAAATTTTTGATCTTACCCCCAAGGGTCAGAGAAGTCGCTCCCGTCAAAGAAGATCCCATTCCCAGTCAAGTATTGAAGCTTGTGTTCAATCCTCTGGAAGTGATGAGGACGCCCCTAGATCAGTGTCTTTTTTAGAGAAGGATCATTTGACACAAGAGGGCCCATCATTAATCAAGGGGATTTTAAAGGGAGACAAAGTAGGGGGAACAGGAGAAGCAAGGAATCAAGGAAAAGGGTTCAGGCCCACAAAGGATCAAATAATCAGGAGGAGTCAGAGGAAACACAGATAACTTCTCTGAGCTCCACCAAGACTAATGACCTCAAAGTCATTAACCTATCTGATTTCAAACTTGAACAAAATCATATAGATCTCCTTGGTCGAGGCCTCTCCTTTTCCCCCTCCGTAGACATGGATCAATTTGAAACCTTTAAAGATCTAAATCTATTCCTTAGGAGAGTATTCTATAGGTCACTATATTTAGATAAAGAGGTACAACCTACTCCCCTAGAACAGCTCAATACTAAAGAAAAACTAGCACTCAGTAATCTGGAATCACTTTTTGAGGAGGGGGACCCCACATATAGCGATGAGGACAATGATGACTCCAACACCACTAAACGTAAAGCAATGCTGCAAATTAGATCTACCAACATTACACAATTTAAAAATAATAAACGTCTTGGAGTCTTCCTGGACCTGGTCCAGGAAGACCTACAAAAATTAAACTGGCATACTAAACCGATTGGTAATCTTACTGAAGCTGAGCGCAAGGGTCTAGCAGATCTACGGAAAGCAGACAATGTCATCATAAAACCAAGCGATAAGGGTGGTAATGTGGTTTTATTGTCCTCTGCCCTTTATGAAAAGGAAGCACAGCGACTCCTTTCGGACCAGCTTACGTATAAAAAAACTTGATCATAATCCATTTAGGGCTTTAGTAGATAACATTAATGAAAAGCTTATGTGGGCTACAGATGAGGGTCTCTTATCTAGACGGGAATTCGAGTATCTTCGAGTTATAGACTATAACGTTCCTACCTTCTACTTAATACCAAAAATCCACAAAAATATGAACAACCCACCTGGGAGACCCATTGTGTCTGCCATAAGAGGTCCTCTAGAAAGGATAGGAAAATATGTAGACAGCCTTATTAAGGACCTAGTGCGACTACTTCCTTCATTCATACGTGACACGGGTGATGTTTTAAATCATATTAAAGATATGCCCATCCCTGAAGGGGCCCTCCTTGTCAGTGTGGATGTTGAGTCCCTTTATACCTCTATTCCCCACGAGTGGGGTATATTGGCGGTCTACCACTTCTTAGAACTAAACTTTCCCCGCATGGCGGCACAGAACGAATTCATCCTGGAACTCCTGGAAATGGCGCTGAAGAACAACTACTTTCAGTTCGCCAACAAATATTTCCAGCAATTACAGGGGACCTCGATGGGGGCCCCATGGGCCCCATGGGCCCCATCATATGCTTGCCTCCACCTGGGCTGGTGGGAGGAGGACACTGTGTATGCCTCCTCGATGTACCTCAGCCACGCATGCTCGTGGCTGAGGTACATCGATGACGTCTTCATGGTATGGAGTGGGACCCCCACACAGCTTAACCAATTCATGGAGGAATTAAACCAGAACAAGCATAATTTACGTCTAACTTTTGTCTCCAGTTCCAGTGAGATTTCTTTTCTGGATTTGACATTAACCATCCAGGAGGGATACCTGATGACTCAGACATATAGAAAAACAACAGCAGCCAATACCCTTCTGAGGGCAGATAGCTACCATCCCGCCCCTCTTATACGCGGCATACCGGTGGGACAGTTCCTCAGAATCCGGAGGAACTGTTCCAACGAAGCTATGTACCACAAGGAATCTGAGTCCCTATACCAGCAGTTTAGAGAAAGGGGATATGGACACAGAGTTCTCCGTAGGGCAAGAAGCATAGCTAGCCAACGCTCACGAGACGAACTGCTCCAGCCCAAACCAAATGTTGAATCCAATCAGGAAGGACCTGCTCGGTTTATTACTCCTTTTGGTGCCCAGTGGCACCAGGTACAAACGGTCCTTACTGAACATTGGCACATTTTGACGGGCTGTAAACAACTCAAGAAAATAGTGGGTGATAGACCCCAACTTACAGCTAAAAGAGCAAGAAATTTGAGGGATGAGCTTGTAAACAGCGAATATACACGCCCTGTAGATAGGACTTGGCTGACTGATATGCCACGCATGGTCGGCATGTTTGCGTGTGGCCATTGTGGCACATGCAAACACGTCGACAGAACCAAAAACTTTAGAGACTCACAGTCTAAGAATCTCTATGAGATTAAATCTTTTATCAACTGTAGCACGGCACGGGTGCTCTACATCTTGGAATGCCCATGCCTCCTACTCTATGTCGGAAAAACAAAAAGACAACTGAGGATAAGGTTTGCAGAACACCTAAAGAGCATTCGTCTCAAAGAAGATACTCCAGTCGCCCAACATTTTCTAAAGTACCATGATGGTAAAACACATGGCTTACGAGTGAAGGGGATATATGCCCTAAATCTATCAGAAAGACGAGGGGACTTCGATACCGTTTTGATCCGACAAAAGGCTTGGATTTTTAGGCTCCAGACACTCCAGCCTAGGGGCCTCAATACAGAAATGAGCCTAAAAATCTTCCTGGAGCCGTGAACGGACAAACGGTACGTGTTCAGTTTCAAACATGTCTAGTATAGGTCCCCTTTTCCCCTCCTTTCCCCTTCCATATTATTATTTTTTTTGTTTGTTTTTTTCCCCCCCCTATACCCCTCCCTTTTCCCCCCCTCCCCCCCTCCTTTCCCTTTGACCCGTCAACCTCTCTCAGTGTGAGTGCCTAATTTATTAACATCTAAATTATGGTTGGTTAAGTCAACCAATGATTAATATGCAATATGCAATACTTAGACATTTGTCTTCACTAAGCCCACTGTCTAACTTTTGTTAAATATATTTTTTCCTGTGGATAATTTAACTATATATTTTTAGTTTTGTAAATCTGTTAATATTTTGACATGGATATTATCACTATCTGTTGTGACCACAAGATGGCGCTACTCCGTCAATTAGTGGTACCTTACTCGCAATTGGCTAAACATGGCTATTTAATAGGAGCATAATAGGTCCACCAACACATCAAGATGAAGTGACATATTCGTCACGAAACGCGTCATGTCCTGACGCTGTTGTTTTGAGTCCAGACTAGCCCCGCTTGCTCCTCTCCTTTCCCTTTGAATGAGCACCTCCGCACCATTATATTGCTATCCTACTAAGGACAGATAGGGACGGTCTGTTTTGGTCCCCAGAGGCTCAATTTGGAAGTACACAGGCTTCTACTGCTCTAGACAACACAGCGTGTCGGCTCCAGGCAAACGTCTACTGCTACGCACACTATAGCGGCAACACGTGACCTGACGGAGAGACGCCGTCTATACAGCAGCTCTACACAAGCCGAAGTGATCCCCGCTTCCAGCAGCAGCACTACGTTAGTTACACCGCTCAGAGACTTCCTCTCACCCCAGCAGCCACGGCCATATTAAGACCTTACAGTCAGCAAGATCGCCGGTCTTATGCCATGGATGGGTAAGCCAGCTAATCATTATATGGTTACCATCTTTTATGCAACCTAACTACACCATATCTGGCGTGCTTTGGGGTCTATTTATAGTGCCTTTACAGAGACTGCCGACAACAGACCTTCCCCTACAGGAGCTCTATGTGACACCTTGGCGTGCAATATGATAGGTGCTCATTGATAAGGCATATATTCTTCGCCACTTTCTTTACTATCAATTACAAGCACATCCCCAGGTACATAGAGCCTGCTACATATCTGTTGAACACTGTCAAACCTCAACCAAATCAGCTTGATACAAGTTCAGGATTGGACTTTGATCTAAGTAGCTACTTATCTGTAGCAGCAACCACCATACGTTTCTGTTTGAACTGTTGTTTTAGACAGCAGTGATCATCATTTACAGTTGTTATTTCATGTAGCATGATTAGTAGGCCTTTATATAAGACATCAATTATGTCCGGACATTGAATGCTCATTCTCAGCAAGGTTAAGGGAGCAGTAGAGCAGGTGGCCCTAGTCCACTCTGGTCATCGTTTTAATCCTTTCCAACAGTGCACTGTGCAAAGTTTTTTCCATGTCTATATTCTTTTATTCTATTGTGTCACTATACGTGAGAAACCTTTTCTCCTTTATGTTTCCATGTATATTATTAGGATGATATATGTTCAATTAGCATTCAACAATAAAGTCTTTTCTATTTTTTCAAATACCAATTGAATAGTGGTTGATTCACCGTATAACCGTCTTATTGGGCCCTGTCCCAATTCCCTTCCCTTTCCCCTGCATTTTTTCCAAGCCTATAATAAGGCTTACCTGTAGCTACCCCAGATATCTCCTAAACTTGCACGGTTTAGGAGATTTCCCCCTGTATCTGCATGTGCCGACGTCATCTGCACATGCGCACTGAAGCAACGTCACGTACGTGCCGTTTCTTCAGTGAGTGTGCCGTTACCAGCGACTTCCGCGTGCATGCGCGGGAGTGACGTCATCGCGGCTCCGGTTAATCACAGTGCCGGACCTGCGATACCCGGATGTAACTCTGGGAGCGATGTCGCCGGCCGATGCTGTGTACGGGCACCGCAGCGGGAGCTTCAATCTCAGGTGAGTATTACATAATGCTATGCATACTAGCTCATTATGCCTTTGTCTTGCAGGTCTTTTTTTTTTCGATGTGGGTTCACAACCACTTTAACTGACAATTGCGCGATCCGGCCGACGCTGTACCCAAACAAAATTGATGTCCTTTTTCTCCCAAAAATAGAGCTTTCTTTTGGTGGTATTTGATCACCTCTGCGTTTTTTTTTTTTTTTTTTTGCGCTATAAACAAAAAAAACCTTAAATTATGAAAAAAAAAACACAATCATTTTTATTTTTTGCTATAATAAGTATCCCTAAAAAAAAAATTTCTTCATCAGTGTAGGCCAATATGTATTCTTCTACATATTTTTGGTAAATAAAATCACAATAAGTGTATATTGATTGGTTTGCGCAAAAGTTAGTGTCTACAAAATAGGGGATATATTCATGGCATTTTTATTATTATTATTATTTTTTACTAGTAATAGCGGTGATCCGCCATTTTTAGCGGGACTGCGGTATTGCGGCAGATTGGACATGTTTGACACTTTTCTGGGACCAGTGACATTTATACAGCGATCGGAGCTAAAAATAGCTACTAATTACTCTATAAATGTCACTGGCAAAATAGGGGTTATTCATCTCCCTAGGGGTTAAGGGTGTCCTAGGGAGATGTTTCTAACTGCAGGGTGAGTGTACTGACTGGGAGTACAGCGAGATTGTTGTTCCTGATCACTAGAAACAGAAGATGTCTCTCTACTTCCCTGTCAGAACGGGGATCTGTCTGTTTACATTGACAGATCCCTGTTCTGGCTCTCTGAGGACCGATAGCGGGTGGCCGGCGGACATCGCAGCCGCTGGCCACGCAAGCCCCCTATAGACCTTAAAGAGGCTGCCGTACAGCTACGGCGAATCGCGCATGGGGAGCCAACCTACCGCCGTATAACGACGGCAGCTGGTCGGCAAGTAGTTATGGAGCCAATCAGAAACTGAGACTGTACATTTAAAATGGCATGCGGTTACTTTTGGGGAAGCTTTGATTGAGAAATATAAACTTTGTGATGAATTATCAAAGAAAAATGAGAGATTGAAATTAAGAATTATGGAATTAGAGAGGCAATCTCAGGAATGCAAATATATCTCAAATCTTAAATTCAGCAATCTGTAGCAAAATACAAACTCAAACTTTACATAAAATGAAACAGAATCTCATATCAAATCTGATAATGACATGCCACGCCAGCTGCATCCCCTGTGACTACCACAGTTTACAACAATAATATTAGTACCGGTGAAGTACAGCTTGTAATAAAACCGAAAGAATTTGACACAATTCTTAAAGTGTTACTAAACCCAGGAGGACCCTGCATTCACTATATCTGGTCTCCCACAGTACACAGAACATGGAAATGCAATTATTTTAGTAACTATAAACTGCTAAATACCTTTTCTCATGAGCAGTATATAGCAGTCTTGTGACTTCTATCAGTGTCTAGCCCAGCACTGGTTAAAGGTTGTAGGAAGAGTTTTAATTCTCCTCTGACTATCGTATGAGTCTGCATGACCCCTGACTTTCTGTCTGGACAGAGCTGATTGGCCCTGTGCCGATCACATGCACCCTCCTCCCCCCAAAAAAACTCTCTAGCAATACACACCAAGCTGAGCATGTGCAGAGTGCCCTGTACTATCAGCAGATGGATTGGGGACAGTAAAAGAAGGGGAGGATCAGAAAAGATAGGATCAAACAACCTTTTTACATAATGTGGAGGATTAACCCCTTAGGTTACACAGTGAGTATAACAAGCATGCTTTACTGCATATACAGACCGATTGTACTGTTGTGGGTTTAGTAACACTTTAAAGAAATAAGAATGGTTCATTGCCATGATTTAAACAGATTTTTAAAATGATTTTGTGACTTGTAGCATGCCAGAGATATGCATGATCTAAATGCATCCGATGTAGAAAGAGTCAAGCAAAATACTATAGGAAATTGTCTTTGGATGAGAATTAAACAAAAATTAATTCAGCCTCTGAGGACAAGGGATATATTACTAAAGTTATTTATTTTATTTATTTATTTATTTTTATAATTGACAATTTTTATAGAATTTTAGCATTTTCAATACAAAAATATAAAACACAGTTGAGTGAAGAAAATGAAAAGGGTACTAGAAACAAACATCTCCGGTAAGGGCATAAATGGTCTCAATACAACAATTAAAACACAATGTCCGGTGGCATAGTTAGCTAGATCACAACACTGCCCAGCCCAGGAACGCAATATCGGAAGTGCAGTAGTAGTAGATTTTTTATTGTTTGGCAGACATTGCATAAGCATGTGCAGTCATAGATAGGTTGCGTAGCTTGCTGTTCCGGAGAGAAAAAAAAAGAAAAAAAAAAGGGGGGGGGAGAGGGGGAGGAAGAAAGGAAAAGTGAGAGAGTAAAAGGAGGGAGAGAGATGTAGAGAAAAGTCCCCAATGGGCTAGTCCCTCCTGGGCTCCGAGTGCACATGGTATACAGAGTGGGGGAGGGGTCTCATAGAATCAGGGTGGGTCTGTCGATGCCAAGAATCCCATGTCGCTGAGTGTAGATCTAGTTGATCCCTCAATCTAGCCGACATGGACTCCATGACCTCCACATCCTTGATCCTGGCATAAAGGCCAGAAAGTGTTGGGGGACTACGTTGTTTCCATTAAAGGGCCACTAGACATCTAGCCGCCGTTACTATACGTCTGGCCAATTTTTTAGCCAAACTGAAAAATTTAGGTGAGAGAGGGATATCCATTTCAAACAGCCGATGGAGAAGCTCCCTGACCGATCGCCAGTAAGGTTGTAGGACTGGACAACTCCAATAGATATGATATAGCGTGCCCCGCTCTTGGAGGCATCTCCAGCAGCGATCCGAGGCGATGGATATATAGCATGTAGGCGAGATGGTGTTAGGTACCAGTAAAAGAGCACCTTGTACGTATTACTAAAGTTATTGTGTGTTTTGTATGACATACATTCTGATGTTACTATTCATTGGAAGATCAAACACATGCAGAATGAGTCTCCCTATGAATTTTCACACAGGATAGCTACCAGTATGGAACTTTTCATTCGTAATAGTCTTGCATTTGAGTGTGGAGGCTTGGTAAATACAAGCATGATTTTAGATGCTTTAAATGAGGGTATCATGGAAAATATTTTACTAGTTACTCCAAATCCTCATGATTTAAATGACATATTGTTAAGAACAGATTATTTATGAAGAAAATCAAATAAGCAGGCTGTAAAAGTTGATGTAGCCACATTGTGTAGGACAAATACTGAACATAAAGATCAAAAGATAAAATTGAATCCAAACAGCCAGGTCAAAGACTTGTGATATTAATGTACAAAACAAAGTGTAGCGGGGTTCTAAATTTAGGGGAAGTGTTTGAGTGGTAGTTATGCTCAAACACCCCAATTGTCAGGATTCTATCAACCATTTTTTGTCTGCAGGGAGAGTATCGGTGTATAGTTCCCTGTGGCCTGCAGGTGGCGCTGCCATGGTAGGCCAGGGTTGAACCACTGATACAGTGCTGTGCCTTGTGTGTTCCCTCTCAGCAGCCGTACAGTGGGTGTGGTGGGCCTGCTGGGCATGCTGGGAGAGGATATAAAAGGGGCAGACGCTGCCTGTTAGGGGTTCTGTCTGCGTGGTCTGTCGTGGCCGGGGGTCCTACCCCAGGGTGTGTGTTCCTGTCAGCCCTGGGCACCTTTGGCCCAGGGGCAGAGGTCAGTGAATCAGTCCCAGGCACCTTTAGCCCTGGGACTGCAGCAAAGGCCTTGGGCCCAGCACCTTCGGCTGGGGCCCATCAAGGATCGAGGAATCCCAGGGTGCCGCCTTGCGAGGGGACCCATATCTTAGATGAGGAGGCCAGGAGAGGAACTGTTCCGAGGGACCAGTGAGAAGTCACGGTGAAGGAAGGGGCCCGGTAACTCTCTGGAGGGATGTCTTCTCCTTACAAAGAGGTCAAGCTTTGAAACACCAAATTCACTAGGTCTGTGGCAGAGACCAAGTTCACCAGGTCTGTGGCAGAGACCAAGTTCACCAGGTCTGTGGCAGAGACCAAGTTCATCCAGGTCTGTGGCAGAGACCAAGTTCACCAGGTCTGTGGCAGAGACCAAGTTCACCAGGTCTGTGGCAGAGACTGTGGGTTAAGTTTGAGTACCATTTGGCTGCTAGTCCCTACCTAGGGAGACTATCCATCTGGGCTGAGTCTGCTTGAGAAGCCGAGCAGTGAAGTTATTGTGTTTGTGCCTGGACCTCTCCCACACCTTATGCTATCATGTCTTCTTACTCCAACCTTTATCTATCAGAGACTGTTATTTATGAGAAATAAACTCTACGTTGGAGTTGCAGCTGGTTTGGACATTCAAGTCACTGGAGGGGAACAAGGACTTATCTCTGTCAATTATAGAGGTGAGAACCATTCTCTGGAGGATTCTGGTTTCTGGCTGTGGAGACCCACCAACAACACCACTCAACCTCTTTACACAGGAGGGTACGGGCTTGTGGGGTGGTGTGCCCTCTCTCCCTGCGGGGAGCCAAAGGCAGGTGAAGGGGGTGAGTGCGCTACAAAAGATAATTACAATATTAAAGTGGACCTTCAGTCATTTTTTCAACTTTCCATATATTAAATCTTCTGCCCTGTTTTTTTTTACTTTGGATAGTAAAACATTTTTTTTCTGCCAGTAAATTCCTTATACAGCCCACTTCCTGTTTCTTGTCTGGTCATTAGCTTAGACTTTTTGACATCATGCACAGCTCTCTCTCTCTCATGAGAGTTTGCCAGGGAGGGAGGGGGGGTTGATTCATAAGAGGGCCAATGAAAGCTGCAGGGCTGCAGAGCTGGAGGTGTGCCTCTGTGTGTCTTTGTAAATCCAGGAAGTGAACAGGCAGCAGCTTCCGCTGCCCATAGTTAAAATGGCTGTAGCCAGACTTAGTGGAGGGATATTTCTGCAGCATATTTGGCAAGTACAGAATCACAGTATATATAAAATAATATGCAAAGTGGTTGGAGGGAAGCTTCAGAATGGCAAAGATGTTTTTATTACAAATTTTGTGAGCAGACTGCAGTTCCTCTTTAATAAGCAAAAGTCAAAGACCTGGATACCATTTTCTCAGTTAAAACACATATATGACCATCTGAAAATTGAATATGATAAATTCTAAAAAGAGCGTGACAAATTATTGGAGGCAAATGCAAATCTTCACAAACAGTTTAAGAGATAATAGGGTGTCATAAATGTAAGTACAGTGGAACCTCGGATTGCGAGTAACGCGGTTAACGAGCGCTTCGCAATACGAGCACTGTATTTCTAAAAATCCTAACTCGGTTTGCGAGTGTTGTCTCGCAAAATGAGCAGGATTCAGGCCAAAGCGGTGTGTAGTACCGCTTTTGGCCTGGGGTGGGGGGGCACCACAGCCGATCGTTGCCGTTCGGAAATGCACGGAAAGGCCCGAGGACAGTTCGGCTGACCTCGGCAAACCTCGGAAAGGCTTGTGAACGGAGTCTTTTCGAGGTTTGCCGAGGTTAGACGAACTGTCTTCGGGCCTTTACGGACATTTCCAAGGCTCTCCGGCGCCCAGTGGTGTAGCGTGGGTTGTCAGCGCCTGGGGCAAGGCAAGAAATTTGCGCCCCCTAACTTGCGGACTTTTTGCACTCCCTGAGTCCCTTCCTACAGTAGTACTGACCAGCCTGATTCCTAAACTGACCACTACACTAACCTCTACACGGACCTACATGATTCCTAAACTGACCATTACACTTACCTACTTGTCCACTGCACTGACCTACCCGATTCCCACACTGGCCACTACACTGACCACCAGGGCTGGTGCAAGGATTTTTGCTGCCCTCCCCCCGGCTGCGCCCTGACTCCACTTTTCCCTGCAACACATGTGACCTTAGAAAAAAATAAGCCCTAAGGCCAACGCTGCGCTAATTTAAGATGATAATAAAAAAAATTATGATAAAGTGTATAAGAAAGCAGCTTGCACTTAAGTTCAGTACAAAAAACTTAGGATAGATAGCAAAAAATGGAAAGAGTGCAGCTCTATGTGGTTAAAACCATGCGTGAAATTAATGTTAAACCTTGAAATGTAAACAAATGATATGTGAAAAATGTATTAAAAAGAAAACTAATGCAGAGTCCAAAAAGAACACAACATAGTCCGTGAAGAGTTCATTCCAAAAGCAAATCCGTGAAGGGTTAATTCCCCCCAAAAAAAGACAAATTGCTTGCCAAGAAAGTGAAGTTCGGTAAATAATAAGTCCCAAAATAAATCAGGGTATTGCCAGAGAAGTAGTGAGTGATAGAAATCTTCCCAAGAGCAGCGTGATTTTTCAGGTGTGACACCCAAGTGATTAATATCTTGCTTACCAGATTGTGCATCAGTCACGGTTATCTGGTAAGCCAGATATTAATCACTTGGGTGTCACACCTGAAAAATCACGCTGCTCTTGGGAAGATTTCTATCACTCACTACTTCTCTGGCAATACCCTGATTTATTTTGGGGCTTATTATTCACCGAACTTCACTTTCTTGGCAAGCAATTTGTCTTTTTTTGGGGGAATTAACCCTTCACGGATTTGCTTTTGGAATGAACTCTTCACGGACTATGTTGTGTTCTTTTTGGACTCTGCATTCGTTTTCTTTTTAATACATTTTTCACATATCATTTGTTTACATTTCAAGGTTTAACATTAATTTCACACATAGTTTTAACCACATAGAGCTGCACTCTTTCCATTTTATGAACACATGTGACCTATCTGACCCCTACACTGACCCCCTGACACATACACTGACCCCCTGACACACTTACCTGACACATACACTGACCCCCTGACACATACACTGACCCCCTGACACATACACTGACCCCTGACACACTTACCTGACACATACACTGACCCCCTGACACATACACTGACCCCCTGACACACTTACCTGACACATACACTGACCCCCTGACACATACACTGACCCCCTGACACACTTACCTGACACATACACTGACCCCCTGACACATACACTGACACACTGACCCACCTACCTGACACCTACACTGACCACCTGACCTTACACCTACACTGACCCCCTGACCTTACACCTACACTGACCCCCTGACCTTACACCTACACTGACCCCCTGACCTTACACCTACACTGACCCCCTGACCTTACACCTACAGTAGGAGTCCTACTTCCTGCACTACTCACACCCCCCTCCCCCCTCCACACAGCAAATACATCCTCCTTACCTCTCTGCTCTTCACCAGGACTCTCCTCATGACCTCAGCACTGGATCTGGACGGATGTGCAGGACTCCCCGCCAGCGCCATCCACCCACACCTCCGCTCCATGTCAGATGCCGGCTGCACCTCCAGGTGTAGTGGAGGCCCCGCTCCTTGTCAGTGTAGTGGAGGCTCCGCTCCTCCTTGTCAGACGTCGGCTGCACCTCCGCTCCATGCTCCCATCTCCACCGTGCTCGCCCTCCGCTCGACACACAGCGCCGTACCAGAGCAGAGGGACAGGCGGAGGGGAAGATAGTGGCCCCGGCAGCTCACACAGTGCACGTCTCCTGCTGCCATGTTCAGTGTTTCCCGGCGCACTTTGATTGGGCGTATGGCGGTCATGTGGTGGAGGCGGGACTTCTAGAGCGATCACAGACAGGCCAGCCACACGCCGCACATGACCCCCATACGCCCAATCACAGGGCGCCGGACACTAAACATGGCAGCCAGAGATCGGGGACACCCGGACACAGAAAATTAAAATTAGGAGGACTCGGAGGCACGGAATGGCGCCCCCCTAAATGTTGCGCCCGGGCCACGGCCCCCCCTGCCCCCCCACGCTACGCCTCTGCCGGCGCCCCCCGCCTCTGGTTGCATGCGGTATTGCATGCCATTGAAGTCATTGCGGAACTAATTATTTTCGTTTCCATTGACTTCAATGGGGAAACTCGCTTTGATATGCGAGTACTTTGGATTACGAGCATTCTCCTGGAACAGATTATGCTCGTAATCCAGAAGGTGGAGGTCCTTCAGATCTGTTTTTGAATGTAAATGATACCTCTATGCGAAGTGGGGGTAAATTAGAAGGAAAGTGTAAAAATGTAAATAGTGCTTTGTTTTACCTTCAAACACAAAGTTTATGGACTGTATTAATAAATCTTTGTTGGAGAATTTTTTGTCTTTCAGATGTTGAAGATGTGTGAATCTTTATGGCCAGAAATACTTGTTTGCAAGTGAATTAGAGAAGCACAGAAGTTTCTGACATTGTTTGCTAGTGCGGGAGAAAAGTTTGCTCTGTATAGACAATCAAATGTGGTACAAGGAATTACAAGGACTTTAATGCTAATACTGTCTATTTATCAACCACTGGACTTTATATTGTGACTTTTTTTTCTACATCCCTACTGGTTTCTTTCTTATCTATTTTGCTTTAATATTTGATTTTCATTATGTTTTATTTCTTGTATATTTATATTAAAACCAAAGTGAAGCATTTAAACCTAATAATCATGATCATGACAACAGTATATATGTAACATCTAAGGTGAGATGCTACACAATGGCTTTGCATTGCACAACTTACTGGGTGTTTGAGTTTTTTCACCTTGATTAGTGATGAGCCGAACACCCCCGGGTTCGGTTCGCACCAGAACCCGCGAACGGACCGAAAGTTCGTACGAACATTAGAACCCTATTAAATACAATGGATGCGAACGTTCGAATTCTAAAGTGCTAATTATAACAACTATTATGCATGTTATTGTCCTAAAAAGGGTTTGGGAACCCGGGTTCTGCACCAGGGGACATGTATCAATGCAAAAAGAAGTTTTAAAAACTGTCGTTTTTCAGGAGCAGTCATTTTAATGATGCATAAAGTGAAAAAAAAAAGTCAAATATTCCTTTAAATATCGTACCTGGGGGGTGTCTAAAGTATGCCTGTGAAGTGCCACGTGTTTCCCGTGTTTAGAACTGTCCCTGCACAAAATGACACTTCTAAAGGAAAAAAAAGCCATTTAAAACTTCTTGCGGCTTTAATGTAATGTCTGGTCCCGGTAATATGGATGAAAATCTTTAAGAAAAATGGCATAGCTACCCCATGACCCCCCCCCCCCTACCCCAGCCCATTACCAGCCCCTTTGGGTCTTGTATGGATATTAAGGGGAACACCGCACACAAAATAAAAAAGGCCCTATATACTCTGAACAGCCGTATACAGGCGGTGCATACAAGACAGGGACTGTAGGTTTGTTCTTATGTAGAATGTGTTTGTAATTTTGAACAGGTACATTGTTGAAGTGTAGCTCCAGCCCAAAAATCTATTTTTAAACTTTTTGGGAAACATAGGTAAGGGTTATCACCCCTGTAACATTTGTTTTGCTGTCTGTGCCCCTGTTCAGAACATTTCACCTCACTTTCCGTCCCAATGACAACTGTTTTTGAAATGTGGTGTTTTTCTTGAAACAAGGATTGCTGATAAAGCATCAGTACAGAGGAGACACCTTTCTCCCATATTTATTCTTACAGGAGAGAATTTTCCTTCCTAGGGGTAGATTTCCTCTCACTTCCTGTTGTCTTCTTTCGTTTGCAAGTAGGAGTCGTTTGTAAGTTGGATGTTTGAAAGTAGGGACCTGCCGTATATACTCTGCAGAAATAGGCCCCTTAGTTGTTGGTGTTGGCACAACACTGTAAGCACTCACAGTTACTCTTGGTTGGTGCTGGAACGCCCTGCTGTCAACTATTATATCAGGAATTTTAATTACATATAATTGTTGAACAGTGGTAGTAAAAATTGGGGCTTTGATGGTGGTGCTGGTGCCACAACACTGTAAGCCCTGACAGTTACTCTTGGTGGGTGCAGCAATGGGCCCTGCTGTGAATTATTAGATCAAGAATTGTAATTGCATGCCCCTGTTGAACAGGGGCTGAAAAATTGGGCTTTTCGTGGTGGTGGTGGTGGTGGTGGTGTTGCCACAACACTGTAAGCCCTCAGAGTTACTCTTGGTGGGTGCAGGAATGGGCCCTGCTGTGAATTATTAGATCAAGAATTGTAATTACATGCCCCTTTTGAACAGTGGCTGAAAAATTGGGCCTTTCGTGGTGGTGGTGGTGGTGGCGTTGCCACAACACTGTAAGCCCTCAGACTTACTCTTGGTGGGTGCAGGAATGGGCCCTGCTGTGAATTATTACATCAAGAATTGTAATTGCATGCCCCTGTTGAACAGGGGCTGAAAAATTGGGCCTTAGGCACTGGTGGCACAACACTACAACCCCTCACAGATACTGTACTTGGAGCACAGCAATGAGCCCTGTTGCAAAGTATTGCTTCAAAAATTGTAATGACACGCCCCTGTTAAACAGGGGCTGAAAAATTGGGCCTTAGGCACTGGTGGCACAACACTACAACCCCTCACAGATACTGTACTTGGAGCACAGCAATGAGCCCTATGGCAAATTATTGCTAAAAAAATTGTAAGTACACGCCCCTGTAAAACAGGGGCTGAAAAATTGGGCCTTAGCCACTGGTGGCGGCACCCATAAACAAAAATGATCTTCCAAGCTATCATCATCAATCGTATCATTGAGGACTCGGAGGAGGAGGATAGCCAGTCAACATAACAGCACAGGCACTCAGCATCAGCATCAGTCTTTAAGGGACGTGACATGTTAAAATCAATTAGTCTGTTATATCAGCATCAGGTGTGTGGTAGCTGGTGGTGATCCAAGACTGGTTCATCTTGATGAAAGTCAGTCGATCAACCGAGTCGGTGGACAGGCGCACCCTGTGATCCGTGACAAATCCTCCAGCAGCACTGAATGTGCGTTCCGAAAGAACGCTGGATGCAGGACAGGCCAGTAGCTCAATTGCATACTGTGCAAGCTCTGGCCAGTGATCCATCCTCAAGACCCAGTAAGCCAGAGGATTTTCGGTGGGGAAGGTGTCCAAGTCTGACCTTGCCCCTAGATATTCCTGCACCATGTTTATCAGACGCTGGCGATGGTTGCTGGAACCAATCATACTTTGGGGCTGCGGACTAAAGAATTGTCTGAACGCATCGGTCAGACGGCCACCTTCCCCACCGCTCCTTCTTTGACTGGCCGAAGCCTCAGCAACTCGTTGTCCTGGACCAGGAGTTTGTAACCTCCCAGTCTCTGGGAACGCGTTGCACAGACCTTTCTGCAAGGCCTCCCGGAGTTGTCTCATCCTCTGCTCCCTCTGCGACGGTAACATAAGGTCCGCAACCTTACCCTTGTACCGTGGATCAAGGAGAGTGGCCAGCCAGTAATGGTCCCTCTCCTTGATCCGAAGAATACGAGGATCCTTCCGCAGACTTTGCAGGATCAGGGAGGCCATGCAGCGTAGGTTTGCTGAGGCATTCGCTCCGGAGTCCTCTGGGTCACTAAGGACGACATGATCCACAGTCACCTCCTCCCAGCCACGTACAAGTCCACTGGTTTCTTGGGACTGTAAATCATCCCTAAAAGACTGCTGCTGATGATGCTGAGTGCCAGCCTCCACCTCCATGCTGACACAATCCTCCTCCTCCTCCTCCTCCTCCTCCTCTTCCTCTTCCTGTGCGATGGGTGGGACAGAAGGAACACTGTCTGGGTAAAGAGGGCCTTGAGAGGCAAGGAAGTCCTCCTCTTCCTGCCTCTGTTCTGCCTCAAGTGCCCTGTCCATTATTCCACGCAGCGTGTGCTCCAACAGGTGGACAAGAGGTACAGTGTCACTGATGCATGCACTGTCACTGCTCACCATCCTCGTGGCCTCCTCAAATGGTGCCAGGACAGTGCATGCATCCCTGATCATGCCCCACTGGCGTGGAGAAAAAAAACCAAGCTCCCCTGACCCTGTCCTGGTGCCGTAGTCGCACAGGTACTCATTGATGGCCCTCTGCTGCGTGTGCAGCCGCTGCAGCATGGCCAACGTTGAGTTCCACCTGGTGGGCATGTCACATATAAGGCGGTTCTTGGGCAGGTTCAACTCCTTTTGCAGCTCAGCCAGGCGAGCACTGGCATTATAAGATCTGCGGAAATGCACACAGACTTTCCTGGCCTGCCTCAGGACATCCTGTAAGCCCGGGTACCTGCCCAAGAACCGCTGCACCACCAGGTTAAGGACGTGAGCCACACAGGGCACATGGGTCAGTTGTCCCTGTCGGAGGGCGGAGAGGAGGTTGGTGCCATTGTCGCAAACCACCATTCCTGGCTTAAGCTGGCGTGGCGTCAACCACCTCTCGGCCTGGCCCTGCAGAGCAGACAGGACCTCTGCCCCAGTGTGGCTTCTGTCCCCCAAACACACCAGCGCAAGCACGGCATGGCATCTTTTTGCCTGCGTACTTGCGTAGCCCCGTGAACGGCTACGGAGCACCGCTGGTTCATAGGACAAACCACAGGAAGAGGCCATGGAGGAAGAAGAAGAGGAGGGGGTGGAGGAGAGAGGTGTGTCACAACCAGTAGTAGCATTTTGGAGGCGTGGCGGTGGGACAACCTCCAACACTACTGCACCTTGTCCTGCATCCTTCCCAGCTGCCAAAAGAGTGACCCAATGGGCCGTGAAAGAAAGGTAACGTCCCTGTCCATGCCTGCTGGACCATGAGTCAGCGGTAATATGCACCTTACCGCTGACCGCCCTGTCCAGCGAGGCCAAGACATTGCCTTCCACATGCCGGTAGAGAGCCGGAATAGCCTTCCGTGAGAAAAAGTGGCGTTTGGGAACCTGCCACTGAGGAACCGCACATTGCACAAACTCACGGAAGGGGGCCGAGTCTACCAACTGAAAAGGCAGCAGTTGAAGCGCTAGCAATTTAGCCAAGCTAGCATTCAACCGCTGGGCATGTGGATGGCTGGGAGTGAACTTCTTTCGACGGTCCAGCAGCTGGGGCAGGGAAATTTGCCTGCTAGAATCGGACGTCGGTGTACTGCTAGCAGAGTGGCCGCAAGTACTTGGCTGTGACACACCTAATTCTACACCTTCATTCCTCTCAGTGCATGTTTCAGAGAGGACTGAAGTTATAGTGGGGTTGGAGATCCCAGCTGATGCGGTGCAAGGAGAGGTCCGCTTTGTTCTTTGGTGTGGGTCTTTGAGGTAGGCTTGCCAACGAGCTGCATGGCAGGTCAACATATGTCTGGTCAGGCATGTGGTACCCAAGCGGCTGATGTTTTGGCCACGCGATATACGCTTGAGACATATGTTGCAAACAGCAGCTGTGCGATCTGATGCACTAGCCTCAAAAAAGGCCCACACCAAGGAACTTTTTGAATGACGGGCAGAGGCAGCGCCCTGCACAGGCGGAGCTCTGCGGTGTGATTCCGTCGGTGTACTGCCCTTACGCTGGCCACCAAAGGGCATCCTGTCTCGTTGGAGATGTGCCTCCTCCTCATCCTCCTCCTCCTCTCTCCTATTAGGCACCCACGTGGAGTCAGTGACCTCATCATCCCCTCCCTCCTCATCACTGGAGCCAATCTGGCAGTATGCTGCAGCTGCTGGAACATGACTGCCAGATTGGTGTCCTTCTTGAGCATCCCCTCTGTCTGCTCTCACCCTACTGCCTTCCTGTAGCTGGGTTTCATCATCAGACCCTTCGAAACGCTGGGCATCCTCCTGGAGCATGTACCCAACACTGTGCTCAAACAGTTCGGGGGACTCCTCAGGAGGAGGACATGGTGGGTCTAGGGAAGGAGTGACTGATGATGAGTCTGACATTGATACCAGGGAAGAGGACGCTTTGGCAGCTGCTTTGCCAGTACCCTGAGCCTGGGTGAGAGAGGATGAGGAGGAGGAGGAGGGCTTGGTCATCCACTCTACCAAGTCTTCGGCATGATGTGGCTCAACATGTCCAGCTGCGGAAAAGAAGGACAAGCGTGTCCCATGGCCATGTGCTGATGACAATGCACCGCGTCCACGACCAGCACTGTTGCCCCCAGACACAGAGCCTGCTTTCCCTCTTTTATTGCCTCCTGACTGTCTGCCTCTCCTTGTTTGCCTTCCAGACATTCTAATAGATGGCCTGCAGGGAGATGGGAAAAAAGCAATAAGGGCTACCTTCAGGTGTCCTTCTCTGTCCCTTGAAACAAGGACTTGCACAGTGAAAGAAACTGACACTCTCCCTACCTACAGTTTTCTGTCCCTAGAAAAAATGTTTTTTTTAAGCACAATATAGCACAAGGAGAATTCACTCACTGTCCTTCCAGGTCCCTGGAAACAAGGACTTGCACAGTGAAAGAAACTGACACTCTCCCTACCTACAGTTTTCTGTCCCTAGAAAAAATGTTTTTTTTAAGCACAATATAGCACAAGGAGAATTCACTCACTGTCCTTCCAGGTCCCTGGAAACAAGGACTTGCACAGTGAAAGAAACTGACACTCTCCCTACCTACAGTTTTCTGTCCCTAGAAAAAATGTTTTTTTTAAGCACAATATAGCACAAGGAGAATTCACTCACTGTCCTTCCAGGTCCCTAGAAACAAGGACTTGCACAGTGAAAGAAACTGACACTCTCCCTACCTACAGTTTTCTGTCCCTAGAAAAAATGTTTTTTTTAAGCACAATATAGCACAAGGAGAATTCACTCACTGTCCTTCCAGGTCCCTGGAAACAAGGACTTGCACAGTGAAAGAAACTGACACTCTCCCTACCTACAGTTTTCTGTCCCTAGAAAAAATGTTTTTTTTAAGCACAATATAGCACAAGGAGAATTCACTCACTGTCCTTCCAGGTCCCTAGAAACAAGGACTTGCACAGTGAAAGAAACTGACACTCTCCCTACCTACAGTTTTCTGTCCCTAGAAAAAATGTTTTTTTTAAGCACAATATAGCACAAGGAGAATTCACTCACTGTCCTTCCAGGTCCCTAGAAACAAGGACTTGCACAGTGAAAGAAACTGACACTCTCCCTACCTACAGTTTTCTGTCCCTAGAAAAAATGTTTTTTTTAAGCACAATATAGCACAAGGAGAATTCACTCACTGTCCTTCCAGGTCCCTGGAAACAAGGACTTGCACAGTGAAAGAAACTGACACTCTCCCTACCTACAGTTTTCTGTCCCTAGAAAAAATGTTTTTTTTAAGCACAATATAGCACAAGGAGAATTCACTCACTGTCCTTCCAGGTCCCTAGAAACAAGGACTTGCACAGTGAAAGAAACTGACACTCTCCCTACCTACAGTTTTCTGTCCCTAGAAAAAATGTTTTTTTTAAGCACAATATAGCACAAGGAGAATTCACTCACTGTCCTTCCAGGTCCCTGGAAACAAGGACTTGCACAGTGAAAGAAACTGACACTCTCCCTACCTACAGTTTTCTGTCCCTAGAAAAAATGTTTTTTTTAAGCACAATATAGCACAAGGAGAATTCACTCACTGTCCTTCCAGGTCCCTAGAAACAAGGACTTGCACAGTGAAAGAAACTGACACTCTCCCTACCTACAGTTTTCTGTCCCTAGAAAAAATGTTTTTTTTAAGCACAATATAGCACAAGGAGAATTCACTCACTGTCCTTCCAGGTCCCTGGAAACAAGGACTTGCACAGTGAAAGAAACTGACACTCTCCCTACCTACAGTTTTCTGTCCCTAGAAAAAATGTTTTTTTTAAGCACAATATAGCACAAGGAGAATTCACTCACTGTCCTTCCAGGTCCCTGGAAACAAGGACTTGCACAGTGAAAGAAACTGACACTCTCCCTACCTACAGTTTTCTGTCCCTAGAAAAAATGTTTTTTTTAAGCACAATATAGCACAAGGAGAATTCACTCACTGTCCTTCCAGGTCCCTAGAAACAAGGACTTGCACAGTGAAAGAAACTGACACTCTCCCTACCTACAGTTTTCTGTCCCTAGAAAAAATGTTTTTTTTAAGCACACTATAGCACAAGGAGAATTCACTCACTGTCCTTCCCAGTCCCTAGAAACAAGGACTTGCACAGTGAAAGAAACTGACACTCTCCCTACCTACAGTTTTCTGTCCCTAGAAAAAATGTTTTTTTTAAGCACAATATAGCACAAGGAGAATTCACTCACTGTCCTTCCCAGTCCCTAGAAACAAGGACTTGCACAGTGAAAGAAACTGACACTCTCCCTACCTACAGTTTTCTGTCCCTAGAAAAAATGTTTTTTTTAAGCACACTATAGCACAAGGAGAATTCACTCACTGTCCTTCCCAGTCCCTAGAAACAAGGACTTGCACAGTGAAAGAAACTGACACTCTCCCTACCTACAGTTTTCTGTCCCTAGAAAAAATGTTTTTTTAAGCACAATATAGCACAAGGAGAATTCACTCACTGTCCTTCCAGGTCCCTGGAAACAAGGACTTGCACAGTGAAAGAAACTGACACTCTCCCTACCTACAGTTTTCTGTCCCTAGAAAAATTTTTTTTTTAAGCACAATATAGCACAAGGAGAATTCACTCACTGTCCTTCCAGGTCCCTGGAAACAAGGACTTGCACAGTGAAAGAAACTGACACTCTCCCTACCTACAGTTTTCTGTCCCTAGAAAAAATTTTTTTTTTAAGCACAATATAGCACAAGGAGAATTCACTCACTGTCCTTCCAGGTCCCTAGAAACAAGGACTTGCACAGTGAAAGAAACTGACACTCTCCCTACCTACAGTTTTCTGTCCCTAGAAAAAATGTTTTTTTTAAGCACAATATAGCACAAGGAGAATTCACTCACTGTCCTTCCAGGTCCCTGGAAACAAGGACTTGCACAGTGAAAGAAACTGACACTCTCCCTACCTACAGTTTTCTGTCCCTAGAAAAAATGTTTTTTTTAAGCACAATATAGCACAAGGAGAATTCACTCACTGTCCTTCCAGGTCCCTAGAAACAAGGACTTGCACAGTGAAAGAAACTGACACTCTCCCTACCTACAGTTTTCTGTCCCTAGAAAAAATGTTTTTTTTAAGCACAATATAGCACAAGGAGAATTCACTCACTGTCCTTCCAGGTCCCTGGAAACAAGGACTTGCACAGTGAAAGAAACTGACACTCTCCCTACCTACAGTTTTCTGTCCCTAGAAAAAATGTTTTTTTTAAGCACAATATAGCACAAGGAGAATTCACTCACTGTCCTTCCAGGTCCCTAGAAACAAGGACTTGCACAGTGAAAGAAACTGACACTCTCCCTACCTACAGTTTTCTGTCCCTAGAAAAAATGTTTTTTTTAAGCACACTATAGCACAAGCACAAAACACACTGACACTCTCCCTACCTATCCTTCTCTTTCCCTAAACTAAAGGAATCCAGGTTAAGCAAGAAAGAAATAAAAGTCACTGTCCCTGCCTATGCTGCTCTATCCCTGCTCCGGAACACACTACACTAGGCCGCCGTGCTGGCGGCCTTTTATAGTGTGGGGCGTGTACTAAACACCCTCAGCAATAATTGGCCACAGGCATCCTGCCTGTGGCCAATCATTGCTCTCCTCGCTGCCGGCGCTGTGATTGGCCAAGCATGCGGGGTCACAGTGCATGCTTGGCCAATCACAGCGCCTGGATGACACTGCGATGGCGTAGTGCATTGTGGGCCGTTCGCGTCACTCGAATTTGGCGCGAACGGCCCAAATCGTTCGATCTTCGTCGAACGATCGAACAGCCGATGTTCGAGTCGAACGTATGTTCGACTCGAACACGAAGCTCATCCCTAACCTTGATGCTCAGACTAGGTAGAATAACATAGGTTAATGATATGATACTTTTTGGTGGTTTTCTTTAAATGTATCACTCTAGCTGTAATTTGAATTTTGATGAATCAGTTGTTTATAATATGCTAAAGGCTATGACATATATGGATCTAAATAACTTTCTACCTTTTATGGTGAAGATAGGGGCAAGAATTTCTACTTCTGTTTTGTCTGGACAACTGATCTGATAAACCTTAGTGCCAAGTAGGGATGAGCCGAACACCCCCCCCCCCCCGGTTCGGTTCGCACCAGAACCTGCGAACGGACCGAAAGTTTGCGCAAATTTTAGAACCCCGTTAAAGTCTATGGGACTCGAACGTTCAAAATCAAAAGTGCTAATTATAAAGGCTAATATGCAAGTTATTGTCCTAAAAAGGGTTTGGGGACCTGGGTCCTGCCTCAGGGGACATGTATCAATGCAAAAAAAAGATTTAAAAATGGCAGTTTTTTTCGGGAGCAGTGATTTAAATGATGCTTAAAGTGAAAAAAAAAAGTGAAATATTCCTTTAAATATCTTACCTGGGGAGTGTCTATCATATGCCTGTGAAGTGGCACGTGTTTCCTGTGTTTAGAACTGTCCCTGCACAAAATGACATTTCTAAAGGAAAAAAAGTAATTTAAAACTGCTTGCGGCTTTAATGTAATGTCTGGTCCCGGCAATATGGATGAAAATCATTAAGAAAAATGGCATGGGTACCCCCCCCCACCCCAGCCCATTACCAGCCCCTTTGGGTCTTGTATGGATAGTAAGGGGAATCCCGCACCCAAATTAAAAAAAGGAAAGGCGTGGGGCCCCCAGGTCGTATATACAGGCGGTGCACACAAGACAGGGACTGTAGGTTTGTTGTTACGTAGAATCTGTTTGTAATTTTGAACTGGTCCATTTTTAAAGTGTAGATCCAGCCCAAAAATACATTTTTAAGCTTTTTGGAAAACATAGGGCAGGTTATCACCCCTGTAACATTTGTTTTGCTGTCTGTGCACCTGTTCAGAACATTTTACCTCACTTTCCGTCCCAATGACAAATGTTTTTGAAAATTTGGGGTTTTTAGTGAAACAAAGATTGGTGATAAAGCATCAGTGGAGAGGAGACACCTTTTTCCCATATTAACTCTTACAGGAGAGAATTTCCCTTCCTAGGGGTAGATTTCCTCTCACTTCCTGTTGTCTCCTTCCGTTTGCAAGTAGGAGTCATTTGTAAGTTGGATGTTTGAAAGTAGGGGCCAGCCGTATATACTCTGCAGAAATTTGGCCCTTAGGTGTTGGTGTTGCCACAACACTGTAAGCCCTAACAGTTACTCTTGGTGGGCGCTGGAACGCCTTGCTGTGAATTATTATATCAAGAATTGTAATTACATGGCATTATTGAACAGTGGTAGGAAAAATTGGGCCTTTGGTGGTTGTGGTGGTGGTGCTGGTGCCACAACACTGTAAGTCCTCACAGTTACTCTTGGTGGGCACAGGATTGGGCCCAGCTGTCAAATATTAGATCAGGAATTGTAATTACATGCCCCTGTTGAACAGGAGCATAAAAATTGGGCCTTAGGCACTGGTGCCACAACACTGCAACCCCTCACAGATACTCTAGTTGGAGCACAGGAATGAGCCCTGCTGCAAAGTATTGCATCAAAAATTGTATTTACACGCCCCTGTTAAACAGGGGCTGAAAATTTGGGCCTTAGGCACTGGTGCTGGTGCCACAACACTGCAACCCCTCACATATACTGTACTTGTAGTGCAGGAATGAGCCCTGCTGCAAAGTATTTCATCAAAAATTGTAATAACACGCCCCTGTTAAACAGGGGCTGAAAAATTGGGCCTTAGCCACTGGTGGCGGTGCCCAAAACCAAAAATGTTCTTACAAGCTATCAGCATGATCAATAAGGAGGAAGAGGATAGTCACACAGCATAACAGGATAGTCACTCAGCATCAGCATAGGCAGTCTTGAAGGGATCTGACATTTAAAAAAAAAAAATTCGGTTACATCAGCATCAGGTGCTTGGTAGCTGGTGGTGATCCAAGACTGATTCATTTTTTATGAAGGTCAGTCGATCGACCAAGTCGGTGGACAGGCGCACCCTGTGATCAGTTACAAAGCCTCCAGCAGCACTGAATGTGCATTCCGAAAGAACGCTGGATGCAGGACAGGCCAGTAGCTCAATTGCATACTGTGCAAGCTCTGGCCAATGATCCATCCTCAAGACCCAGTAACCTAGAGGATTTTCGGTGGGAAAGGTGTCCAAGTCTGATCTTGCCCCTAGGTATTCCTGCACCATGTAAACCAGACGCTGGCGATGGTTGCTGGAACCGATCATACCTTGGGGCTGCGGACTAAAAAATTGTCTGAACGCATCGGTCAGACGTCCACCTTCTCCACCGCTCCTTCTTTTTTTTTTACAATAGATTTTTATTAATTTTTAAATGTTTTACAGAAAAGTGTATACAATTTGTGTTCCAATCTTTGTTTCAGGATAAAGCAAACAATACAGTTCGGAAGAAGCATAGAGGTATAGTGTACATACCCTGTATATATTATCATAGCAACGTTACCAGCTTACGTTTCAAGACAGAGGTCAAAAGTACCATGATCAGGGAGTACTATCAGAGTTTCTGGATTATATGAACAGTTCTGCTCTGGTCCACCTAGTCCAGGGATACCATTCATTTTGTGCTTTTTTGAGTTGGCCTCTACTGAAGGCCAGTGTAATCTCATAGTTGTAATGTAAGTTAACAAGATCAAGAGTATTTTCTGTTGTAGGTGGTTGGGTGTCTTTCCAAAGCCTGGTCAAGCTCAGCCGAGCTGCAAGAAGTACGTTGGTTATAACCATTCTCAGTGGCCCTGGGATAGACTCGATTGTCAGATTGAGTAATGCCAGTGCCGGAGAAGGTGGTATATGCTCCTGTGTGATATCCGACAGGATGAGAAAAATGGTTTTCCAATATGGTTGTATTGAAGAGCACGCCCAGAGGATGTGAAGCAGGTCACCTCTCTCTGAGTTGCATCTCCAGCAAATGTCTGAAGTGGTGTTGTCAAATGATGCAAGTTTTGTTGGTGTGAGATACCACCGTAGAGAAATTTTTTGTGTGAGTTCCCAGAATGTGGAATTTAGGGTTGCTTTGTATATTGAGCGCAGTGCTATTTGCCATTGTGTTTCAGTAAAGGTTTGTCCAAGATCTGTGTCCCAATGAAAGTGAGGTTTAGTTTTGGTAAGTTCCTTTTTCTGATGTAGAATATTATAGAAGAGGGAAATTCCTTTCAGCTTTGAGGGATTTGTCAGAAATGACCACACCCTAGTGGGAAGTGTGTAGAATGGATGAGCTAAGTGAGATAAACAATGTTTAACCCGTGTGGGAAAGGTCGAACTTCTGCTGCAATGTTTGGAACGTCATTATGGTGTTCCCCTGGAATATGTCTTGTATGTGTTTAATACCTTTAGATATCCAGTGTGACAAATAAAGGTCTGTAGTGCATTGACAGAGTATGTCTAACGGTAGCGGAGAAGAGAATGAGTACGCCATTGTTGGACTCAGGTTTACCAGTTTTTTCCAAGCCTGGGCAGAGGCTCTAATCGTGGGGGGGAGAGCTTTGGAGATGTGGATACCATGGGGGGGGGGGTTCCCAGCACCCAGCTTTGTAGTGTATGGTGTTTAATCAGTGATGCTTCTAGATGACCCCAAAGAGTACGAGGAGGGTTGTGGAACCAGTCTTGTAGTTGTGTCAGTATTGATGCCCAGTAATATGCCTCAAACTCAATTGATCCTGCACCCCCTGCAAGTTTATGTTTGATAAGTGTATGTTTTGCGCATCTAGGTTTTTTTCCTTTCCATAATAATTTGTTAAGAGTTGTTTGGAGAGATTTAAAATAAGATGACGGGATAGGGATAGGGATGGTTCTGTACAAGTACAGCAATTGTGGAAGAAGTAACATTTTGAATGCGGCGAGTCTACGTGACCACGATAGTTCCTGCTTATCCAATTTGTGGGCCTCATTCTGAAGCTTGGTAAGGAATGGTATAAAGTTGCAATTAAATAGATTTTTTGCCAATCTCGGCAATTGAATCCCCAAGTACGATATGTCGTGTTTCGCCCACGTGAAGGGATATTGGGTTTGGAGTAGGTTCCTGGAAGTTGCATCTAGTCCTAAATCTAGTACAGGCATACCCCACTTTTAAGTACACAATGGGTTTTATTTACTAAAGCTGGAAAGCGCAAAATCTGTCTCGCTTCTGCATAAAAACCAATGAGCTTCCAGGTTTTATTACCAGGCTTAATTGAACAAGCTGGGGTTAGAAGCTCATTGGTTTCTATGCAGAAATTAGCCTGATTTTGGGCTTTCCAGCTTTAGTAAATAAAACCCATTGTGTACTTAAAAGTGGGGTATGCCCGTATGTGTGATTTTGTAGCGTTTACCTTATAATAGGAAATTTTACTGAACCACTGAAGGGTATTTTGTACTTCTGCTAGGGAGGATGTCGGGTTCGTAATCATAAGGATGACATCGTCTGCAAACAGACTGATCTTGTGCGTTTGTTGTCCTATCACAAATCCGGAAATTTTAGAGTTCTGTCTAATGTGCTCAGCTAGGGGTTCCATGAGTAGGTTGAAGATCAGTAGCGACAACGGACAGCCTTGCCTAGTGCCATTGGTAATTGTAAATGGTTGGAAGAGCATATCTGCAGAAAATACCTGGGCCGAAGGGGAAGTGTAGAGTGCTAGAATAGCATTTAGTATTTGACCTTTGGAGCTGAACTTCTGGAGAACTTGATGCAAGTAATTCCAGTGGACTCTGTCGAACGCCTTCTCTGCATCTAATGAAAGGAGCAGAGAAGGCGTTCCACTAGTCTCGGCATAATGGATGACATTTATTAATCTCCTCGTGGCGTCAGACGCTTGTCTTCCGGATGTGAAGTCTGATTGATCCCTGTGGATCAGATTGGGCATGATGTGAATCAATCGCGTGGCAATCATTTTGGCGTATATTTTCAAGTCTAGATTTAGGAGTGATATTGGACGGAAGTTCTGAGGCGCTACAGGTTCTTTCCCTGGCTTAGGTAGAGTGATTATTAACGCTTGTAGGGATTCACGTGGAAATTTAGCGGAAGAGGCCGTGTCGTTGTACATGGTCGCAAGATGTGGAGCTAGTTGATGCGGAAACTGTTTAAAGTATTCCCCCGTGAGTCCGTCGGGGCCTGGTGAATTCCCTGAGGGGAGAGTGTGGATAGTCTCTCTTATCTCTTGTATTGTGAAAGGGTCATTGAGACGGGAGGTTTGTTCTATCGTTAACGATGGGAGTCTAATACGTGAGAGAAAGTCAGTGATGTCATCTGGGGAGGGTTGGTGCATGTCAGGGTCTCGCTGTAGGTTGTAGAGGTCACTGTAGTTAGCGCTGAAGGCATCCGCTATCACTTGTGGGTTCCTGAGTGTCATTTGTGTGGGGATGGAATAAGTGATCTATTTTGTTTTTTATACGTATACAAGTACAAAAAAACAAGCGCGCAATCACCATAAATTAAAACATCAATCCAACAGAGTAAATTAGTAAAAAAATACAAAGTGAAAAATGTATATATATTGATATATATAAAAAAAGTGTAGAAAGGAGTTAATATAGAGAACCTTCTATTACAAGGAATCTCCAACCAATGTCCATTTAACGAGTGTGTGTGAAAGTGTCCACCAAAAAAATTATTATAGATGATCAGCTCCACTAATTTTCGTATGGGTAGGAAAATATCCAAGGGTAGCTCTTATTCCATATAATTTCGATGATACGGGATAATCATAAAGCTGCTTACCAGATCGATGGGACCTCGGATTACAGAGGTCTCAAAAGCGTGTGCATCTGCCTGCCAGCACCGAAGGTATCCACCTGTTCCTTATCCCAAGGGATCTCTCCTCGCTCCACCAGCCGATCAGGTGTCCAGCACACAGGATCCAAGGTAAGCGAAGATAGAGATTGCTCTAGGTGTACTCCTAGGAGTTTATTCAACTCAGCAGGAAGGGATTGAATGAAAAAGACTTCATGGTGCAGTATTTCAAAGAAATTCCAATTGATTTATTAAAAAAATCACTACAAAACCAAGACAAGTCCACATCCAATCCACAATTCATAAAAAAGGTATAAATATAAGAACAGGAACAAAAAAAACAAAGGTAAAAAATAGAAAATATCCGAATATCAGTCAGAGAACAAACACTGACTGCATCAATGAACAAATACGTGATGACGTTTAGGGATGTATGCTCCACCCGACGCGTTTCCCCAAAAATGGCATCAACTGGGAACGGAGGCTAATTACCAGCATCATCACTTCACGTATATATACTCATGAGGCAGTCGTGACACCGGAAGCATTTCTCAGATGCAGCCTTGTAGTCACCAGATTGGTAGACTGAATACAGTATATTATAAATTCAATACATACCAAAAAAAATCTTCAGCTCAATAGGACAGATAATTAACATATTGTAAACATTGAGAAAATATATATAATAATATTTATAAAAATGGTTTTAAAATTATTAATTGTTCAAATTAAACTCTAAACACTAAAATACAATTTGATAAAATGGTGTAGAGGAAGGATGCGTATGTATTAAGTTATATGCTACCTAAAAAAGCATTAAAAAAATATGAAAAAATATATATAAAAAAATCAATTAGTAACAAAAATAATTTAATATTATGTTACTATTAAAAAAAGATGGTTGATTTAAAAAAAAAAGAGTTTAAATCCTAAAAGAGGCACATTTAAAAATGGGAATTAATATACTATTTATTATCAACAAAACTATTTATATCCCATTCTATGTTTAAACGCAGGGGATTGTAACATTGGAGGTCGTGTATCCATCTAGTTTCACGTCGGGATATATGTCTCTTCAAATTATCCCCCCTCCAATGGGCAGTATATTTCTCTATGGCCACTACTGTCACCAAAGAGGTATCCCTATCATGATGTGTACGAAAGTGCTTGGATACACTGTGTCCCACAAATCCTCGTCTGATATTCCCAAGATGTTCTCCTATTCTAATATTCAGGGCTCTTGTTGTTCTGCCAACATACTGCAATTTGCAAGGACAAGTTAGGAGATAAATAACTCCCACCGTCCCACAGGTAATAAAATCTTTGATTTGATATGTTTTAGATGTCACCTGAGAGGTGAAGGAGGTGGTTCTAATAGTCTGAGAGGTTTTACACACCTTACACCTCCTACACGGAAAAAAACCTTTCATATCCCCAAATAAACAGATTTTAGGAGGTATGTCAATGGCACTGGGTGGCAACTTATCTTTGAGAGATAGAGTTCTCCTATAAACAATATTGGGGTTGGCAGGTAGGACTGATCCCAGGACCCTATCCCCCTTAAGAATTTTCCAATGTTTCTTCATGGTTTTATTAACCCACCAATGATGTGAGGAGAAGTTGGTAATAAAGGCCCATTCAAACCCTCCATTATCCTCTATGTTCCTTACTTTAGGTTTCAAAAGTGTTTCTCTCTCCATGCTGTTAACTTTGGCAATGTCCATCTCCAGGGTATTGGGATCATACCCCTTATCTATGAAGCGATTTTTGATGATATCTACCTGTGTTTTAAAATCCTCCATATGTGAACAATTTCTCTTTATCCGCTGGAACTGGCTCTTGGGTATTGCTTTTAACCAGTTGGGGTGATGACAACTGCCCATTGGTATATATCTATTTTTATCAGTAGGTTTAAAGAAAGTTTTGGTAGTTAGCCTGCCCTCTTCTTTCATAACCACCAGATCCAGAAAGTTCACCGAATAGATATCAGCTTCATATGTGAACCTAATACCCCATTGGTTGGTGTTGATAGTTTCCATAAACAATTTCAGGGATTCAAGATCACCTTTCCAAAGGAAAAAGGCATCATCAATGAATCTTCGCCAGTATAATAATTTGGGACATCTCCATGAAAAAATGTGATCATTCTCCCATAAGGCCATAAAAAGATTGGCGAGGCTGGGAGCGAATTTCGCTCCCATCGCCACGCCTGTTTGTTGCAGAAAATATTGCCCATCATAATAAAAGTAATTGTGCTCCATCGCAAATTTGAGAAGTTTCAAGACGAATTCCATCGTAGGTTTGTCCACTGACTTGTCTTTATTCAGGAAATACCTAGCCGCTTGGAACCCCAATACATGGGGAATATTGGTATATAGGGAAGAGACGTCTGCTGTAACGAGTAGTACATCATCCTCAATGTGAAGTGTAGATATTTCATTCATTAGTTGCATGGGATCCTTCAAAAAGGCGGTGGTTTTGGTGACCACAGGCTGTAGGAAAAAATCAACATACTTTCCAATTCTAGATGTGAGGGACTCAATGCCACTCACAATCGGTCTACCGGGTGGACGAATTAAATCTTTATGTATTTTGGGTAGGTAATAGACAATTGGCATTTTAGGTGCCAAAGGTATTAGGTATTCCATTTCTTTCTTGTTTAGAATACCTTTTCTGAAACCATCCTGTACCAATCCATCCAACTGCTTCTTATATCCTAGAGTGGGGTCACGTCTAAGGATAGTATATGTATCCCGATCAGCCAATAGTCTATTCATCTCTTCCAAATACTCCTGCTTCCTAAGAAGCACAATGCCCCCCCCTTTGTCTGCAGGACGTATGATTAGTTCGTTCTTTTGACATAAGGATTCCACTCCTTCCTGGATATCTTTTTGGCTTTCATTCCTAAAATGTGCCTTTCGTAGATCTTCTAAAACCATCTCCTTAAAAACAGAAATACTGGCAGCTGGTTTCCCAGGGGGGTTAAAAAGGGACGCATTCCTCAGACCCGTTCCCTTAGACTTCACTGCACTAATATTTTCAGATTTTTTTTTTTGGGGGACAGAATTCCTCATAATGGGATCAGAGAGGAAGCATCTTTTGATACTTAGCTTCCTCATGTATTTTTGTAAATCGACAAACATCTGGAATTTATTTAATCCTTGTCTGGGTGCAAATTTCAGACCTTTATTCAAGGTGATCTGTTCTGTTTCTGTCAACTCTATCCCACTCAGATTGAAAAATCCTTCGCTGTTTATCTTCTTTTTTTCCTTGGAGTTCCGTTTTCCTCTGCATCCTCAAATACGCCTTCCTTTAATACGCTGGGCAAGGGCTTTACCTGCTTTATTGGACGTGGAATATGAGGTGGCTTTTAATTATCTCTGGATCTGTTCGTACGATTGGAGAAGTTGGAGTCTTAGTTCTCGTCTAAGTGTTAGGATTTGTGCTGAACATGTTGGATTGGGTTTGGATTTATTTTGTTGTTCTAGACTTGCTATTTGGGACAGAAGGGTGTCTATCCTCAGTGATCTATTCTTTTTGTGGCGGGAGCTAAGTTTGATTAATATACCTCTGATAAACGCTTTGTGCGCGTTCCACAACACGCCCGGGTCAGACACAGAGCCTGAATTTAGTTCAAAGTATTCGGTTAATTGATCTATTATTTCTGGAGAATAAGTTGGATGTTGCAAGATGTAGTTGTTCGCTCTCCATATGAAAGTATTGGCTCGTTGCGAAGAGTCAGATACAGTAATGGTGACAGGGGCATGGTCCGACCAAGATGTGGTGTGGATTACAGCTGCGCTGATGTTTTGGAGTAGCCATTTATCCGTGAAAAAATTATCAATGCGAGAGTAAGTTTTATGGAGAGGAGAGAAATATGTATGTAGCGGGTGTTTGAATTTATGTGAGGACTCTGGTGGTGTGGGGTTCCTTGGGGCCTACAGGTGGCGTTGTTGCCTTGGGCCGGAGCTGAACTCACACCGCAAACTGTGCCTTTTTGTCCTCCCCTGGAGCTGGTACAGTGGGGCGGGGAACCTGCTGTGACGCAAAGGGAGAGGTCATAAAAGGGGCGGACGCCCTGACTTTGAGGGAGAAAGTTGGAGGACGCGGCCGCACCCAGGCACCTTCAGCTTGGGTGCTGGCGTTCCGGTGTTCCAGGCCTAGGCGCCCTTGGCCTAGCTGGAACGGAGATGGAGTCCATCTCAGGCACCTTTAGCCTGGGGTGAGGTACTATGGCGGATGCCTGGGGCTCAGTACCTTCGACTGAGTTCCGCGAGGGTGGAGGAATCCGAGGGGACCCTAACTCCTTGGGTGCCCGTGTCTGAGTTCGTGAGGGCTGGTGCGCAGTAACTTCTCCGAAGAGCCCGGCGCAGCATCGCTGGTGACGGAGAGGCCTCCATTTCTCCCTTGGATGGATTTCTTCCTCTGACAGGGGCAAAGTGAGCGAAGGTATATCACGTTCTATATTACCTAGTCAGTGGCAGTGACTATTCACCACTGGTGACAGCACAGTGGGCAGCAGCAAGAAGGGAAAGGATTGTGCCTCGATCTGTTCCCATTTTCCAAAGGAGAAAGATTGTTTTATTGCTTGGCAAGAAGAATAAAACTGAGTTGTACCTATTCACTGTGTGGAACTTGGGTTACTAAAGCAAAGGAGTCAGGGACGAAGGACTGGACTTGACTCTAGGACACCTACACAAAAGCCCAATCTTCTGTCCTTCACCTCTTAGTTACGGAGGACATGGGCCGTGGTGTGTATCATCTCTCTCTCCCAGGTACCCCTAGACAACAGCCATATAACCGATAGAGCAAGGGAGAAGGGTGAGGCCGCTACATGTATAATCCCTCTCCTCTCCATGCAAGCATCTCCAAACGTCAAACAAGTCATGTGAAACAATGACGTTTTTCAGGGGAGATTCCCTGCGTTTTGAAGCGGATGTGGAGTCAAGGTTGATTTCAGGTACTAGGTTAAAATCCACACATAGGATTAAATGACCTTGTTTCAGAGGTTGTACAATACGCATAGTTTTGCGGAGGAAGTGAATTTGTTTGACATTTGGAGCGTAAATATTGACCAAAGTATACGTAGTATGGTACATACAAGAATAATGTAACAACCTTCTGGATCGAGGGTAACATTTTTCAATTGGAACATAACCGAGTTACGCACCGCTACCATCACCCCTCTTTTTTTGGAGGTGAAGGGGGGCGGTAAAAATCTGGGAAAAGTGTCTGTTCGTACAAATAGGCGCAGCTGTGGAAAAAAATGTGTTTCCTGAACACACAGGGCGTCACACTTGAGGTCCAGGGCTGTCTTCCATAGTGAGTGTCTCTTTGCTGGGTGGTTGAGACCATTCGCATTGATGGATAATACCGTGATCGGCATTGTGGGTGTTGTGTAAAGGCACAGAAAAAAAGATAGGAAGTAAACACTTACAGTTCGTTGAGGACTGATTGGTTCCCTGGATTCAGAGGCCAGACCTGTCTGTAAGGATATGTTCTGATAGACCCTCTGAAAGTATATGTACTTACGGTACGAGTAGAGATGCGGCTGTAAAACAAGAAAGTCAACTAAAAGAACTAAACAAGATAAAAATTGGAACTTGTAGGGCAGTTTCATTCGGTGGAATGACCACCAGACAGAACGTTAGGTGAAGTAGAGAAAATAGGTTTTCAACTAAACCACTAAGAGGGGGTAACAAACGTCAATGTTCAACTGTGTAACAAATCGGAAGGCTGGAAGCCAGGGAGAGCATCAAAAAACAAAAAACAAAACTTGACTTGATCAAGTGCCACGACCAGTTAAGGAGCGGCGTGACGTGCGGTTGCTGCGTTGCTCCATCGGTGGATTAGAATCCTGCGGAGGGTCAGGGATGATTCCCCAGGAGTGGAGGAGCTGCATTCCCTTTTGGAGGGTGTGGATCACATGCAATTCGCCATTCCTTAAAATGAGCAAGGTTGCAGGGTATCTCCATTTGAATTGGATCTTGTGGTTGTGGAGGCCCTTGGTGATCGGGTTGAGCTGTCTCCTCAGTTGCAGTGTGTACTTTGAGAGATCTGGAAATAGTTGTACACCAACGTATGGTTCAGGCAGCAAAGGGTTGTTTCTCAGTGTCATGAGCAGCCGCTCTTTGACAGGGAAGAAGTGTACTCTCATTAGGACATCTCTAGGGACTGATGCTGCTAAATGGGAGGGCTTAGCAATCCTATGGATTCGATCAACAATCAAGTCTCTGGGTGATGCGTCTGGCAGAATCAAATGCATAAGTTCTTTGGCATATTTAGGGAGGTCTAATGGCAGGATGGTTTCAGGGACCCCTCTGAGTTTTACATTATTCCTCCTGGACCTGTCCTCTAAATCTGCCAGCTTGGCCCGTACACAGGATTGCTCATCTCTTATGTCAGCATAGGAATCAACCAGGTCATTTACCGTTGCAGTGCATTCCTCCATGCTGCTTTCTAAGTGTGTCACCCTGTCATCCATAACATGCATGTCAGCGGACATTTTAGTGAATAGGGATGACAGGTCAGTCATCAGTGAGGTCTGGAGAGATAACAGCATGTCCTTTAATGTTGTATCCATCACCGGTTGACCTGTTGTGGGGAATGAGGCCATGGAGGATTGTAGGGCCTGGTTGGCCTGGAAGTGGTTGAAAGCCGGGGCCTCAATTTGTGAGGGCCGCGGCGGTGGTTCCATCCGCATCCGAGCTTTTGCTGGGCTGCCTGTGATTGGGTTATCTCCTGTTCTGAGGGTAGGTGACAGAGGAGGGCAAGGAGGGTCCTGATCTCCTGGAATCTCGTCGGGAAGATCCGTGTAGGCCTCCGGGATCGCGGCCGTGCCAGCGCCATTTTGGGACCGACTTACCTTGCTGGCAGGCTTGGAGAAGAAGGCGGTCAGTTTTCTCCGTTGATGCTCAGTCATCCTCTTCCTGGACATGGCTGTCTGTGTTGTCCGAGGTGTCAGGAGGCAGGATGGCCGTGGATTGTCCGCGAGTTTGGTCCTTAGATGCTCCGTTTCTCCCCCTTGGCTGACGAGCACAGTCTAAGCAGCCATCACCAGCGCTGGCAGACCACGCCCCCCACCGCTCCTTCTTTGACTGACCGAATCCTCAGCAACACGTTGTCCAGGACCAGGAATTTGTAACCTCCAAGTCTCTGGGAACGCGTTGCACAGACCTTTCTGCAAGGCCTCCCGAAGATGTTTCATCCTCTGCTCCCTCTGCGACGGCAAGATAAGGTCTACAACCTTACCCTTATAACGTGGATCAAGGAGGGTTGCCAGCCAGTAATAATCCCTCTCCTTGATAGCATGAATACGAGGATCCTTTCCGAAGGCTTTACAGGATCAGGGAGGCCATGCAGCATAGGTTTGCTGAGGCATTCGGTCCGGAGTCCTCTGGGTCACTCAGGACGACATGATCCGCAGCCACCTCCTCGCAGCCACGTACAAGTCCATGGGTGTCTTGGGACTGTAATTGATCCCTTGAAGACTGCTGCTGATGCTGAGTGCTAGGCTCCACCTCCATGCTGACACAATCCTCCTCCTCCTCCTCATCCTCTTCCTGTGTGATAGGCGGTCCAGCAGGAACACTGTCTGGATAAAGGGGGCCTTGAGAGGTAAGGAAGTCCTCCTCTTCCTCCCTCTGTTCTGCCTCAAGTGCCCTGTCCATTATTCCATGCAGCGTGTGCTCCAACAGGTAGGCAAGAGGGACAGTGTCACTGATGCATGGACTGTCACTGCTCACCATCCTCGTGGCCTCCTCAAATGGTGCCAGGACAGTGCATGCATCCCTTATCATGACCCACTGGCGTGGCAAAAGAGAAACAAGCTCCCCTGACCCTGTCACAGATTAGGCGGTTCTTGGGTAGGTTAAATTCCTTTTGCAGGTCAGCCAGCCGAGCACTGGCATTATATGACCAGTGCAAATGCACACAAACTTTCCTGGCCTGCCTCAAACATCCTGTAAGCCCCAGTACCTGCCCAAGAACCGCTGCACCACCAAGTTAAGGACATGAGTCAAACAGGGCACATGGGTCAGGTGTCCCTGTCGGAGGGCGGAGAGGAGGTTGGTGCCATTGTCGGAAACCACCATTCCTGGCTTAAGCTGGCATGGTGTCAACCACCTCTGAGCCTGCCCCTGCAGAGCTGACAGAATCTCTGCCCCGGTGTGGCTCCTGTCCCCCAAGCATACCAGCTCAAGCACCGCATGGCATCTCTTTGCCTGCGTACTTGCATAGCCCCTTGAACGCCTATGGAGCACCGCTGGTTCTGAGAACAAAGCACAGTAAGAGGTCAGGGAGGAAGAAGAAGAGGAGGGGGTGGAGGAGAGAGGTGTGTCAGAATCACCAGTAGTAGCATTTTGGAGGCATGGTGGCGGAACAACCTCCAACACTACTGCACCTTGTCCTGCATCATTCCCAGCTGCCAGCAGAGTCACCCAATGTGCCATGAAAGATAGGTAACGTCCCTGTCCATGCCTGCTGGACCATAAGTCAGCGGTAATATGCACCTTACTGCTGACCGCCCTGTCCAGCGAGGCCAAGACATTGCCTTCCACATGCCGGTAGAGAGATGGAATCGCCTTCTGTGAGAAAAAGTGGCGTTTGGGAACCTGCCACTGAGGAACCGCACATTCCACAAACTCACGGAAGGGGGCAGAGTCTACCAACTGAAAAGGCAGCAGTTGAAGTGCTAGCAATTTAGCCAAGCTAGCATTCAACCGCTAGGCATGTGGATGGCTGGGAGCAAAATTCTTTTGGCGGTGCAGCAGCTGGGGCAGGGAAATTTGCCTGGTACAATCTGACGTTGGTGTACCGATAGCAAGTTGCCCGCAAGTACTTGGCTGTGACACACCTAATTCTACACCTTCATTCCTCTCAGTGCAGGTTTCAGAGAGGACTGAAGGTATAGTGGGGTTGGAGATCCCAGCTGATGAGGAGCAAGGAGAGGTCCACTTTGTTCTTTGGTGTGGGTCTTTTAGGTGTGCTTGCCAACGAACTGCATGGCAGGTCGACATATCTCTGATCGAGCATGTGGTGTCCAAGTGGGTGATGTTTTGTCCACGCGAGATATGCCTGAGACATATGTTGCAAATAGCAGCGCTGCGATCTGATGCACTCGTCTCAAAAAAGGCCCACACCAAAGAACTTTTGGAATAACGCGCAGAGACAGCAGCGGCCTGCACATGCGGAGCTCTGCGGTGTGATGCTGTCGGTGTGCTGCCCTTAAGCTGGCCCCTGGAGGGCATCCTGCCTCGTTGGAGATGTGCCTCCTCCTCCTCCTCCTCTCTCCTATCAGGCACCCACGTAGAGTCTGTGACCTCATCATCCCCTCCCTCCTCATCACTGTAGCAAACCTGGCAGTATGCTGCAGCTGGGGGAACATGACTGCCAGATTGCTGTCCTTCTTGGGCACCCCCTCTCTCTGGGCTCACCTTACTGCCTTCCTCTAGCTGGGTACCATCATCGGAACCTTCAAAATGCTGGGCATCCTCCTGGAGCATGTACCCAACACTGTGGTAAAACAGTTCGGGGGACTCCTCAGGAGGACATGGTGGAGCTAGAGAAGGAGTGGCTGATGCCATTGATCCCAGGGAAGAGGCCGCTTTGGCAGCTGCTTTGCCAGACAAAGTACCCTGAGCCTGGGTGAGAGAGGATGAGGAGGATGAGGACAGCTTGGTCATCCACTCTACCAAGTCTTCGGCATGTTGCGGCTCAACGCGGCCAGCTGCTGAAAAAAAGGACAAGCGTGTCCCACGGCCACTTGCTGATGAGAATGCACTGTGTCCACGACCAGCACTGTTGCCTCTAGACACAGAGCCTGCTTGCCTTTTTTTATTGGCTCATGACTGTCTGCCTCTCCTTGCTGTCCTTTCAGACATACTAATGGCCTGCAGGGAGATGTAGCTGCACAAAGCTGGGATGTATAAATATAATAATTATACTGCAGCTAGCAGAATCAACTGCCTGCCTGTAGTACTATTAGTATGGGAACACCGGCAATTGTCTTCAGTTAGCTTTAGTTACACACTGTGTAGAGAACACAGTACACTAACTGAAAATACTGCAGCTTCCTGCCTGTGGTATTTGTATGAGAACACCAGCAATTGTATTGAGGTAAGCTTTAGGTGCACACTGTGCAAAGGACACTAAAGCAAAATACTGCAGCTCCCAGCCTGTATTTGTATCAGAACACCAGCAATTGTATTGAGGTAAGCTTTAGGTGCACACTGTGCAAAGGACACTAAAGCAAAATACTGCAGCTCCCGGCCTGTATTTGTATCAGAACACCAGCAGTTGTATTGAGGTAAGCTTTAGGTGCACACTGTGCAAAGGACACTAAAGCAAAATACTGCAGGTCCCTGCCTGTATTTGTATCAGAACACCAGAAATTGTATTGAGGAAAGCTTTAGGTGCACACTGTGCAAAGGACACTAAAGCAAAATACTGCAGCTCGCTGCCTGTATTTGTATCAGAACACCAGCAACTGTATTGCGGTAAGCTTTAGGTGCACACTGTGCAAAGGACACTAAAGCAAAATACTGCAGGTCCCTGCCTGTATTTGTATCAGAACACCAGCAATTGTATTGAGGAAAGCTTTAGGTGCACACTGTGCAAAGGACACTAAAGCAAAATACTGCAGCTCCCTGCCTGTATTTGTATCAGAACACCAGCAACTGTATTGCGGTAAGCTTTAGGTGCACACTGTGCAAAGGACACTAAAGCAAAATACTGCAGCTCCCTGCCTGTATTTGTATCAGAACGCCAGCAACTGTATTGAGGTAAGCTTTAGGTGCACACTGTGCAAAGAACACTAAAGCAAAATACTGCAGCTCCCTGCCTGTATTTGTATCAGAACACCAGCAACTGTATTGAGGTAAGCTTTAGGTGCACACTGTGCAAAGGACACTAAAGCAAAATACTGCAGCTGGCTGCGTGGGACAAAAGGATCCAATCACTGGATTTACCTGTATGCCTGACACTCAGAACCAGGTTGTCTCTGGCCTTGTAGCTCACTAACCCAGCCCTAGATTCTGGGAGGGCCGTTCTATCGTTGTCCTGGAACAACAGAAGCCAGCCTGACAGGCCTTGGAGGGACTTAGACATCTTGACAGCACAGGGGACTTGGTCATTGGATTTGGTCGTTCGTCCAAAAAGTTTTCCATGACATCAGGTCTTTGCCGGACCTACTTACTGAAGGTAACAATCTTACCCCATCCCAACAAAAAGCTTTGCAGAGGTTAACTAAAAATTAAAACATTATTATTATTATTATTATGAGTCAGCTGAGCTCTGGCGCTATAAGGAGGCATTTTTGGCGCAAATTCCATCCTATTTAAGGGTGGTATGATTGTGAGCACATGTGGGTCTTCATTTGGAGGTATTTTCTCTGTGACGGCAATTGTATCCAGCTTGGATTAGTTGAATAGTGTGAAAGGCTTGGTTTTGACATCCTCCCTGTTACAAACAAGGTATTTTGAATTGTCTTGGAGTCTGATTAGATCAGTGGTTCTCAACCTGGGGGTCAGGACCCCCTCGGGGGTCGAATGATGATTTTCCAGGGGTCACCAAATCCTGGGCTGTTCCTGAAGCCCGCACCGCTCTCCCAGCCTTTTTGCGGCCACCCCACAGCCACCCATTCAGTTTAAAGCATGGGTGGGGGGCAGAGACTAGAGGTCAGCTGACTGGTGAGGAATGTGAAGTGGGAGGGTCTGGAGGAGACCCTATCTCCTGATTTCAGCATAGGTGTCACTGCTACGAGACACCACACAGTCAGAGACACAGTGAAGCCGGAGACACAGTGAGTAACTACCTGTGATTACAGTTACCATTAAAAGTCCCCACTACAGTTCTCAGATCAGCAGATGACCTTCATCAAGAGCACCTAAGTTGGCTGATCAAAACTCCCCCCAGCACTGCCACTAATCCCACCCCCCAACAGCACTGCCACTGATCCCACCCCCCACCAAGGAGTAAGAGAAGGAATAAAAATAGAGAATACATGGAGGAACAAAGAAAAAGGGAGATAAAGAATAAGAGAGAACAAGAAAGACGGCTAGAGAGAGGGATGGGGGGGGGGACAAGAAATTAGGATAGAGAGAGATAAATAGGAAAGAAAAAACAAAGAGAGAGTGTAAAATGTACCATAAGGGGTTTAATACTGTACGAGTGGAAGGGACTCAGGGAGACTTAAATGTCCGTGGATTAGGGGCGCAAATTGCTTGTCTTGCCTTGGGTGCTGACAACCCACGCTACAAATTTTTACTGTTAGGGGTCCCCACAACTTGGGAAATTTTATCAAGTGGTCACGGCACTAGAAGGTTGAGAACCACTGGATTAGATGATATGGGATGCATTAGCTTTCTGGATATGTAAATGAGTATTGTTTCTTCTATGCTATTCCAGATCTGATATTTTGCCATATGTACCGGCCATTAGAATCTGCCTACCTTTCTGTTCATGGAATTTAACAGAGGGGATCTCTTCTAGGTATGTTTCATAGAACTGGCTAGCTAATGATTGGAGTGGAGGATATGTGGTAGAGGTGTGTCATCTATTATAATTTTTTCTTGTGGCCTTATGGCCAAACATAAGACCGAACAGCCCTAATTGCCAATCCCAGTGTATTGGACCCTTTCTTTGGCTCTTGAAATAAGCTTCTCCATTTGGCCCCAGTTCCATCTGATATAGACAGGTGCCTTGTCTACCTTATAGTGCACTGGCAGGAATGCGTAAGGCCCTTAGAGGGCTTTCCAAAGTCAATATATACCAGATGTAAGTTTTTTTAAACTACAGTGTGTAAGTAAAACTATTGTGATATGCATTAATCATGTATTTGTGACTATATATTATCTGTATTTATTTTGTTTCCTTTACAGCAATTCTACTACATTCATTCCCCTCCAAAGAAAACCACTTGAAGAAGCTGACAGGCGAAACCTGTTGGGTTGTGCATCTCCTAACATATATGTAACAGTGTCTGCCATGGCTATCTATGATTGTGTACATATATGTTGATAGAGGAACTACTACACTTTGGAAAGGGGGAAGGCTGTCCTATTTTAGAGTTATGCTATAAAACAATTTTTGTTTCTTATGTCTATTATTCCCCTCCAAAGAAAACCACTTGAAGAAACTGACAGGCGAAACCTGTTGGGTTGTGCATCTCCTAACATATATGTAACAGTGTCTGCCATGGCTATCTATGATTGTGTACATATATGTTGATAGAGGAACTACTACACTTTGGAAAGGGGGAAGGCTGTCCTATTTTAGAGTTATGCTATAAAACAATTTTTGTTTCTTATGTCTATTTTGTATAGACATAATTTTAACCATTTATAACGTAAATAAAATGGAATTTTAAATATCACGTTGCAAGATCTATCATTCCAGGGGGAGGTTTCAGCACCTAAAAAGTCCCAAAATGTTGTGGTTTTTTGTTGTGTAATTGGTCACTGAAAGAAACATATCTTTCCCTAAACACTGGACTCCTCGACTGCATGGTTATCTGACCAGAATTCGTTCAGACAGTAGCAGTGTACATCAACCATAGGGGAGGAGGGGAACTAGGAATGTCCTGGAAGAGAATAAGCACAAATTCTGGATTAGGCAGATTTTCACGTTACAACTTAATCCACCATTCACATTCCATGTGTAGACAATTGGCGAGTTGACTTTCTTGGCCTGCAACGCCTGTACTCAGGGGAATACTCCCTACACCTAGAAGTGTGAAATCAAAGGTGGACCTCCTAGCTTCCAGGATTAGCAACAACCTGAACACGTTTGTATCAATGTCCAGAGATCCTTTGGCAGAGACAGTGGATCTAGTTACTTTGTGGGATCAGTACAACCCCTCTAAAACTCCTTCCTTGGCTACTCCATATTATTGAAACTGAGGGCATTCCAGTGATTTTTTATCACATGAATTGACCCAGACAGATGTGGTACTCTGACCTCATCAGACTTCTGGTAGCCACCTTGTGGGCTCTTGCAGATTGTCCAGATCTTCTGTCCCAATGTTCATTTTACCACCCTGCTTTACGATCCATGGCTTTGATGGCATGGCTGTTGAAACCCAGTACCTAAGAGACAGGGATATTTCTGACTCAGTTATTCCTACATTTCTTAAAGCTAGAAAGTTCACTTTATGCAAAGTCTACTGTTGCATATGGAAAACATACTTTACCTGGTGATAGGCGAGAAAATGTATTCCTAGGTAATACTCTTTGTGGCGAATCCTTACCTTTTTTCAACCTAGTCTAGTTTAAAAATTGGTCTTAAGTACTTATTATTTGAAGGACAAATCTCATGCTTTTTTTTAGAGACTGTTTTTTTTTCTTTTCTAGTGAAAGCTTTTGTACTGGGTGTCACTCGTATGGTACCACCAGTACAATCTCCAGTGTATCTCTTAGCCTGGTTCCCTCAGATCTATTTTCGAACCTATAAGAGATGTTCCACTGTCTACTTAAACTCACAAGGTAACATTTCTCATTGCCATCACCACTGCTAGGCAAATCTGAACAAGCATCCTCATCTTTTAAAGATCCTTGAGGCCTAGAGCCTCCTTTCTTCCTGAAAGGATTTCTACCTTTCACCTTAGTTAGGAAATTGTACTTCCATCTCTCTGTCCAACTCCTGTTCCTCCAAAGGAAATTTCCCTTCATTCTTTGGATGTGGTATGAGCTGTTCAGTTTTACCTCTCAGCTAAAGCTTGCTTCAAACAGTCTTACTTTATCATTCCTGAGGGTCCTTAGATGAAAAAACTTGGTTCTCACTCCACAATTTCTCACTGACTTTGACAAATCATTATACAAGCCTAATAGCTTAAAGCGGAGTTCCACTCAAAAGTAGAACTTCCGCTTATCTGCCTTCTCCCCCCTCCGGTGCCACATTTGGCATCTTTCGGGGGACAGGGGGAGTGAGTACCTGTTTTTGACAGGTACCCTGTCCCCACTTCTGTCGGACCTCGCCATGGTGAGGTACGTCAGAAGTTCGGCCCCCTCCTCCTTCCCCTGCTGCCGGGCCAGTAAGAAAGTTACACCTGAAAGGGTATTAGGTCTGGTAATACTATGATTTGCCTTTTCATGACAGATAGGTAACTAAAAATTATGAAGTTTTGTCCATTGGGAGTGAATGATGATCATGGGAGGAAGACATTTATTGTAAAATGGACATTGTTAGTATTTTGTTTAAAAGATAAAACTAAATATTGTTAGGATATACATGTTGCATGCTGAGTTTATGATTAGTTTCTTATTTATTTTCTAAATTTGTCTGCACATTGAAACAAAAGGATCATCTTTCCTGACATTAAATTAAGTGTATGATTAATAAGGAAACTTGTGATATATTGTGCTGTTCTGTTCTTGTTATGTAAAAATGTGGCCATAGATTATATTAAAATACTTCTGTGATCGTAAAAAGAAAACCACTAGTGATGAGGACCCTTCCATTTCTATAATTTTAATTCATACATACAGGTTTATTTCAAAAGTTAGCAGGATGCAATTATGATGTGTAAAATACAATGGTCCATGCTAATAGCAAATTATTGTATAGTTGATATGGGTTACTGCACTTTGCATTCAATAAGGTAGATACTGTCAATATCACTTAGGCCCCGTTAACATTTCAGAATCGAGCCAATTCTGCCCAAGATTACAGATCAAAAAGTGTGAACGAGGCCTAGGTCCAATTTCACACCAAATGCGGCTTTAAAATCTCACTACTCCAGCGCAATTTCAAAGCCCCTGATCGGTGCAATTTCATGTGCAGCTTGCCAACATCTGTGCAACTTCCTGCACAAATGTCTATGCAAGTCGCACATTAAATCGCCAAAAAGAGTGCAGGAACCTTTTCAAAATCAATGCAAGTCGGAGTCACACCAATTTGAACGGCTTCAAATTGTTTTCGTGTCTGTGGTGATCCGGGAACGCATTTACATATTTTTTGGGAGTGTCCTGTTACAAAAAATTATTGGAAATAAATTTTCCTCATGCTTTTCAACAATTTTTAAGAAATCCATTACTCCTGATCCGACTATCGCACTTCTAAATTTAAAACCGGGATGTATCTCTTATATTCAATTTAAGTTATTACTACAAATCACCACAGCCGCAAAACAAACCATCACTAAAGCTTGGAAAATAGCTACGCTTCTGGTTTCTGAAACTAGAAATAGAATACACCAAGCCATGCTCCTTTCAAAATCAGAAGCCATAACCAATGATTCCATAGATCTATATGAAAAAATATGGAACCCTTGGGTGTCTTATTCTATCCCGTCTAACCCTGACAATTCTTTACTGAGACCTTGGTAAGATATTGAAAGCCAGTAATATTCTAGATACTTCATCTCTATATTATCTCTACCCCTTTATATGTAATAATCCCAGAGTCTTCTCTCTATCCTGTGCTTCCTTTCCTATCCTTTTGTTTCTATTCACTCTCTATCTTTTATATTCCACAATTTGTCCTTTTTCCTTTAATTCTCTTTTTCCTTTTTCTATCATTTTTATATATTTATATATTTGAATATATAAAATGGTATATTTGAATATATAAATACGATATTTACTTCTACTTCTAATATAATATTTTATATGAATATGATCCCTCTCCCCCCTATCTCTTCATATTTTTGAGCCAATTTATTACTCATTTACTACTCTTTTATAGCTATAGTCTATGTTTCTATTTTATCCAGTTTCGCTAATATTATAAAATTCTATAATATTTACATATTTGTTCAAATGTAATAGTTTTACATAATTAGATTGACTATAATCTGGATCAACAATTCCTTATATATTTATCTCAGGATCTTCAAATATATATCAACTGATTCTATGTTTCTAATGCTCTCTTAACACATTATACCATTTCTTGTAATCATTTATTGTCAATTGTATCCATTGTTTTGTCTTTATTTCAAACCCAATAAACAAATTTGACGAGAAAAAAACGCATACAGTAGGTGTGAACTGAGCCTAAATGTTCATCATAAATCGCTCAGAATGTACCACTCCTTCTGAAGAGTCTTCCCTTACACTGATATGAATAATAATTCGGCGGTTCCTCAGATATTGGGCAAGAAAAAGGGAACTTGAATAGTGTATTGCCATAAAAAAAACATTAAAGTGATACTATAGGTTAATTTTTAATTTTTTTTAAATAACAAACATGTCATACTTACCTCCACTGTGCAGATCGTTTTGCACAGAGTGGCCCCGAACATCCTCTCCTGGGGTCCCTGCCCAAGATTACAGATCAAAAAGTGTGAACGAGGCCTAGGTCCAATTTCACACCAAATGCGGCTTTAAAATCGCACTACTCCAGCGCAATTTCAAAGCCCCTGATCGGTGCAATTTCATGTGCAGCTTGCCAACATCTGTGCAACTTCCTGCATAGATGTCTATGCAAGTCGCACATTAAATCGCAAAAAAGAGTGCAGGAACCTTTTCAAAATCAATGCAAGTCGGAGTCGCACCAATTTGAACGGCTTCAAATAGGGCGCGACTTGTCATCTCCCTGGGGGAGATTAGACAATAGCTATGTTCAGTGGATAATAAACCTCTAATGACTCCTTGCTGTAAAAAATTAGCCTAAATCACATAACATAAATATTAACCACTTAAGCCCCGGACCATTTGGTAGCTAGAGGACCAGAGGTGAATTCAGAATTTTGCACTGCGCTGCTTTAACCGTAAATTGTGCGGACATGCAATGTTGTACCCAAACGAAATTTGCGTCCTTTTCTTCCCACAAATAGAGCTTTCTTTTAATGGTATTTGATTGCCTCTGCGATTTTTATTTTTTGCGATATAAACGGAAAAAGACCGAAAATTTTGAAAAAAAATGATATTTTCTACTTTGTGTTATAAGAAAAATCGAATAAACTCAATTGTAGTCATACATTTAGGCCAAAATGTATTCAGCCACATGTTTTTAGTAAAAAAAATGTCAATAAGCGTATATTTATTGGTTTGCGCAAAAGTTATAGAGTTTACAAACTAGGGTACATTTTCTGAAATTTACACAGCTTTAAATTTATGACTGCCTATCTCATTTCTTGAGGTGCTAAAATGACAGGGCAGTACAAAACCCCCCCAAATGACCCCATTTTGGAAAGTAGACACCCCAAGGAAATTGCTGAGAGGCATGTTGAGCCCATTGAATTTTTTATTTTTTTGTCCCAAGTGATTGAATAATGACTAAAAAAAAAAAAAAAAAATTACAAAAAGTTGTCACTAAATGATATATTGCTCACACATGCCATGGTTATATGTGGAATTTCACCCCAAAATACATTTTGCTGCTTCTCCTGAGTACGGGGATACCACATGTGTGGGACTTTTTGGGAGCCTAGCCGCGTACGGGACCCCGGAAACCAAGCACCGCCTTCAGGATTTCTAAGGGCGCAAATTTTTGATTTCACTCCTCACTACCTATCACAATTTCGAAGGCCATAAAATGCCAAAATAGCACAAAACCCCCCCAAATGACCCCATTTTAGAAAGTAGACACCCAAAGGAAATTGCTGAGAGGCCTGTTGAGCCCATTGAATATATTTTTTTTGTCCCAAGTGATTGAATAATGACAAAAAAAAAAAAAAAATACAAAAAGTTGTCACTAAATGATATATTGCTCACACATGCCATGGTTATATGTGGAATTACACCCCAAAATACATTTTTCTGCTTCTCCTGAGTACGGGGATACCACATGTGTGGGACTTTTTAGGAGCCTAGCCGCGTACGGGACCCCGAAAACCAAGCACCGCCTTCAGGATTTCTAGGCACAAATTTTTGATTTCACTCCTCACTACCTATCACAGTTTCGAAGGCCATAAAATGCCAAAATCGCACAAAACCCCCCCAAATGACCCCATTTTGGAATATAGACACCCCAAGCTATTTGCTGAGAGGAATGGCGAGTATTTTACAGCTCTCATTTGTTTTTGAAAATGAAGAAAGAAAATATATATATATATTTTTTATTTTTTTCAATTTTCAAAACTTTGTGACAAAAAGCGAGATCTGCAAAATACTCACAATACCTCTCAGCAAATAGCTTGGGGTGTCTACTTTCCAAAATGGGGTCATTTGGGGGGGTTTTGTGCTATCTGGGCATTCCATGGCCTCCGAAACTGTGATAGGCAGTGAGAAGTGAAATCAAAAATTTACACCCTTAGAAAGCCTGAAGGCGGTGCTTGGTTTTTGGGGTCCCGTACATGGCTAGGCTCCCAAAAAGTCTCACACATGTGGTATCCCCGTACTCAGGAGAAGCAACAGAATGTATTTTGGGGTGTAATTCCACATATGCCCATGGCATGTTTGAGCAATATATCATTTAGTGACAACTTTGTGCAAAAAAAAAAAAAAATTGTTGTTTTTCCGCAACTTGTGTCAACATATAAAATATTCCATGGACTCGACATGCCTCTCAGTATATAGCTTAGGGTGTCTACTTTCCAAAATGGGGTCATTTGGGGGGGTTTTGAACTGTTCTGGCATTTTATACACAACATTAGGAAGCTTACATCCACTCTTCTAACCACTTGAAGACAAAGCCCTTTTTGACACTTTTTGTTTACATGAAAACATTTTTTTTTTGCAAGAAAATTATGTTGAACCCCCAAACATTATATATATTTTTAAAGCAAAGGCCCTACAGATTAAAATGGTGGGTGTTGCATTTTTTTTTCTACACAGTATTTGCGCAGCGATTTTTCAAACGCATTTTTTGGGTTAAAAAATACACTTTTTTTAATTTTAATGCACTAAAACACACTATATTGCCAAAATGTTTGATGAAATAAAAAAGATGATCTTAGGCCGAGTACATAGATACCAAACACGACATGCTTTAAAATTTCGCACAAACGCGCATTGGCGACAAACTACATACATTTTTAAAAGCCTTTAAAAGCCTTTACAGGTTACCCCAGTAGATTTACAGAGGAGGTCTACTGCTAAAATGATTGCCCTCGATCTGACCTTCGCGGTGATACCTCACATGCATGGTGCAATTGCTGTTTACATATGACGCCAGACCGACGCTTGCGTTCGCCATTGGGCAAGAGCAGGGCAGGACAGGGGTGTTTTTTTTTTTTTTTTTTTTTTTTATTATTAATTTTGCTTTTTTATTTTATTTTTAAATTGTTCCTTCCAAGTATTTTTTTTTTTTATCATTTTTATTGTTATCTCAGGGAATGTAAATATCCCCTATGATAGCAATAGGTAGTGACAGGTACTCTTTTTTTGAAAAAAATGGGGTCTTCTAGACCCTAGATTTTTCCTCTGCCCTCAAAGCATCTGACCACACCAAGATCGGTGTGATAAAATGCTTTCCCAATTTCCCAATGGCGCTTTTTATATCCGGGGGGGGCATTCCCTCCCACTGCTTGTAAAAGCAGTCCAGAGGCTAATTAGCCGCTAGGATTGCTTTTACATTAAAGCCGGCCGCAGGCTGAAAAGAATGATACCAAGATGATACCTAAACCCGCAGGCATCATTCTGGTATAAACATTCAAAGTCCAGCAACATACCAGTACGTTGCTGGTCCTTGTTGGACATGTATTGTAATCTTTTTATTTCATGCAGCCAGTTGGCTGAACAAAAAAAGAGATTGATCGGTGGGTATGCCCACCATTAGAATACCGCCCTTCATCCACCCACTTCCAATGATGGGCATACACGCACCATTTATATATGCCGAAGCATGGGGGCATCCTCCCGCAAAAAAGTTATGCCGCACACACATGGTCGGACTTTTCCACGGGCAAGCCTCCGTCGGAATTTCGACCGTATGTACGCGGCATTAGGAGCAAAATCGCTCCTCTACCCCTGCTGCCCCAATGCTTCGGCATATTTGCTTTTTTAATTAAACTGTGGTGGTGAAATCACCTCCTACAGCACTGGAGTCGCAGGGATCAGGCCTGTCTCTGCGAACGCTGCAGTTATGTGTGTTTTTGTTTTGTAAGTGACAGTGATCGATCGATACTGCACTTGGGTGGCCTGGGCTGGACGGAGGGGCAAAACGCAGGTGCCAGCAGGTATCTGGGCTGATCCCGCTAACACTGCGTTTTTGGGAACCCTAAACTGCTGGGGACGCTAGTATAGATCTGATCAGATCAGATATTGATCTGTTCAGATACTATACCACTAAGGGGGGTGTATGCTTCACGCGTGGGTGTTAGCGTTACTGGCACTAACCTGACGCTGCCTGGGGTGTGACTCAGACCCTCTCTGACGCTAAAACCTAATTGATATCACTTTATTGGGTTATATACACGGCGGGTGCCCTGACACTATAAAAAGCAAACTAACTAACCAGCGTCACCCGTAACACTTATATGGTGATCACTGGTGAAAGGGTTAACTAGGGGCAATCAGGGGGTTAAAACCTTTATTAGATAATATATGGGGGTACCTGACGCTATAAAAACCTGCGGCGAACCTAAAAAAAATTACCAGCTACCGATCTGCATCACCGACACTAAGACAGCGTTTAGAAAAACGATTGCTTAGCGACAGTGGTGATGGGGGTGAAAGGGTTACCTGGGGGGGCGATCAAGGGGGTTAAACCTTTATTAGATAATATATTGGGGTACCTGACGCTATAAAAACATGCGGCGAACCTAAAAAAAAATACTGGCTACGATCTGCATCACCGACACTAAGACAGCGTTTAGAAAAACAATTGCTTAGCGACAGTGGTGATAGGGGGTGAAAGGGTTACCTGGGGGCGATCAAGGGGGTTAAACCTTTATTAGATAATATATTGGGGTACCTGACGCTATAAAAACCTGCGGCGAACCTAAAAAAAATTACCGGCTACCGATCTGCATCACAGACACTAAGACAGCGTTTAGAAAAACGATCGCTTAGTGACAGTGGTGATAGGGGGTGAAAGGGTTAACTGGGGGGCGATCAAGGGGGTTAAACCTTTATTAGATAATATATTGGGGTACCTGACGCTATAAAAACCTGCGGCGAACCTAAAAAAAATTACCGGCTACCGATCTGCATCACAGACACTAAGACAGCGTTTAGAAAAACGATCGCTTAGTGACAGTGGTGATAGGGGGTGAAAGGGTTACCTGGGGGGCGATCAAGGGGGTTAAACCTTTATTAGATAATATATTGGGGTACCTGACGCTATAAAAACATGCGGCGAACCTAAAAAAAATTACTGGCTACGATCTGCATCACCGACACTAAGACAGCGTTTAGAAAAACAATTTCTTAGCGACAGTGGTGATAGGGGGTGAAAGGGTTACCTGGGGGGCGATCAAGGGGGTTAAACCTTTATTAGATAATATATTGGGGTACCTGACGCTATAAAAACCTGCGGCGAACCTAAAAAAAAATACCGGCTACCGATCTGCATCACAGACACTAAGACAGCGTTTAGAAAAACGATCGCTTAGTGATAGTGGTGATAGGGGGTGAAAGGGTTACCTGGGGGGCGATCAAGGGGGTTAAACCTTTATTAGATAATATATTGGGGTACCTGACGCTATAAAAACCTGCGGCGAACCTAAAAAAAATTACTGGCTGCCGATCGGCATCACTGACGCTAAGACAGCGGTCAGAAAAATGATCGCTAAGCGACAGTGGTGATAGGGGGTGAAAGGGTTATCTGGGGGGTGATCAGGGGGTTAAACCTTTATTAGGGGGGGTTAGGGGGCTACACTGGACCTAAGACTAAACTTTGGTGACACTTTTACAGTCACAAATGTCACTGATTGCAGTGATCACTAAATAAATGGTCACTGCAATCAGTGACACTGTGACTGGGGGCTGGGGGGGTGATCTGGGGGGTGATCTGGGGTGTCTGGGGGGCCTGGGGGGGCGATTTATGTCCCTATGTGTCCTGGTGTCAGTGTAGTGTTGTGTGCACTGACCTGATATCTTCTCTTGTACGGCGCTCGGTATATGTGAGCACCGCACCAGAGATGACATCACTTCCTCCTGCACCCTCTGTCTGACACAGACAGAGGGGGCATTTCCATTCGCCAGGAGCGATCGCGAGGGGGTGGCCAGAAACGAATGGCTGCCCCCTCATCCCGGAACGCTCCCGGACACTTAGCCACCGCTCACTGTATAGGAGGGGGGTCCGATTGGACCCCCCAACTGTACAAAGGCAATCACGTACACTCTACGTGATTGTGCCTGTCGGTGCCATTCTGCCGACGTATATATACAGTGAGCGGTCGTTAAGTGGTTAATATATAGCGATGAATAAGTGTTTAAACAATTAATCTATAACAGTGAAATCAATCCTGCTGCCTCCTTTACAATAAATATATCTCTCCTATGAAATCAAATCAATGTTAATAGATTCCAGAAGGTGCTAGATCAATGTTAGAAATTCAAAGTGTAAAATGTTAAAGTTAATTAAAAAGTCAGTGCTAAAGTCCCACACATAACATAAATGCAAATAGCTGTGTTCCAATTGGAGGAAAGATGATTATCCCACTCCACAAGCAATCACCTCAAGTGCTCACCCTATGTGAGTCTCAGCCTGGGTTCACACTATTGCGAATTGGATGTGGGTTTTTTCCGCATCCAATTTGCATGTCAGGAGACTGTGACTGGCTCTTAATGGAGCCGGTTCACACAGCTCCGGGACGGCTGCAGAGTGAATTGCAGAGTATTGCAGAGTAGTCCTGGGTGTCTTCTGGTCCGTTACAGGTCTGAATTCATCCGAAAATTCAGACCAAAATCGGACCTGAAACTGTGAACAGGGACACACCGGACACCTGCTGTGAGCCACTCCGCACAGAGATGTGGACCCAGCCTTACTCACCAAATAGTTATGCCTCACATATAAGGCTTGGTTCACACCTTTGCAGTTTGCACTTGATCCGTTTCTGCAGTGCGTTTTTTGATGTGTTTTGCATTTTTAATGCTTTTTCTTTTGGCCAATTTATTGTTGGGTGGATTAAACACACTACATGCTTTTCTGCAGCTACTCTATTGAAGTCTATTGAGCCAAAAATGCACCGTTTTGCTTTAAAAAAAGTCCCAGACCCTTTCCAACAAAGGAGCGGCTGAAAAAAGCATATGTAGCGGGGTATTCCCCTTTAAGACAGAGAGACAAGAAGTTCCAGGTGAGAGGTGAGTCGGGAGGAAGTAAAGAGACATTACTGGAAGTGAAAGCAGAGGAGAGAGAGACTACATCTCCCAATACATCTTGCAGCACCCAGGGTGCATTGCTCCAGAACAGAGACTGCGGGGGCAGACTTTATAAAGGGGAGGCAGAGTTTTGGTCGCTCTCTTTGGACACCCCTCTCCTAGCAAGAGGATCTCTGTGCTGAACTGCTGTGTGCACAAGGCCTGAAGCCTGGGCCGTGTGCTCCTTTCCAAAGAGCCCTCTGCCAGCCTAGCAGAGCCTTAGAGACATCTTCTCCTCCTTGCTGCAGTACACCAGAAGGATTGAAGACTTGGATGTCGGTGGATTCCTGTTCCTAGATGAATCGGCGGAGGAAACGGACTTGGACTTGTCCGGGTGGTGAGAGCTGTTTAAAGACAGATACTTTTATCTTTACTATTCGTTTGGATTACAAGTTGTTCTTCAAGTGCACCACCAAAGATTGCTAGCGAATATGGTTTCACTGAACTTCCATTTAGATCAGTCAGGCCTGACTGCATAGGTAGACATTGCTGGGTGTTAGTCTACCCATGAGGGGAAGTAGCTGTAAAAGGGCAGCGCTAGAGTTGCATAGCAATACTTAATTATTCTGATTACTCTGTTTATCTTTATTACTGTTTATTGCAGGGATCTGCAACTTGTTATACTGTTGTTTATTACTTGCCCATTAGCCTCAGTAAAATATCTGGGTCAAGTACATTGGTGTCAGTTTCACTTACTATAATAGAAGTTTCAAAGTATATCACTGTGTGTGTTTGCCATAGGACTGCGTCACCTAGAATTGCGGTCACGCGGTCCTATCTCCCCTTACTAACTGTGCCAGTAGGGGGTTGAGCATATTGCCGGGGGTTGGCGGAGCTGTCTTCAGGGCCCAACTAAATCTGCGGCCTTCTTAGTTGGAGGTATCGCTACACGTGGGGGTTCTCGTCTGGGATCCTGATACAGCAGGTGAACGCCAGAAGTGCCGGCATGGACCCCATCAAAGTAGTCCAATGGTGCGAAGCAGAAGGGACACGCTCAGAAGCGAGCGTGGCCATTGAACTTCCAGGGAGTGACTGGAGAGAGAAACAAATTAAAGAGGTGGTACAAATATTGTCCCCGGATAGAAAGGCTTACGTGGTCGCAATGAGACCAGACTCAAGGACCAACTGCACCTATGCACTGATAGAGTGGGGACAGGATGTCCCTGAAAACTTCCACGGTGCCAGTATAAAATTGTCCGAAAAGACTGAGTTCCACCTGACACATCCTAGTCAGAAGCAGTTAGAACCCTTGGACAGGAAAGCAGGGGCTGCTGTTAAATCGCAGGCAGAGCAACAGCTGATTGATCTGAAACGACAGTACCGTGACATACAAGAGAGGTTTCAGGAGACTTCCAGTATGATAGCTGAACGCATTAAGGAGTTACGTGTCACTCCTGAGGATCAGAAAGATGGTCAGATAAAGCCCAAACCTGGGAAGGTACCGAAGAAACGAGCCTGCAGGAAGTAACCATCCGGAAGGATTTCCGCATTGATGGCCAGATAGGAGAAAGAGGGCAGAAGGACAAACTGTCCTACAGCAACCTCCTACACCAAATAGAGTTGGGGTTACAGAAAGGATATCAGGAATCTGAAATTAGAGAGGCTGTAATCCATGCCATCAGCCCAGGTTCAAGTGTCAGGGGCATGTTAGAGAGGAAGGGTGGATTGACCCTGAACCAGCTAAAGAGGATACTGAAAAGCTACTATGAGGAGGAAGATGCTGCTGAGTTATTTCATCGACTGATAAATATGACCCAGGAGAGTGGAGAGACTCCTCAGAACTTCCTATTCCGGGCCATTGAGCTCAAGGACCGCCTGTTGTCCACATCCAAGGATGAAGGAAATGGGGAGCATTTTGGAGTCGAGCTAGTCCAAAAGAAATTCCGGAGATCTATGACTACGGGATTGAGGAGTGACTACATCAAGCTACAGCTGAAGCAGCATTTGGAAGATCCCTCAACTCCGGATGAGGTCCTCATTGAGAAAATGAATGAAGCAGATAAGATGGAGATTGAGAAGGACCAAAAACAGAGGAAACTTCAATCTCCTAGCACCACAAGTGCCAAAGTACAACAGATAGATGTCCCTTCAGACACTCGGGAGCTTAGTGTACTGGCAGCAAGCACTGAACAGGGATCATGGTCTTCACCTATTCACCACTTCCCCACAAGTCAGACTGGACTGGAGGAGCTGTTCCAGACCCAGAAAGAAATACTAGAGATGATGACGATGTTGATGACTCGTCTGGTGAAACCCCAGACAGAAGAGGTCTCACCACTCATGGCACCAAAGACCCCTACCACTAACCGCTCTATGAAACCAATACAGAGAGCCTGCTTCAAATGTGGAGGAAAAGGACATCTCAGGTGAGTATGCCCAAGCCTGGTAGTTGAGGAAAAGTCCAAACAGCTGGCGGGAAACTTCAGCGGGCCCCGGTGAAGGAGCCGACCGGGTGCCCATCATTTTCAGTGAGTTCCAAACTGAATGAGAAGCTAAGGAAGAGAAAAGACAAAACTCCTCAGAGGAACTATAGTATCCCTCAGCAGGGGTACACCCCAAAGAGAGAGGGCCAGACCCCTCAGAAGAGGCACAGCATTCCCCAAAGGGAATGCACACCTAAGAAAAACTATAATATCCCTCAGCAGGTCTGTACGCCCATTAAAAGGAGGGAAATCGATGCATACCAGGCCCAAGAAAGACTAAAGTCAAAAGGGAGATGGACGAGAGAGAGTCCGAAGGGAAAGGACCAGAAGAAGGCGACTCCTGCCAGGCCATATCCGAAGAAGCTGGTAGGCCCATCTCCTGTAGTGCCCATTCAAGTGGAGGGAGTTTACACCAGAGCCATCTTGGATACTGGGGCACAAGTGACCCTACTATACCGGGATTTCTACGATAAGCACTTGAGTCATCTGCCCATCCAGAACATAGAGGAGCTGGAAATATGGGGAATTGGAACCCAGAGCTTCCCCTATGATGGCTATCTGCCCATCCGGATGACCTTTGACCCATCTGTGGCTGGGAAGGCCGAAGTGTTTGACACCCTGGCAGTTGTGTGCCCTCAGCCGCCAGGAGCCAACAAGAGCTCCCTTATAATAGGGACGAACACGGACCTGGTCCGAAGACTCCTGACCCCTTTAGTGGAAGAGAAGGGGCAAGCAGCCACCAAGATCCATCCCATGCTGAGGACGGCTTACCAAAGGCTGGTCCTAGAGCAGAAGACCCCGGTGGAGGGGATAGGGAAGGTGTGGAGACTTGGAAGAGGAGGGGTAGTGTTGCAGCCTGGCGAAGTAACCTGTCTCAGAGCCACTGTGAAGCTTACTTGGGAGCAGCCTGGACCCTTTGTCGTGCTGGAGTCCGACCCAAAAGGAGAGTCCTCAGGTCTGGAAGTGATACCAGAAGTGATTCCGCTGAAGGTTCTGAAGAAGGCCCATTGTAGAGTTCCAGTGAGTGTTAGAAACACTACCAGAGGCCCCATGGAAATCCCTGCCAGAATGCTGCTGGGCCAGGTGAGCCCTGCTGCCCCGGTTACCCTGTCAGAAGTAAAGGGGACGGGTGAAAGAGGAGATCTTTGGGAGAAGCTGTCCATGGAGAACTTGAATCTATCCAGGGTTTGGAAAGAGAGAGCCAAGGCCCAGTTGACTAGATGGGAGAAGATATTCTCCAGAGATGAGTTCGATGTGAGGTGTGCAAGGAGTGCCACCCATCGGATCCGCCTCCAGGAAGACAAGCCTTTCTGAGAGAGAGTCAGGCGGGTCCCCCTAGCAGATCTGGAGGATCTAAGGGAACAACTTGCAGAACTCAAGAGGACTGGTGTGATACGGGAGTCCAGGAGCCCCTATGCCTCTCCCATAGTGGTGGTCAGAAAGAAGAATGGGTCATTGAGGCTCTGTATAGACTACAGGACTCTCAACAGAAAAACCATCCCCGACCAATACACCACTCCGAGGATAGAGGATGCCCTACAGAGCCTCTCTGGAGCCAAATGGTTCAGCGTTATGGACCTCAAGAGCGGGTACTATCAGATCCCTATGCATCCAGAAGACAAGGAGAAGACAGCTTTCATAACCCCAGTGGGGTTCTTTGAATTCAGTCGGATGCCCCAAGGTCTGTCTGGAGCCCCAGCTACTTTCCAACGTCTTATGGAGAAGACTGTAGGAGACATGAACCTTATTGAAGTCCTTGTATACCTGGACGATGTCATTGTCTTTGGGAGAACCTTGGAAGAACACGAAGAGAGGCTGGAAAAAGTGTTGAGAAGACTAAGTGAGGAAGGACTCAAGCTTTCGCCTGAGAAGTGTCGGTTCTACCAGTCTTCTGTGAACTATCTGGGGCACATAGTGTCTGAAGAGGGGGTGGCCACAGACCCTGAGAAATTGGAGGCAGTTACCTCCTGGCCACGACCCACCACAGTAACAGAACTCAGATCCTTCTTGGGGTTCTGCTCCTATTACAGGAGGTTTGTGGAAGGATTCGCCCGAATTGCTAGACCATTGAATGAACTACTCAAGACCGAGGGGGAAGAGGACGACTCAGGGCCCAGGAAGCCGGGAGAGTCAGTCAGAGATCAGTGGAACCAGAAGTGTGAAGAGGCCTTCCAGGCATTAAAGGAGAGCCTAACCACTGCCCCGGTCTTGGCCTACGCAGACCCAACCAAACCCTATGAACTGCACGTGGATGCTAGTCATGACGGTCTGGGAGGAGTACTTTACCAAGAACACGAAGGGCAACTGCGGCCTGTTGCCTACGTGAGTAGGAGCCTGAACCCCTCGGAGAAGAACTACCCCACCCACAAGCTGGAGTTCCTGGCCCTTAAGTGGGCGGTAGTAGACAAACTCAAAGACTACCTATATGGGGCGGAGTTCACTGTGAAGACCGACAACAACCCCCTTACCTACCTTTTCACCACGGCCAAGCTGGATGCCACTGGACACAGGTGGCTGGCCGCACTTTCTGGATTCAACTTCAGCCTAAAGTATAGGCCAGGGACTGGGAATCGAGATGTAGACGCTCTGTCCAGGAGATCTCATTCTCTCACCAGTGACGTAGAAGATTGGACCCAAGTGGCACCGGACGGGGTGCGGGCCCTTTGTCAAGGAGCTGAATTCCAAGCTCGAGGAGGTTCCAGAGCAGAGGAAATAGGAGTTACCATGGTGGGAGTCCCCAAACACTACTGTGGAGTAGCTCAACTGGGAGAGGACAACCTGCCAAGACTGTCCAAGAAGGAGTTGAGGTGTGACCAATTGGAAGACCCCATGGGGAGATTGGTCCTGGAGGCCCTGGAGAATCAGGATCCAAACAGACTCATGCGTCAACCTTCAAAAGAAGCTCGCCTGCTGAGGAAAGAGTGGGACAGGTTGCAGTTACATCAGGGAGTGGTCTACCGAAGGGGCCCCTCTGATGACTCAGAAGATAAATGGCAGCTGTTTCTGCCAGAAAAGCGCCGAGAGACTGTTCTAGTCGCCATGCATGACAATCATGGCCACCTAGGAGCTGAAAGGACCTTCCAACTTGTCAGAAGTCGGTTCTATTGGCCCTGCATGAGGGCAGAGGTAGAAGAGTACTGCCACTCATGTGCCCGATGCATCCAGAGGAAGACTTTGCCCCATCAAGCTGCCCCAATGGGCCATCTACAAAGTCAAGGCCCAATGGATCTGGTATGCATTGATTTTCTCTGCCTCGAACCCGACCTGAGTGGACTAGGAAATGTTCTGGTGATAACCGACCATTTCACCCGGTATGCCCAGGCTTTCCCGACCAAAGACCAGAAGGCCTCCACCGTAGCCAAGGTACTTATGGAGAAGTACTTTGTCCACTATGGGCTGCCACAGCGACTCCATTCAGATCAAGGGAGGGACTTCGAGAGTAAACTGATCCGGAAGCTCCTGGATTCTTTGGGAATCAAGAAGACTCGAACTACACCTTACTATCCACAGGGAGATGCTCAGCCGGAAAGGTTCAACCGAACCTTGCTCAACATGTTGGGGACTCTGGAAAGTGAGAAAAAGCAACATTGGAGCAAACACATAGCAGCCACAGTGCATGCTTACAACTGCACCATCAGTGATGCTACAGGCTACTCCCCATATCGACTCATGTTTGGGAGAGAGGCGAGACTACCTGTGGACCTGGCCTTTGGCACCTCTCTGGACCATTCCTCAGTCACATCCCACAAAGGGTATGTGGACAGGCTCAGACAAAGCCTGAAAGTAGCTTATGAGCAAGCTTAAGCAGCTTCCGACCAAAGGGGGGCTAGAAATAAGAGAAACTTCGACTTGAAGGTCCGGGTGCAAGACCTACAGCCTGGGGATCGAGTGCTGTTACGCAACCTGGGGATCCCTGGGAAGCACAAACTTGCAGACAGATGGAGATCTGAACCTTATGTCATCTGTAGGAAGTTGCCGGGCCTACCTGTCTATAAGTTGAAACCAGAAGGAAAGGTAAGCCCACTGAAGACGTGGCATCGGAATCACCTGCTCCCACTTGCTGAGGCAGTTAGAATACCTCCTGCGGGAGACTCCCCTGAACCGGCCTCTATCCTGGATACTCCTAGGCCGAACACTCGGTCGCAAACCTCCCGAGCTGAAGATGGAGAGGCCTCTCAACTTAGTGAAAATGAAGAAGGAGAATTTGATTGGCTGTGGCCTTCCCCAACTCCAGAAACTTCTAATATTGATCTTCCAGCCACTGAAGACACTCAAGATGGAACACTGAACCCAGAAGCCACAGAGTTCATCCCTTCTAGTCCTTCAGCAGAATACTGGGAAGATGCCCAGGATGGTTGTTCAGAGGAAGAGGAGCCTGAGGCGCCAGAGCCAGAAATCCCAAGAGAGCAAAGGGCTCGAAGAGTCATCCGGCCTCCTAAGAAGCTGACCTACCCACAAATGGGGAACAGTTCGGAAGACTCTGTAGTCACTGCTAGAAGGAATGCTGAGAATCCGGATCCTTCCACTGTCCATTTAGTGGAGGGCAACCCCAGCTCACTCTCTGGCACAGTTAGACAGGTCGCCCCCACTGAAGCGACCTGTAGACAGGACAGCTCCCCATCCTATGATGATTGGTGGGAGGCTCCTCTGTCAATCCTATGCAACCGCATTGAATCTAAAATGTTTTGCAGATCTAAAAATGTTAGATGTCTTTGGGGACCAAAGATTTAAAGTGGGGGGAGTGTGTAGCGGGGTATTCCCCTTTAAGACAGAGAGACAAGAAGTTCCAGGTGAGAGGTGAGTCGGGAGGAAGTAAAGAGACATTACTGGAAGTGAAAGCAGAGGAGAGAGAGACTACATCTCGCAATACATCTTGCAGCACCCAGGGTGCATTGCTCCAGAACAGAGACTGCTGGGGCAGACTTTATAAAGGGGAGGCAGAGTTTTGGTCGCTCTCTTTGGACACCCCACTCCTAGCAAGAGGATCTCTGTGCTGAACTGCTGTGTGCACAAGGCCTGAAGCCTGGGCCGTGTGCTCCTTTCCAAAGAGCCCTCTGCCAGCCTAGCAGAGCCTTAGAGACATCTTCTCCTCCTTGCTGCAGTACACCAGAAGGATTGAAGACTTGGATGTCGGTGGATTCCTGTTCCTAGACGAATCGGCGGAGGAAACGGACTTGGACTTGTCCGGGTGGTGAGAGCTGTTTAAAGACAGATACTTTTATCTTTACTATTCGTTTGGATTACAAGTTGTTCTTCAAGTGCACCACCAAAGATTGCTAGCGAATATGGTTTCACTGAACTTCCATTTAGATCAGTCAGGCCTGACTGCATAGGTAGACATTGCTGGGTGTTAGTCTACCCATGAGGGGAAGTAGCTGTAAAAGGGCAGCGCTAGAGTTGCATAGCAATACTTAATTATTCTGATTACTCTGTTTATCTTTATTACTGTTTATTGCAGGGATCTGCAACTTGTTATACTGTTGTTTATTACTTGCCCATTAGCCTCAGTAAAATATCTGGGTCAAGTACATTGGTGTCAGTTTCACTTACTATAATAGAAGTTTCAAAGTATATCACTGTGTGTGTTTGCCATAGGACTGCGTCACCTAGAGTTGCGGTCACGCGGTCCTATCTCCCCTTACTAGCTGTGCCAGTAGGGGGTTGAGCATATTGCCGGGGGTTGGCGGAGCTGTCTTCAGGGCCCAACTAAATCTGCGGCCTTCTTAGTTGGAGGTATCGCTACACATAGATGTGAAGGTGTCCAATAGAAAACCATGTTAAATGGACTGCAGTGTGATTCTGCAAAAAGCATTAAAAAACGCATAGGTGGTGGAGTGCATGCGCGGAGCGACCAGCGACGGACATGTCCCGCTGAAGCTACGTCCTTCTCGGCTCTTCACGGCTCACACAGACGGCAGAATGGCAGGGTAACTACAAATAACTCACACCTTACCCTTCCCTAACGCCCGGGGAACAGAATATTATGGTTTCGAGAGCTACCCATGGAAAAGCCAAAGCTAAAACCCTCAGAGAAAAGCCTCTCAAGGGGTCCATGAAAATGGCGCTGCCTAATTCTCCTCAGGCAGCCAAAACCCGTGCTGACAAGAAACAGCAGCACTTATTACAGGATTCCTGTGACACAGTCAATGAACACAGCGCCATATACCAGTCACAACAAGCTGACACATTACAACCTAATATATTGAAACAAATAGAGAAAATGCTACATAAAGCTTGGAGGACTTTGAGCACAGGGCTCAAATCGTCCATGACAGCACTCTTTCAGGAACTAACACCATCAATCCCATAGCTATGAGTAAGCGTCAATTCGTTACGTGAAACGCGTTGGCCACCCTTCCCTGCATGCATACTATCTGCATTTGTTGTTTTGGATTTATGGATTTATTTTGAATTTGTATTTTTTACTTGAAATTTTGGAATAAATAACTGTCTATACAGAGTGCGGCAGTCCAGGGTTTCTTTTTCTCCCATGCATCAGTGCAGAGCCAGCACCTGTGTGAGTGACTGGGCGGAAGCAGCCATTTGGTGAATTCTCAAGCTTTTGAGCGGTACGTTTTTCCTTTCCTCTGTTTCTACCTGGACTATGCCAATAAACCTGGCACCCTCCTTGCACGTGCACTAAAAAAATTAAACGACCCATTTAAGCCTATTCGACTGAAAACCTCTCACAACAAATATACAGTATTCCAGTTAAGATCCTTCATACCTTCCATAAACACCTTACCTCCTTATATAAAAACGAAGGCTCTTTTTACCAATCTTCAGCAGAAACATTATTTTCACCAATAAAACTCCCTACCCTATCCCAGAATCAAAATGAAAGCCTTGAAAGCCCCATCACCCCCTTTGAAATTGAGCAAGCAATTAAATCCCTCAAACCTAACAAGCGTCCAGGACCTGAAGGGTTTTCAGCCCTTTACTATAAAAAATTCTCTCATTTATTAACCCCCATGCTGATAGAAGCATTCAATTCCATCATCAACAACCAATCATTCAGATCTGAAACTCTTATGGCAATTATATCAATGATTCCTAAACCAGTCTGATGACTCATCCTGTGCTAATTTTAGACGTATATCGCTTTTAAATCTAGATATAAAATTTCTAGCGAAAGTGATACCGACTCGTTTGAATCCCATAATAGGTTCCTTAATAAGTAATGATCAGGTTGGTTTTATCCCTTTGCGCCAAGCAACAGATAATGTCCGTAGGGCCATGTTGCTGATTCAAGCAGCCAAAAAAAGAAGAATTCCTATGTGTCTTCTGTCACTAGACATCAAAAAAGCTTTTGACACGGTAACATGGCCCTACCTAAACTTCACTTTACAAAAATGGGGCTTTGGCCCACATTTCCTTAGCTGGGTCACATCTTTATATAATAAACCAAAGGCATACATTAAATATGCAGGATATAAATCAGCCATGTTCGATATCAACAGAGGTACTTGCCAGGGATGTCCCCTTTCCCCACTTTTATTCTCCTTACTCATTGAACCCCTTGCTCAAGCTATTAGAACAGATCCATCAATTAAAGGTATAGAATTGGCCGACTGCCATCATAAACTCTGCTTATTTGCTGATGAAATTTTAATTTTCATGTCCTCCCCCCATATTACAGCTCCCAACATTATAAACAAACTAGATCATTTTGCCCATATATCTGGATTAGCGGTAAACACACAAAAATCAATAGCTTTAAACATTTCTTTACCCCCAGATATACTACAACACTTGAAGATATCCCTTCCTTTTATATGGTCATCGTCACACCTCACATATCTAGGTATTACACTTACCCCTGATCTAAAGGACATTTTTTCTGCCAACTACCCCCCCACTGTTACAAAAAATGTAAAATGATCTGAAACAATGGTCCACTCTGCCCTTATCATGGTTAGGTAAAATAAATGTTATAAAAATGACTATATTACCAAAAATTCTATATCTATTTAGAGTTTTACCCATACCTATTCCAGCCTACTTCCTCAGAAACTTACAACGTAAAACACAATCATTTATATGGAAGTCTCTAAAATCTCGAATTTCTTCTCACACCCTATATCTCCCTAAACTAAAAAGGAGGTTTAGGTTTCCCAAACTTTGCCACTTATTTTCATGCTGCTCAAATAGCAAATATTCCCAAGTACCACTCAAGCCATGAAAGTCCACTATGGGTAGCAATTGAAACCATTGATAGCGATCCAATCTCTGTACCAAACCTCATATGGTCCACCTCTTCTAACCACAAAATAATTGATAATAAGATAACTAAACATACAATTTCCATTTGGGAAAGATTCAAAATATGTAAACCAGTGGCGTCTCCAGCTTTCATATTTAGGGGGGGCACATGGGGGGACAGGGACAAAAGTAGGGGGGCCAACTATAAAATGCAATTATATATATACAGTCAGGTCCATAAATATTGTGACATCGACACAATTCTAATCTTTTTGGCTCTATACACCACCACAATGGATTTTAAATGAAATTAACAAGATGTGCTTTAACCACTTAAGCCCCGGACCATTTGGTAGCTAAAGGACCAGAGGTGAATTCAGAATTTTGCACTGCGCTGCTTTAACTGTAAATTGTGCGGACATGCAATGTTGTACCCAAACAAAATTTGCGTCCTTTTCTTCCCACAAATAGAGCTTTCTTTTAATGGTATTTGATTGCCTCTGCGATTTTTATTTTTTGCGATATAAACGGAAAAAGACCGAAAATTTTGAAAAAAAATGATATTTTCTACTTTTTGTTATAAGAAAAATCGAATAAACTCAATTTTAGTCATACATTTAGGCCAAAATGTATTCAGCCACATGTCTTTAGTAAAAAAAATGTCAATAAGCGTATATTTATTGGTTTGCGCAAAAGTTATAGCGTTTACAAACTAGGGTACATTTTCTGGAATTTACACAGCTTTAAATTTATGACTGCCTATCTCATTTCTTGAGGTGCTAAAATGGCAGGGCAGTACAAAACCCCCCCAAATGACCCCATTTTAGAAAGTAGACACCCCAAGGAAATTGCTGAGAGGCATGTTGAGCCCATTGAATATTTTTTTTTTGTCCCAAGTGATTGAATAATGACAAAAAAAAAAAAAAAAAAAATACAAAAAGTTGTCACTAAATGATATATTGCTCACACATGCCATGGTTATATGTGGAATTGCACCCCAAAATACATTCTGCTGCTTCTCCTGAGTACGGGGATACCACATGTGTGGGACTTTTTAGGAGCCTAGCCACGTACGGGACCCCGGAAACCAAGCACCGCCTTCAGGATTTCTAAGGGCGCAAATTTTTGATTTCACTCCTCACTACCTATCACAGTTTTGAAGGCCATAAAATGACAAAATAGCACAAAAGCCCCCCCAAATGACCCCATTTTAGAAAGTAGACACCCCAAGGAAATTGCTGAGAGGCCTGTTGAGCCCATTGAATATTTTTTTTTTTGTCCCAAGTGATTGAATAATGACAAAAAAAAAAAAAATTACAAAAAGTTGTCACTAAATGATATATTGCTCACACATGCCATGGTTATATGTGGAATTGCACCCCAAAATACATTCTGCTGCTTCTCCTGAGTACGGGGATACCACATGTGTGGGACTTTTTAGGAGCCTAGCTACGTACGGGACCCCAGAAACAAAGCACCGCCTTCAGGATTTCTAAGGGCGCAAATTTTTGATTTCACTCCTCACTACCTATCACAGTTTTGAAGGCCATAAAATGACAAAATAGCACAAAAGCCCCGCAAATGACCCCATTTTGGAAAGTAGACACCCCAAGCTGTTTGCTGAGAGGCATGGTGAGTATTTTACAGCTCTCATTTGTTTTTGAAAATGAAGAAAGAACATTTTTTTTTTTCTTTTTTTTTTTCAATTTTCAAAACTTTGTGACAAAAAGCGAGATCTGCAAAATACTCACAATACCTCTCAGCAAATAGCTTGGGGTGTCTACTTTCCAAAATGGGGTCATTTGGGGGGGTTTTGTGCCATCTGGGCATTCCATGGCCTCCGAAACTGTGATAGGCAGTGAGAAGTGAAATCAAAAATTGACACCCTTAGAAAGCCTGAAGGCGGTGCTTGGTTTTTGGGGTCCCGTACGCGGCTAGGCTCCCAAAAAGTCTCACACATGTGGTATCCCCGTACTCAGGAGAAGCAACAGAATGTATTTTGGGGTGTAATTCTACATATGCCCATGGCATGTTTGAGCAATATATCATTTAGTGACAACTTTGTGCAAAAAAAAAAAAATTTTTTATTATTTCCGCAACTTGTGTCAACATATAAAATATTCCATGGACTCGACATGCCTCTCAGTATATAGCTTGGGGTGTCTACTTTCCAAAATGGGGTCATTTGGGGGGTTTTTGAACTGTTCTGGCATTTTATACACAACATTAGGAAGCTTACATCCACTCTTCTAACCACTTGAAGACAAAGCCCTTTTTGACACTTTTTGTTTACATGAAAACATATTTTTTTTTGCAAGAAAATTATGTTGAACCCCCAAACATTATATATATTTTTAAAGCAAAGGCCCTACAGAATAAAATGGTGGGTGTTGCATTTTTTTTTCTACACAGTATTTGCGCAGCGATTTTTCAAACGCATTTTTTGGGGAAAAAATACACTTTTTTTATTTTTAATGCACTAAAACACACTATATTGCCCAAATGTTTGATGAAATAAAAAAGATTATCTTAGGCCGAGTACATAGATACCAAACACGACATGCTTTAAAATTTCGCACAAACGCGCATTGGCGACAAACTACATACATTTTTAAAAGCCTTTAAAAGCATTTACAGGTTACCCCGTTAGATTTACAGAGGAGGTCTACTGCTAAAATTACTGCCCTTGATCTGACCTTCGCGGTGATACCTCACATGCATGGTGCAATTGCTGTTTACATATGACGCCAGACCGACGCTTGTGTTCGCCATTGGACAAGAGCAGGGCAGGACAGGGGTGCTTTTTTTTTTTTTTTTTTTTTTTATTATTAATTTTGCTTTTTTATTTTATTTTTAAACTGTTGCTTCCATATTTTTTTTTATCACTTTTATTGTTATCTCAGGGAATGTAAATATCCCCTATGATAGCAATAGGTAATGACAGGTACTCTTTTTTGAAAAAACTGGGGTCTATTGGACCCTAGATCTTTCCTCTGCCCTCAAAGCATCTGACCACACCAAGATCGGTGTGATAAAATGCTTTCCCAATTTCCCAATGGCGCTTTTTATATCCGGGGGGGGACATTCCCTCCCACTGCTTGTAAAAGCAGTCCAGAGGCTAATTAGCCACTAGGATTGCTTTTACATGAAAGCCGGCCGCTGGCTGAAAAGAATGATACCAAGATGATACCTAAACCTGCAGGCATCATTCTGGTATAAACATTCAAAGTCCAGCAACATACCAGTACGTTGCTGGTCATTGTTGGACATGTATTGTAATTTTTTTTTTCATGCAGCCTGTTGGCTGAACGAAAAAAAAAGATTGATCGGTGGGTATGCCCACCATTAGAATACCGCCCTTCATCCACCCACTTCTAATGATGGGCATACATGCACCATTTATATATGCCGAAGCATGGGGGCATCTTCTCGCAAAAGTTATGCCGCACACACATGGTCAGACTTTTCCACGGGCAAGCCTCCGTCGGAATTTCGACCGTATGTACGCGGCATTAGGAGCAAAATCACTCCTCCGCCCCTGCTGCCCCAATGCTTCGGCATATATGCTTTTTTTTTTTTTAACTGTGGTGGTGAAATCACCTCCTACAGCACTGGAGTCGCAGGGATCAGGCCTGTCTCTGCGAACGCTGCAGTTATGTGTGTTGTGTTTTGCAAGTGACAGTGATCGATCGATACTGCACTTGGGTGGCCTGGGCTGGACGGAGGGGCAAAACGCAGGTGCCAGCAGGTATCTGGGCTGATCCCGCTAACACTGCGTTTTTGGGAACCCTAAACTGCTGGGGACGCTAGTAAAGATCTGATCAGATCAGATATTGAGCTGATCAGATACTATACCACTAAGGGGGGTGTATGCTTCACGCGTGGGTGTTAGCGTTACTGGCACTAACCTGACGCTGCCTGGGGTGTGACGCAGACCCTCTCTGACGCTAAAACCTAATTGATATCACCCGCCGGGCGATCAGGGGGTTAAACCTTTATTGGGTTATATACGGCGGGTGCCCTGACACTATAAAAAGCAAACTAACTAACCAGCGTCACCCGTAACACTTATATGATGATCACTGGTGAAAGGGTTAACTAGGGGCAATTAGGGGGTTAAAACCTTTATTAGGTAATATATGGGGGTACCTGACGCTATAAAAACCTGACGGCGAACCTAAAAAAAAATTACTGGCTACCTATCGGCATCACCGACACTAAGACAACGATCATAAAAACGATCGCTTAGCGACAGTGGTGATAGGGGGTGAAAGGGTTACCTGGGGGGCGATCAGGGGGTTAAACCTTTATTAGATAATATATGGGGGTACCTGACGCTATAAAAACCTGCGGCGAACCTAAAAAAAATTACTGGCTACCGATCAGCATCACCGACGCTAAGACATCGATCAGAAAAATGATCGCATAGCGACGGCGGTGCTAGGGGGTGAAAGGGTTACCTGGGGGGTGATCAAGGGGGTTAAACCTTTATTAGGTAATATATGGGGGTACCCGACGCTATAAAAACCTGCGGCGAACCTAAAAAAAATTACTGGCTACCGATCAGCATCGCCGACGCTAAGACATCGATCAGAAAAATTATCGCCTAGTGACAGTGGTGATAGGGGGTGAAAGGGTTACCTGGGGGGCGATCAAGGGGGTTAAACCTTTATTAGGTAATATATGGGGGTACCCGACGCTATAAAAACCTGCGGCAAACCTAAAAAAAATTACTGGCTACCGATCAGCATCACCGACGCTAAGACATCGATCAGAAAAATGATCGCATAGCGACGGCGGTGCTAGGGGGTGAAAGGGTTACCTGGGGGGTGATCAAGGGGGTTAAACCTTTATTAGGTAATATATGGGGGTACCCGACGCTATAAAAACCTGCGGCGAACCTAAAAAAAATTACTGGCTACCGATCAGCATCGCCGACGCTAAGACATCGATCAGAAAAATTATCGCTTAGTGACAGTGGTGATAGGGGGTGAAAGGTTTACCTGGGGGGCGATCAAGGGGGTTAAACCTTTATTAGGTAATATATGGGGGTACCCGACGCTATAAAAACCTGCGGCGAACCTAAAAAAAATTACTGGCTACCGATCAGCATCACCGACGCTAAGACATCGATCAGAAAAATGATCGCATAGCGGCGGCGGTGCTAGGGGGTGAAAGGGTTACCTGGGGGGCGATCAAGGGGGTTAAACCTTTATTAGGTAATATATGGGGGTACCCGACGCTATAAAAACCTGCGGCGAACCTAAAAAAAATTACTGGCTACCGATCAGCATCGCCGACGCTAAGACATCGATCAGAAAAATTATCGCCTAGTGACAGTGGTGATAGGGGGTGAAAGGGTTACCTGGGGGGCGATCAAGGGGGTTAAACCTTTATTAGGTAATATATGGGGGTACCCGACGCTATAAAAACCTGCGGCGAACCTAAAAAAAATTACTGGCTACCGATCAGCATCACCGACGCTAAGACATCGATCAGAAAAATGATCGCATAGCGACGGCGGTGCTAGGGGGTGAAAGGGTTACCTGGGGGGTGATCAAGGGGGTTAAACCTTTATTAGGTAATATATGGGGGTACCCGACGCTATAAAAACCTGCGGCGAACCTAAAAAAAATTACTGGCTACCGATCAGCATCGCCGACGCTAAGACATCGATCAGAAAAATTATCGCTTAGTGACAGTGGTGATAGGGGGTGAAAGGGTTACCTGGGGGGCGATCAAGGGGGTTAAACCTTTATTAGGTAATATATGGGGGTACCCGACGCTATAAAAACCTGCGGCGAACCTAAAAAAAATTACTGGCTACCGATCAGCATCACCGACGCTAAGACATCGATCAGAAAAATGATCGCATAGCGACGGCGGTGCTAGGGGGTGAAAGGGTTATCTGGGGGGTGATCAGGGGGTTAAACCTTTATTAGGGGGGGTTAGGGGGCTACACTGGACCTAAAACTAAATGTACTGACACTTTTACAGTCACAAATGTCACTGATTGCAGTGATCACTAAATAAATGGTCACTGCAATCAGTGACACTGTGACTGGGGGCTGGGGGGTGATCTGGGGGGTGATCTGGGGGTGTCTGGGGGGGCCTGGGGGGGCGATTTATGTGCCTATGTGTCCTGGTGTCAGTGTGCTGTTTTGTGTACTAACCTGCATCTTCTCCTGTACGGCGCTCGGTATATGTGAGCGCCGCAGGAGAGATGACATCACTTCCTCCTTCCTGGCAGGCAGGGGAAGCTCTCTCATTCGCCGGGAGCGATCGAGAGGGGGTGGCCGGAATCGAACGGCCGTCCCCTCATGCCGGATCGCTCCCGAAGGTAAAACGATCACCCACTGTAAAGAAGGGGGGTCCGATCGGACCCCCCAACTATACAAAGGCAATCACGTATATGTACGTGATTCTGCCTGTCGGTGCCATTCTGCTGACGTATATTTACAATGGGCGGTCGTTAAGTGGTTAACTGCAGACTTTCAGCTTTAATTTGAGGGTATTTACATCCAAATCAGGTGAACGGTGTAGGAATTACAACAGTTTGTATTTGTGCCTCCCACTTTTTAAGGGACCAAAAGTAATGGGACAGATTAACAATCATCAATCAAACTTTCATTTTTTAATACTTGGTTGCAAATCCTTTGCAGTCAATTACAGCCTGAATTGCGTCTGGAACGCATAGACATCACCACACGCTGGGTTTCATCCCTGGTGATGCTCTGCCAGGCCTCTACTGCAACTGTCTTCAGTTCCTGCTTGTTCTTGGGGCATTTTCCCTTCACTTTTGTCTTCAGCAAGTGAAATGCATGCTCAATCGGATTCAGGTCAGGTGATTGACTTGGCCATTGCATAACATTCCACTTCTTTCCCTTAAAAAACGTTTTGGTTGCTTTTGCAGTATGCTTCGGGTCATTGTCCATCTGCACTGTGAAGCACCGTCCAATGAGTTCTGAAGCATTTGGCTGAATATGAGCCGATCATAATATTGCCGAAACACTTCAGAATTCATCCTGCTGCTTTTGTCAGCAGTCACATCATCAATAAATACAAGAGAACCAGTTCCATTGGCAGCCATACATGCCCACGCCATGACACTACCACCACCATGCTTCACTGATGAGGTGGTATGCTTTGGATCATGAGCAGTTCCTTTCCTTCTCCATACTCTTCTCTTCCCATCACTCTGGTACAAGTTGATCTTGGTCTCATCTGTCAATAGGATGTTGTTCCAGAACTGTGAAGGCTTTTTTAGATGTTGTTTGGCAAACTCTAATCTGGCCTTCCTGTTTTTGAGGCTCACCAATGGTTTACATCTTGTGGTGAACCCTCTGTATTCACTCTGGTGAAGTCTTCTCTTGATTGTTGACTTTGACACACATACACCTACCTCCTGGAGAGTGTTCTTCATCTGACACACATACACCTACCTCCTGGAGAGTGTTCTTCATCTGACACACATACACCTACCTCCTGGAGAGTGTTCTTCATCTGGCCAACTGTTGTGAAGGGTGTTTTCTTCACCAGGGAAAGAATTATTCGGTCATCCACCACAGTTGTTTTCCATGGTCTTCCGGGTCTTTTGGTGTTGCTGAGCTCACTGGTGCGTTCTTTTTTTTAAGGATGTTCCAAACAGTTGATTTGGCCACACCTAATGTTTTTGCTATCTCTCTGATGGGTTTGTTTTGTTTTTTCAGCCTAATGATGGCTTGCTTCACTGATAGTGACAGCTCTTTGGATCTCATATTGAGAGTTGACAGCAACAGATTCCAAATGCAAATAGCACACTTGAAATGAACTCTGGACCTTTTATCTGCTCCTTGAAAATGAGATAATGAGGGAATAACACACACCTGGCCATGGAACAGCTGAGCAGCCAATTGTCCCATTACTTTTGGTCCCTTAAAAAGTGGGAGGCACATATACAAACTGTTATAATTCCTACACTGTTCACCTGATTTGGATGTAAATACCCTCAAATTAAAGCTGAAAGTCTGCAGGTAAAGCACATGTTGTTCGTTTCATTTCAAATCCATTGTGGTGGTGTATAGAGCCAAAAAGATTAGAATTGTGTCAATGTCCCAATATTTATGGACCTGACTGTATATATATATATATATCCTGGGGCCCTTTACTACGATCCCACAATGGGCCCTTTCACATGTTCTGCAGTGAGCTCCCTTCCCCCTATACTGGGGCCCCCCAGGGTGGCAGAAAACAAGAGATATATGTCACCAGCACACCAAGAAAATATGTCCACAGCAGTGGGAGAACTATCAGGGTTGCAAAGGTTGTCTTGCCACCGGGCCCTGGTGTTCTGCCACTGTGGGGTTCCCCAGCTGTCCTGTCCCTGTTATTGACAGCACTGGTCTGGCATCTGTCTCCTTGGCAGCAGCGGCAGTCTATTAGGACCTAGTGCTGGTGACATTATGGGTGCATGCAGGGGAAGGCTGGCACTATTGGTTATAGAGAGCCGAGCCCCCAGCTGGTCACCTAGAAGCAGTAATGCTGTATGACCTTCTCTGTTGACATGCTGATTGGGATGTGATCCTAGTGATGCTCCCAGTCAGATCTAATAAACACAGTATTTATTAGCATCAAGAGTACAACCATATATATATAATCAACCGTATGTTCAGCAGCCACGTGGGCTTTATGCCTGTAAAGTGTGGGCTTTGATCAATAAAATCACTGATATTTAACACTAGGATTTGACTAGGAGCATCACCTGGATTGCATCACAATCAGCATGTCAGAGAAGGCTCCACTGCTGCTAAGCAACCTGCAGGGAGCTCGACTGTCTACAACCAATAGAGATGGGCTTGGGTTTGAAATCCCACATGCCCGATCCCGCCAGGAAGCCAACACTCCACAGTGCTAATCACAGCCAGTGAGACATTTCCTGATCTGTGCAGCTGCGGACCGGGAAATGTCTCACTGCCTGTGATTAGCACTGTGCAGTGTGGGCTTCCTGGCAGGCTCTGGCATGTAGAATTTTGAACATGCCCAGCCCATCTCTAACAACAAATTGTGCTGGCCCTCCTGTACATCAGCCCAATAAAGTAACCAGCACTGGGTTCCAATGTGCTGTCGCCGCTGCCATGGAGACAGAGGCCAGCGCTGTGAATAGCCGGGACAGGACAGCAACTCTGGTTGTTCCAGCACTGGTCCACACTGGGAGGATTCCCCCATCCACCTATAATGTGTAGATGGGGGAATTGGATCTTTTTTTTTTTTTTTTCATTCAACATAATAGTTGAATGAAAAAAGTGATCAATGTATGGGCTGCCTAAGAGCTAAGACGAGCCATAGAAAGTTTAAATCTCAGCTTGTCCAGCAGGAACTGGCTGAGATTTGAACCATTAATGAGCAGATTCTCTTATGATTATCACTAGTGGTTGCTATAGCCACTAGTGATAATCACTGTTTGTCAGGAGATTGCTGGGCAGGAGGGATATTCCCCTGTCAGAACTGTCTGTGTTGATGAGGGAATTATGCAAGTTTCTTTCCTGCAATCTGTGGATGCAGAAAAGAAATTTGCACCGTATTTTACCTGCCTAACTGAAAGTGAAAGGTCTTGAAAGAACAGGAGAGGGGGAGGGAGACAGATGGGGAGAGAAGGAATGGAGATAATGCAGTTCAGTGATTACAGTGTACTGCAGTCTGCAGTGCACACACCCACAGGTCCAGGCTAGAATCTCAGGCATCATTCACACACAGCCAGGAATGTTGCTGATTTTCATATTTCCCGCCCACACATCCCCTCTCTTCAGATACAGCACACCGGGATAGTGTGGGCGGGACTGGAAGGAGGAGGAGGAGCTGTATTCCTTACTGCTCGTATGTGAGGAGAGTGAGGGGGGGTGGCTGGACTCGCTGGGCTGTGAAAGGGTGTCATAGACTGACACTCGGCTCAGCTTGCAGTCACCACTCTCGGAATTTACAGGCTGGTTCTCCTGTCCTAAGGATAGGAGAAATCAGTCTGTTTTTTTAGTAACTGAGATGAAGGCTTGGGCCCCCCTCCCCCCCCCCCACAGTGCTCGTGGAGTCCTTCCTGCAACTCGCTCTTCTCCGTGCCAATGAGGATGCAGGGGAAGGAGCAGATCGGGCGGCTGTGGTTGTGTGAGCGCTCGCATTATGCAGTGTCAGCTAGCAGAGGGAGGGATCCCCCGCAGGAGCTGACTGGGGACGCTCTCCCTCTCAGGAGAGACTATGTTACCCCAGCAGCAGCCCGAGCGAAATACAAAAATGCAAATATATATATATATATATATATATATATATATATATTTTGGGGGGGCACATGGTGGGGCACAGCATAATGTTGGGGGGGCAGGGCCCCCTCTGCCCCCCCTAGGGACGCCATTGATGTAAACAAGATCCTCACTCAAAAGAGCTCATCTCAATACTGTATAGCCAACTAAATACTAAGCTTACTGCAAAATTACCTTTGTATGCTGAAAAATGGGTGAGCGAACTTGGTTCCAATATAGATACATCTACCTGGAGTAAAGTATGGTCTAATACTAAAATGTCTTCCCAAAATATACTTGCTCTGGAAACAAATTATAAAATTATCATGCACTGGTATCTGGTTCCTGTTAGAATTGCAAAATTTGCTCCCCATTATTCCCTGCTCTGTTTTCGTGGCTGTGGTGATCCGGGAACGCATTTACATATTTTTTGGGAGTGTCCTGTTACAAAAAATTATTGGAAATAAATTTTCCTCATGCTTTTCAACAATTTTTAAGAAATCCATTACTCCTGATCCGACTATCGCACTTCTAAATTTAAAACCGGAATGTATCTCTTATATTCAATTTAAGTTATTACTACAAATCACCACAGCCGCAAAACAAACCATCACTAAAGCTTGGAAAATAGCTACGCTTCTGGTTTCTGAAACTAGAAATAGAATACATCAAGCCATGCTCCTTTCAAAATCAGAAGCCATAACCAATGATTCCTTAGATCTATATGAAAAAATATGGAACCCTTGGGTGTCTTATTCTATCCCGTCTAACCCTGACAATTCTTTACTGAGACCTTGGTAAGATATTGAAAGCCAGTATTATTCTAGATACTTCATCTCTATATTATCTCTACCCCTTTATATGTAATAATCCCAGAGTCTTCTCTCTATCCTGTGCTTCCTTTCCTATCCTTTTGTTTCTATTCACTCTCTATCTTTTATATTCCACAATTTGTCCTTTTTCCTTTAATTCTCTTTTTCTTTTTTCTATCATTTTTATATATTTATATATTTGAATATATAAAATGGTATATTTGAATATATAAATACGATATTTACTTCTACTTCTAATATAATATTTTATATGAATATGATCCCTCTCCCCCCTATCTCTTCATATTTTTGAGCCAATTTATTACTCATTTACTACTCTTTTATAGCTATAGTCTATGTTTCTATTTTATCCAGTTTCGCTAATATTATAAAATTCTATAATATTTACATATTTGTTCAAATGTAATAGTTTTACATAATTAGATTGACTATAATCTGGATCAACAATTCCTTATATATTTATCTCAGGATCTTCAAATATATATCAACTGATTCTATGTTTCTAATGCTCTCTTAACACATTATACCATTTCTTGTAATCATTTATTGTCAATTGTATCCATTGTTTTCTCTTTATTTCAAACCCAATAAACAAATTTGACGAGAAAAAAACGCATACAGTAGGTGTGAACTGAGCCTAAATGTTCATCATAAATCGCTCAGAATGTACCACTCCTTCTGAAGAGTCTTCCCTTACACTGATATGAATAATAATCCGGCGGTTCCTCAGATATTGAGCAAGAAAAAGGGAACTTTTTTAAATAACAAACATGTCATACTTACCTCCACTGTGCAGATCGTTTTGCACAGAGTGGCCCCGAACATCCTCTCCTGGGGTCCCTGCCCAAGATTACATATCAAAAAGTGTGAACGAGGCCTAGGTCCAATTTCACACCAAATGCGGCTTTAAAATCACACTACTCCAGCGCAATTTCAAAGCCCCTGATCGGTGCAATTTCATGTGCAGCTTGCCAACATCTGTGCAACTTCCTGCACAGATGTCTATGCAAGTCGCACATTAAATCGCCAAAAAGAGTGCAGGAACCTTTTCAAAATCAATGCAAGTCGGAGTCGCACCAATTTGAATGGCTTCAAATAGGGCGCGACTTGTCATCTCCCCGGGGGAGATTAGACAATAGCTATGTTCAGTGGATAATAAACCTCTAATGACTACTTGATGTAAAAAATTAACCTAAATCACATAACATAAATATTAATATATAGAGATGAATAAATGTTTAAACAATTAATCTATAACAGTGAAATCAATCCTGCTGCCTCCTTTACAATAAATATATCTCTCCTATGAAATCAAATCAATGTTAATAGATTCCAGAAGGTGCTAGATCAATGTTAGAAATTCAAAGCGTAAAATGTTAAAGTTAATTAAAAAGTCAGTGCTAAAGTCCCACACATAACATAAATGCAAATAGCTGTGTTCCAATTGTGCAGGAAAGATGATTATCCCACTCCACAAGCAATCACCTCAAGTGCTCACCCTATGTGAGTCTCAGCCTGGGTTCACACTATTGCGAATTGGATGTGGGTTTTTCCGCATCCAATTTGCATGTCAGGAGACTGTGACTGGCTCTTAATGGAGCCGGTTCACACAGCTCCGGGACGGCTGCGGAGTGAATTGCAGAGTATTGCAGAGTAGTCCTGGGTGTCTTCTGGTCCGTTACAGGTCTGAATTCATCCGAAAATTCAGACCAAAATCGGACCTGAAACTGTGAACAGGGACACACCGGACACCTGCTGTGAGCCACTCCGCACAGAGATGTGGACCCAGCCTTACTCACCAAATAGTTATGCCTCACATATAAGGCTTGGTTCACACCTTTGCAGTTTGCACTTGATCCGTTTCTGCAGTGCGTTTTTTGATGTGTTTTGCATTTTTAATGCTTTTTCTTTTGGCCAATTTATTGTTGGGTGGATTAAACACACTACATGCTTTTCTGCAGCTACTCTATTGAAGTCTATTGAGCCAAAAATGCACCGTTTTGCTTTAAAAAAAAGTCCCTGACCCTTTCCAACAAAGGAGCGGCTGAAAAAAGCATAGATGTGAAGGTGTCCAATAGAAAACCATGTTAAATGGACTGCAGTGTGATTCTGCAAAAAGCATTAAAAAACGCATAGGTGGTGGAGTGCATGCGCGGAGCGACCAGCGACAGACATGTCCCGCTGAAGCTACGTCCTTCTCGGCTCTTCACGGCTCACACAGACGGCCGAATGGCAGGGTAACTACAAATAACTCACACCTTACCCTTCCCTAACGCCCGGGGAACAGAATATTATGGTTTCGAGAGCTACCCATGGAAAAGCCAAAGCTAAAACCCTCAGAGAAAACCCTCTCAAGGGGTCCATGAAAATGGTGCTGCCTAATTCTCCTCAGGCAGCCAAAACCCGTGCTGACAAGAAACAGCAGCACTTATTACAGGATTCCTGTGACACAGTCAATGAACACAGCGCCATATACCAGTCACAACAAGCTGACACATTACAACCTAATATATTGAAACAAATAGAGAAAATGCTACATAAAGCTTTAAAATTTACCTCAGATCAAATCACTGAGACTCTGACTAAAGAAATCAGAGACTTAGGCCAACACACTGAGGACCTTGAATACAGAATGGATGACATTGAAACCAGCATAGCAACCCATGACAAAGAATTTGAGGTACTTAAAGAAGAAAATGTAGCAATGCAAACCCGTTTGGAGGACTTTGAGCACAGGGCTCAAATCGTCCATGACAGCACTCTTTCAGAAACTAACACCATCAATCCCATAGCTATGAGTAAGCGTCAATTCGTTACGTGAAACGCGTTAGCCACCCTTCCCTGCATGCATACTATCTGCATTTGTTGTTTTGGATTTATGGATTTATTTTGAATTTGTATTTTTTACTTGAAATTTTGGAATAAATAACTGTCTATACAGAGTGCGGCAGTCCAGGGTTTCTTTTTCTCCCATGCATCAGTGCAGAGCCAGCACCTGTGTGAGTGACTGGGCGGAAGCAGCCATTTGGTGAATTCTCAAGCTTTTGAGCGGTACGTTTTTCCTTTCCTCTGTTTCTACCTGGACTATGCTAATAAACCTGGCACCCTCCTTGCACGTGCACTAAAAAAATTAAACAACCCATTTAAGCCTATTCGACTGAAAACCTCTCACAACAAATATACTAGTAATCCAGTTAAGATCCTTCATACCTTCCATAAACACCTTACCTCCTTATATAAAAACGAAGGCTCTTTTTACCAATCTTCAGCAGAAACATTCTTTTCACCAATAAAACTCCCTACCCTATCCCAGAATCAAAATGAAAGCCTTGAAAGCCCCATCACCCCCTTTGAAATTGAGCAAGCAATTAAATCCCTCAAACCTAACAAGCGTCCAGGACCTGAAGGGTTTTCAGCCCTTTACTATAAAAAATTCTCTCATTTATTAACCCCCATGCTGATAGAAGCATTCAATTCCATCATCAACAACCAATCATTCAGATCTGAAACTCTTACGGCAATTATATCAATGATTCCTAAACCAGTCTGATGACTCATCCTGTGCTAATTTTAGACGTATATCGCTTTTAAATCTAGATATAAAATTTCTAGCGAAAGTGATACCGACTCGTTTGAATCCCATAATAGGTTCCTTAATAAATAATGATCAGGTTGGTTTTATCCCTTTGCGCCAAGCAACAGATAATGTCCGTAGGGCCATGTTGCTGATTCAAGCAGCCAAAAAAAGAAGAACTCCTATGTGTCTTCTGTCACTAGACATCAAAAAAGCTTTTGACACGGTAACATGGCCCTACCTAAACTTCACTTTACAAAAATGGGGCTTTGGCCCACATTTCCTTAGCTGGGTCACATCTTTATATAATAAACCAAAGGCATACATTAAATATGCAGGATATAAATCAGCCATGTTCGATATCAACAGAGGTACTTGCCAGGGATGTCCCCTTTCCCCACTTTTATTCTCCTTACTCATTGAACCCCTTGCTCAAGCTATTAGAACAGATCCATCAATTAAAGGTATAGAATTGGCTGACTGCCATCATAAACTCTGCTTATTTGCTGATGAAATTTTAATTTTCATATCCTCCCCCCATATTACAGCTCCCAACATTATAAACAAACTAGATCATTTTGCCCATATATCTGGATTAGCGGTAAACACACAAAAATCAATAGCTTTAAACATTTCTTTACCCCCAGATATACTACAACACTTGAAGATATCCCTTCCTTTTATATGGTCATCGTCACACCTCACATATCTAGGTATTACACTTACCCCTGATCTAAAGGACATTTTTTCTGCCAACTACCCCCCACTGTTACAAAAAATGTAAAATGATCTGAAACAATGGTCCACTCTGCCCTTATCATGGTTAGGTAAAATTAATGTTATAAAAATGACTATATTACCAAAAATTCTATATCTATTTAGAGTTTTACCCATACCTATTCCAGCCTACTTCCTCAGAAACTTACAACTTAAAACACAATCATTTATATGGAAGTCTCTAAAATCTCGAATTTCTTCTCACACCCTATATCTCCCTAAACTAAAAAGGAGGTTTAGGTTTCCCAAACTTTGCCACTTATTTTCATGCTGCTCAAATAGCAAATATTCCCAAGTACCACTCAAGCCATGAAAGTCCACTATGGGTAGCAATTGAAACCATTGATAGCGATCCAATCTCTGTACCAAACCTCATATGGTCCACCTCTTCTAACCACAAAATAATTGATAATAAGATAACTAAACATACAATTTCCATTTGGGAAAGATTCAAAATATGTAAACCAGTGGCGTCTCCAGCTTTCATATTTAGGGGGGGCACATGGAGGGACAGGGACAAAAGTAGGGGGGCCAACTATAAAATGCAATTATATGTATACAGTCAGGTCCATAAATATTGGGACATCGACACAATTCTAATCTTTTTGGCTCTATACACCACCACAATGTATTTTAAATGAAATTAACAAGATGTGCTTTAACTGCAGACTTTCAGCTTTAATTTGAGGGTATTTACATCCAAATCAGGTGAACGGTGTAGGAATTACAACAGTTTGTATTTGTGCCTCCCACTTTTTAAGGGACCAAAAGTAATGGGACAGATTAACAATCATCAATCAAACGTTCATTTTTTAATACTTGGTTGCAAATCCTTTGCAGTCAATTACAGCCTGAATTGCGTCTGGAACGCATAGACATCACCACACGCTGGGTTTCATCCCTGGTGATGCTCTACCAGGCCTCTACTGCAACTGTCTTCAGTTCCTGCTTGTTCTTGGGGCATTTTCCCTTCACTTTTGTCTTCAGCAAGTGAAATGCATGCTCAATCGGATTCAGGTCAGGTGATTGACTTGGCCATTGCATAACATTCCACTTCTTTCCCTTAAAAAACGTTTTGGTTGCTTTTGAAGTATGCTTTGGGTCATTGTCCATCTGCACTGTGAAGCGCCGTCCAATGAGTTCTGAAGCATTTGGCTGAATATGAGCCGATCATAATATTGCCGAAACACTTCAGAATTCATCCTGCTGCTTTTGTCAGCAGTCACATCATCAATAAATACAAGAGAACCAGTTCCATTGGCAGCCATACATGCCCACGCCATGACACTACCACCACCATGCTTCACTGATGAGGTGGTATGCTTTGGATCATGAGCAGTTCCTTTCCTTCTCCATACTCTTCTCTTCCCATCACTCTGGTACAAGTTGATCTTGGTCTCATCTGTCAATAGGATGTTGTTCCAGAACTGTGAAGGCTTTTTTAGATGTTGTTTGGCAAACTCTAATCTGGCCTTGCTGTTTTTGAGGCTCACCAATGGTTTACATCTTGTGGTGAACCCTCTGTATTCACTCTGGTGAAGTCTTCTCTTGATTGTTGACTTTGACACACATACACCTACCTCCTGGAGAGTGTTCTTCATCTGACACACATACACCTACCTCCTGGAGAGTGTTCTTCATCTGACACACATACACCTACCTCCTGGAGAGTGTTCTTCATCTGGCCAACTGTTGTGAAGGGTGTTTTCTTCACCAGGGAAAGAATTATTCGGTCATCCACCACAGTTGTTTTCCATGGTCTTCCGGGTCTTTTGGTGTTGCTGAGCTCACTGGTGCGTTCTTTTTTTTTAAGGATGTTCCAAACAGTTGATTTGGCCACACCTAATGTTTTTGCTATCTCTCTGATGGGTTTGTTTTGTTTTTTCAGCCTAATGATGGCTTGCTTCACTGATAGTGACAGCTCTTTGGATCTCATATTGAGAGTTGACAGCAACAGATTCCAAATGCAAATAGCACACTTGAAATGAACTCTGGACCTTTTATCTGCTCCTTGAAAATGAGATAATGAGGGAATAACACACACCTGGCCATGGAACAGCTGAGCAGCCAATTGTCCCATTACTTTTGGTCCCTTAAAAAGTGGGAGGCACATATACAAACTGTTATAATTCCTACACTGTTCACCTGATTTGGATGTAAATACCCTCAAATTAAAGCTGAAAGTCTGAAGGTAAAGCACATGTTGTTCGTTTCATTTCAAATCCATTGTGGTGGTGTATAGAGCCAAAAAGATTAGAATTGTGTCAATGTCCCAATATTTATGGACCTGACTGTATATATATATCCTGGGGCCCTTTACTACGATCCCACAATGGGCCCTTTCACATGTTCTGCAGTGAGCTCCCTTCCCCCTATACTGGGGCCCCCCAGGGTGGCAGAAAACAAGAGATATATGTCACCAGCACACCAAGAAAATATGTCCACAGCAGTGGGAGAACTATCAGGGTTGCAAAGGTTGTCTTGCCACCGGGCCCTGGTGTTCTGCCACTGTGGGGTTCCCCAGCTGTCCTGTCCCTGTTATTGACAGCACTGGTCTGGCATCTGTCTCCTTGGCAGCAGCGGCAGTCTATTAGGACCTAGTGCTGGTGACATTATGGGTGCATGCAGGGGAAGGCTGGCACTATTGGTTATAGAGAGCCGAGCCCCCAGCTGGTCACCTAGAAGCAGTAATGCTGTATGACCTTCTCTGTTGACATGCTGATTGGGATGTGATCCTAGTGATGCTCCCAGTCAGATCTAATAAACACAGTATTTATTAGCATCAAGAGTACAACCACATATATATAATCAACCGTATGTTCAGCAGCCATGTTGGCTTTATGCCTGTAAAGTGTGGGCTTTGATCAATAAAATCACTGATATTTAACACTAGGATTTGACTAGGAGCATCACCTGGATTGCATCACAATCAGCATGTCAGAGAAGGCTCCACTGCTGCTAAGCAACCTGCAGGGAGCTCGACTGTCTACAACCAATAGAGATGGGCTTGGGTTTGAAATCCCACATGCCCGATCCCGCCAGGAAGCCAACACTCCACAGTGCTAATCACAGCCAGTGAGACATTTCCTGATCTGTGCAGCTGCGGACCGGGAAATGTCTCACTGCCTGTGATTAGCACTGTGCAGTGTGGGCTTCCTGGCAGGCTCTGGCATGTAGAATTTTGAACATGCCCAGCCCATCTCTAACAACAAATTGTGCTGGCCCTCCTGTACATCAGCCCAATAAAGTAACCAGCACTGGGTTCCAATGTGCTGTCGCCGCTGCCATGGAGACAGAGGCCAGCGCTGTGAATAGCCGGGACAGGACAGCAACTCTGGTTGTTCCAGCACTGGTCCACACTGGGAGGATTCCCCCATCCACCTATAATGTGTAGATGGGGGAATTGGATCTTTTTTTTTTTTTTTCATTCAACATAATAGTTGAATGAAAAAAGTGATCAATGTATGGGCTGCCTAAGAGCTAAGACGAGCCATAGAAAGTTTAAATCTCAGCTTGTCCAGCAGGAACTGGCTGAGATTTGAACCATTAATGAGCAGATTCTCTTATGATTATCACTAGTGGTTGCTATAGCCACTAGTGATAATCACTGTTTGTCAGGAGATTGCTGGGCAGGAGGGATATTCCCCTGTCAGAACTGTCTGTGTTGATGAGGGAATTATGCAAGTTTCTTTCCTGCAATCTGTGGATGCAGAAAAGAAATTTGCCCCGTATTTTACCTGCCTAACTGAAAGTGAAAGGTCTTGAAAGAACAGGAGAGGGGGAGGGAGACAGATGGGGAGAGAAGGAATGGAGATAATGCAGTTCAGTGATTACAGTGTACTGCAGTCTGCAGTGCACACACCCACAGGTCCAGGCTAGAATCTCAGGCATCATTCACACACAGTCAGGAATGTTGCTGATTTTCATATTTCCCGCCCACACATCCCCTCTCTTCAGATACAGCACACCAGGATAGTGTGGGCGGGACTGGAAGGAGGAGGAGGAGCTGTATTCCTTACTGCTCGTATGTGAGGAGAGTGAGGGGGGGTGGCTGGACTCGCTGGGCTGTGAAAGGGTGTCATAGACTGACACTCGGCTCAGCTTGCAGTCACCACTCTCGGAATTTACAGGCTGGTTCTCCTGTCCTAAGGATAGGAGAAATCAGTCTGTTTTTTCAGTAACTGAGATGAAGGCTTGGGCCCCCCTCCCCCCCCACAGTGCTCGTGGAGTCCTTCCTGCAACTCGCTCTTCTCCGTGCCAATGAGGATGCAGGGGAAGGAGCAGATCGGGTGGCTGTGGTTGTGTGAGCGCTCGCATTATGCAGTGTCAGCTAGCAGAGGGAGGGGGGAGGAATCCCCCGCAGGAGCTGACTGGGGACGCTCTCCCTCTCAGGAGAGACTATGTTACCCCAGCAGCAGCCCGAGCGAAATACAAAAATGCAAAAAATATATATATATATATATATATATATATATATTTTTTGGGGGGGCACATGGTGGGGCACAGCATAATGTTGGGGGGGCAGGGCCCCCTCTGCCCCCCCTAGGGATGCCATTGATGTAAACAAGATCCTCACTCAAAAGAGCTCATCTCAATACTGTATAGCCAACTAAATACTAAGCTTACTGCAAAATTACCTTTGTATGCTGAAAAATGGGTGAGCGAACTTGGTTCCAATATAGATACATCTACCTGGAGTAAAGTATGGTCTAATACTAAAATGTCTTTCCAAAATATACTTGCTCTGGAAACAAATTATAAAATTATCATGCACTGGTATCTGGTTCCTGTTAGAATTGCAAAATTTGCTCCCCATTATTCCCTGCTCTGTTTTCGTGGCTGTGGTGATCCGGGAACGCATTTACATATTTTTTGGGAGTGTCCTGTTACAAAAAATTATTGGAAATAAATTTTCCTCATGCTTTTCAACAATTTTTAAGAAATCCATTACTCCTGATCCGACTATCGCACTTCTAAATTTAAAACCGGAATGTATCTCTTATATTCAATTTAAGTTATTACTACAAATCACCACAGCCGCAAAACAAACCATCACTAAAGCTTGGAAAATAGCTACGCTTCTGGTTTCTGAAACTAGAAATAGAATACACCAAGCCATGCTCCTTTCAAAATCAGAAGCCATAACCAATGATTCCATAGATCTATATGAAAAAATATGGAACCCTTGGGTGTCTTATTCTATCCCGTCTAACCCTGACAATTCTTTACTGAGACCTTGGTAAGATATTGAAAGCCAGTAATATTCTAGATACTTCATCTCTATATTATCTCTACCCCTTTATATGTAATAATCCCAGAGTCTTCTCTCTATCCTGTGCTTCCTTTTGTTTCTATTCACTCTCTATCTTTTATATTCCACAATTTGTCCTTTTTCCTTTAATTCTCTTTTTCTTTTTTCTATCATTTTTATATATTTATATATTTGAATATATAAAATGGTATATTTGAATATATAAATACGATTTTTACTTCTACTTCTAATATAATATTTTATATGAATATGATCCCTCTCCCCCCTATCTCTTCATATTTTTGAGCCAATTTATTACTCATTTACTACTCTTTTATAGCTATAGTCTATGTTTCTATTTTATCCAGTTTCGCTAATATTATAAAATTCTATAATATTTACATATTTGTTCAAATGTAATAGTTTTACATAATTAGATTGACTATAATCTGGATCAACAATTCCTTATATATTTATCTCAGGATCTTCAAATATATATCAACTGATTCTATGTTTCTAATGCTCTCTTAACACATTATACCATTTCTTGTAATCATTTATTGTCAATTGTATCCATTGTTTTCTCTTTATTTCAAACCCAATAAACAAATTTGACGAGAAAAAAACACATACAGTAGGTGTGAACTGAGCCTAAATGTTCATCATAAATCGCTCAGAATGTACCACTCCTTCTGAAGAGTCTTCCCTTACACTGATATGAATAATAATCCGGCGGTTCCTCAGATATTGGGCAAGAAAAAGGGAACTTTTTTAAATAACAAACATGTCATACTTACCTCCACTGTGCAGATCGTTTTGCACAGAGTGGCCCCGAACATCCTCTCCTGGGGTCCCTGCCCAAGATTACATATCAAAAAGTGTGAACGAGGCCTAGGTCCAATTTCACACCAAATGCGGCTTTAAAATCACACTACTCCAGCGCAATTTCAAAGCCCCTGATCGGTGCAATTTCATGTGCAGCTTGCCAACATCTGTGCAACTTCCTGCACAGATGTCTATGCAAGTCGCACATTAAATCGCCAAAAAGAGTGCAGGAACCTTTTCAAAATCAATGCAAGTCGGAGTCGCACCAATTTGAACGGCTTCAAATAGGGCGCGACTTGTCATCTCCCCGGGGGAGATTAGACAATAGCTATGTTCAGTGGATAATAAACCTCTAATGACTCCTTGATGTAAAAAATTAACCTAAATCACATAACATAAATATTAATATATAGAGATGAATAAATGATTAAACAATTAATCTATAACAGTGAAATCAATCCTGCTGCCTCCTTTACAATAAATATATCTCTCCTATGAAATCAAATCAATGTTAATAGATTCCAGAAGGTGCTAGATCAATGTTAGAAATTCAAAGCGTAAAATGTTAAAGTTAATTAAAAAGTCAGTGCTAAAGTCCCACACATAACATAAATGCAAATAGCTGTGTTCCAATTGTGCAGGAAAGATAATTATCCCACTCCACAAGCAATCACCTCAAGTGCTCACCCTATGTGAGTCTCAGCCTGGGTTCACACTATTGCGAATTGGATGTGGATTTTTCCGCATCCACTTTGCATGTCAGGAGACTGTGACTGGCTCTTAATGGAGCCGGTTCACACAGCTCCGGGACGGCTGCGGAGTGAATTGCAGAGTATTGCAGAGTAGTCCTGGGTGTCTTCTGGTCCGTTACAGGTCTGAATTCATCCGAAAATTCAGACCAAAATCGGACCTGAAACTGTGAACAGGGACACACCGGACACCTGCTGTGAGCCACTCCGCACAGAGATGTGGACCCAGCCTTACTCACCAAATAGTTATGCCTCACATATAAGGCTTGGTTCACACCTTTGCAGTTTGCACTTGATCCGTTTCTGCAGTGCGTTTTGTGATGTGTTTTGCATTTTTAATGCTTTTTCTTTTGGCCAATTTATTGTTGGGTGGATTAAACACACTACATGCTTTTCTGCAGCTACTCTATTGAAGTCTATTGAGCCAAAAATGCACCATTTTACTTAAAAAAAAGTCCCTGACCCTTTCCAACAAAGGAGCGGCTGAAAAAAGCATAGATGTGAAGGTGTCCAATAGAAAACCATGTTAAATGGACTGCAGTGTGATTCAGCAAAAAGCATTAAAAAACGCATAGGTGGTGGAGTGCATGCGCGGAGCGACCAGCGACGGACATGTCCCGCTGAAGCTACGTCCTTCTCGGCTCTTCACGGCTCACACAGACGGCCGAATGGCAGGGTAACTACAAATAACTCACACCTTACCCTTCCCTAACGCCCGGGGAACAGAATATTATGGTTTCGAGAGCTACCCATGGAAAAGCCAAAGCTAAAACCCTCAGAGAAAAGCCTCTCAAGGGGTCCATGAAAATGGCGCTGCCTAATTCTCCTCAGGCAGCCAAAACCCGCGCTGACAAGAAACAGCAGCACTTATTACAGGATTCCTGTGACACAGTCAATGAACACAGCGCCATATACCAGTCACAACAAGCTGACACATTACAACCTAATATATTGAAACAAATAGAGAAAATGCTACATAAAGCTTTAAAATTTACCTCAGATCAAATCACTGAGACTCTGACTAAAGAAATCAGAGACTTAGGCCAACGCACTGAGGACCTTGAATACAGAATGGATGACATTGAAACCAGCATAGCAACCCATGACAAAGAATTTGAGGTACTTAAAGAAGAAAATGTAGCAATGCAAACCCGTTTGGAGGACTTTGAGCACAGGGCTCGCCGATCAAATCGTCCATGACAGCACTCTTTCAGGAACTAACACCATCAATCCCATTAGAAAGATTGGAAATGGACAGGATCCACAGAGCTTTGGCACCACGCAAAGCTGATGGCCCCCCTTGCGACATAATTGCTAAGTTCCATTTCTTCCGCACTAAAGATCAAATTATGGCTGCAGCCAGACAAAAAGAATCTCTTACTTTCCAAGGACATTCGTACCAAATATTTGCAGATTTATCTCCAATAACAGTAGCTAAACGACGTGAGATGAAACCTTTACTCCTAAATCTCCAACACCACCACATTCCGTATCAATGGGGATTTCCATTTTCAATTAGGTTCACCAATAAAGGAACTAAATACTCCAGTAGATCCACTAAAGAACTAAAGAACATGCTACAAAAGCTTCAGCTCTACAATAAGCCATCTGCAAGTCCTCGACGCCGCACTCTTTCCAATTCTCCTCCAAATTCATCATACCCTGAGTCTGATGGAAACAGACAAGCTACTTCAAAGAGAGGCTGTTTTAACGCTCCAGTTTCTGACCAGCAGGACACAATGGACTGATTTGACTGTGTAACTCACTATGCATCTTCTCCAAACCTCATGGTTAATCTAGCCATGCCTTAATTCCCTTAAAATGTTCCTATCTACAAAGGATACGTATCTGAACAATTAAAATCAATCTACCAACTTTCCCTTATTTCCCTCTTTAAGTCTCTCTTCATCACAACATCCTATCTTTCCCCCTCCTCCTAAAACCACCCTTATTCCCCCCCCCCCATTCCACTCTCCTTTCCTTCCCTTTGTACAACAGAGACAGCTATTACACCTCCAAAGCTTTGCATATTTAAATTAATAATCTTGTTATTAACCCTAATTATTTTCTAACTGAATGAATAATTTAATTACCCTCCACACCTACAACAACCCCGGGGCATTTTAATTCTATGTAAGTAATAGAATTGAAATGCATCATATCTTGTTTTGAAACCTATAGTATTATTTGCCTATTTTCTGTTATTAATTAAGGAATAACTAGTTACTAATTTTAAGCATGTTTGTAGCTGGTTATCTTGCCAAGTCTGGCTGTCTTAGTTTAATATTTTTCTCCCTTATTTTTTTGAATAATTTTAGCCGTGGGGAAGCCGAGAAATGGTCACTGCACCCCTATTTTTCTGTCCTAGGACTCTCCCTAAAAACACAAGACTCAACATGGCAAATAAACAACTCACTCTTATCACACCCTTCACACTCTCTAGACCTAGAAATTGCCCTAAAAGAATACCTGCAAAATAATAAATCCTCAGATATATCCCCACTAACATTATGGGAAGCACATAAGCCTGTCCTTAAAGGGTATTGCTTACGTCAAGCATCATATCAAAAGAAAGAAAATAAAAAACTAAAACAAACTAAAACTAAAACAAAAACTTCAAACTGAATTTAATAATTGCCATAATAATTTCCAATCTAACCCTACACCACAGAATAAAACACAACTTGAGAAAGCTAGCTTAAGTCTAGACCTATTTTTATCAGAATCAGTGGACAAAACTATTCGTAAATCCAAACATAAATATTACTTCCATGCCAATAAACCTGGCACCATCCTTGCACGTGCACTAAAAAAATTAAACAACCCATTTAAGCCTATTCGACTGAAAACCTCTCACAACAAATTTACTAGTAATCCAGTTAAGATCCTTCATACCTTCCATAAACACCTTACCTCCTTATATAAAAACGAAGGCTCTTTTTACCAATCTTCAGCAGAAACATTCTTTTCACCAATAAAACTCCCTACCCTATCCCAGAATCAAAATGAAAGCCTTGAAAGCCCCATCACTCCCTTTGAAATTGAGCAAGCAATTAAATCCCTCAAACCTAACAAGCGTCCGGGACCTGAAGGGTTTTCAGCCCTTTACTATAAAAAATTCTCTCATTTATTAACCCCCATGCTGATAGAAGCATTCAATTCCATCATCAACAACCAATCATTCAGATCTGAAACTCTTACGGCAATTATATCAATGATTCCTAAACCAGTCTGATGACTCATCCTGTGCTAATTTTAGACGTATATCGCTTTTAAATCTAGATATAAAATTTCTAGCGAAAGTGATACCGACTCGTTTGAATCCCATAATAGGTTCCTTAATAAATAATGATCAGGTTGGTTTTATCCCTTTGTGCCAAGCAACAGATAATGTCCGTAGGGCCATGTTGCTGATTCAAGCAGCCAAAAAAAGAAGAACTCCTATGTGTCTTCTGTCACTAGACATCAAAAAAGCTTTTGACACGGTAACATGGGCCTACCTAAACTTCACTTTACAAAAATGGGGCTTTGGCCCACATTTCCTTAGCTGGGTCACATCTTTATATAATAAACCAAAGGCATACATTAAATATGCAGGATATAAATCAGCCATGTTCGATATCAACAGAGGTACTCGCCAGGGATGTCCCCTTTCCCCACTTTTATTCTCCTTACTCGTTGAACCCCTTGCTCAAGCTATTAGAACAGATCCATCAATTAAAGGTTTAGAATTGGCCGACTGCCATCATAAACTCTGCTTATTTGCTGATGAAATTTTCATGTCCTCCCCCCATATTACAGCTCCCAACATTATAAACAAACTAGATAATTTTGCCCATATATCTGGATTAACGGTAAACACACAAAAATCAATAGCTTTAAACATTTCTTTACCCCCAGATATACTACAACACTTGAAGATATCCCTTCCTTTTATATGGTCATCGTCACACCTCACATATCTAGGTATTACACTTACCCCTGATCTAAAGGACATTTTTTCTGCCAACTACCCCCCACTGTTACGAAAAATTTAAAATGATCTGAAACAATGGTCCACTCTGCCCTTATCATGGTTAGGTAAAATAAATGTTATAAAAATGACTATATTACCAAAAATTCTATATCTATTTAGAGTTTTACCCATACCTATTCCAGCCTACTTCCTCAGAAACTTACAATGTAAAACACAATCATTTATATGGAAGTCTCTAAAATCTCGAATTTCTTCTCACACCCTATATCTCGCTAAACTAAAAGGAGGTTTAGGTTTCCCAAACTTTGCCACTTATTTTCATGCTGCTCAAATAGCAAATATTCCCAAGTACCACTCAAGCCATGAAAGTCCACTATGGGTAGCAATTGAAACCATTGATAGCGATCCAATCTCTGTACCAAACCTCATATGGTCCACCTCTTCTAACCACAAAATAATTGATAATAAGATAACTAAACATACAATTTCCATTTGGGAAAGATTCAAAACAACCCAGGGCTTACAATCCCCACATGTACCCTTTATATATTTTATGAGAAACTCAAAGTTTTACCCGGCCCTCACATTTCCTAGAACTTTTACAAATGCACTTCTGCTGGTCTAACACAATGCTGTGACTTTGTATCTTCTACTTCATTTAAAACATTTTCTGAAATATGTGAAAGCCATAAACTTCCAACTTCAGAAATTTTTCGCTACTTACAGATAAAAAACTTCTTTGCACCATACATACAAGATATTAATAATTTGAGTGATATGACGCAGTTCGAACGAATATGTAAACGAGATCCTCACTCAAAAGGGCTCATCTCAATACTGTATAGCCAACTAAATACTAAGCTTACTGCAAAATTACCTTTGTATGCTGAAAAATGGGTGAGCGAACTTGGTTCCAATATAGATACATCTACCTGGAGTAAAGTATGGTCTAATACTAAAATGTCTTCCCAAAATATACTTGCTCTGGAAACAAATTATAAAGTTATCATGCACTGGTATCTGGTTCCTGTTAGAATTGCAAAATTTGTTCCCCATTATTCCCCGCTCTGTTTTCGTGGCTGTGGTGATCCGGGAACACATTTACATATTTTTTGGGAGTGTCCTGTTACAAAAAATTATTGGAAATAAATTTTCCTCATGCTTTTCAACAATTTTTAAGAAATCCATTACTCCTGATCTGACTATCGCACTTCTAAATTTAAAACCGGAATGTATCTCTTATATTCAATTTAAGTTATTACTACAAATCACCACAGCCGCAAAACAAACCATCGCTAAAGCTTGGAAAATAGCTACGCTTCTGGTTTCTGAAACTAGAAATAGAATACACCAAGCCAGGCTCCTTTCAAAATCAGAAGCCATAACCAATGATTCCATAGATCTATATGAAAAAATATGGAACCCTTGGGTGTCTTATTCTATCCCATCTAACCCTGACAATTCTTTACTGAGACCTTGGTAAGATATTGAAAGCCAGTAATATTCTAGATACTTTATCTCTATATTATCTCTACCCCTTTATATGTAATAATCCCAGAGTCTTCTCTCTATCCTGTGCTTCCTTTCCTATCCTTTTGTTTCTATTCACTCTCTATCTTTTATATTCCACAATTTGTCCTTTTTCCTTTAATTCTCTTTTTCTTTTTTCTATCATTTTTATATATTTATATATTTGAATATATAAAATGGTATATTTGAATATATAAATACGATATTTACTTCTACTTCTAATATAATATTTTATATAAATATGATCCCTCTCCCCCCTATCTCTTCATATTTTTGAGCCAATTTATTACTAATTCACTACTCTTTTATAGCTATAGTCTATGTTTCTATTTTATCCAGTTTCGCTAATATTATAAAATTCTATAATATTTACATATTTGTTCAAATGTAATCGTTTTACATAATTAGATTGACTATAATCTGGATCAACAATTCCTTATATATTTATCTAAGGATCTTCAAATATATATCAGCTGATTTTATGTTTCTAATGCTCTCTTAACACATTATACCATTTCTTGTAATCATTTATTGTCAATTGTATCCATTGTTTTCTCTTTATTTCAAACCCAATAAACAAATTTGACGAGAAAAAAACGCATACAGTAGGTGTGAACTGAGCCTAAATGTTCGTCATAAATCGCTCAGAATGTACCACTCCTTCTGAAGAGTCTTCCCTTACACTGATATGAATAATAATCCGGCGGTTCCTCAGATATTGGGCAAGAAAAAGGGAACTTGAATAGTGTATTGCCATAAAAAAACATTAAAGTGATACTATAGGTTAATTTTTTTTTTCTTTTTAAATAACAAACATGTCATACTTACCTCCACTGTGCAGATCGTTTTGCACAGAGTGGCCCCGAACATCCTCTCCTGGGGTCCCTCGGCGGCTCTCTCAGCTCCTCCCGCTTCAGATAACCCCCTCTGGGAAACGCTCTCCAAAGGGGGTTACCTTGCGGGCGCGCTCCCGAGTACTGCATTCAGCGTCCATAGCTGCCAAGTGCAGGACTCGGCCCCCACCCCCCTGGCACCCGCGTCATTGGATTTGATTGACAGCAGCGGGAGCCAATGGCTGCACTGCTATCAATCTATCCAATGAAGAGCCGAGAACCCCGGGCAAAGATCCAGCACGTTCTCGACGCGGGACTTTCCAGGGCTCAGGTATGTAAAACGGGGGGCTGGGGGGGCCGGTAATTGTCAGATGTTTTTTCTCTTTAATGCATAGGATGCATTAAGGTGAAAAAACATGGGGGTTTACAACCCCTTTAAAATGTATTAAACATCCAATAACTACTTACAAACATAAAGATGTCAAAGGCATATCATATATCCCAGCTAATCACTTAGCAGTGCAATTGGCTGTCCCACACATCTTACAGGATAATGTGTAGAGTCAATACAGATTAACGTGCAGCTGCACCCTGACCGTTTTATCCACTGATTTTTACAAAGGGCCAAACCAAACTGTCACATGCCTATTGCTGTCACAAGGATGTTTACATTCCTTGTGACAGCAATAAAAGTGATACAAAAAAATGAAAGCAACAGTGTAAAAATTTATAATAATAATCAAAAAAATGAAAGTGCCCCCCGGCCGCCTGTGCTTGCACACAAATGTGAACGCATGTGTCGGTCCCGCACTCATGCAAACAGCAATCACCCCACACGTGTAAGTTATCACTGCAAACCACGTAATTCTAGCACCAGACCTCCTCTGTAAAAGTGGTAACCTGTAGAGGCTTTTAAATCATCACCTATGGATAGTAAAATGTATGTCGTTTGTTGCCGCTTCACTGGTGTGTGTAATTTTAAAGCGTGACGTGTTTGGTATCTATTTACTCGGCATAACATCATCTTTTATATTTAAAAAAAAATTGGGTTATGTATTGTGTTTTTTTGCAAGTTTGTAAGCGATTTGCTGTAATGATGTGATCACTAAAAAAACTTTGGACCCATTTTGGAGATGTTGGTGTGCTGGTAACATCTCTCTCTCTCTGACTATTCATGGTTCCAGCCCGTGGTCACTTCAGCACCCACTTACATACACAGCTATTTCTACAGAAACGTGTGTGTTGGGATTAGTGAGTTGATAAAAACTGCAAAACCCACCAATTTGTTCTCTAGAGCCTCTGCTTTAAAAATATATAATGTTTGCGGGTTCTAGTAATTTTCTAGCAACAAAAACTGATTGTTACATATAATAAAAACGTGTCAGAAAAAGCCTAGTCTTTATCCATCCTTGTCTCCATGCTTTGTTTTTTTTATGAGAAATTACTTTGAAAAACACACCCCTAGCATTTTTGTCCATGTCCATCTTGAGTAAGGACAGATGACTCGTGCAGCATTTACTTTCTGGAATCCATCTGCCCTTAACAGACATGCAGGCAGGAGGGTGTGCTTAGCTGGAAAAAACCCTCCTCCCCTCCTGAAGACTCCTTGGATGTATGACATAATTTGCCTAGGTCTGGAGACCAGGAAGTAGCTGAGGAAATGTAAAAAAAAAAAAAAATGAAGTAAATACGATGAACTGCTCACTAATGCTAGCAGCATAAGGACTAAAAATAGTCAATGTTGATTGAAAGAGTGACGTACTGCTTTGAACATCAGCTCTAGGATATAATATACTGTATGTAGCCTACATTTACACTCAGGACCAATTTAAAGGCTCAGTGAATCAATAATATTTATAAACCGACTTTTAATTTGACTTGTATACATAGAGTAGATGTAAATGCAACCAATAAAATCTCATAGACAGTAGCATTTAATTAATATAATGTAGTTTCAAAAATGTTTATTATTTTACCTTTGCGGGTTATTAGAACACACCTACTGATGCTGCCATTAAAATCCTAGTTAAGGCACTTCCTGATGGGGTGACAGCACAATCTCTTTTTTCCAATTGCTCTCCAACATCGCCTTCACCTGGGGGGGGGGGGGTTTCCTGACTCCAGTTATCAGATTACTCCTTGCACTTCTGGATGGGGGTCCCTGTTTACTCCTTCATTATGGGTTCCTTTTAAAATGCTGAGCGCTCAGATTATTGCCCCTGGGCAGTTATCATTCCTGCCCCTTTCACACCCACCTCTGTTAGCATTACTGCAGTCCACCTTCTCTGTCACCACCTTTCCATGCATAGACATGTTGATGGGGAGGGGGGCAGACTGTTATGATCCATGTGTCCTTCACACACAGATCCTATATGGATAATATGAAATTATTATGGGTTGTATATGATCCATGTGTCATTTTACACAGAGTTTCCAGAGAAATGCACAATGGGATTGCTTTGGGCTTATACAGTAAGGGCCAGGACAAGGGGCAGGAGGGACATCTGCCCTGGATGCATTGTTATTATGTAGAGGGGGGAGCTTTGCCACAACCGTTGGCACTATTTTAGCGCATGCTATAACCATCACATATGTTGCAGCTTGGCACTGCAAGCACTGTTATTAACCCTGCCCACTACTCCACTTGGGGGGGGCACAGTTTGACATCTTTTTCTCTGTGCACCAGCTGACTTTGTCCCGAAAATGGCTGCAAGGGAGCCACAATGGGATTTGCCTCTAAAAGTAGATCCTCCTCCCACTGCTCTGACCCCCCTCCCACTGCTCCCATCCCGATCCCTTGTGCCCCTCCCCACAGCGTTGCTGGCCCACTTCCTGTGCCTTTGCTAGGGCGGGATTTTGGTGCTGTGTTCAGGATGGAGAGCGAGGGGTTGGGGGCTGGTATACATGGCAGTCCCATCCTGAATTTCTGAATAAACACTGATCGCTCCTGTGTTCATTCATCACTGAAGTATAGTAACTTCAGTCCCTTTCTTTGTCTCAAAAAACTGACAGGAGCTGTTATTCTGGGTCACAAATTGACCTGGGAGGGAGTGGGAAGGATTATACTAAGGGACAGACTGACTTGGGGTGATGTACTGGGGTACAGACTGACCTGTGGGGTATTATACTGGGGGGGACAGACTGACCTGGGGGGATTGTACTGGGGGACAAACTAACCTAGGGAGGATTATATTGGGGGACAGACTGACCTGGGGGGATTATACTGGGAAATAGACTGAACTGAGGGGATGTACTGGGGGAGAGGCTGAGCTGGGGGGGTTTATACTGGGGAACAGACTGACCTGGAGGGGATTGTACTGGGGGACAGACTGACCTTTTCTGCCTCACTCATTGTTCATCACGGCACCGCATTACCACTCTTCTTGGGGCACCCAAAGGTGTCCCAGGTCTTTTACAAACCTATAGTGTGTACAGTGATAAAAAAAAAATTGCCGTACGCCGACAATGTGTTCAGGTTTGGCTTGATGAAAAGGTGGCAACCCTATGTAAAAAAGGAAGTGGCTGCAGGAGATTAGCAGCGTCAAGATGAATTAAAGCATACAAAAGGTGAATACTAGTAATCTCTAAAAGGAAAAACCAGGGCAATAATTTGATGCACAGTGTTTTATCACACAGAATGCTTTAAGCTTTAGTAAATATCAGTTTTATTAAAACAGGACTAATTGAGACTGAGTGCTCACATCAAAGCACAGGTAATCCTAAGTACACAAATCCTTTTGGCATCTAGCACATTGCAGGCTTGTGTCAGTTCTTTGCATGGATACACAAAGAATATGCTTACCTGGTGTACCCATATGTTGGAATAGGCTCCTTTATGGAACTGCATGAAAAACACCACTACTGTTCTAATCAGCCTGGCTTTATTGGGCACCAAGCAGTGCTCACCCTATACTTTACCACAAGACACTAGAGAATGGTCAATGTATTGTTCAACTGGGTGCCATGGAAAGGAGAGCTTTTAGGCTCCATATTCTGGGGTGTTTAGCCAAGCAATGAATCCCAGGAGAAATAGTCCACTGATTCCTGCTGCTGGGACTGTCAGCTGTATGCGGCTGTGTGACCAGTCAAAAACAACTTTGCCTCCTGATGTCCTGTCATTGCAGTGTACAGGCTTGGCAGCTACAGCTATCTGCACACTGCTGTCAGTCCCAGTCGCAGGAATCAGTAGATACTTGCCGTTGGGACCCATGCCAATGAAGCCTTACTGCTATTGGGAAACAGAACCAATGACTACACTAGCTGTCTTTTTGAACCCTCTTTAAACAACTGTAGGACATTTTATAGCCAACTAAATGATTTCTAAACCACTATAACATTCTTTAATTCCAAAAAATGTGCACAGTTCATATATTGACTTAAGCCACCACTTACACTCCGCACAAAACAGCCTTACGTGTCATATGGTGGTATTGTGATTAATTCATTTTGTAACTGGAAAAAAAACGCTTTCTGCTCAAATAAATTAGGAGAATGCCAATGTTGTTTTTTTCCCTGGAAATTTATAATTTCTTTATTTTAATTGTCATACATACAGAGAAATAAACAATTTCATTAATCCATCAATCATATGAGCTCCAACAAATCCATTCAAAATCCAATTAACAGCATTACTCCTATCTTAAATACATCCACAGAAAAAACAATAACTAGTTATTTGGGATAGCCCCCATTCTGTCTTCTGTTAGACCTGCTTCTCTTGTATGCCCCGACAACATACTTTACTGAAAAGAAAAACCTCTACATATCTGAAGAGGAAGAAGGAGAAAGTAAAAAGCCCCCTAAGGAAAAAAAAAAAAAAAGAGAAAAATGATAGAAAAAGAAAAGGAGAGAAAAAAAATGTAATAATAAAAAAAAGACACTGATAGAGGAGGGGGATTCGGAATTAAAGGGAAAATGCACAGAGGTAAAGGTAAGTTTACTATACCATCATCCAGGGAGGTGAGGGCACCCCAAAGGCCCCCCACTCCTCTCTTTTTCAAATACTCTCAGGAGCAAAGAGGGAACTCCCTTCCTCCGAGAATTTAAATGTATTCCATTGGCCCTAAGTTTCTAAATATGTCTCCTTTCGATTTTGAGCCGATAATAACAAATCCTTCATCCTATTAACCTCTTCAATACGTGTGACCCATGTAAGAATTGTAGGAGGGCTCGTATCTCCCCACTGCCGTACGATACATGATCTAGCAGCGGTGATATGATGGCGGCCTTTTATGGGCCCAAATGAATTCAGTTATCATCTTATTAGTCTGTTTAAAGAATTCTGGGGGTATATGAATGGGTAGAGTTTGAAAGAGATAGGAAAATTTAGGCAATATTGACATTTTTATTATGTTACATCTACCGAACCAAGAGAAAAGGCCCTGATGCCATTTAGAAAGTAAGACTTTCACTCTACTCAGTAGAGGTGGAAAATTTGCCTCAAAGGTTTGGTCCAATTTAGGTGGGATCAATGTGTTCAGGTATTTGATGCCCGTATAGGTCCATCTAAACTTAAAATTAATTTTTAAAGCGTTAATTTGAGTCGTAGTCATAGATACACCCATTGCCTCTGACTTGGACATGTTAATTTTTAAATTGCTGAATTGGACAGTGCACTATATTCGTCCAATTCTCTTAGTAGGTTCGGCATAGATATAACAGGTTAATAAAAGATCATCCGCGTATGCGGATACTTTATGGTGTAAATCTCCGGTTATTAACCCCCTAATATCCGGGTTTTGTCTGACCTTACAAAGAAATGGTTCAAAGGTGATAGCAAAAAGGAGTGGTGATAAAGGGCACCCTTGACGGGTGCCGTTCGAGATAGAGTAAGGTTCAGATAGAACTCCATTTGCTTTTATTTGTGCCTCCGGCCTTGTGTATATACTTTAGATCCACCCTACCATCCTCTCCCCTACCCCCACATACCGTAGGACTGAAAACATAAAAGACCAATTGACCCGGTCAAATGCCTTTTCGGCATCCGTTCCCAGGAATACATTGGATGTTTTAGAATGACCGGCTAAGTGGACTAGATTCAAAATTTTAATGGTATTATCATGGGCCTCCCACTTTGGAATGAAGCCTACCTGGTCTGGGTGTACTAATGCAGTCAAATGTGGTTGTATACGTGTGGCTAATATTTTTGTAAATAACTTAAGATCTACATTCAATAATGAAATGGGGCGATAGCTCCCACATATTGATGGGTCCTTATCCTCCTTCGGGATAACGGTAATATGTGCTTTCAGGGTTTCTGGAGTAAATCCTGTCCCGTGTCCTATTGCATTAAATGTTTGTACCATCTGCTTACCCAACTGAGGAAAAAATGTCTGGTAGTATTTATGTGTAAAGCCATCCGGACCGGAGCTTTCCCGGGTTTGGATGTCCTGATGGCCTCTTGCAATTCCTCGAAGGTAATAGCAACGTCCAACTCTTCTCGAATCTGTTCTGTCAATTGAGAAATACCTGAAGAGGAAATATATTCCTCCATGATATTTTGAGGTTGTGATCTGGTAGGCAAATTACATAAGGACTGGTAAAATCTACGGAAGGTCGAGACAATCTGGGAGGGAAGGTGTACCTTTCTACCTTCGGGGTCCACTAAGTGGGGGACATAGTATTGAGTCCTCTGTTCCTGTAAAGCTCTCGCCAGTGAACGGCCGCATTTGTCTCCTGTTTCATAATAATATTTCCGGCATCTCTGAAGTGCTGCCTTATCTCTATGTTGGAGTAACTCTGTCACTTGTCTACGCAATTTAGGGAGTTCTGTCTCCCCTGTACGCTTTATGTTCTGTTTATGTTGGGTCTCTAACATCTGTATATCTGTCAGTAATTGGGTCATTTGGGCCTCCCTTTCCTTTTTTATTCTGGAGCCATGCTTAATGAGTACCCCTCTTATTACCGTTTTGTGCGCTTCTCAGATTGTCCATGCGTCCTCTACAGTATTATATTGAAAATAGTACTGCAATTCCTTAATAACTTCCTCTACCACCATCTTATCTTCCATCAGACTCTCGTTCAATCGCCACTGTCTCCTCTTGTCAGAGGAATACTCATTCATAGTTAATGTCAGTGAGACCGGGGCGTGGTCTGACCATGTAATACTCCCTATAGCCACCTCTTTAACCGCCGTTTACATACTCTGTGGAGTGAAAAATAAGTTGATTCTAGAATGTACTTTATGTGGCACTGAATAAAAGGTGTTGTCTCTTTCATCGGGGTGATACGCTCTCCAAGCGTCCGTAAGTTGGTAATTATGCAATATTTGTAAGACTTGTTTACGTAGACCTGTAGCTGCCGAGGAGCTACCCCCTGATGTATCCATCTTCTGGTCTAGGGGAAGATTAAAATCGCCCCCCAAGATAAGTTTACCATCAGTAAATTTCATCAGCTTGTTAATATTAGCGCAGATAAATTGATCTTGATTATTATTGGGGGCATATATCGTGGCCAAATTCACTTTTATGCCTCCCATCGTCCCTTTGAGGAACAGAAATCTGCCCTCTATATCTGTTTTTTTGTCTATTAATGTCTAGGAAATTCATCTTGAAACCAATATAGAAACCCCTCTTGATTTGGCTGCCCTATTAATTGAATGATATGCATAGGGGTAGAAATTGTTCTTAAGAATTGGTACCTTACCCTCTCTAAAATGAGTTTCCTGAATGTATGCCACATCCGAGTGTGAGCGTTTTAAATCTTCCATTAAAATCTTCCTTTTCTCCGGTACATTAACCTCCCTGGCGGTATGATTCTGTCAGATTTTAGGTGCTGAAAGCGGTACCATTATTCTGCATGGAAATTTGGTGTTTTGTATTGCAGGCCTGTATATCTTAGGAATAACTCACTTAAATCTGTCCAAACCAGAGTCTAGTAAACATCCCGGGTATGATAAAGTTCAAAAAACAAAATTATACATTATAATAAAATAAATAACTATAAAATAATTATAACAAATAATATAATAATAATAATAAAAGTGTTTTTCAGTGTTTGATGACGAATTTCCCCACAAATCGCTATCGCTTAATTCTGCGAGTGATTCTAATTTATTATCGCTGTTTTTAGCTGGTCTAAAACCACTTTTGACATAAAGGGACACTTTTTGGTTGCTATGGACAATCTCCAGTTTCTAGGCAGAAAGGAAAGTTTTTATTATATAAAAGTGCATGCAGGACACTGGGAAGGCCACTAGGGACAATGGGGGTGTGTAATTATTACATACAGTACTGTAATCTGTAAGATTACAGTGTACTGTATGTATACTGTGTTTTAACTTTTTTGAATTTGGCGCCGATCTCCGTCCCCGTGCGTCGTAACGTTGCAGGGAACGGAGCTCGGCGGCACTCGGAAGTGTGTGAATCGAGCGAGGAGACAGCTCGATCACACAGCGGAGAGGCATCGCAGGATCCAGGGGACAAGGTAAGTAACTTTGCCTGGATCACTGCGATGCAGCCCGAGTCTGGCTCAGGGTTACCGCTTTTGGTGCTGAAATTTAACCCCGAGCCAGACTCGGGAATACCGCTAGGAAGGTTAAGCCCCTTGGCGTTTAGAGAAGTGACCTTTAAAACCTCCATCTCCCCTACCAAAAGACAGCAAACAAAAAAAACAAAACAAAACAAAACAAAAGAGAAAGAAAAAGGAACGATAAGAAGAAAAGAACAAAAAGAGTTCTAATAACCCTAACGTGTTACGTGGGGTATACTCCCCCCGTATCTCCCTCCGACAGATGAAGGGATATAAGAATATCTTTCTTAACGCACTCAACTCCCCCTTCCCTAGGTGAGTACTAACCTACTATGGGGGATTGATTGCACATGAACCAGGGAGAGGAGCTCCCGGACCTCCCTCCCACTCCTGCTCCTTATATGATCGCCTCCCTCAATATGTGTTTATATCTCTAAGTCAATACATAATCATTTATTCTCTGTTCATTTATATTCTCACCCATTCTATATGATCAATTTCTTGCCCATTGCTCTGTTTCCTATGATCTTCATGGAAGTAAAACTTATATCAACATACCGCCCTCAAAGAAAGAGGGTCCGGGGAGAAGCTTTCCCCTCCATCACTGCAATATGTCATGGGGTATAGTGTCCTATAGTGTCCCCCTCCCTTGTCTCCTCTTTCCCTATCTCCCTACCCCTCCCTGTCTACTTCCCTGGAAATGCTTCAATACACTCAGAGGCACTGACTTGGAACAAGCATGCAGCCAGTGAAGACAGAATTGCTGATCAGAACAGCTGTTTAGAGGTAGTAATTCCAAAAATACCCTGCTTGCACATTTTTACCTACCGGTAAGCCTATAACGAGGCTTACCTGTAGGTAAAATGAATATCTCCTAAACCTGTACGGTTTAGGACAGGGATATGCAATTAGCGGACCTCCAGCTGTTGCAAAACTACAAGTCCCATCATGCCTCTGCCTCTGGGTGTAATGCTTGTAGCTGTCAGAGTCTTGCTATGCCTCATGGGATTTGTAGTTCTGCAACAGCTGGAGGTCCGCTAATTGCATATCCCTGGTTTAGGAGATATTTACCTTGCATGCAGCCGCTAACGTCAGCAGCGTATGCGCTCTGAAGATCCAGCGGATACTGCTGTAAATTCAGAGCTCCTTGCCGGAACGGGGACTCCCGCACGCATGCATGCTCTTTATGCCTTTTCCTTGCAAATTTTTTTTTCTTTCAGGGCATACAACCACTTTAACCCTTTCGCTGCCAAGTCCGTACGCTGTACGGACCTACAGAAGTGCCTGCAGGTGGCCAAGTCAGTACAGCGTACGGACCTCCTTTCTCCCTCTCCTATAAACTTATGGTCACTTCAATGACCATAAGCTTATATTAGAATTGTTAAGCAGACTATGCTGAACAATTCTTTAACTCTAAAGAAAAATTGTTGTTGGGACTTTATATGAGGCCATGATTCTCGAGTACAAAGGTCTCCATCCCTATTAAGTGAGAAAGAGGGGAATTGGGGAACAAGGGGATAATGGGACTTTGTATGAAACACAACACTTGGGTGGAATGAATCAATCAATAACATATATACAATATTTATTAATAACACAATTGGGCATAGTGCAGTACATGATAATCATAATAAATCAATGGATATAATAGAAAATAGAATAGAACATGATTGGTAAATCACATAATAATCTAATGAGTTGCATAATATACATAGGAGGACATGTTAATTGATAAATCAGCAGTATACCCAAAATATGTAAAAACATGATAAGTATTATAGTAGATAAATTCATGATTCAAACAAAATAAAACCCATGGTACATACATAATTACTGTGACATAACAACAAATATAAAAGCTCAACGTGTTTCGTGGATTGGTTCTCCACTCATCAGGAGCAGCTAAAACTGGGCGTACCTATAATAGATGGTAAATTAATAATCAACGGTAATTGATTAAGGAAGGGGAAGAGAGGGAGCAAAATTCCTGGTCCTAGCACTCTTACCTATGGGTAGATTTTAAAAGGATATGGAAGATGATAATTGTAATTGGCATGAGGAACATTCCCCCAGGAGCTGAGGTGTTAACAATGTGGTGGCCGGGGGATCCTGAACCCAGAGGTGAGATAATGCATAAGAAGAAACCCCCTTTCCACAGCTACAATGATTGATATGAGCCCAAAGGGGCTTCTGTAACAAATAATGATAAAAAAGAGTGAGCATATCAGTAATATACTGAGCTAGTGGAAGGAAAGGAACGACAAAATAAGGCATATGTGTGTGAGTGAGATGAGAATATGTGAAACGAACATCCTATTGTGTGAGGGAATAAAATTAGGAATCAATTATCATGTGCTACTATGTATATTATGCAACTCATTACATTATTATGTGATTTACCAATCATGTTCTATTCTATTTTCTATTATATCTATTGATTTATTATGATTATCATGCACTATGCCCAATTGTGTTATTAATAAATATCTTATTGATTGATTCATTCCACCCAAGTGTTGTGCTTCATACAAAGTCCCATTATCCCCTTGTTCCCCAATTCCCCTCTTTCTCAATTCTTTAACTCTGATCAGTGGATTACAACCCGCTGATCAGAGTTATTAATCATTAATGTGACCATCTTTCCCCCACCCATACCGCCGCATCCCTGTCCTCTGCCTCTCCACCCCGCTGCACCCTTCCATCTAAAATTGTCCCCCACTATCCTCTCCTATCCCCTTCACTTCTCTTGTTACCCCCCAGCACTAATTACCCCCCCTCCACCGATCTGACCCCCCCTGCAAACCCACTCTCTTCCCCTCCCGCCGGCTTCAGATGCTGCATGGGGCTTGGGGGGGGGGTCCAGATGTGTCCCCCCCGGCAGTCAGATCACCCCCCTAACTTTCCCTGCACTCCTGACCCATGGCCGCTCTGAGCGGCATCTCCCCCCGCTTGTATCTTCTCCCTGAACAGATCTCCGTGATCTGTCAGGCTGGGGATCGCGGCGGGGGAGGGGGGAGCGGTGCAGGTGGGGGTGGAGTAGTTGTTTGGGGGCTTAGTAAACATGTGTTTACTAAGCTCCCCCCTGTAGAAGACAGGGCGCATGCAGCGATCACTACTGGTCACTGCTATGCGCCCACTGACACTGACAGCTGATATATTGTAACCGCGAGTGTTACAATGTATCAGACTGTCATTTTATGAATGAATGGAATCTCTATACAGATTCCCATTCATTCAAATAAAGTGCTGCAGGGAAAAGGGACTATCTTCAGTCCCTTTTTCTGTCTCAAAAAAAGAGATATGGGGGTCTGTTTAGACATCTGATATCTCACCAAGGACCCCCCACCCCCCAAAAAAATGTAAAAAATGACTGTAAAAAAAAAGTAATAAGTAAAAAATAAATAACAAAAAATAAGACCCCCCAGGCCTGCCCGCACTCACCCCTCCACGGTGATGGTCCCCCCCCCCGCACTCACCCCTCCACGGATACCTCAGCTTCTCCTCCCGGCCAACCTGATCTGTCCTGATTGGCCAGGAGGAGAAGCCAGAAAACAATAGCCAATATTAATTTGCTATTGTCACAAGTGGGTGGGTTCGGAGTGCAAAGCCCTGCGCCCAGAGCCCAACCTTTTTCAAGCCACTCAGAGCCTCAGGCTCTAGTCATTTGGCTTGAAAAACCAAATTCATACAAACGTATGAGTCCAGCCACCTGCAGGGGGGTGGCGCCCCAGCGCCCCAATGGGCCGGCCACTCCTGGTAAGACCCCTTTCACATGAAGTGGACTCTGTCAAGAAAATCTGCCTGCTCAGCGGGGGATCTGTCTGCAAATCCCCGCTGAGCAGGCAGATGAATGGAATCCCCATCCGTCTGTTTTTAGTGGACTGGATCCGATGCAGGCGGGTGACACATGCCCATTTACATCAGTCTCTCCATAGAGAACAATGAGTGAATCGCTATATCCAAGTATTGTATCTCCTCATGGCTCCATTTATTAGTAAGTTTAATATTGTTTCGATTGTTATCTTAAACAGATCCCTCCCATATGAAAAGGTTTGTTTTTATGGGGTACCTAAGTGTATTACATGTTGTAATTGGTTTTATAAGGAGGAGTACCTCAGGGGCTGTGGAAGTCTGTTGTCAATCTGGGGATTGTTTTTTTTTGTTTTGTTTTTTAAATAAAAAATGTTAGGCTTTTGAAAGCTAAATAATCCACTTATTAATCAGACCAATATCGTTGGATCACTTACTATTTAGGCTACAGCAAAATGGCGTCAGGCCCACTTCCTGATGACGCCGGCTGGAACGCGAAATGCATAGAAGCAAGGCCTGACGCGCACAATACCGTCACTTCCGCCGGGTAGTTGCAAACACACACCGCATGCCGCTAGTCAGATAACGGTATAGGACGGACTTCCACAGCACCTGGGCTGTTCCTTGTGTGCCGATGCACTACCTTGCTGGATTATGTAAGTGACTTTTAAACAATAAAAAGCAATATTATACTATATTATACTATATTTGACTTCCCTGGCTATTTGGTGGAGCTCACTTCATTGAGTCCTGTGATGGGAATTGGACGATTTGAGTAGAAGACACATAAATACCATTGGAGCAAGTTTCCATATTCCAGTTACTTGATTGGAGTTATACCATACATATGGAAGATTGATTGGAAGGAGATCCTTGAAGGGGTTATGTGGTGAGCGCATCTTGTTGTCACTTTGGGTGAAAAGTCACTAATTTGACATTTGGAGCACATTTAATCTTCTCAAGCACAGTGTTGGAGTGAAAATATCAAACATTACTTGAAGAATTGTTTCATGTTATTTTGACTTTTATTCATGAATTTCCACTGGTTTTATAGATGTGTATATACATGAATTTAAGTGGCTATTAATTACACATTTATTGTACATACATGAATTTAAATGTTTATTAACTGCACAAATTTCTGCTGACTAGATAGCGCCCTTTACATTTATTTTTCATTAACTCCATACAGGTTAAGCTTTTATATTTAGTAGGGATTTAGCAGGAATTTTGTGTTGTTATCTGCTAATAATGGTTTTAGGGTATTTTTTGCGAATATATTGGTTTGATAAACATTTGCGCAAATACCGCAGGGTCTAAAAATTCAGTAGCACCTTTTTTTCATTCTAGAAGTCATATGCTTTCAGAAAATATATGGTTTTGGGGGTCTTTCACAAATTCTGAAAGCTGTAAGGGAAAAATGATAACCTTCAGATTTTTTGAGAAATTTGGATATTTACACTTTTGCGTCTGTTCAATTTTAACCATTTCGCAAAAAGGCGCAATTTAAAAGTTACAAATATTTGTTATTTCTTAACTCAATACAGGTTAAGCTTTTATATTTAGTAGGAATTTTGTAAAATTTGCTGTGTTTTTATCTGCTAATAATGGTTTTAGTGTAGTTTTTGCAAATATATTGGTTTGATAAACATTTGCGCAAATACCGCGGGGTCTAAAAAATCAGTAGCACCTTATTTTTATTCTACTTATGTGCTTTCAGGGGGGGTCTCACAAATTCTGTAAGCTATAAGTGAAAAATAAAAAAGCAAAGGAAAAATTCCAAAATGTAGCACAGGGCCTGGCAGCGAAAGGGTTAAAGCTGAAGTTTAGTCAATATTTTGGGGATATTAGTTATATGTGCTGGTGTGTATTCCATTACCTTCAGGTGTTCTGTAAGTGGTAAGTAGCTGAATGACTGGTCTCTCCTGCCCATTCGCAGAAAGCTATGCATTGTGGGATTGTAGTAATACGAGTTGTGTGAATGGAGGAGAGAGCATAAGGCAGGCAGCGGCTGCAGTTAACTCGTTCAGTGCCAGAAGACATCCTCTGAGGACAAAAAACAACAAAGAAATATTTCAAGCTCACTTACCAGCCAGCCTGCAACAAACCGAGTTGTCCTGTCTGAACTGTTAGGCAGGACAATCTGGTTTGTAGCAGGCTGGTTGGTAAGTGAGCTTGGAATTTTTCTTTGTTGTTTTCTGACATACATCGCCCTTCCTGCTTCTTACTGTAAATACCAGTTACAGGCTGTAGTGATTGCCATTTATTTGTAGCCTCTGAGGACACTCTGGCAATTTTTAGCAGAAGCAGACACCTGCGCGTAATGGGATACACACCATATCACATAAGTATGGTCCCCCAAAATTATATATATATTAAGCTTCAGCCTTAAATAATTTTTATCAGAATGAAAGGTAGGTAGTCAGTATTTTTAGATGGTGGTCAGAAATGACAGCCTGCATTTACTTCTCAGAAGTAAAAAAAATAGTGTTTTTTTTTATTTAGGTGTGCACCTGACTAATATCTTTATTTATACCAGTGTATACCCAGATAGCAAGCAATTGTGCTGCAAGTTGTAAAATGACTTGCTAAGCTTTTGCTAGGCTTGCCAGGCTTCACAAGTTTGTTGCACATGTAGCACCACCCTCACCTTCTAGGGCAAAGAAGAGGCACCCATGCCACAAGCCCCGTGTCCTCTAGTTTAGAGGTCAGGCGGTGTATATGTACCTGGGTCCCGCAGCGAGTTACCTCCTTCCACTGGTTCCCATCTCCAGAGTGTAGAGACGAGTCTGTACCTTATCCTCTCCAATAAAGTCAATGTCCAAACCATTTAAACTCCAATGTTGAGTTTATTTTATGTCTTTGCTTGATAGGTAAAGAGAAAGTAGATGAGAGATGATAGTTGAACTAGAGCAGATTCAGGCACAGAACTTCCAGATTCATCACCACTCGGTCCCGAGTGGGTACAGCTCAACCGGATAGTCCCTCAATGGTCCTAGCAGCCAGTGTGGAGCTCAAACAAGCAATTTAATCCTCCAAGGACAAGTTCAGTCTGTCCTCAAAGAGCAGCAGCACTCCGCAGGGTCAGTTCTGCGGAGCATAGGATCCTTCCCTCCGACAGGTCACCAGGCCTTTCCCGAGACAGCACTCTAACTATCACTCGTCTCCTGTTATGGGACCAATCCTCCCCTGGCTTCCTCTTGGTCAGAGCGGATACCCTCACCCGGGTCTACCGTTGCCGAAGGTGCCCGAGACTCCTCAGTCGGGGTACACACCCCCTCCCTAGGGGGCACACTCCTCTGGGTACTGGTCCCCGGGTCTTTCTTTGAAAAATGGCGTCTGCCTCTTTTATACCCTCTCCCAGCATGCACAGCAGGCAGAACCCACCCACTGCATGGTAGCCGAGAGAGGACATCCAATAGAGCCAGTGTAACCTATGGTTCCACCCTGACCCAACATGGCAGCGCCACCTGCAGGCCACAGGTAACTCTACACAGGCACACAGCAATAAAGCAGAGTCCAGAACAATTAGAAGGCCCGAACCATACTAGTGCTCAGGTCATCCCCCTAAATTTAGACATAGGGACCCCCCTAAATTTGGAGTACCCGCTACACACAATTGCGGCAAGTCCGCATTGCATGACTCCAGATCAACTTTCTTGCAGTCAGCTGCAAGTTATGGTTCAGTTATGTTGTGCAAAAGTCATCCCACCACTGGGGTCACTGTGGCTGAATTTGTATGCTGTAGACTTGCAGAGCTCTTGCTGTAGACTCACCACTGCAACTTTGCTCTTGATGGAGACTTTCCACGCAAATATGCTACAAATTCGAAAAGTGGCAACTAGAACTTGTGCTTCAATTGCTCTGCAAGTGTACAACTTGCCAGTAAAAATGTACAGCAAGTTACCAGACTTACAATTCAACACTGAAACAAATTTGTGGCAAGTTATCCTTGCTATCTCGGTATGATACTAAATCAAGGTATCTAAGCCTGTCTCTCATAATCTACCTCAATGTGTTATAGACTAAAATTGACAATTTCATACAAAGTAACTTCACAAATTCCCCCCCCCCCCACCCCTCCCATTAACAATAAAAAAAAAAATAGCTTTTCTGTGAATGTTGTGTGAGCTGTAAGTGTAGCTACTGTTGCAGCCAGAACAAACAGCAGACACATAAGCTGCTATTACATAGGCTAACTGGTGGATTCTTTTTTTATACCTTGGCTGAAGTTCTCTTTTAATGTCACTGACCCGCATATTTATATAACACCCATTATGAAAAGTAAATGAAGAGGAACAATGGTGGTCTTATATACTGTATATTTACACAGGTTGTGATCATTTGATGGATTGCATATCATGTGCAAGCTGTAAAGTAAGCTATTTAGACAAATGTATTCTGAGAAAAATATAAGTTCTACACATAGCAAATATGGGTGGAACTATCCTCATTGCAACATTGTTTGTAGAAGGTCACATCGAGAACCTGTGACGTATGATTGTATTCATCTAGAATCTAGAGCCAAGATAAATGGTAATGTGACAACTGTACCGTACTGTAGATAGGAAAGTCATCTTGTGAGAAATACGGAGGCCGTCATCGACTTCTTCTGTTAGCAAACTGACTGTTCCAGCTGTCACTGAGGGTGCATTCAATCCTCCAAATTCACCCCCACTTTGATTAGATGCAAGAACTCCAGCGGGGGTTCCTGTGATTGGCTCGGAGAGGCAGCCCCATGAAAGCAGTCTGCCTGCTCACGCAACTAATTGTCCTCCATGATGAACTCTCCCACACCTGCCACAACAATTATGTTCAGGTTGGCAAGCAGGAGAACATTGGGCAAAAGCCTTCCCTGATCTCCTCTGATGCGTACGAAGCCAGAAGTGTTCAGCTCTGAGTGTTTCTGGTTTCGGTGAAGTGAATCCCTAGCTGCTGTGGCTGGGGAAGCAGCTAATTAAGCACAATCTAGGCTTAAATAGCTGCAGTGTAGGGCAGGGGAGTTATTGGGGTGTTCTTATTAGCCCCCTTGTGATAGCAATAAAGTAAAAAAAATCAAAAAGTTAAAAAATAAAATATAATAAAATTGATAAAAATAACAACAAAAATAATTTAAAAGAACCTCCATCTGCCTGTGTACACCCACAAATGCAAACAAGTGCGTAGGGTGCAAACCTGTAAGTAAACAGTGCTTGCGCCAAACATGTTGTACATCGCCCCAAATGTATGAGTGAAAGCAATAATTCTAGGTCCCTCATTTACAATTTACCCTAAAGTGATGAGCAGTAAAGGCATTAAAATGTCACCTATTGATAATTTTGGGTACCGACATTTTATGCCATTTTGTGGGTACATGCAGTTTTAAGGTTTGCTGTATTTGGAATCTACTTACTTGATACTACCTCGTCTTTTTTTTACATAAATAAATTGGGGATTAACCAGTTGATGACCGCCGCACGACGATATACGTCGACAGAATGGCAGGGGCAGGCAGATGGGCGTACCCCCTCACGATCGCTCCTGGCGAATGAGAAGCTTCCTCTGCTTCTGTAAATGTAAACAGAAGCAGAGGAATTGATGTCATCTCTCCTCACGGCGGTCTTTTCGTCCGGAGCACCGAGGAGTGAAGACATCAAGTAAGTGCACTAACACTACACTGACACCAGTACACATAGACACACAAATCACCCCCCGATCACCCCCCAGATCACCCCCTGCACCCACAGTCACAGTGTCACCGTTTGCAGTGGTCATTTTTTTACTGATCACTGCATGCAGTGTCATTTGTGACTGTAAAAAGTGTCAGGGCAGTTAGTGTTAGGCCCCTTTAGGTCCAGGGTACCCCCCTAACCCCCCTAATAAAGGTTTAACCCCTTGATCGCCCCCAGGTAACGCTTTCACCCCCTGTCGCCAGTGTCACTAAGCAATCTTTTTTCTGATCGCCGTATTAGTGTCGCGGGTGACGCTAGGTAGCCAGTTAGTTATTTAGGTTCATGTCAGGTTTTTATAACATCAGGTACCCCCATATATTACCTAATAAAGGTTTTAACCCCCTGATTGCCCCTAGTTAACCCTTTCACCAGTGATCACCGTATAAGTGTCACTAGTGATGCTAGTTAGCCAGTTAGATATTTAGGTTCACCGCCAGGTTTTTATATAGTGTCAGGTACCCCCATATATTACCTAATAAAGGTTTTAACCCCCTGATTGCCCCCTAGTTAACCCTTTCACCAGTGATCACCATATAAGTGTTACTGGTGACGCTGGTTAGTTAGTTTGCTTTTTATAGTGTCAGGGAACCAACCGTTTATTACCTAAAAAATGTTTTAACCCCCTGATCGCCCGGCAGGTTATATCAGTTAGGTTTAGTGTCAGATAGGGTCTGCGTCGCCCCAGGCAGTGTCAGATTAGTGCCAGTAGCGCTAACACCCACGCACGCAGCATACACCTCCCTTAGTGATATAGTATCTGAACAGATCAATATCTGATCTGATCAGATCTATACTAGCGTCCCCAGCAGTTTAGGGTTCCCAAAAACGCAGTGTTAGCGGGATCAGCCCAGATACCTGCTAGCACCTGCGTTTTGCCCCTCCACCCAGCCCAGCCAAGCCCACCCAAGTGCAGTATTGATCGATCACTGTCACTTACAAAATATTAAACACATAACTGCAGCATTCGCAGAGTCAGGCCTGATCGCTAACAGTTTTTTGGTAGCGTTTGACTCAGTCGCTGACAGTCAGGTGCTTTTTTACCTGTGAATCTCACTAGTTGTATCAGTAAATTTAGAGCCCAAAATGGCAAATCGAAGGTACACTAGTGAAGAGGCCTGCACAGTTCTGAGCATGACAGATAGTGAATAGGAGGTCACTCATCTGTCAGATTCAGGCTCAGAATATGATCCTGTAGATGACAGCGGTTTCCATGACAGATAGCTCTTACAACGAAGGTGAGGTCCCTGCCAAGGTCAGGCGTACCCGACCCCATTCTTCTGCTGTTGTTGAGGTGCAAGAACCGCATCGGTCTCGTATGGAGCAGAGAAGTACTAGTGCCGCTCATCCTTCTGGTGAACTGGCAAGCACCAGCCGCCTAGTACACCCTGGACGTACATCCAGCACTGCAAGTAACACTTGGTGACGTGGCGAGTCCCATAAGTGCAGTTCAAGCTGGCGAGGTGGCAAGCACAAGTAGTGTCCCGCTGCCTCCAAGAAGAAGACAAAGACAGGCCCATCATGCCCATAGTGTCCTTCCTGCATTATTCGCCAATCCTAATTGGGTGCCCACCACTTCTGCAGAACCCGTACTTCCCCCATTCACTGGCCAACCCGGAATTCAGGTGGAAACAGTTGATTTTACGGCACTTGATTTTTATTTGCTGTTTTTCACGGAAGATCTCTATAGATCTATTGTGGACCAAACTAATTTGTATGCTGCATGTTTCGCCATATATTTGGCTTCCTCAGGAGATTGTCAAGTAAATACTGGAAATAAAGAAAAGAAAATGAATACATAATATTTACACATAATTCTTACTCCAAATTACAACAATCATAATATTTTTATAGATAACTGAAAACCATATCAAACCAAAAAGTATTCCAACATCAATTTTAAAGGGAAGTTCGCCCTTATTCTATACCTCGGGCGATATCCCCTTCCGGATTCGTCTTCTGGTGCGTCTTTCCTGATAGGTGGGGTTGCGCTTCCGGCGGACGTCCCCGGTTTTTCTGTGGTGGGATCGTCACTTCCGGCCGGATATGACGGCGGGCGGATGTCAGGACTGACGTGCCCGCTCCGCCCATTGAATTGGCGCCATTGTGCGTCCAATGGGATGGAGGGAGGGGGGTATATAGTCCGTATTGCAGTTGCGCAATCATTAGCATGACCAACATCCTGGGGAGAAGACGTCAACTATCAGTCAAAGGTGAATATTTGGGCATCAGATTTTCCACAGGCAATACTGGTTATTATGCTGCTGTTGTAGATTTACATGGTCCTTACCTTAAATTAGTTTCTATTTTTTATTTTCATTTTTTCAGAAAACGAATTGATTAGTTCTTTTGGGACAAAACTGTTGGACAGTGAATCCCTAATGTGGATATATTTTATCTATTTTGACTAAGAAGGTACTGACCAGCTAGTATTTCTATGGTGATTTTTTAATTGATCACCAATTAGATTGAATTGCAACATTTATAGTGTTTTCCACTATTTCTTTTCCTTCTAGAGTGGACACTTTTTGGGGTATTTGGAGATACTACTTCTTCTCCCCAATTCTAATTCTAATGCTTGACAACAAGTTATAAACAGGTAAATGTCGATGGGGAATCTGCCGGACAATTGGATGGAGATGCCTATGCAAAATCCATCATTTATATAAATATATATTGTTTGATGTTTGTTTGACTCATTAGACTTCTTTATAATTTTTTTCAGATGGTCCTCTGCTTATGTACTAGCAAAATCCGGGTGGCTAAACTTGCCAACATCCCCCACTCTATGATACACCGTATGATCCCCCCCTTCAGGGTGCTCCCGTATGGGTTGGCTCATTGACTATCTAGGTCACTCCTTTTAGACTGCACCATCAAATGGTTACAGGTAATGTACCTATAATTGATATTCATAGGGTCATTTATAATTTTGAATAAATAGATCCAATATTGAGATGATGTTGGAATACTTTTTAGTTTGATATGGTTTTCAGTTATCTATAAAAATATTATGATTGTTGTAATTTGGAGTAAGAATTATGTGTAAATATTATGTATTCATTTTCTTTTCTTTATTTCCAGTATTTGCATGACAATCTCCTGAGGAAGCCAAATATATGGCGAAACATGTAGAGATAATTGTCTGTATGCATTTGGAAATTTTACCATGTATATTTGATGGTTCATGTATATATATATTATATATATGATTTTTTTCTATTTTTGTAATAAATTTCTATTTTTATACTGATTATTGTGTGGTTGATGCACCTTAAAAGTCCCGTTACCTTTCCATTCCTACTTAGTTTCTAAATTAAGGGATGTGGTGCCTATAAGATACAGGTGACAGGTATTCTCTCTAATTTGTATGCTGGTCAATACATCGCCGCTAATCCCCAGTCCTCCCTTGCCAAAGAATGGAAACCAATTACGGTTTCCGAATTTAAGACCTTTCTGGGCCTTTCCCTCGACATGGGCATAGTTAAATTTAGTGAGCTGCGGTTATATTGGTCCATTGACCCTGTTTACCATGTCCCCATGTTCTCTGCCTCCATGGCCAGGGCACAATACGAACACATCTTGCAGTTCATGCATTTCAACAACAATGAACTTTATCGTCCTCGTGGAGACCCTGAATTTGATCGCCTCTACAAAATTCGGCCCCTCATAAACTAATTCAATGAACGTTTTGCAGCCTTGTATACTCCCCATCAAGTTGTCTACGTTGATGAGTCCCTGATTAAATTTTCTGGCCGCTTGTCTTTCAAACAGTACCTTCCCAGCAAGCGTGCCAGAAATGGGGTCAAGATGTAAAAGCTCTGTGAAAGGGCCACAGGCTATACATGTAGTTTTATGGTTTATGAGGGAAAAAATTGTCACGTAGAGCCAGAGAACTGCCCAGATTACATAGGGAGCGCTGGCAAGATAGTGTGTAACTTGGTGTCACCCTTATTCGGAAAGGGGTACCATTTGTATGTGGACAATTATTACACGAGCGTGCCACTTTTTAGTCACTTGTTTGATCTACAAATTGGCGCATGTGGCACGGTGCGACCTAATCGCCGGGGCTTACCCCAGAGGCTTGTAGATTCCTATCTTAGGCTGGGGGAGAGAGCCTGCTCAAGGTGTAATAATTTGCTTGCTGTGAAGTGGAGGGATAATAAGAATGTTTTCGTTCTTTCCTCCCTCCACGCAAACACGCTAGTCCAAATTCGTACGGCGACTGGTGTTGTGGAGAAACCCCTAGGTGTCCACGAATATAACCAAAATATGGGAGGGGTGGACCTCAATGACCAGTTGTTGGCGCCATATCTAGTTGCCCGTAAGGCCAGACGCTGGTACAAAAAAGTGTCTGTATACTTATTTCAATTGGCTTTGCTGAATGCTTTTGTGCTATACAAAGCTTCAGGATGGACTGGATCTTTCCGTAAATTCCAGGGAGATATTGTCTGAGCCCTCCTGTATCCAGGCGGTGCTGCACCTCACCATCCCCAACCAAATGCAGTAAGCCGGCTGCATGAGAGGCATTATCCGTATGTCCTCACTAGTACCCATACCCAACGAGCCCCCCAAAGAAAATGTTGTGTCTGTAGAAAGCGCAGATATAGTCGTGACACCCGTTATTATTGTCCAAGCTGTCTTGACAATCCTGGTCTTTGCATTGGTGAATGTTTTGAACGCTACCACACACTAGTGCAGTTTTAGCGTAGGGTACAGCATTTCACAGACTAGGACACACTTACACAGGCTCTCCCAAGATGCCATCGCATTTTGAGAGACCCAAATCTGGAACCGAACAGTTGCAGTTACAGTTACAAAAAAAAGTGTTAAAAAAAAAAGTAAAAAATAAAAAAAACACAAAAATCGTATATATATATATATATATATAAAAAAAAAATAGTTGTCGTTTTATTGTTCTCTCCCTCTCTATTCTCTCTCTATTGTTCTGCTCTTTTTTACTGTATTCTATTCTGCAATGTTTTATTGTTATTATGTTTTATCATGCTTGCTTTTCAGGTATGTAAGTTTTTTATACTTTACTGTTTACTGTGTTTTATTGTTAACCATTTTTTTGTTTTCAGGTACGCCATTCAGCTGCAGCGCAAATTTATTTATCTTGACAGCAACAGCGTTTGCTCCCACGATACATAAAGCCATGACTCCAGTGCTGTAGGAGGTGATGTCACCACCACAGTTAAAAAAAGAGCAAATATGCCGAAGCATGGGGGTAGCAGGGTCGGAGGAGCGATTTGCTCCTAATGCCGCGTACACACGGTCGAAATTCAGACAGAAGTTTGCATGTGAGGTATCACTGCGAAGGTCAGATCGAGGGCAGTAATTTTAGCAGTAGACCTCCTCTGTAAATCTAAAGTGGTAACCTGTAAAGGCTTTTAAAAATGTATGTAATTTGACGCCACTGCGCGTTTGTGGCAATTTTAAAGCATGTCGTGTTTGGTATCCATGTACTCGGCCTAAGATCATCTTTTTTAATTTCATCAAACATTTGGGCAATATAGTGTGTTTTAGTGCAATAAAATTTAAAAAAGTGTATTTTTCCCCAAAAAATGCGTTTGAAAAATTGCTGCGCAAATACTGTGTGGGAAAAAAATGCAACACCCACCATTTTAATCTGTAGGGCATTTGCTTTAAAAAAAGATATAATGTTTGGGGGTTCGACATATTTTTTTTTTGCAAGAAAATTACGTTTTCATGTAAACAAAAAGTGTCAGAAAGGGCTTTGTCTTTAAGTGGTTAGAAGAGTGGGTGATGTGTGACATAAGCTTTTAAATGTTCTGCATAAAATGCCAGGACAGTTCAAAACCCCCCCAAATTACCTCATTTTGGAAAGTAGACACCCCAAGCTATTTGCTGAGAGGCATGTCGAGTCCATGGAATATTTTACATTTTCAAGTTGCAGGAAAAAGACAATTTTTTTTTTTTTTGCACAAAGTTGTCACTAAATGATATATTGCTCAAACATGCCATGGGCATATGTGGAATTACACCCCAAAATACATTCTGTTATTTCTCCTGAGTACAGGGATACCACATGTGTGAGACTTTTTGGGAGCCTACCAGCGTACGGGACCCCCAAAAACCAAGCACCGCTTTCAGGCTTTCCAATGCGGCGTACACACGATCGTTTTTCATGCCGTTAAAAGTGCAATTTTTTTAAATGGCCATTAAAACCGATCGTGTGTATGCTCCAGAGCATTTTTAACGGCGTGAAAAACGGCCATTAAAAATTTCGGACATGCTCTATTTTTTCACGTCGTTTTTCATGTCGTTTTTTTTAACGAGGGGAAAAAAACCGCGCATGCTCAGAATCAAGTATGAGACGGGAGCGCTCGTTCTGGTAAAACTAGCGTTCGTAATGGAGATAGCACATTTGTCACGCTTTAACGGACTGAAAAGCAGAAGGCTGAAAAGCGTGAATCGCCATTCAACAAAGTTTACTAACATGAAGGGTGGCGCCATTCGAATGGAACTTCCCCTTTATAGTGCCGTCGTACGTGTTGTGCGTCACTGCGCTTTGCTCGAGCGTTTTTTTTAATGATCGTGTGGATGCAAGACAGGCTTGAGAGGAAACATGAAAAAAAAACGACGAGAAAAACGTTGGTTAAAAAAATGGCATGAAAAACGATCGTGTGTACGCCGCATTAGGGTGTAAATTTTTGATTTCACTCCTCACTGCCTATCACAGTTTCGGAGGCCATGGAATGCCCAGATGGCACAAAACTCCCCCAAATGACCCTATTTTGGAAAGTAGACACCCCAAGCTATTTGCTGAGAGGTATGTTGAGTATTTTGCAGATCTCACTTTTTGTCACAAAGTTTTGAAAATTGAAAAAAGAAAAAAAAATTTTTCTTTCCTTTCTTCATTTTCAAAAACAAATAAGACCTGTAAAATACTCACCATGCCTCTGAGCAAATAGCTTGGGGTGTCTACTTTCCAAAATAAGGTCATTTGGGGGGGTTTATGCCATCTTGGCATTTTATGGCCTTCAAAACTGTGATAGGTAGTGAGGAGTGAAATCAAAAATTTACGCCCTTAGAAATGCTGAAGGCGGTGCTTGGTTTTCGGGGCCCCGTACGCGGCTAGGCTCCCAAAAAGTCCCACACATGTGGTATCCCCGTACTCAGGAGAAGCAGCAGAATGTATTTTGGGGTGTAATTCCACATATGCCCATGGCATGTTTGAGCAATATATCATTTAGTGACAACTTTGTGCAAAAATAAAAAAGTTTGTAATTTTCCCGCAACTTGTGGCAAAATATAAAATATTCCATGGACTTAACATTCCTCTCAGCAAATAGCTTGGGGTGTCTACTTTCCAAAATAGGGTCATTTAGGGGGGGGGGGGTTTGTATTACTTTGGCATTTTATGGCCTTCAAAGCTGTTATAGGTAGTGAGGAGTGAAATCAAAAATTTGCGCCCTTAGAAATCCTGAAGGCGGTGCTTGGTTTTCGGGGCCCCCTACACGGATAGACTCCCAAAAAGTCCCACACATGTGGTATCCCCGTACTCAGGAGAAGCAGAAAAATGTATTTTGGGGTGCAATTCCACATATAACCATGGCATGTGTGAGCAATATATCATTTAGTGACAACTTTTTTTGTCATTATTCAATCACTTAGGACAAAAAAATGTAATATTCAATGGGCTCAACATGCCTCTCAGCAATTTCCTTGGGGTGTCTACTTTCCAAAATGGGGTCATTTGGGGGGGTTTTGTACTGCCCTGCCATTTTAGCACCTCAAGAAATTAGATAGGCAGTCATAAACTAAAAGCTGTGTAAATTCCAGAAAATGTACCCTAGTTTGTAGACGCTATAACTTTTGCGTTAACCAATAAATATACGCTTATCGACCTTTTCTTACAAAAGACATGTGGCTGAATACATTTTGGCCTAAATGTATGACTAAAATAGAGTTTATTCGATTTTTCTTATAACAAAAAGTAGAAAATATAATTTTTTTCAAGATTTTCGGTCTTTTTCCATTTATATCGCAAAAAATAAAAATCGCAGAGGCAATCAAATACCATCAAAGGAAAGCTCTATTTGTGGGAAAAAAAGGACGCAAATTTCATTTGGGTGCAACATTGCATGACCGCGCAATTACCAGTTAAAGCAGCGCAGTGCCAAATTGTAAAAAGACCTCTGGTCTTTAAGCTGACAAATGGTCCGGGGCTGAAGTGGTTAAAGGATACCTTCACATCTTTTATATAAAAATAATAATAAATGCACTTTTTTGCAGTTTAAAAATGTGCTTTTATTATTTTTTTTAACAGAGGAGCCTGCAAAGTGTTGCACCCTGGATCAGCAGATTGTGCATGCAATTTCAGGCTTCTGCACAGTCTCCCTCCGGCCCAAAGCTCTGTATGGGCTGTCAGCTTGCAAGCTGGTAAAGTGGTTGTAAACCCATATAACTTTTTTTTTTTTTTTTTTAGCCCACCTGCAAGACAAAGCTATAATGAGCTAGTATGACTAGCATACTAGCTCATTATGTTCCACTTACCTTAGATCGGGGCCCCCGATGCCGTCCGTGTCCCTCTCTCCAGCCGCAGCCATCGCTGTGGTGATAGCCGGAATGTTACTTCCGGGTATCGCCGCTCCAGCCAATCACAGTGCCGCTCCGGCGCTGTGACTGGCCGGAGCGGCGAAGACGTGACTCCACGCATGCGCGCGGGAGCCGTCAAATTCGGCTAAGCCCAATTTGTGAATGGGATTAACCCCATGAATGCGCCGTTGTCTACGACGCGCATGCACCGTAGACAGCGGCGCCTGTAATTTTAGTAAATATCTCCTAAACCGTGTAGGTTTAGGAGCTATTTCTTGCACCTACAGGTAAGCCTTATGCCCCATACACACGATCATTTTTAATGCCATTTTTTAAACCGACGTTTTTCTTGTCGTTTTTTTCTTGTTTTCTCTCAAGCTTGTCTTGTGTACACACGATCATTAAAAAAAACGCTTGAGCAAAGCGCAGTGACGTACAGCACGTACGACGGCACTATAAAGGGGAAGTTCCGTTCGAATGGCGCCACCCTTCATGTTAGTAAAGTTTGTTGAGCGACGATTCGCGCTTTTCAGCCTCGTGCTTTTCAGTCCGTTACTGTGTGATGAATGTGCTATCTCCATTACGAATGCTAGTTTTACCAGAACGAGCGCTCCCGTCTCATACTTGATTCTGAGCATGCACGTTTTTTTCACGTCGTTAAAGCATACACACTATCGTTTTTCACGTCGTTAAAAAAAAACGACATGAAAAACGACGTGAAAAAATAGAACATGTTCGAAATTTTTAATGGCCGTTTTTCACGTCGTTAAAAATGCTCTGGAGCATACACACGATCGGTTTTAATGCCCATTTTTAAAAATGGCATTTTTAACGGCATGAAAAACGATCGTGTGTATGGGGCATTAGTCTAGGCTTACCTGTAGGTGCAAGTTGCAAAAGTGGGTTTACAACCACTTTAATGTGAATTGATTATGAGCATGCTAATTAGTATGATTGCGGCCCATTCAAACTACAAGGCTGTCTGCTACGATGGAAGACGGTACTTGTAGTTTATTCATTTGCAGGAATCTGTGACTGAATGATGCAGCTTTGTGGGCAGAGCCCTGCACAGCCACTCTGTTTTTAAAATGTGACAGTGGGCGTGAGGAGAAGGGTATGTGTAACATGCTCCAGAAAGTGCACTTAGCTTTTAAATTGTGTTTGTTTGCAATAAAATTCATTTTAGTGTTTTAATAAAAAATATTTTTAATATTTAATAAAAAATATAGATTTGATAAACAGTTGCAAGAAAGATTACTTACCGTATTTATCGGCGTATAACACGCACAGGCGTATAACACGCAACCTAACTTTAAAAGCGAAGTTTCAGGAAAAAACTTTCCACAGCCCCCTGCGTATAAGACGCAGGCACAGTTTACCCTCTATTTTCAGGGTAAAAAAGTGAGTGTTATACGCCAATAAATACAGTATTTGCAAAATTTTATAACAGAAACTAAGAAAAATGCATTTTTTTTCAAAATTTTCTTTCTTTTTTCATTTGTAACGCAGCAATAAAAAACCCAGTGGTGATTAAATACCACCAAAAGAAAGCTCTGTTTGTGTGAAAAGTGATACAAATTTCATATGGGTGCAGCGCCCTGTTCCTATTGAATAGGGACTATCTGTAAATTTAGTGTTATCTGAGCTGTAGATAGTGTAAAGTGATTTGCTTCTGTTCCAGTTTGGCTGTGTTGTGCACATTTCCCACTGTTGCCAGTAGGTGTCGCTGTCACCACAGGCCAGTGTGAGAATTACAGCAAGCCAAGTGCATTGACTGTTCATTCCCAGAAACAGCCCAGTGGGAGTGTTCTTACTGCTGTGAATTCTGGGAGAGGATATTTAAGGGACAGACGCCATGTTTTCAGTCTCTTCTACCCGGAGGTCTCTTCTACCCAGGGGCCTTCTGGCTCTCTGACCTCATGGCCCTCCTGGCATAGTGCTGTGACTCTTCTACCTCGGGCCCTGCTGGCTCGAGGCTGTGCTACTACAGGTAGGCCCAGAAGTCTGTCTGGGGCCTACTTAACTGAAGGTGGTCCTGTGCTGTCTTGCCTGTGTGGAAGAAGCCACTCAAACAAAGAAGATTCCAGGGGAGGACCTTGCTAGAGAGAACTGAGCTGAAGCCGGGTTTCTCAGGAAGGGCCTGGTAACTCGTTTGGAGGATGCACCCAAGTTAATCTACTTCACAGTACTGCCGGATGACTTAAAGGTGACCTCTAACTAACTGACTGCTGGTTACACAATCCTGTGGCAGAGGATTATCCAGGAGTTTCCATTTATCGATCGCTAAGTCTGTGGCAGAGACTTTGTCTGTGCTTCGTACCGGCTGCTAGGTCGGTGTGAGAGGCCTATCCGGTTGTCGCAAGATCCAATGACAGAAGCTGTTGTCCTCTGGATACAAGAGAGTAATCTGTGATCTGCATTAAGGTATCTGAACTTCCCCTAACCCTCTTTCCCTCTACTACTGAAGTTGTTTAATAAAGCAATTAAGAAAAAGACTGAAGTGACTGGCAATCACATCTATTCAAAACTACCTAACATAGACTCTTAGTTCTGATTCAAAACGACCTAATATAGACTTTTAGTTCTGGGACGGTGAAATGTGGGGTAACGGCAGGACCCAAATTTAATACAGCAGCCCTCTAGGGGGTATCCCTACATGGGTACAGTGTTGCATGACTGAGTAATTGGCATTCAAATTGTGACAGTGCTGAAAGCTGAAAATTGGCCTGGGCAGGAAGGGGGTGAAAGTGCTCAGTATTGAGGTGGTTAAAGCTGAACTCCAGCTAACATTTAGCATTGACAACCTTCTCTTTCCGTCTCTTCCCGTCTCTGAAGACTAATTTCTTGTGACTAGCAGGCTATACTGTATGCTGTAAATGTTTCCTTTTTTTTATCTCTGCAGCTGTGTATATGTAACTTGATGGTATCTGGCTGAGCTCTTGTGAGGGGAATTCAGATTTCCCCCTTCATTGTTGTACTTGCATATGCATTTGCGTAGGTTTATATCAACTGAATTTATTTGTATAATCGTGTGTCAAGAATCCTCCTTTATTTCAGTCTCTGGTTGACAAGGGGGAGTGTTGTTTTACTGTTTATGCCCAAACTGCCATTTTAAATATCCTGCCCATTTTATTCTTTGAACCTAAAGACGCAGCTCTTTTGAGGAGGCAATGCATTCATGAACGTGTTAGAGCGTCCTTGTTCCAGTTAAGGCCATTACCTATTGGACTAACTAGGGAGCTCACCCTTAAAGTGGTATTAAACCCAAAGCAAACATTTATTGTATTGCATCTTAACCACTTCAGCCCCGGAAGAATTGGCTGCTCAATGACCGGGCCATTTTTTGCGATTCGGCACTGTGACGCTTTAACTGATGAATGCGCGGTCATGCGACACTGCACCCAAACAAATAGAGCTTTCTTTTGGTGGTATTTGATCATCTCTGCAATTTAAATTGTTTGCGCTATAAACAAAAAAAAGCGAAAATTTTGAAATAAACACAATATTTTGTAATTTTTGCTATAATAAATATTCCCAATTTTTTTTTTATAAAGCAATTTTTTTCTCAGTTTAAGCCGATATGTATTCTTCTACATATTTTTGGTAATAAAAATCGCAATAAGCGTATATTGATTGGTTTGCGCAAAAGTTATAGCGTCTACAAAATAGGGGATAGATTTATGGCATTTTTATTATTATTATTATTATTTTTACTAGTAACGGCGGTGATCTGCGATTTTTATCGGGACTGCGACATTATGGCGGACACATCAGACACTTTTGACACATTTTTGGGACCATTGGCATTTATACAGCAATCAGTGCTATAAAATGCACTGATAACTGTAAAAATTTCACAGGCAGGGAAGGGGTTAACACTAGGGGGCGATCAAGGGGTTAATTGTGTTCCCTGACTGTGTGTTCTAACTGTGAGGGGAGGGGACTGACTAGAGGAAATGACAGATCATGGTTCCTAGCTATTAGGAACTCACAATCTGTCTCTCTTCACAGAACAGAACAGGGATTTGTGTGTCTACACATACACACGTCCCTGTTCTGCCTCTTGTGCCCCGCAATCGCTTGTGGTTGGCTTTCATCACGACCACCGGTCACGAGCATCGCCACTCCCTGCTATCCTGCTTAAAGGTACAGCTATGACGGTTCGTGGGATCTTGCCGACCTGCCGCAGTATGATGCCTGTGGTTTGCCTGTGTTATTTGAGTGTTCCAGACTGCTTTTAGATGTCCCTAGGTTGATTAATATATTTTAGCTTTCTGTGTCCTATTTCCAGCCTTTAGACACAACAGAAGCTAAGTGAAAATCTTCCAAAATGAGGTAAATTCCCTCTTAGACTGTTGTCATGGGGGAAAGTTGTCCACATGTAGCCCCCAAGTAATTCTGCTGATTTTCCCTTACTATCAGTCCTGGAGACAACGGTCAACCAGGACGAATACAGATATTTTTTTTGCTCACTGTATAAATGCTGCACATAACCAATACTAGAGAGAAGTTGTATATTGTTTAAGGCAGTTTTTCTCAACTCCAGTCCTCAAGGTGCCCCAACAGATCATATTTTCAGGATTTCCCCTTAGATGAAACGGCTTTGGTGATTAGTAAGGCAGTGAAACTGATCAAATCACCTGTGCAAAATAATGGAAAGCCTGAAAACATGACCTGTTGGGGCGTCTTGACTGACTGGAGTTGAGAAACACTGATTTAAGGAACTTAAACCTGTGCACCAAACATTGTAAACCCATGTTTACGAGTGTAGCCGGTATACATTTTTCTGTGTGTTAAAACTGGCAGAGACACCAGTTATGTGCAGTTCCCTGCAGCCCCACGGGTGGTGCTGTTGCCGTGGGCTGGGGTTGAACCATTGCTGTGTGCTGTGATCCCTTTTTGTCCTCCCTCGGCAGCGGTATGGTGGGGCGGGGAACCCGCCGTGCTTGCTGGGAGAGGGTATAAAGGGCTGGCCATCTTGGTCACGGGTCGAGTCCCGGGCACCTTCAGCCTGTGGGCGGTGGTTCGTGTCGGTCCCCTAGGCGGCCTAGGCCTAGAGGACGTTCGAAGGTCGTGTTCCATCCCAGGCACCTTTAGCCTGGGGTGAGGTACTCGGATGGAGGTCTGGAGCTCAGTGCTCACCACTGAGTTCCGCGAGGGAAGAAGATCCTAGGGAACCCCGGGAGTGGGTACCCGAATCCGGAAGGCGTAATGGACCGGTGGGAGATACTTGCTTGAAGACCTGGTGCAGCATATTGCCAGTGACAGGTGGGCCTCTCATCGGAGACCGCCTTGAAGGAAATCCCCCCTCGTTCGGAGACCGCAACCCACTTTCAGGAAGGAAAGTGGAGAGTTCATTGTGTCTGGGCCTACTCGCATCCACACCTCCCTGTCTGTTCTGTTCTCTAAGGGAGTCCAACTGATTGTGTTCACTTGTGCATTGAGAAGAATAAAGGAGTGTTGGACTTTAATGGTGTGGGGCTCATTTCCTGACAGACATTGTTCAAGGTAACTCTCTTTGGAGGCTCCAGGTGCAGAACACCGACCCAAAGGTGACATAAGAACTTTGCTTACACCACACAAACATCTGCGGTGAAGGCTTGGCGTGGTGACCCCGCACTCTCTCCTCTAAGGTACCCCTAGACAAGAGACAGATGAGCTGATAAAGAGAGAGGAGAGAGAGGAGGCCGCTACCACACAAAGCCTTCAAGCCAGCCAAGGCTGAAGGTACCCGGGACTCGACCCCGTGACCAAGATGGCCGGCCCCTTTATACCCTCTCCCAGCAAGCACGGCGGGTTCCCCGCCCCACCATACCGCTGCCGAGGGAGGACAAAAAGGGAGCACAGCACACAGCAATGGTTCAACCCCAGCCCATGGCAACAGCGCCACCCGTGGGGCTGCAGGGAACTGCACATCACTGGTGTCTCTGCCAGTTTTAACACACAGAAAAGTGTATACCCGCTACACGAGCATACATTACAAAGATTGATAATATACTACAAAGGATAATGTGGTATTAAAGTCTGACCCATGTATTAAGCTTTTGTGGACTAAAGATATTATCTTTGATCAGGGCTGGTGCAAGGATTTTTGACACCCTAGGCGAAACCTAATTTTGCCGCCCCCTTGGCCCCACCCCTAACTCCACCCCCTTTGCCCTGCCCATGTATACCCCACCTTTTTAATGAAGCGCCCATCAAATGCAGCCTTACCAGCGCCTATCACTTCAGCCTACCAGCGCTCATTAAATGCAGCCTCACCAGTGCCCATCAATGCAGCCTCCCCAGCGCCCATCAATGCAGTCTACCAGGGGGGAGGGGGGACCTAGTTTGCCTAGTGGTAGCACCGGCCCTGTCTTTGATTAAAATTACAAAATGTATGTTACTAAATTACCATTATTACACAGAGAGTGAAGAATATTTTGGAATGCAATTTATTAAAGGATACTTTTTTCTCTTTTTTTTTACTTCAATGAATCAAGTATGCCCGGTTTTGTGTATAGGACACTACCCTATACATAACTGAGCATATGGGTCAGTATGCAAGGTTAACCCAACCAATATGGTATTTTATAGTTTAGTGAAAGAATAAGCCAGCTTACAGTCTTATCCAAACTCCAGTGAGGAAATGTATGAGCTTGATTACACAGGTCTGAACATGTTGAGGATGATACACTAAAGAAATTAAGAATCTTCAATGATTAAGTTCAATAGGAAGTCACTTCAATTATCCAATCCTGTAAAGAACATGTCCCTGTTTACTTTAAAAACCTGTGCAAATTAAATAAGTAAAAATGAATTTGCTTTTCACGAATGGATAATTGAAGTAAACATTCACACAATTTATTAAGTAAAAATTCTCATATTCTTTAGTAAATTAGCCTCTTGAAATCACCAGTTTTTGTTTTTTGCAATGTGCACCAGCTCTGCTCATTAAATGAGGATAAGCCAGCACCAACTTTTTCTTAACCTACCGGCTGATTTTTCAAGAGTATTAATATTCACTTTGTAATGATTAAATACCGTATATACTTGAGTATAAGCCGACCCGAATATAAGCCGAGGCAACCAAATTTTACCACAAAAAAATGGGAAAACGTATTGACTCGAGTATAAGCCTAGGGTGTCCATCTGCATGCCTCACTTTGCCTCACTGTGTCCATGTGCATGCCTCACTGTGTCCATGCCTCACTGTGCCCATGCCTCACTGTGCCCATGCCTCACTGTGCCCATGCCTCACTGTGTCCATGACTCACTGTGTCCATGACTAGACTGACGTTTAACATGGGAGTCTATGGAAGGGGTGCCCGGCTTTGAAAAATCGGTGCTTCCCGGGCGTAGGTCTCTGAGACAAAAAACTTTGCACACTTATAGAGGAGAAATGGGGCTACATATGTGCCAAGTTTCGGGTCCAGGGGCCGGTACTAGGTCCCCAAAGTCACCAGAGAAATTACCGTTTAACATGGAAGTCTATGGAAGGGGTTCCCGGCTTTGAAAAATCGGTGCTCCCCGGCCGTTGGTCCCCTGGACAACAAACTTTGCACACTTGTAGAGAAAGAGTAGGGCTACATGTGTGCCAAGTTTGGGTACCGGGTCCCCAAAGTCCGGGAGATCAGGCGCAAAAAGGTGACTCGAGTATAAGCTGAGGGGGGCATTTTCAGCACAAAAAAATGTGCTGAAAAACTCGGCTTATACTCGAGTATATACGGTACATTTGTATAAGGAACCTTTCCCCTGTGAAATTATTTAAAATTGGAACACAATGCCAAAGATGTTATCATCCTGAAGCATGTTTCTGGCACATTATCTGGCCATACCCAAGATTATAGTGTCTATGAAAGATGGTTACAATTCTGTTGTCCCACCCCCTGAACTATGAAGTATACCTTTCTAGGCTGATAAACAATGACCAACAACAACTTATTTTCAACATAAGACTAATTCACCAGGATAAATGCCATTCTACCCTAAATCTAATACCCTTTAAATAGGGGTGACCTGTAAAATAGCATGAATTTTGGAACCCCTTCATAGCTCTACATCAAAATATGCGATCTGGAACCCCTGGCTCAGCTCTTTCCAGACCTTAAAGGGGAGTTCCAGACTTTTTTTATGTTTATTAAAAGTCAGCAGCTACAAAAGGTGTAGCTGCTGGCTTTTAATAAACATACACTTACCTGTTCCACTGTCCAGCGACGGGCCGCCCGGAGCTCCACTCCTTTCCCCCCCTTTTCCACTGGCGCCTCCATTCATAGTGTGGACACCCGGCCGTGACAGCTTTCGGCTTCACGGCCGGGCACTCACTGCGCATGCGCGAACGTCGCGGCGCTCTCTGAGTGGACAGGCGATCGCCTGGGACCTGTCACGTCCCAGGTGATCGCCTACAGGGAGGGGCCGCCAAAAGGCGATATGACAAATCGCCTTGGCGGCCCCAGGGCAGAAGGAGGAAGTGGGACAGGAAGTCCCACTCCTACTGAAGCCCCCACTCCCCCCCAAAAAAAATTACGTGCCAAATGTGGCTTGTAGGGGGGCGAGGAGTGGATTAAGCAGAAGTTTCAAATTCGGGTGGAACTCCGCTTTAAGACCCCTTTCACACTGAAGGCGTTTTTCAGGCATTTTAGCGCTAAAAATAGCGCCCGTAAAGTGGCTGAAAAATGACTCCCGGGCCTCCCCAGTGTGAAAGCCTGAGTGCTTTCACACTGGGGCGGTGCGCTTGCAGGACGTTAGAGAAAGTCCTGCAAGCAGCATCTTTAAGGCAGTTTGGGAGCGCTGTATACACCGGTCCCAAAACGCCTGGCCCCATTGTAATTAATGGGCAGCACTGCCGAAGTGCCTGAAAAGCGCCTGCAAAGCGCTTTGGCAGCGCCGCAACACGGGCGCTTTTAACCCTTTATTCGTCCGCTAGCAGGGGTTAAAAGTGCCCCGCTGGCGGCCGAAAAGTGCCGCTAAAACGATTGTAAAGCCCAGCTAAAACTAGCTGCACTTTACCGCTGACGCAGCCGCGGCTGAATGTGAAAGGGGTCTAATAGCCCTCAATGTCTACAATGTGAATTAAACTATTTATTAAAGGCTAGAATGTAGAAATACATTCTATTAAAGAGGAGCTCCAGTCATATTCACCTTACTCATCTCATCAGGGTTTTCAAAGAATGCATGACCAGCCAAATCAATGCTGTCCACCCTCATTTTTATCTTCCCAATCGGAATCACCCATAGTTGTTGGCAGGTAACCAGGCCATTCTTTCCTACAGTCCCCGATTCCTGTTTATGAACATTTGTAAACTTTCTGTTTTGTTTACAACTCTGAAATTTATGTTATTTAAATACCTGGGGTTTTTTTCTATCGGGATAATCTCTGGCAAAAAATGCTTACTGTTCCATATCCTCTTCCCACTAAAGACAAGTATTCTTTATGGTTCTTTATTTTTTCACACTGCATAGGTTCACTACTTCAATTTTACAATTTCAACCTCCTCTTTGTGTCCTCTGCTCCCGTCACAAGACATCTTGTGAGCACCCAGCCTCCAAAACCTGAATGGGTCACAGTTGGATGAATGACAATATACTTTCCACTGTTCACAAAACATGTCGAATTCAGCCAAACCAATTCCTGAAGTTTTGTGAATGGAGTAGAAGACAGGAAAGAGAGGGTCCTGAAACAACTTCATCACAGGCAATTTAATGCCAAATCATCAATGGAGGCATAATAGCACTCAGCAGGATGTTGGACACACTTTGAAGCGTGATTGTGACTCTCAGAACCAAAGCCTTTAAAAAAAAAAAAAATTCTACCAATACATGTGGCCACTGTGAGCACAGTATGTAGTATTCACTACACACAGTAGACAGATCTGGGTTTACACAGAGATATGGGCACTTCCCATGCACTCCCTGGAGAAATAAAAGTTTTGATGATCTCTAATAATTTTATCAAAGATTTCAAGGTAGGTGGTTGATGTCACAATCTGCACCCCCACAATTCAGAACAAGCCTTGCATGCATATAAGTTTTCCTGTATATAGTAATTATTGACAATTATTTCTGTAATTAAATGGGTTGTTCCTGTAAGATTGAGAAAACACGAAGCTGCTTACTGTGCTCACAGTGCCCATATGTATTAACAAAAAATAAACAAAAACTTGAACACATCACATGTGACGGTGGAATACTTGAACTTCTTGTGATTTCTGCAAGTAATAATTGTGACTCTTCTTATCACACCTGCAATATTAAGTTAAAAAAGTGCTGAATACCTGCAAATGAAAAGTTATATCAACATTCCAAAGAAAAACATTTTCTTTCTACAGGGAAATATGTATGTTTCCGATTTTGTATTTCCAAGAAATAAGATCTTCGTTCTTTGCTTGCAAAGTTTGTTACTTGTTTACATAAAGCAAACAGAAAAATAAAACCCCAAAAATTGGACAAAGGCCTAAAATTTTGGGGTTTTATTTTATCAAAAATGTTAAAATTGGTATGCTTTCAATGTTAGATTTAAAATCTAACTTTAAAATCTAAATTTAATTGATACCCTTTTTTAACTAATTTAGGCTTTTGGCCACTAAAGGGTATCACTCCATACTTCTCACATTAACCTATAGCTAACTTGGTACAAGTCTTCACTGAAACCCACATAACTGTTTATGCAAATACTTATTTTATACCTTATACTGCTAGTTGGTAAGTAAGCTAATCTGATTTATATTAGCTATGATTTTATACACCTTTTTCATGCAGTTTTTATAAATTAAGGACCCATTCACACCAACCTGGTCCGCTGTGGAGTGTTAAACACCTGCGCGTTAACGCGTGTTGCATTAGGGCAGCCTATTTATTCGAACAGGCTTACAAATGCACCCGAACTAACCAAAATTCATGTACAGGTATGCAGCATTTTCAGCAGCATAACGCAATGTAATGCACTTCCAATGACATGGGCTTACAATTTAGAATAAATGACACCACGTTATAGCAGCGCATGCAACCATAAGAAGTGATATCACACGTGATATTTTGAAATATGTAAAGATTTGTTCACAATAGTTCGGCTGACATCATTGGTTGGTTTTGTGAACCTCTAAAGTACATAACGTGGTGTCACCATGTGACTTCATTATACAATGTGTCACAGTCATGTGGATCACCTAATTCAAATTTAACATCATATTACAATGGGCTGTTACAAAATTCAAACCACTTTTATAAACTCAATTCTATCACACAACATAGATAAAGCCTCCAAACACCATTGATAATTTGAATCGTGCATACATGGTCATGTGTATTTATATTGAGTTAACCAAGATAATTGCTAGCTAAGGTCAACAAATGTGTTCACTGTTCATGGAAAGATCTTCGTTACATATTTATGTTCCACCTTTTTGAAACAGTGTTTTAATACTGAATGGCAGTTCTGATTAGATAGCTTTGACACCAGTCTGATGGCTTTTCCATTTTTAATACTGGTCTGACTGAATTTTGCTTAGTGAGAGATTAAACATATACTGTGCCCTGTCCATTATATATATAGCATAGACCTTGTGGTTACCATAAAACACAACCTTAATGAGAGAAAAATTTCCCCATCCTTCCTGTCCAGGAAACAGGCATCAAAACATAAAGAGAAGAGAAATCTCCTGTTTGGGGACATAGACAACCTTTAAAAACTGACAGAATGTCAAATTAATGGGCACATACCACATTTAAAACATGACAGTTGTAACTCTTTCCTACTCTATACAAAACATTAAAAAAATTATGGCTGGAAATAGGTTTTAAAATGTAAAATGGAGCTTCACCCAAGGAAACTTTTGCTTTAAGGCCACCATCCCTGCTCCTCTTTAATAAATGTCACTTTTTTGGGGGGGGGGTGCGAAGACCTGGTTTTGGCAGGAGCCCGCTCCCACTTCCACTCGGATTGCCTAGGCCAGGAGTCACCAAACATTCTGAACAAAGGGCCAGTTTATTGTCCTTCAGACTCAAAGAGGGCCGGACTGTGGCCAGCAGGTGTGGACATTATCCTGGCATCAGTGGGAGTAAACTGGTATTAGGGGGAGAAATAGTGCCCCATCGTTAGTATCATAGGGAGAAATAGTGCCCCATTAGTGGTATCAGTGGGAGAAATGGTGCTCCATTGTTAGTGTCTGATGGCAAAATAGTGTCTATTATCAGTGGAAAGAATAGTGCCCCAAGGGCCGGAAAAAGGCAAGCAAAGGGCAGCATTTTGGAGACCACTCGCCTAGGGCAATAAATTTAAAAAGGCTAAAAATAAAACCTAGGAAAGAAAAAATTTAAAGCAGCGCTCTATGGGTTAACTCCAAAAAAATGCATATAAAAAACATTGGTCAAATGAAAGAACTTGTTTATTGCACTATTGGACAAACCAAGATACATTGGACTGCAGAAATCTTAGAAAACTGCAACAGTTAACCACCAAAATATATGAAAAAAAAATGTTCACAATTTTAATAAAAAGCAAACAGTACCACTGGTAATATCCGGGTGGGGAGGGGTTAAATGGCTTGCTGGTATGGCATGGAAAAGGGGCGCCATTAGCCATACTGTGATTGATGGAAGCCCAGTGGAGAGGGTTGCAGCCCGCTGCCTGCAGACTGATGGTCAGGCTGGTCCTGTGTGCCAATTGCTGTGAAATCCTGGGCTGGTGGCAGGGAGGGGCCGGACTGTGCTGCAGACGGTAAGATGTAACAACCAGCATGAGATGTCAAGACCGGGAGAGCCGAGCTGACGCAGAGGGACCAGGTGCGTTGGATGACGTCAGTGTCTCGCCGGAGACAAGGGGAACAGGAAACCCATGGTGCACTGTGGACCGCAAGCTGCTGAGTTGCCGTGACTACGAGTTCAAATAGTGTTGTGGCCGCTTCCTCTGTGACTTTGACAAAGCGCAGGTGCGCGAAACATGTACACTGCACTGTACCCACAGTGTGAGTAAACTGAAAGCACATCAGTGTGAAAGCAGCCCTATACTATTATGCCCAGTGTATTACTTCACACTGACCTGAAGATCTCTTATTTCTAGGCCCCATGATTTGAGACATTTGGGGTCTCTATTTAAACTATAACTTAATTTAAATAGATCTAGCACAGAAAAATAATTTATAAAATATCCTCTCAGACAAATACCCTTCTGCTGCTGGTTGTATAACATTACCGGAACACCAGGATAATAAATGGAGTCACATTTGAGATAATAACTTATCTGTTATCTTCTGTAATCATTTACCTGCATCTGTCAGTCAGATGATCACATGTCAGTGGCCTGAGAAATATTGCATTCCGTCACACTAAATAAACTGAAAGGGACCATCTTCATAGATGAAGTATAATGGTCAGGATGCAAATTCAGTGTTTCACATACACTTATAACGGGTAATTAAAAACATACATTTTAGAGGCAAATGTTTCTTTAAGACCCCTTTCACACTGAGGCATTTTTCAAGTGCTAAAGGGGTAAAAATAGCGCCTGTAAAGCACCTGAAAAACGCCTCCCTTGCAGTCCCAGTGTGAGAGCCTGAGTGCTTTCACACTGGGGCGCTGCGCTGGCAGGACGTTAAAAAAAGTCTTGCAAGCAGCATCTTTGGGGTGGTGGAGAAGCGGCATATACACCGCTCCTAAAACGCCCCTGCCCATTGAAATGAATGAGCACCGCTGCCGAAGTGCCTGAAAAGCGATTTGGCAGCTGCGTTAAATAACGGTAAAGCGCTGCTAAAACTAGCGTTTTTTTACCGCTAACGTGGCCCGTGGCTCAGTGTGAAAGGGCTCTTAGAGGAGTGGGTGTAAGGCTGCTTGTGGTGTGTATCCCTTTTAGTGTCCTTGTAATTAGTATGCTAAGACAGTGAAGCGGTTTGGCATTGGCAATTAAATTGTGGTGTTACATATATAAATCAAAACTTTTTAAAAAATTTGTATGATTGCAGTACCTTATTAGTGGACACATTCATAAACCACTAAGATTATATAACACACACAATATACAATAAAGTGACTGTCCTGTGCTTGTAATATTCCTTAGCATCTGAGAAAAGTGACATGTGCTTTGTTACAATAAAAAGTCCATAAAGTGACATGCGCTAAAAAAACTAAAAGTCCATAATGTAATATTGATTGAATTTCATAAATCTTATGATGGGATGGTGGTTATCACACAGGCTCCCCCTTCTCCACCTCACTCACCAGAGTTTCTCCCTTATTAAGAGGTAAAAATAGGATTTTTATAACAGCTTACCTGTAAAATCCTTTTCTTGGAGTACATCACGGGACACAGAGCGACATAGTCATTACTAATGGGTTATATAGATACCTTCAGGTGCTGGCACTGGCAACTTCCAAAACCGGAAGTACCCTCCCCTATATAAGCCCCTCCCATCCGGGAGCACCTCAGTTTTGTAGCAAAGCAATAAGTGTCCCAAAAAGAGAGGGGGGAGCTCTGTGTCCCGTGATGTACTCCAAGAAAAGGATTTTACAGGTAAGCTGTTATAAAAATCCTATTTTCTTTCTCGTACATCACGGGACACAGAGCGACATAGTCATTACTAATGGGATGTCCTAAAGCAATGCCCAATGAGGGGGGGGGATACACCATACATAAGCTGAGCGCTATCAGACATGAGGATCTTTTGCGGCCTGCAACACACTGCGCCCAAAGGCGACATCCTCCTGACTTCTAACGTCCACCTGGTAGAACCTAGTAAACGTGTGTACTGAAGACCATGTTGCGGCCTTACAGATTTGAGCCAGGGAGGCCTGGTGATGCACTGCCCATGAAGTTCCAACTGCTCTCGTGGAGTGCGCTCTAACTTTGAACGGAGGCGGTCTCCTTCTCAAGCCATAGGCTTGCATTATGACCTGTCGAATCCACTTGGCTAAAGTAGATTTTGACGCTGCCTGACCCTTTCTGGGGCCTTCCGGCAGAATAAACAAAGTATCCGTTCTGCGAATCTGAGCAGTGGCTTTTAGATAAGCTTTAACTGCTCTTACTACATCCAAAGAATGCAATAACTTTTCCTCTACCGAACTAGGTTTGGGGAAAAAAGAAGGAAGAACCACATCTTGGTTCAAATGAAACCTCGATACCACCTTAGGAAGAAAGGCTGGATGAGGACGTAACACTACTCTGTCCTTATGGATAACCAGATATGGCTCTTTACAGGACATAGCTGCTAATTCCGACACTCTTTTAGCCGAACAAATGGCTACTAGAAAAATCAATTTCCTGGTGAGAAGAACCAAGGAAATATGCTGTAATGGTTCAAATGGTTGTTTCTGTAGAACCGACAGAACCAGGTTTAGATCCCATGGACATATGGGAATATTAACCGGAGGACTAATACGCATCACTCCTTGTATAAAGGCTTTGACTAGTGAATGCGAAGCCAAGGGCCTTTGAAAAAATATTGACAAGGCCGAAATCTGACCCTTGATAGTACTCAAGGCAAGCTTCCTATCTACAGCCCACTGTAGGAAGTCCAGAATCCTACCTATTATGTACTTACGTGGATGCCATTTCTTGGCCTCACACCACGCGATGTACGCCTTCCAGATTCTATAGTAGATCTGCCTGGATACCGGCTTCCTGGCATTGATCATGGTAGATACCACAGGATTAGAGAGCCCTCTCTTTTTTAGAATGTGGGCTTCAATAGCCAGGCCGTCAAACCTAGGGCTGGTAAGGAAGGGTGGTATATCGGTCCTTGCGAAAGCAGGTCCAGACGATGTGGGAGAGTCCAAGGACTCCCCACTGACATTTTTACAATCTCCGCGTACCATGCTCTTCGGGGCCACGCTGGAGCCACCAGAATCACTGGTTTCTTTTCTACCCTGATTCTGCGGAGTAATCGAGGTAACAATTGTGGCGGTGGGAATGCATATATCAGCTTGAACTGATCCCAAGGGAACACTAGGGCATCCGAGCCGCAAGCTAGGGGATCCCTTGTCCAAGAGACAAACCTGTCCACCTTTGCGTTGAATCTGGATGCTAGCAGATCTACATCCGGTGTTCCCCACCGCTGACATATTGTCCGAAAAACCTCGGGTGAAGGGACCATTCCCCTGGGCATAATTGTTGGCGACTTAGAAAGTCCGCCTTCCAATTCTCCACTCCTGGAATGAATACCGCGGATATGGCTGGGACATATCTTTCTGCCCATTTCAGGATGCAATTTACTTCCCTCTGGGCTGCACGACTCCTGGTGCCACCCTGATGATTGATATATGCCACTGCCGTGGCATTGTCTGATTGAATTCTGACAGGGGACCCTTGGAGTTTGGATGTCCATGCTACTAGGGCATACCGGGCTGCTCGTATCTCTAAGAGATTGATGGGCAGGGCCTTTTCCGCATCCGACCATCTGCCCTGGAGAGACCATTGCTCCAGTACTGCTCCCCAGCCTATAAGGCTGGCATCTGTAGTGACCACCTTCCAAGAAATCGGACTGAAGGATTTCCCTTTTTCCCGATTCTGGAGAACCAACCACCAACGGAGGCTCTTGCGAACGGAAGGGGACAAGGACATTGGTAAGCCTAGGGCCTGAACTTTCTTGTTCCAGGCTGACAGTATGGCCCTTTGCAAATTCCTTGAATGGAATTGACCGTAGGGTACTGCTTTGAATGATGCCACCATTTTTCCCAGCAGCCTCATGCACAGGCGTATGGACGGCTGTCTTTTTGTACCCACTAAGTGGATCAAATCTCTCAAAGACAACACCTTTTTTCGAGGCAAGAATATTTTCTTCTGGCCTGAATCTAGCCTTAGCCCCAAGTATTCCAGTCTTTTGACTGGTTTTAGGGCCGACTTGTCTCGGTTGATAATTCAACCGTGAGATTCCAGATACTTGATTGTCTTGTGAACGACCACTTCTAGTTTTTTCACTGAGTGGTCTATCAGCAACAAGTCGTCTAGATATGCCATTATCGTTACACCTTGCGTTCTTAGATTGGCCAACAATGGGCCCAGAATTTTTGTGAACACTCGCGGTGCTGTGGCCAGACCGAAGGGTAAGGCTCTGAACTGAAAATGGCGCCCTTCTACTGCAAAGCGTAGAAATTTTTGGTGGAATTTGTTTAGCCCTTTTAGATTTAATATGGGCCTCACGTCCCCGTTTGGCTTCGGGACTGTAAAGAGGTTTGAGTAAAACCCGAACCCCCATTCTTCCAGGGGAACCTCCATAATTACTCCTTGGAGCAATAGTTGTTCTAGTGCCAACAGGAGGGACTCTCTCTTCCGGGGATCCCTTGGCACGTTTGACCTCATAAAATGGGAAGGAGGAGAGTCTTTTAACTCCAATCTGTATCCCAGACTTACTGCGGAGAGCACCCATCTGTCTCTGATCGTGTCCCGCCAGGTCTCTGCGAACAACTGGAGTCTTCCCCCCACCCGATTGAGTGGGGGCAACCCTTCATGAATTTGACTTTGGGGGAGGTTTTGTACCTCTCCTGACCCAGGGTTTTTTATTACCCTGCGATTGTCCCTGATTTTTACCCCCGGGATTTGACCCAGGAGGCCGTCGGAACTGTTTCACAGCCGATGCCCCAAGGACTGGAGAAGCAGGCCTCTTAAAAGAGGGACCTCTAACTCTGTTTTTAACCGGCAAGAGTGTACTTTTACAGTTGGAAATTTTCTGGATATATTTGTCCAGGTCTTCCCCGAATAAGCGTTCACCATGAAATGGGAAGCTAACCAGCAATTTTTTACAGGGAGCTTCAGCAGACCAGTTTTTTAGCCATAGAAGCCTGCGCATATGTACTACAGACAGCGTAAGGCGGGAGGCCTGATGGATTGAATCCTTTATGGCATCAACCGCAAAGCACAAGGCTCTAGGTAGATCAGCTAGGGCAAGGGCCTGCTGATCTGGCAAGTCCCTTAAGACCTGTTTCAACTGATCCTTCACTGCTTGGCAGACCCCAATAGCTGCCACTGCTGGTTGTGTCACCAAGCCTGCTGTAGAAAAAGCAGATTTTAATAAGGACTCCAATTTTTTATCTATTGGGTCCTTGAACATTTGGACATTATCCACTGGACATGTCAGTGATTTATTCACACAAGAGATGGCTGCGTCCACTGTAGGGACCCTCCATTTTTTGATGAACTTATCCTCCATGGGATAGACCACCGGAAATCTCTTGGGGGGAGTAAATATTTTATCAGGATGTTCCCAATCCTGGTACATGAGCCCTTCCAATAAAGGGTGAACTGGAAAGGAACAGACAGTCTGGGGAGCTTTTAGCGACCCCAGCGAGGAGACAGTAGTGGTTGATGGTTCCGCAAGGTGCATTTTAAATGCTGATCAGACCATGCTAGTCAAAGACTGAACCCATAATCTTTCAGCTTGAGATGCTGAGAAAGGTTCCTCCACAGTTGATTCCTCTATAACAGAATCAACCTCCTCCTGATCCCCTTCAGGCAGGTCGATCCCTGTATGGGACTGTTGCTCCGCTAACAGGTACTCTGAAGGAGGAGACGGAGATTCCACAGAAGCCCAAACTTCACCTATCACGGCAGGCATTGTAGTCAAACCTTCAGGGACCGGGTTCCCAAGGATTCCACTCCCCTGGACCTGTATAGCACCCTGCACAGAAAACATCTTGGTCGTGGGTATGACCAGAGCTCTGGATCCCAGGGTCCAGCCCTCCTAAGAGAGGCATTACAGGCAAAACCTTGCTCTTCTCTTGCAAGGCCCGGGTACCGACCGTTTAGCTATGAAGCTTTTTTGGTCGGATCCGGAATAGCTTACTGAGGCCCCAAAAGAACCTGTACGCAAGCTCAGTGAAACACATGTTACTTCTTGGCCAACACCTTAGACACTGGCAAAAAACTGAGGTGCTCCCGGATGGGAGGGGCTTATATAGGGGAGGGTACTTCCGGTTTTGGAAGTTGCCAGTGCCAGCACCTGAAGGTATCTATATAACCCATTAGTAATGACTATGTCGCTCTGTGTCCCGTGATGTACGAGAAAGAAACATCATTCACAACACTTTGTGGCTTTACACAATTCCAGATACAGGACTGCCTCGGTTTCTCCTGAGATCTTCTGTTCCCTCTGACTCCTCATATGCAGAGACAACAAACGGGCCCCCTAGTGTAAATCTGTTTTACCATTTATTAAAACTTTGGTATAGAAGTGCACTTATATTGTGTAAAATAATATACAGGAAGTCCGGGATGCATATGCGCTCCATGGACCAAAACCAGAAGTAACACACTGACACTGGAAGCTCCGCCCTATGCGGTTCGTCACATCAATGTTATCAAGAGCAGCGCCATATTTCTACACTTCTGAGTTTATATATGCTGCGGTTTCCAAGCAACCCAGGCACTGATGGCCAGCGATCATATTTATTGTTTAGTTATAGTGTCTTTCTAATTGCCAAAGGCCTTTGTTAATATGGATATGTACCCGATTTGTTGTTTGATTGGCTAATGGTAATAACCTCTTATTAGTAAACTAATTTGGTCTAGTATCGCGGGAATGTAAGCATATTTTCACATATTTACAAAAGTTCTGTACATATTTAAAGAGCAAAGTGCTTTCTATTCCGGAGTATGGGAACTCTTCTCTATATAAACTTAGGTCTTGATGGAAGTATTTTGTCTAATGTTTTATCTGATTTCAGAATTGGCCAGTGTTTTTTTTACTACTCCCTCTAATACTTTGTATTGCCCATTGAATGGCAACAAAAGTGAGTACACCCCCTAAGTGTAAATGTACAAATTGGGCCTAATTAGCCATTTTCCCTCCTGGGTGTCATGTGACTCGTTAGTGTTACAAGGTCTCAGGTGTGAATGGGAAGCAGATGTGTTAAATTTGGTGTTATCGCTCTCACTCTCTCATACTGGTCACTGGAAGTTCAACATGGGACCTTATGGCAAAGAACTCTCTGAGAATTTGAAAAAAATTATTGTTGCTCTACATAAAGATGGCCTAGGCTATAAGAAGATTGCAAAGGCCCTGAAACTGAGCTGCAGCATGGTGGCCAAGACCATACAGTGGTTTAACAGGACATGTTCCACTCAGAACAGGCCTTGCCATGGTCAACCAAAGAAGTTGAGTGCACATGCTCAACATCATACCCAGAGGTTGTCTTTGGGAAATAGACATATGAGTGCTGCCAGCATTGCTGCAGAGGTTGAAGGAGTGGGGGGTCAGTCTGTCAGTGCTCAGACCATATGCCGCACACTGTATTGGCTGTCGTCCAAGAAGGAAGTCTCTTCTAAAGATGACGCACAAGAAAGCCACAAACAGTTTTCTGAAGACAAGCGGACTAAGGACATGGAATACTGGAACCATGTCCTGTGGTCTGATGAGACCAAGATAAACTTATTTGGCTCAGATGGTGTCACGCGTGTGTGGCGTCAACCAAGTGAGGAGTACAAAGACAAGTGTGTCTTGCCTACAGTCAAGCATGGTGGTGGGAGTGTCATGGTCTGGGGCTGCATGAGTGCTGCCGGCACTGGGGAGCTACAGTTCGTTGAGGGGACCATGAATGCCAACATGTACTGTGACATACTGAAGCAGAGCATGATCCCCTCCTTTCGGAGACTGGGCCACAGGGCAGTATTCCAACATAATAACGACCCCAAACGCACTTCCAAGACGACCGCTGCCTTGCTAAAGAAGCTGAGGGTAAAGGTGATGGACTGGCCAAGCATGTCTCCAGACCTAAACCCTATTGAGCATCTGTGGGGCATCCTCAAACCAAAGGTGAAGGCGTGGCAAGGTCTCTAACATCCACCAGCTCTGTAATGTCATCATGGAGGAGTGGAAGAGGACTCCAGTGGCAACCTGTGAATCTCTGGTGAACTCCATGCTCAGGGTTAAGTCAGTGCTGGAAAATAATGGTGGCCACACAAAATATTGACACTTTGGGCTCAATTTGGACATTTTCACTTAGGGGTGTACGCACTTTTGTTGCCATCAGTTTAGACAATAATGGCTGCGTGTTGAGTTATTTTGAGGGGACAGAAAATTTATATTGTTTTACAAGCTGTACGCTCACTACTTTGCATTGTAGCAAAGTGTAATTTCTTCAATATTTACAAAAATGTGAAGGGTGTACTCACTTTTGTGAGATACTATATAAGCCTTTAAAATGAGGACTTTAGATTTTTCATGTTCGAGTCCCATAGACTTTAATAACATTCGCATGTTCGCTAGAACTTTTTTCCTGTTCGAGATATTCTGGTGCGAAATGAGTCGGGGGGGTGTTCGGCCCATCCTTAATCTCCAATGCCTAATAATGCATGACCACCAGTTTCCACTAAATAATATCATTAGAATATAACAATAACAACACATCTCAGAAATAACACCCAATAATAGCCCTCATTATTTTTATCCAGACGCACATGACTCAATTTTTTTATTTTTGTTTCTTTTATTTTTATTTTATTTATATTTTAATTTTCAATTTATTTAATTTTTATTTTTATTTTGTTCATATTTTTTTTAATTAAAAAAAAATACATTTGTATACATATACAGTAATACCTTGGATTCCATTGTTTATTTTATTTTTATTTTTATTTTATTTATATTTTAATTTTCAATTTATTTTATTTTTATTTTTTATTTCATTCATATTTGTTTTAATAAAACGTTTTACATTTGTATACATATACAGTAATACCTTGGATTATGAGCATAACACATTCCAGAAGAATGTTTGTAATCCAAAGCACTCGTATATCAAAGCGAGTTTCCCCATAGGAAATAATGGAAACTCAGATAATCCGTTCCACAGCCACTGCTTGTCTATGCAGTACTGCATGTGGCCAGAGGTGTGGGGGCGCCGGAGACACTCGGAAATACTCGGAGACGCTTGGAGACACTCGGGAATGGAGTGTTTCCGAGTGTTTTCAAGTGTCTCCGAGCATCTCCGAGAGGCTCAGAGTGTCTCCGAGTGTCACCGGTGCCCCTGCACCTCTGGCCAAATGCGGTTCTGCACACCCCAAAGGCTTGAATCCTGCTCGTCTTGCGAGATAACGCTTGCAAAGCGAGTCAGGATTTAAAAAAAAAAACACAGCTCGTACTTGCAATCCGAGGTTCCACTGTACTGTATATATACAGTATATTTGCAAGTTAAAACTATTTGTTCATTGATAAAGAAAGCACTCTGCTCTTTGAATATGTACAGAACTTATGGGAAAATATGCTGGCATTCCCGCGATACTAGACCAAATTAGTTTACTAAAAAGGGGTTAATACCATTAGCCCAGTATTTCTCAACTCCAGTCCTCAAGGCGCCCCAACAGGTCATGTTTTCAGGATTTCCCTCAGATGAAACAGCTGTGGTAATTACTAAGGCAGTGAACCTTATCAAATCACCTGTGCAAAATAATGGAAAGCCTGAAAACATGACCTGTTGGGGCGCCTTAAGGACTGGAGTTGAAAAACTTTGCATTAGCCAATTAAACAACAAATTGGGTACATATCCATATAAACAAAAGCCTTTGGCAATTCGAAAGACACTATAACTGAACAATAAGTATGGCCACCGGCCATCTGTCCCTGGGTTGCTAGAAAACCGCAGCATATATAAACTCGGGAGTGTAGCATCATGGAGCCGCTCCAGATGGCATCTATGTGACGAAACGTGTAGGGCGGAGCTTCCAGTGTCAGTGCGCTACTTCCAGTTTTGGTCCGTGGAGTGCTTATGCATCCCGGACTTCCTGATTCTAAGCACTGTATATTCTTTTACACAATGTAAGTGCATTTCTATACCAATATTGAAATAAATGGTAAAATAGATTTACACTATGGGGCCCGTTTGTTGTCTGCATATGAGGAGTCTGGAGGGACAGGAGATCTCAGGAGAAACCGAAGCAGCCCTGTATCTGGAATTGTGTACCACCACAAAGTGCTGTGAATGATGTTTTACAGTTACCCCTTAATAGGGGAGAAACTCTGATGAGTGAGGAGGAGAAGGGGGAGCCTGTGTGATAACCACCACCACCACCCCATCACAAGATTTATGAAATTTAATCAATATTACATTATGGACTTTTTGTTTTTGCTAAGGAATATTACAAGCACAGCACAGCCACTTTATTGTATATTGTGTGTGTTATATAATCTTATTGATTTAGAAATTTGTCCACTAATAAGTGTAGCACTACCCCCGTAGGAGCTGCTGGTTTAAAGTTTTGGGCCTACCGTTACCTTTTCTGTTCACCGCACTCGTGTCAGGGATCCTCCTTGAAGAGCTGTATAAATGTTCACACCAACACCTGGATACGTTTTCTTCAAGATGCTTTATTTTACCAGTTCCAACAGAGGGATAGAGGGAGAGGGGAGCTTCAGGCACCCTGCCCTGCGGATCACCGGCACAATCCTATATCCAGAGGACCACTCAGTTCCACGCTGGATTCAGCAACCACCGGATAGGCCTACTCTCACCGTCCCAGCAACCAGCGCAAAGCTCGCTCAAAGTCTCTGCCACAGACATGATGAGTGCCGTCCAGTCGTTCCACAATCTTCTGCCACAAGATCGTGTAACCACACTGACACTTTGCAAAAAGTTCCTTCAAAAGTACACAGCCCACGGTGCCAGAATCTCTCAGCCGTCCGGCAGCACCGCGAAGGAAACTGGCCAGGACACATCCCTCAATTGAGTCCCTAACCGTTCCGCTTCCTCCCGCAGGCAAGACCGCGCAGGACCATCCCCGGACTAGTAGGCCCCAGCAACTCCTGGGCCCACTTCTCAGTTGCAGAGCCTCGGGCCAGCAGGCCCAGAGGCCGAAAATGGCCCGCACATCCCTAAGGCCAGGAGGGCCCCCAGGTCAGGATCCGGCAACGACCCCCGGCAACGAACCCCGAAAGAGCGGTCTCTGTCTCTTAAGTACCCCCTCCCAGAATGCACATCGGATTGACCACGCCCCCTGAGCCCCTTCTGGGAAAGGAATACCCAATACACCTAGCCTGCTGCATTTCCAACCCTGACCCGTGATGACAGTGACACCTACTGTCAGGTGGAAAACGCGCAGCCCAGCTAGACTGAAACAGAGCCATTAATTTACATAATTCTTTCTGAGCTGAACTACAGCTCAGATGACTAAATTTAACATATAGCGTCCACCCAACAGGAGTAGGGCGCTACATAAGGTACTACTATCATACATTTATAAAGACGTTTTAGTTTATATATGTGTAGCGGCCTCCTCTCTCTCCTCTCTTTATCAGCTCGTCTGTCTCTTGTCTAGGGGTACCTTAGAGGAGAGAGTGCGGGGTCACCACGCCAAGCCTTCACCACAGATAGTTGTGTGGTGTAAGCAAAGTTCTTATTTTACCTTCGGGTCGGTGTTCTGCACCGGGAACCTCCAAAGAGAGTTACCTTGAACAATGTCTGCCAGAAAACGAGCCCCACACCATTAAAGTCCAACACTCTTTTATTCTTCTCAAAGCAAAAGTGAACACAATCAGTTGGACCCCTTAGAGAACAGAACAGACAGGGAGGTGTGGATGCGAGTAGGCCCAGACACAATGAACTCTCCACTTTCCTTCCTGAAAGTGGGTTGCGGTCTCCGAGCGAGGGGGGGGTTTCCTTCCAGGCGGTCTCCGATGGGAGGCTCACCTGTCACCAGCAATATGCTGCACTGGGTCTTCAAGTAAGTGACTCCCACCGGTCCATTACGCCTTCCGGATTCGGGTACCCACTCCCGGGGTTCCCTAGGATCTTCTTCCCTCGTGGAACTCAGTGGTGGGCACTGAGCTCCAGACCTCCATCCGAGTACCTCACCCCAGGCTAAAGGTGCTTGGGATGGAACCCGACCTCCGAACGTCCTCTAGGCCTAGGCCCATCTAGAGGACCGACACGAATCACCGCCCACAGGCTGAAGGTGCCTGGGACTCGACCCCGTGACAAAGATGGCCGGCCCTTTATACCCTCTCCCAGCAAGCACGGCGGGTTCCCCGCCCCACCATACCGCTGCCGAGGGAGGACAAAAAGGGAGCACAGCACACAGTAATGGTTCAACCTCAGCCCAAGGCGACAGCGCCACCCGTGGGGCTGCAGGGAACTGCACATCACTGGTGTCTCTGCCAGTTTTAAATATACACAGAAAGTGTATACCCGCTACATATGTATCACCACAATTTAATTGACAAACCACTTCACTGTACTAGCAAACTAATTGCAAGCACACTTAAAGGGATACACGCCACAAGCAACGCCACACCCACTCCTCTTAAAGAAACATTTGCTGACTCTACCTCGTGGTAGTCTCAGTGGGTGCAGCAGCTTAATAACCATTTTCACAATTTGTCCATAGAGCGAAACATTTCCCCTTTTTGGTTTGTTTTGATAGATTTTAGGGGGGCTGTCAATCCTGCCCGCCTGATCCAACCACCCCCAGGCACTTCTGTTTGCTGACGGGGCCAGATCATTAGATATTTATCAATGTATTACCTTCAATTCCCATTGAAGACTCTCTGCAGTTTATTCAGCCCACTCAGCATCCACAATTATTTACTTTGTAAATTAGGCCTTTGGTTTAAAAACGTTATTATCATCCTGCACTTGGAACTGTAAAATTTTATTATGTGATTAGCAGTGATGAGTTCCAGGGAATGAGGCCAAATCCACATATAGAAGGTACATACATTAGGCCTTATTTTTTGTATAAATATTCTCTAAGGTGTTTATTGATTAAAGACTGCATGTTTAGCTATTCCTAGCAACTCCTCATTAATGAGTGTAACAGAACTGTAAGGCTACTTTCACACTGAGGCGCTGGATGCGCTGGCGGTATAGTGGCACTATTTTTAGCGCCGCTATACCGTTTTTTTTGCCGCGATTTGCGGGCGCTAGCGGGGGTATTTTAACCCCCGCTAGCGGCCGAAAAAGGGTTAAAAACGCCCGCAATAACGCCTCTTTGAGGCGTTTTGCGGGCGTATTAGAGGCGCTACCCCATTGATTTCAATGGGCAGGGGCGCTACAGGAGCGCTATTTTTAGCGCTCCTATTGCGCCTCAAAGATGCGGCTTGCAGGAGTTTTTTGAGCCTCCTGCAAGCGCAACGCTCCAGTGTGAAAGCCCTCGGGCTTTCACATTGAATAGTATTGAGAGGCTTTTTTGGGGCGCATTGCAGGCGCTATTTAGAGCGCAATAGCGCCTGCAAAGCGCCTCAGTGTGAAAGGGGCCTAATACACTATTCATCCCATGCAATATGTCGACAAAATCTCATCCTTGTCCTGCCTCAACTTGGCCACTTCTGTCTACAACAGTTCACTGTCATCCACCCTGGATACCTTCGCCCCTCTCACTACACACAGAATCAGGCCCCGACCGCTACAACCCTGGCAGACAGACAATACCAGAAGATTTAAAAAACGTAGCCGCGCTCTTGAGCGTCTGTGGCGTAAGACTCAAGCCTCGTACACACGACCGAGAAACTTGCTGGCAGAGCTTTCTTGCCGAGTAAATCGGTCGTGTGTACGCGGTTTTCAGTTTTCTCGTCAAGAAAACCGTCAAGAATCTCGACGAGAAAAATAGAGAACCCGCTCTCTATTTTCTCGTCAGGATTCTCCATTTTCTCGTCAGGTTTCTCGTCGGCCTGTTTCTCAACGAGAAACCCGAGTGTATGTACACTTACCTGTCGCCGTGGAAACCTGCGCATGCTCGAAATGACTTTGACGCATGCGCGGTAGTTTCCTAGGCATAGGTAGGGTGTAGCAAGATGGCGGCGACGGCATCGAATGTGACGAGCGCACGCTCGATGAAGTCACCGCGTTCGCTCCATTCAAAGAACCGCGGGTTCTTTGAATTGAGCGTGTGTACACTCGGCCTGGGACAAGTTTCTTGTTCAAGAATCTCGTCAAGAAAAACGACCAGTTTTTTCCTGACGAGATTCTCAGCTGTGTGTACGAGGCCTGAGTCACAGCAAGATTTCAGCCAATATAAATTTGCTCTCCAAAACTACCATTCCTGCCTCCACACTGCCAAACAGACACTCTCATCAACAACCTCTCACGCAGTCCCTGTCAACTCTTTTCTACCTTTACCACTCTACTTCGTCCTCCATTACCTCCACCCACTAACTTACTCACTGCCCAGGAGATTGCTAATCACTTCAAAAATAAGATTGAAACAATTCATCTCGAGATCTCTGCGTTACAGATATCTCCCTCACTTTACACTCCTTGTCCTCCTGCAAAATCAATACTTCACTTGTTTAACCCAGCTACTATAGAGGAAGTCTCTAAACTTTTTTCTAATGCCCACCTAACCTCCTGCCCCCTGGACCCTGTTCCTTCTCAAATACTACGGTCACCATCTGACTCTATCCTACACTCTTTTACTCATATCTTCAACCTCTCACTCTCTACTGGCATCTTCCCCAACCCTCTTAAACATGCGCTAGTCACTCCTATACCAAAAAAGGCCTCATTAGACCCCACCAATCTTAATAACCTTAGACCCATCTCTTTACTCTATTTTGCCTCCAAACTCCTTGAACGTTTAGTCTACAACTGACTGAGCGGCCACCTCATTGAGAATAACCTTCTTGATCCCCTTCAGTCTGGATTTTGCCCACAACACTCCACAGAAACTGCCCTCCTAAAACTCACAAACGACTTACTAACAGCCAAAACCAACAGTCATTATTCCGTACTCCTACTCTTGGACCTTTCCGCTGCCTTTGATACAGTTGACCACCCCCTCCTCCTCAAAAAACTCAATTTGCTTGGTCTCCATGGCTGCACTCTCCGTTAGTTTGAAAATCTCATTGCACCTTCAGCGTCACTTACAACTCCACTTCCTCCTCTCCAACTCCTCTTAAGCCGATGGACTGTTTTCATCGGACGAACCGATCGTGTATGGGCCCCATCGGTCTTTTTTCTATCAGTGTGAAAAAATAGAACATGTTTTAAATTTATCCAATGGTTAAAAAACTGATAGCAAATTACTATCGTCTGTGTGGAAATCCATCGGATAAAAAACCCACGCATGCTCAGAATCAAGTCGACGCATGCTCAGAAGCATTGAACTTATTTTTTCTCGGCTCATCGGAGTGTTTTACGTCACCGCGTTTGAAACGGTCCGTTTTTTGACTGATGGTGTGTGGGCAAGACTGATGGAAGACAGTTTCATCGGATTTACGATGGAAAAAAACATCGGATTAGAATCCATAGGATATCTGATCGTGTGTACAGGGCTTGATTGTTGGGGTCCCCCAAGGTTCTGTCCTTGGACCGCTACTATTCTCAATCTACACCTCCTCCCTGGGTCAGCTGATAGCCTCCTATGGCTTCTCTATGCTGATGACACCCAAATCTATCTCTCTGCCCCTCAGCTCACCCCATCAATTTCCTCACGCATCACTGATTTACTAACAGACATATCAGCTTGGTCAAACCACTTCCTCAAACTGAATCTATCTAAAACTGAGCTCTTAATATTTCCTCCCCCATGTGCCCCTTCTCCTGACTTCTCTATCAAGATCAATGGCACATCTATCAGTCCGTCCCCACATGCCCGGGTGCTAGGGGTAACCCTAGACTCTGAACTGTCCTTTCAGGCCCACATCCAATCCCTGTCCAAATCATGCCGCCTTAGCCTCTGCAACATTTCTAGAATACGCCCCTTTTTAACTAATGACACCACCAAGCTTGTAATTCACTCCTTGGTCATCTCTCGCCTCGACTACTGCAACTCCCTTTTCATTGGATTCCCTTTACATAGACTATCCCCCTTCAGTCCATCATGAATGCCGCTGCAAGACTTATCCACCTTACCAAGCGTTCAGTGTCCTCCACTCCTCTCTGCCAATCCCTCCACTGACTTCCACTCACCCAACGAATAAAATTCAAAGTACTAACAATAATTTACAAAGCCGTCCACAACTCGGCCCCCAGCTACATCACTAACCTAGTCCCAAAATACCAACCAAGCCGCTCTCTTTGGTCCTCCCAAGACCTCCTGCTCTCTAGCTCCCTTGTCACCTCCTCCCATGCTCGCCTCCAGGATTTCTCCAGAGCTTCTCCCATCCTTTGGAACTCCATACCCCAATCTGTCCAACTGTCCCCTAATCTATCCATCTTTAGACAATCCCTGAAAACCCTTCTCTTTAACCACTTCAATACAGGGCTTTTTATACCACCTCAATACCGGGCCTATTCTGGCACTTCTCTCCTACATGTACAAATCATCATTATTTTGCTAGAAAATTACTCAGAACCCCCAAACATTATATATGTTTTTTTAGCAGACACCCTAGGGAATAAAATGACGGTCATTGCAACTTTTTTTCTTGCGCTGTATTTGTGCAATAATTTTTCTAACGCCTTTTTTTGGGAAAAACAGATAGAGCTTTCTTTTGGTACTATTTAATCACCACTGGGTTTTAAATTTTTTTGCTAAATGAATGGAAAAAGACAGATTTTTTTAAAAAAAAATGTTTTACTTTGTTTCTGTTATAAAATTTTGAAAATAAGTAATTTTTCTCCTTTACTGATGTGGGCTGATGAGGCTGCACTGATGGGCACTGATAGGCTGCACTGATGAGGCGGCACTGATGGGCACTGATAAGGGGACACTGATGAGCACCGATGAGGAGGCACTGATGGGCACTGCTAGGCATCACTGATGGGCACTAATTGGCAGAACTGATGGCCACTGTTGGGGCTGCACTGATTATTAGGACACTGATTATCAGTGCCCTGATGATCAGTGTAGATGTCCCCTGTGTTTATTGCCGTTTACCTGCTCTCTTCTCCTCACATGCTGTCAGCGTGAGGAGAGGACTGCCAATTATCAAGCAAATCCTGATTGGACACAGCTGGTCACATGGTAAAGATCCAGTGTGATCACAGATCCCTGCCGATGCACGCTGCAGGGGGTGTGTGAGAAGCGCGATGATGGGAGAACGTCAATAAAAACATAGCCCAAACCTTTAAAATTTCCCTATCTGCAAACTGCATGATTTGAGAGCTGCCCGTGGCATCATAAGGTGCTGTCAGCAGTTGGTCGTTTTGGAAGGATTTTCTAGGTTAGTCACAGGCAGGGTATTGGGGGACAACAGTGCCAAAGTTACACCAAATGCTATTATTTCAGTTATAGGGGGTGCTTCGGGTCCACTCTCTCTTCAAACACTGGTAGAGTAAATTGTAATAGCTCTTGGCTGCCAGATTGGAGACATGTATAAAATACTACAGTAGGTTTGGAGCTGAGTGTATCTAGGAAGAGGGCTAACATAACTGAAACATGCAGAAGAGGTGAGGTTTGGGGCATGGTTATAGTCTATGTCTTTGTTTATGTCAGTCTATGTCTGTGGAGAAGAAGCAGTCATGGGTGATCTGGAAAGTATGTTTTCTCAGCTTTGCACAGCAGTAGTGGCCAACAGCCCCAATAGCTTAAAGCACATATCTCTGACATGCTGTTGGAGTCCAAGCAGGTACCCTCAATGCCAGTCCATGATTTCTCACAAGCAGGGCCGTCTTTAACACAGGGCAAAAGGGGCAGCTGCCCAGGGCCCTGGTATTGTTGAGGGGCCCAAAGCAGCTGCCCCTTGGCATGGGTAGTCCTGGACCGGGAGCAAGGGGAAGAAAGAGCCCGGGAAGGGAAAGAGCTCCCTGACCACCAAAACTTGAGGAGCGGCAGCCGCAACCCGGATGCAGTGGCGCCACCCAGAGTCTGGATTCTTGCAACCTCCTCTCCAAGCACTGACAGACAGGGACTGCTACCCTGCTCTCCCCTCCTCTCCAAGCTCCAACAACGACCCAGAGGATAGGCGGATAGGGCCCCCCATGAGGACCGGCGAGGGGTGCATGCAGCCAGGGACTGCTACCCTGCTCTCCCCTTCTCTCCTCTCCAAGCTCGGACAGGCTGATGGCCCCCCCCCCCCGGTACCCAGCGGGGGTGCATGCTTCCAGGGACTGCTACCATGCTCTCCCCTCCTCTGCTAGCTCCGACAGGGCCCGGAGGACAGGCGGATCGGGCCCCCCAAGGACTGGCAGGGGGTGCATGCTGCCAGGGACTGCTACCCTGTTCTCCCCTCCTCTCCCCTCCAAGCTCGGACAGGCAGATCGCCCCCCCCAGGACCGGCGAGGGGAGGGGTGCATGCTGCCAGGGACTGCTACCCTGCTCTCCCCTCCTCTGCAAGCTCCGACAGGGCCTGGAGGACAGGCGGATCAGGCCTCTCAAGGACTGGCAGGGGGTGCATGCTGCCAGGGACTGCTACCCTGTTCTCCCCTCCTCTCCTCTCCAAGCTCGGACAGGCAGATCGCCCCCCCCCCAGGACCGGCGAGGGGAGGGGTGCATGCTGCCAGGGACTGCAACTCTGCTCTCCCCTTCTCTCCAAGCTCCGACAGCGGCCCGGAGAACAGGCGGATCGCCCCCCCCCCCAAGACCGCATGCTACCAGGGACTGTTAGTGCTACCTGGGACAGTCCGCGGTCTAGGAAGGATCCAGTGGAAGAAGCAGAGCACCCCCGTCCACTGGCCAGCGTGAATGTCCTATGGAAGGAGGTACCAGGCATCATACACACCAATACACAGACTAACAGGGGGTGCACAGAAGGGACTGCAGCCAGGGCTAAGGACCTCTCTCTCTCATCCTCCCTGCTTTCATCCCCAACCCCCCTCTCTCATTCTCAATCCCCCCTCTCTCATCCCCCAATCCCCCCTCTCTCATCCCCAATCCCCTTTTTTTTTCTCTCATCCCCAACCCCCTCTCTCTCTCAACCCCAATTCCCCCTCTCTCATCCCCAACCCCCCTCTCTCTAATCTCAAACCCCCCTCTCTCTCTCATCCCCAACCCCCCTCTCTCATTCTCAATCCACTCTTTCTCATCCCCAATCCCCCCTCTCTAATCCACAATCCCCTCTCTCATCCTCAACCCCCTCTCTCTTATCCCCAATCCCCTCCTTCTCATCCCCAACCCCCCCTTTCTAATCCACAATCCCCTCTCTCATCCCCAATCCCCTCTCTCATCCTCAACCCCCCTCTCTGTTATCCCCTCTCTTTCTCTCTCATCCCCCATCCCCCTCTCTGTCATTCCCCCCTCTCTCTCTCATCCCCAACCCCCCTCTCATCCCCAACCTCCCCTCTCTCATCCCCTCTTTCTCTCTCTCATCCCCAATCCCCTCTCTTTCATCCACCCCCTCTCTTCCGCCCCCCCCCTTTCTCACCCCTCTCTCTTTCACCCACTTCTCTCTCTCTCTGAACACCCTAGCTCATCCTCTCTCTCTCTCTTTAACCCCCACTTACACTGATCACACCCCCCAATCCCCCCCCCCCAGTGCCACTGATATCAATCCACCCCTCACCACCACCACTACCCACACCCCCCTTAGCCCCAGCAACCAATGTGTAAGCGGTAATGATGTGCAGCAACCAAAACCAATCAGCAAGCAGAAATGATGTGCTGTAACCTCTTGCAACTAATCAGTGAGCAGTAATGTTATGCTTTAACCTCTGGCAACCAATCACAATTCCTGCCTGATCTGCTGCACTAAACTGATTTGGAGTTTACCTGCTATTTACAGTACTGTGTTTCAAAGCAGGTGGAGAGCAAAATTGCATTGGGGGTAGGGGCCCAGGGGCAGATCCAGAGTCTAGTCTTGGGAGGGGCACTGCCAGAAAATACTTTTTTTTTTTGCAGGCAATTTATCGAGGGAATGGCTGGTGTTAGCGCTTTTATCATCACGGCACCATGGTTGTTATGGTGTCAGGATGATTGAAGTGCATTATTTCTATTATTACATTGGAATATAAAATGAAATGGTTCCACTCACCATAAAGTAGAATCAGTGGGAGCCCCGAGTGTGTCACTTTCCACGTCGACCTGCCTTCAGATGCAGCGTGTCACTTGCCACGTCCCTGCCACAAGCTGCGGATTTACCTGCTACCAGATGCTGATTGTCACTTGCCATGTCCCCTGCCACACATTGCGGATTGTCACTTTCCACGTCACCTGCCACACATTGTGGATTGACACTTGCCACGTCTCCAGCCACACATTGCGGATTGTCACTTGCCACGTCACCTGCCACACATTGCAGAGTGTCACTTGCCACGTCACCTGCCACACGTTGCAGATTGTCACTTGTCACGTCACCTGCCACATGTTGCTGATTGTCACTTGCCACGTCACCTGCCACACATTGCAGATTTCCACTTGTCACGTCACCTGCCCCACATTGCAGATTGTCACTTGCCACGTCACCTGCCACACATTGCAGATTGTCACTTGCTACGTCACCTGCCACACATTGCAGATTGTCACTTGCCACGTCACCTGCCACACGTTGCTGTTTGTCACTTGCCACATCACCTGCCACACGTTGCTGATTGTCATTACACTACTAAGGTGCAGATTGTCAGAGTGAAGGCAGGCAGCAGAGAGATGATGTAATCTCTCTGCTGCCGGCGGCTGCACAGTAAGGGCGGAACTGCAGTGATGCAGGGCGGGCAGTGAGAGATGATGTCATCTCTTTGCTCCCCGCCCGCCGGTTCTCTGACTAGCTAGTCTCTCTGCTCACCTATGGACCGGCCCGCCCATTCACTCGATGTCTGCCCTGCCTGCCCGCACAGCACACTTACCTGCCGAACCCCCCCTCACTCATCCGCCGACCTGCTCACTCACCTGCTGACCCCCGCTGACTGGCCCGCCCACTCATTAACCCGCACACTCGCCCTCCTGCCTGCTCACTCATCCGCTGACTGTACCTCCCGCTCGTTAACCCGCACCGTGCACTCGCCCTCCCGCCCGCTCACTCATCCACTGACTGGCCTGCCCATCACGAATTTCTAAGAGGGGGCAATTGCCCTGTTGCCCCCCCTGGATCGGCCCCTGGTAGGGGGCCGAAAGAAAATGTTTGCCCAGGGTCCAATCAATATTAAAGATGGCCCTGCTCACAAGGCAGGAGGTACAGGCCTTCTGTCCCTGACATCTAGGGATTGACACCACTCTGGTAGCCCGACAAGGGATCCCCTGATGCCTCCAGCTAAGCAAACACCATTCTTTTACTGGTGTGATGGTCCAGAGAATTCCCCATCACAGCCAGACCCCGGGGCGGGGGGTGATACCGCTCTACATCATTTTTTGGCCACTGATGCTTTAGCACTGTGCTCAGAGTGGAATCTAGATGGAGGGACCCACGTGTAGCAGCTGCTAATGAGGAAACAGCAGGCGACCAATAGGCACTTTACCCAAGAACAGTAGCCGAGAGAAAAGTGGAGCAAGGCACAATGATCCAGCCCAGTGAATGAATGTCAGGCTAGGACCAGATAACAGGTAAGAGTTCAGGTGTGCTGCAAAGAGTTCAAGGAACAAGAGCACATTCCATGAGCAGGTCTAAGCATAGCAGGTAAGCTGGGACTTGTAGTTCACCACTGCAGATGAAGGTAGATGTTGGCTGGTGATGGTAGTTCACCACTGCAGATGAAGGTAGATGTTGGCTGGTGCTTGTAGTTCACCGCAGCAGATGATGGTACTACAGTAGAATCAGGCAAAGCGTAGTCTAGGCAAGCTGGGTCATACACAGGTAGATCAGAGTCCAAGCAATGGGCGTCCGCTCCATAGGGCAAGGGGAGTCAATTGCCCCCCCCCTGGAGACACACTATAGTTATATGGACATAGAGTGAAGCGGAATTATCCTCAAGAGCTATTTCACACTGCCAGCTGGCCACGTTATCGGTAAAGCACTGCTAGTTTTAGCGGCGCTTTACCATCGTTTTAGTGGCGCTATTTGGCTGGTAGAGGGGGGGGGGTTAAAAAAAATTAGAAATTGCTAATCAGACAATGGCAGCTTGATCCTTCTATTAAGCTTTTGCATCAGGTTTCTCAAACCTTTGCATGCCTGCGCTTTATGTCATAATGACTAAGCCCCTCCCCTTCATGACATTGTCAAAAAGGGACCGAGCATGGATGACCTTAAAATGATGTCCCCCCCTGAAAAAAGTTCAGCGGACGCCCATGGTCCAAGTGGTACCGAATCAGGAGCGAGCATACACGAAATATACAGAGCAGATATCAGCTGGGTCAAGCATTAGCACACCAAAGTAACAGCTCTATCACGAGCACTGATTGTATGATGATACAGGTGATTTAAAGGTTAGCTGGCCAATCACTGTTGTTTCCCATGCAAATGCTGTGTCAGGTGAGTTGTGCTGGGTCTTAAAGGGATTTTAGTACTGTCAGTACCCCCCTTTTTCGAGGGGTTGCTCCTAAACCTCCAGGCTTACTTGGATAACGAAGATGGAACTTCTTCTAAAGTCGGTCAGCATTAAGATCACGAGCTGGGACCGATCACGAGCTGGGTCCGAAACCTTTCCAATGAACGAGATATTGTAAGGAATTGCACACTCTTCTGGAATCAAGCATAAATGCTACTTCATATTCCTGACTGTCCAACACATCCACAGGTTCTGGTTCATTTACTTGAAGACTGGAATGAACAGGTTTCAACAATGAAACATGAAAGACATTTCGAATGTGCATGGATGGGGGAAGTTTTAATCTACAGGCCACAGGATTAACAATCTCCCTGCCCTGCCTGCGTCCTCTGCCCTGACAAGGGCACAGAGGAAGTACCGTATTTATCGGCGTATAACACGCACTTTTTCCCCCTTAAAATCAGGGGAAAATCGTGGGTGCGTGTTATACGCCGATACTCCGTCGAATTCCCCTGCTGAAAACGAGCGAGAGGAGCGAGCGGAGCCGAAGCCGAAGTACACTCGGCTTTACTCGGCTCCTCTCGCAGTCCCGCCCATCTCTGACTGTGCCGCTGACATAGAGAAAGCCGAGTGTACTTTGGCTAGTCTCAGCTCCTCTCGCAGTCCTGCCCATGACTGTGAGCAGAGCCGAGTCTAGCCGAAGTACACTCGGCTTTCTCCGTCAGCGGCGCAGTCAGTGGAGATGGGCGGGACTGCGAGAGGAGCCGAGTCTAGCCGAAGTACACTCGGCCCCGCTCGCTCCTCTCCACAGAAATCGGCGCCAAATTTAAAAAAACGCTGAGACTGACAAGATCGCAAAGGCACTGGGCAAGGCTGCAGATGGACAGATGGACACTGGGCAAGGCTGCAGATGGACAGATGGACACTGGGCAAGGCTGCAGATGGACAGATGGACACTGGGCAAGGCTGCAGATGGACAGATGGACACTGGGCAAGGCTGCAGAGGGACAGATGGACACTGGGCAAGGCTGCAGATGGACAGATGGACACTGGGCAAGGCTGCAGACGGACAGATGGACACTGGGCAAGGCTGCAGATGGACAGATGGACACTGGGCAAGGCTGCAGATGGACAGATGGACACTAGGCAAGGCTGCAGATGGACAGATGGACACTGGGCAAGGCTGCAGATGGACACTGGGCAAGGCTGCATGCTGCATTTAAATGTAAGTTTTTTTTCCTTGAATTTCCCTCCTAAAAGTTTTTTCCCTTAAAATTCCCTCCTAAACTTGGGGTGCGTGTTATACGCCGGTGCGTGTTATACGCCAATAAATACGGTAATTCACACATTGCTGGCTGACCTCAGGCAGGCTTTGGCATGTTTCAGGTCCAGGTTGCAACACAATTGCTTTCAGTCACAGTAAAAGTATAGTTGGCTGCTCAGGCACACTCTTCTAGTGGGAGTGGATCTACGCCTGTGACTACTGTGCCTGCCAATGTAACAATAGGGGGTTTCAGGTGGCTCTACAAAGATTGCACCAGCTCTGCCTGGAAGTATGGCCAGGGCAAGGCCGAAGGCCAAAAAAAGGAGATAAGACCCCTTGGGAACGCATCTAAAACCTTTAGGGGAAATGTGAAGGATCACATTTGGAAGTGTATTTGTGGAGATTTTTCTTTGATGCAATTAAAAAAATTCAACTTGGACAAAGAAAAAACAAATGAAAAAAAAGAGGAAAAAAAATGGAGCTATTGTTTATTTCCTCATACAATCTCAAATTAGCTTTGAGCCTTTGCAATTTTGGCCATTGTTATTTGGGTTGTAGTATATGAAGCAATTTAGTCAGCACATGGCAGTTAGACCTTAGCTATGGTGAAATCACAAGAAAATGAGTTTGTGGTTGAAACTTATGATGCACAGGGAGGCATCCTCCACAACATTAGCCTCAAATTGCAAGGAACACTGTTGGCAGTTCAACATAGGACCTTGCAGATTTAAAAATGTGTACCAACCAGTATTCTGGTTGCGGTGAGTCACATGCCTTGTCTCTGTGCATTAAACTCAACAAAGGAAGAGCAGGTGATGTTGGAAAAAGGGAAAGTAGAAAAGATGCAGGTAACCGAACAAATCAGTAGCTTACCTGCTTTGGGAGGATTTTTTAAATTGGCTCAGATGCATCCCAAGAAGGTTTCAGAGAAACGACATAAGATAAGGTGGCTCTGGGACGGATGGCTGTCCTTTCTGTTCTTTTCCATTGCACAATCTGGTTATTTCTCCCTTGGGTGTGGTTAATAAATAAATACCGGCTCATCCATCATTTGTCAATTCCTAGAAAGGGTTCGGTAAATTATGCCATTGACTCAGAAGTTATATACAGTCTCCTATAATTTATTTGATGAGGTGGTGGCATGTGTTTGTAGGCATGGTAAAGGTTCACTGTTAGCAAAAGCTGACATTGAAATTGTGATTCGCTGCCTGTACACCCCTGTTGTTATTACTTGTTGGATTGCCAATGGCATGGCCACTTTTTTATTGTTTATTGGTGTTTGCCCATGGGCTGTGCAATTTATTGATTGCTTTTCAAAATGCATTGTTCCTTTTTAGAATGGGCAGTCTGGAATATCTATGGACTTGATTTCATTATTCACCATTGCATGATATCTTGTGTAATCGGGCCTTTCACATAGATGTGTTTTTTTGGGCTTTGTCAAGTCACACCATGGTGATGGAATGCTGTCAGCCCCCAGACAAGTTGATCATCTGTGTGGGACAGTTTCTGCTGCATGCAAATGCAAACAACTGCACTTTTGTGACTTCAATGTGACCATAAATCAAACAAACTTCAGGTGCCACTCTAAGCAGCCCTCCTGTAATTCTCTGGTTAACCACATGCTGGGTGCCCCGGCTTGAGCCTGTCCCGGCTCAATTTACACACATAAAGAAGGGGAGAAGGAATGCTGCACTCCAAAACCGCCCAGATGTAAAGAAAGTGAAAGCATCTTCAGCCCAATTCCTCCCAGGTCGTATCCCGATGTGTTTCGCCCCACCCACAAGGCTTAGTCATAGGGCAAGCTGTTTAGTCGACACTGGATCTGAGGTATCTACCTTTAATTATACATTCTGCCAACAACAGTTTGGGCAAGCCTCGATGCTGGACCTATCTTGGCTCACTTTAAAGGCATCCAACAATCTTTCATTCCTGTAGAAAGTGTTAGCTAGATGTCCGGTGTCTGACCTGTGGCTCAGCTGCAGCAGAAGTCCGGTAGTTCTGTGCTTGAGTGCCCTGCAGGAGTTGGATTCAAAATAACTACTACAGGAAGCTAAAGTATGTCTGTAACGAGCCCCTTTGCTCGCTCGGCTCCCCTCTCCCGACACTCCTCTGCTCTATTGGATCATCCGGTGCTCCAGGATTCAAACTACAGCTATGTGCCATTCGAATCCATTTGTGATCGGTCAGAACAAACACCAGGCAGGCTGTATGTAAGTTCAACCAAGAGAGTCTTTATTAGAACCAAAAATCAAGTCTTATATACAGTAACAGAGGAGGTAACCAAAACATAATTAACATGAGCTAATTAACTAAATCCTTTAACCAGCCAAGGTGACTCATAGATATGACCGTTCAAGGTAGACATCCCGGCTCCTACCTGTCTCACCTGCTATACAATATACATTATCCTAAGTGTAAACATCACACATTTAGCAGGGTCAAAATAGCACAGAGGACAGACAGATGGCTGGAGGTGATTGCATTCGCATATCCTTAGTGTGAAGGTGTGAACGTCCCAACAGTATGACTTAGTCACTCTAATATGGCATATACAGGGTCCCCAGATTCTGTGTGTCTTGGGGGGACATGGACCTGCATCCAAAGTAACACCCCCTCAAGGGTCCCCAGGCATAAAGCTCACAAAGAGCACCGTTCCCCCAAATGCCAGGGCCCACGGTCGCAAGGCAGGAGGCCCGCACCCAGTCCCCTCCAAAAGCCTCTGTCCCGGCCAGGTCCGTCACACATCTCCCCTTTCGGCAGGAAACTAACATAGGAGGAGACCCCAAACGGGTTGACTCCGAAGTTAGTCCATAGTTCCATTCCCCCAATGCCGGTATCCACACAGTACCCCAAATAAATTGCTCCAAACAGAGCATTACTTACCCAGCCAACCTCTGCCTCTCTCGGAGAACATACCCGCCGCTGGGGAGAGGCCTGGACTGGCCCTTCTCCCTGGAGTCCTTTCTGCCGCTGGAGAGAAGACAGGGTGACTGGGCTCAGTCCGTCATGCTGTTGGGGATCTGGGTCGACTGCCCGGCCTCCCTGGGGTATACAAGTGGAGACTGAAGTCCCATCCACTTGTGGTAGGTGAAAATCTCCCAGTGCTTGCAAAGCAAGGCTGACATCCTCCTGTCTCAGTGTCACACCATTTTCTGGGGTTGTGTCAGTGAGGACTGAAGTCCCATCCAGTACCACAGGACCTCCCTCTTCTGTTAGTTGAGAGCAGAGGCCTGCGGCACTCTGCTCTGTTGCCAGCTCTTCTGCTGGGTTGCTGTGAGTGGAGACCGCAGTCCCATCCACCGATATCTGCTCCTGTGGCCATTGTGTGCCGATGCCAGTAGCATTCTGCCCTGCTGCCAGTGATTCAGCTGGGAGTAAAAGCTTTACTGCCTCAGCTTGTTGCTGGGGAGAGGGGCCAACTGCCCCGGCTCCCTGAAACTCCGCAGTGGTTTCCGGTGCTGGGCAGAGGTAGGTATCACTCTGCCCTGTTGCCAGCACTTCTGCTGGGTTGCTGTGAGTGGAGACCGCAGTCCCATCCACCGATATCCGCTCCTGTGGCAGTTGTGTGCCGATGCCAGTAGCATTCTGCCCTGCTGCCAGTGATTCAGCTGGGAGTAAAAGCTTTACTGCCTCAGCTTGTTGCTGGGGAGAGGGGCCAACTGCCTCGGCTCCCTGAAACTCCACAGTGGTTTCCGGTGCTGGGCAGAGGTGGGTATCACTCTGCCCTGTTGCCAGCACTTCTGCTGGGGACTCCACACCATCTGCTCTGGTTAACTGTTGGGGGGGGAGATGGCCTGCTTCTCCTCCCTGCATCTCTCGCAACCTCCTTCCGAATTCCTCTTCCATGGCGGCTGGTTCTTTAGGCGTCCCCGATTGCCGTATTTGCACCATTCTCCACTCATGTTGCCGCTCTAGTTCTCTCTTTTGTCGTTCTCGTTCTCTCTCTTGTCGCTCTCGTTCTCTCTCTTGTCGCTCTCGTTCTCTCTCTTGTCGGGCATCCTGCAGCTGGATGTCTTTAATGGCTTCCTGTATGGCGGTCTCTGATGGGTTAGCCCCATATAATGCCAACCGCTGCCGCACTCGTTGCTGAAACAAATCTTCAACTGACCGGGGTCCTGCATCACCCTTCTTCTGGTCCATCTCGGCTCTCAAGTAGGTCTTTCAGCATGACTTTCCTGCAGGCTGCATAGCTGGTCATTCACTGTGGTGGTTTGGAGTGTCCCAGGAACTGGAGAGCAAATCCCACCGCTGCCAACCAATGTAACGAGCCCCTTTGCTCGCTCGGCTACGCTCTCCCGACACTCCTCTGCTCTATTGGATCATCCGGTGCTCCAGGATTCAAACTACAGCTATGTGCCATTCAAATCCATTTGTGATCGGTCAGAACAAACACCAGGCAGGCTGTATGTAAGTTCCAACAGGAGAGACTTTATTAGAACCAAAAATCAAGTCTTATATACAGTAACAGAGGAGGTAACCAAAACATAATTAACATGAGCTAATTAACTAAATCCTTTAGCCAGCCAAGGTGACTCATAGATATGACCGTTCAGGGTAGACATCCCGGCTCCTACCTGTCTCACCTGCTATACAATATACATTATCCTAAGTGTAAACATCACACATTTAGCAGGGTCAAAATAGCACAGAGGACAGACAGATGGCTGGAGGTGATTGCATTCGCATATCCTTAGTGTGAAGGTGTGAACGTCCCAACAGTATGACTTAGTCACTCTAATATGGCATATACAGGGTCCCCAGATTCTGTGTGTCTTGGGGGGACATGGACCTGCATCCAAAGTAACACCCCCTCAAGGGTCCCCAGGCATACAGCTCACAAAGAGCACCGTTCCCCCAAATGCCAGGGCCCACGGTCGCAAGGCAGGAGGCCCGCACCCAGTCCCCTCCAAAAGCCTCTGTCCCGGCCAGGTCCGTCACAATGTCCATCAACAGACCTGAAGGATTGGAGGGAACAGACCCTGCTCCAAAATCTTGTCAGTGCTTCTAAAGCTCAACAGATGCAGAATGCCTCTCAAACAGAGAAGATGGGGATGGTGTTGTTGCCACCTCACCATGGGCTGAGGATACTACCATGACAGAAGATAGTTTTTCCATTCCCTTTTAGGTGGCTAGAACAACATTACAAGGATCAGCTGTCATATTTCAAGCCCTAGCGTGATCTGTAAAGTTAAAGGGACTTTGTAGTGCATCGTGGGAAGGTTCTCATTTAGATAGTCAATGGACTGTTATATGGAGGGGCCCATATTCCCACTGAACAGCGAGATATTTATCAGTTATTGATTCCCCAGTCAACTGTTTTAGGAGTCTATCAGATACTGCTTTATACCAGTAGACATTTTTGTGCTACCATACTGAGTCATATGCTCATAGGCACTTTTACTGTCTGCAGTTGTCAACTTAGGAGTGACAAGCTTGACACAAGTGTCAAAATTGTGCCCTCATAAAGGGAAGGACAATCCTTTCATGATTTCATGATTACAATGGCTGAACAATTTGAGCTGCTGACTATTTTTGAATGTTTGCGGATCACTTTTCCAAATTTATCATCATGGTTCCCACATGAGATCAGACAGCTGTCAGCAATGGGAAGCTCTTTTGGACACATGTAGTACAGCCATATGATTGTTTGAAACCGATTCTGTCCGATCAAGGTCTTGATTTTGAATCACAAGTTTTGAATCGCAAGGCCTTTGAATGGCCTTTGCAAGTAACATACCACTTTTTTACCATCTATGGCAGGAATCTCAAAACTACAGCCCTCCAGCTGTTGCGGAACTACACGTCCTATGAGGTTTTGTAAAACGGACATTTAGACATAACTAAGCGTGATGGGAATTGTAGTGGGAATTGTAGTTCCTGAACAACTGGAGGGCCATAGTTGGGAGACCCCTGATCTATAGGTAAATGGAGTATGTGAGTACTTTAATTGGTACTTTAATTTAATTCACACCCTTGAGCAGTGATGGCGAACCTATGGCATGCGTGCCACAGCTGGCAGGCTGAGCCTTCTCTGTGGGCATGCCAGGGGAATCCCCAGCTAGGCAGTCACTTGCACTGATGGTGCAGGCACAGAGGAGCTGGCTCCCTTCCTTGCATCAGTGCCAATGACATCGGCGGGCGGGGGTGGGCAGCCAGTCATCTCGTCCCATGTGCGATGTATAGGGGGGGTGTAAATTTCTTCCTCCACCGTCCCGAGGGTCTGTGCTGCAGCTTATTGCCTACCCGGACCATGCACCTCTAGGAAGGCATTCGGGCATTCCTCTCTGCAGGCACCCTATTCCAGCTCCCCCTGCTCCAGGACTAATTTGGTTCAGTCTGTCCCTCCTGGTCCAGCCTGTGGAACAGCAGAGGGGGAGGGGCGGTGCTCAGAGCAGATCATCCATGGCCATGGGAGAGGTGCAGTGGCTGTTAGCTGACCTTCCTGTGGCGGGGATATCGAGGATGGGCTGGATGGCGGGGACTCCTACAATACTGGGAGAGCTGGACGATGAGGCCATGGAGAGGTAAGGAGGAGGATGGATCCTCCGATCTACATTGTACTGTGTGTGGGGGGATGGGAATGTGTGTAGTGCAGGAAGTATGTGTCAGGTAGGCGAGTGCACGTGTCAGGTAGGTGAGTGCATGTGTCAGGTAGGTGAGTGTATGGGTCAGGTAGGTGAGTGTATGTGTGAGGTAGGTGAGTTTATGTGTCGGGTAGATGAGTGTAATGGTCAGGTAGGTGAGTGTAATGGTCAGGTAGGTAAGTGTAATGTTCAGGTAGGTCAGTGTAATGGTCAGTGCATGTGTCAGGTATGTTGCAGAGTGTATTCTGAGCACAACGCATTCCTGAACCCTGTATTCTGAGCGAATCTGGCAGAATCGTACATTTTTGGTCCCTAGGGCTCATTTAGAGGGATGATCAGTCCCATCCTCTGTACAGAGCTTCTGGTAGGTTTAATTCTGTGTTGGCACTTTGAAATAAATAAGTGGGTTTTGTGTCACGGTTTAGGCACTCGGGCTCAAAAAGGTTCGCCATCACTGCCCTAGAGCAATGGTGTCATGATTGTTGGCTGCACCAATGTGGTTTGGGCCCACAACCAAATAGTTCACAAGGCCACAGGGTATACGCCTTTTTTTTTCAAGTTCAGGCAAAGTAGTCGGTTACAGTTGGATCTGCTTTTAGACACATCCCAACTCGTGTCTGAACAATCACCTAATGTTTGGGTACAGCAGCTTTGGCGCCCCCTAACAAAAACTATGAAGGTTGCACTAAAATGACATTAAAACCTAGAAGATGTGTAATTGGACTACTACCCCTTCAAGCCTGGGATAGGGTGTTGTTCATAATTTCAGATATGAGCAGGTCAGTAAATTGGAGCCCAGATGGGAAACCTGTCCATACTGTATTGAAAAGCAGCTCCTTCTATATCATCCCTATATAAGGCAACCTGAATAGAGCACTGCTGTCTGAGCTCAGGCTTCTTCCATTCTTATGTTTAATATGCCTGGCTATTGTGTGGACGTGGAGTAAATAACAGACATATATTTCAGCAGTGGGGGCATTGCAGCTATACCTTACTGTCGGGTCATTTAGCTAATTAAAAACCTGATGGTGAGAGCGTCGGCTATCCCGGAGATATGTTAAGCCTAGGTTCACACTGACAGCGGGATTGAAATTTTATACCCTCATATTAGTCTGGCTTCGGGGGCGATTTCAGAGACATCTGGGCGGGTTCCTGCACAGATGTCTATTGAAATCGCACCCAAAGTCTCCAAAATTTGTACAGAAACTGCTTTTGGGAATCGGTGCAGCGCTGCAAAGTCAACATCACACTGATTCAGACGGTGCCATTGCGGGCAATAGCCGGCGATTTGGCATGTGATTTGACATGTCAAATCGCATTCCAAATTGCATCAATGTGAACCAGGGCTAAAAGCTGTTTGGTTTCTATAATCTGAGATCGCCCCTGTCTGGTAAGAGGCCAACAATAATATACTTTGGAAGAGCACCTTACTTGCACTGAAGCACTTTATATAAGTTTGGAGCACTGAGCACTTTGGAAGCACTTGAAGCATATGAATTCACCAATTATGGACTTTTTTGGATTATATGTTTGTTTTTTGCTTTTTGCAAACTTATGAATTTTAGTTGTGCACATGCATTTTTGAGACGCATTTGTATGGTAGTGTGTATATTTAATTATTTTGTTGCACGCGTTTAGTTATTAATTTCTATAGACTGAACTAAAGTGGTATTTTGCCACTGATAGAAACTCAATCATTTGGTCCAGAGACTCAGGGTAAGAGCATTCCTTTCCTTCAGGAGTTCTAGATACTTCCATTGAGGTTGTCCTGTCTGTGGGTGAAGATTAATTTTCAAATGAGGGGTTCAAGATAAACAGCCTTCCACTGTTTTTTGGAGCCTCAGGTACTCCTGTCGTGGATGCTTCACCAGAGGACTTATGCCTGGCAAAGTTTCTGTTTTGTTATTATTATGTATGCTAGGTGTGTTGCTGTTTTTTTATACTTTAAATGGTTGTCTGTTGTGTTGAGGGCCATTTTGGATATAGTGGAGAAGGATTAGAATACCTGACTAGGGCTGGGCGATTTTCCCCAAAAAAAAAACTTGCGATTTTTTTATAAAAAACTCGATTTACGATTCGATTCGATTTTTTTTTTTATTATATTAATTGAAGTGCATCAACAAACAAAATTGCAAAGGCAAACCCTTTTTCTAACTGCAAAGTCAGTGTGCAACAAAGATTGTTAAACATACAAATTATTAATACTGTATTTGGATTTAGCTAATAAAACAACAAAAAATCTTGAGGTTACTCTTAGTTGAATTGAACTGTGCCCGTGTCTCACTGTGCCCGTGCTTCACTGTGCCCGTGCTTCAATCACTGTGCCCGTACCTGATGCAGATTTTCATGGGATACGGATTTTACTGCTACACCGGCGGCCATTCCAGTATTCAAAAGCCGCGCCTCCTCCTCGTCTGTGATAGGCGGAACACTCAATTTCCCAGCATTCAGTGTTTTCCGCCTACCATGGACATCCGCTCATTCTCATAACACAGACGAGGATGAGAGGATGTCCGTGATAGGCTGAACACTGCCTGCTGTGAAATTGAGTGTCCCGCCTATCACAGACGAGGACTCGGGAGGCGCGGCTTTTGAACACTGCAATGGCCACCGTCTGTCTGCATGACACACTGATCAGATAGGCAGACGGCGGCTTGCGGTTAGTTAGTGTTACATTACATCTACTCGCGGCGGCTGCGACGAGTAGATGTAATTGGGGTAACGCCGCCCAGTGCCATTCCGGATACGCCCCCTGCAGCCCTGCTATGGAAACTTTGAAGGAAAAAAAAAATGTAAAAAAAAATTTAATTTTTTTTTTTTTTTTAAATCTAAAAAAATCGATTTTCTTCAAATCTGAATCGATTTGAGCTCAAAACTCGATTCAAGATTAAAATCGATTTTTTTCCCAGCCCTATACCTGACATGTTTTTATTGCTGTCTGTGCACCCATTAGGGACAGTTGTCCTACTTACTGTTATCATGGAGAGTGAATGTGAAAGAAAATCCCACATTTTTGGTTTGCACCAGAGGGGAATAGAGGGGAAATCTTTCAATGGAGACATTAGTTTTGGTAAGCATATCTGCATGGAATTCAAATCTTTTTGTGTTTTGCAATCAATGGGCATTTGAAAAAAATAAATGATAAAGCGGAGGTCCACCCAAAAAATTTTTTTTACATTAACAGTCTACTTAAAATGTATAAAAAAACATTTGAAAAAAATATTTTTTTACTTACCAGAAATGGCTGTTGCTAGGCAGTCATTCTAATCTGCCACTTCCTATACCGCGGAGCTGTTCCTTCTTTTCATCCCTCGCATGGTGTTCTGGGAAATTGTGCACGCTGTCTTCTGGGACCTGTGTGTGTCCCAGAAGACAGCCGGTCATTCACAAAGCGCCGCGCGACTCGCGCCTGCGCAGTAGGAAACGGGCAGTGAAGCCGCAAGGCTCCACTGCCTGTTTCCCTTAGATAGAATGGTGGTGCCGTCACCCGATCTGATAGACGGATCGGCCTCTGGGGGCCGACGTCGCGGGCTCCCTGGACAGGTAAGTGTCCTTATTAAAAATCAGCAGCTACAGTGTTTGTAGCTGCTGACTTTTAAAAAAAAAAAAAATTCAGCTGAAAGAACTTTGGTCTACGGAAAATAAAACATGCTTTTGCTTTACAACAAAGAAATGTTTAAATAACTAAATACTATCAATTAACACTAATAACTATTTTCACTGTGAAGAAAAAGCATTAAATTGCAGTCCTAACAAAAAGAGTTTTATGTCTGTGCCCACATACGTCATGTTAATTGTAAGCAAAAAGGATTATGGGTGCAAAACCTCTAATCTGGTTCAGACCTGCTAGTCAATGACATGTTAGGGGGAGAAATAATCACATAAAGGTTCCATTTTTTTATTTTTTGGGTATGAGGCAAGTGTTTTATTATTTGAAAGGTGTATTGCTACTTTAACATTGCATTTTTTTAAGTTCTGTAGTGGGATGGAAGACCCTTTGATTTCAAGTCCTGATTTAAGGTTGTTCAGCAACACCTCCATTCCATTCATATTGTTACATGGATATTGAGGAGATAAAGGTCAGTTGAGACGCAGTTTGTTGTTGGTGGGTAGTGAAACAACAAATGGTGTCTTCTTGTTGAGAAAAGAGCTGGGTTAGGCCCCTTTCACACTGGGGCGGGCAGGAGCAGTGGCGGTATAGCAGCGCGATTTGCAGCGCTGCTATACCGTCGTTCTTACCGTGGTATGCGGTCGCTAGGGGGGTGAATTTAACCCCCGCTAGCGGCCGAAAAGGGGTTAATACCGCCCGCAAACGGCGGCTATTGCCGCGGTTTGCGGGCGGTATTACCGCGGTGTCCCATTGATTTCAATGGGCACCCGCGGTAAAGGAGCGGTGAACACACCGCTCCTTTACCACTGTAAAGAAGCGGCTAGCAGGACTTTTGGAGTGGTCCTGCTAGCGCACCGCTTCAGTGTGAAAGCCTTCGGGCTTTCACATTGAAGGCTACAGGGCAGGAATTTTTCATGCGGTATAATAGCGCTATTATTAGCGCTAAACCGCATGAAAAATGCCCCAGTGTGAAAGGGGCCTTATTGCAAACAGCATTTGCTTGGATCTGACTAAGTCAGTGTTGGATGAAACTGTCAGAGCTAGCTGGTGCTGGGAGGTGTAGTTCTACAAGCAAGTCTGTACTGCAGGTAGAATAGGAGAAGGGTACCGTGTTTCCCCGAAAATAAGCCCGGGTCTTATATTAATTTTGTCAACAAAAGACCCAGTAGGGCTTATTTTCGGGGTAGGTCTTAATATATTCTCTCTCTCCCTGCCTGTCAGGAATCCCCAGTTTGAACAAACTTAAAATGCCCAAATCCTTTCTTTTACAGTAGCACACAATACAGAATTTGTGTGCCCCTGCAATCCAACAGTGCCAAACACCAGGCCCCCCACCCTCTGCAATGCTCGAAGCAGGGAAGAGAGCACACCAGCATGTGAAGAAAAATAATCTGTGAATACCTTGTGAATACCTTGTGGAGCCAGGAGTATCCAAGCTGCATACCGAACACATGTTGATTGCAGAGGCTCTGCACCGTACCGAAACTTCCCATTCTTGTAGATTTCTCATTCAGCCTTATAGTATACAGTAGCTTACACTATACTTCCAGCCCCCTGCAGCTATGACTGCTGTGACTCTCATACACAGAAGCTGCAATGTAGAGATTAAACCAGTCAAAGCATATAGCCTGAAACTGATGATGATTCATCGTTTTTTGTTTTTTTTTACTTTATGGAAGATAATAGATTGAAATCTACTTGAATTATTTAGGTATTCTTACTGTAAGGCCCCTTTCACACTGGGGAGGGAGGTGCGGTGGCGGTAAAGCGGCGCTATTTTTAGCGGCACTTTACTGTCGGAATTGAGGCGATATTCAGCCGCTAGCGGTGCGGTTTTAACCCCCGCTAGCGGCCGAAAAAGGGTTAATTCCGCCGGCAATGCGCCGGCGGTATAGCCGCGGTTTCCTATTGCTTTCAATGGGAAGGAGCGGTATACACACCCCTCCTCTCCCCGCTCCAAAGATGCGGCTAGCAGGACTTTTGGAGCGGTCCTGCTAGTGCACCGCTCCAGTGTGAAAGCCCTCGGGGCTTTCACACTGGAGAAACAGCAGCCACTGTTTAGGGTTGGTTTGCAGGCGCTATTTTTAGCACAATAGCGCCTACAAATCGCTCCAGTGTGAGAGGGGTCTAAAAGTCAGTTCACAAAGATTATCACTTCTCTGTTTCTCATAATATCATTGGCTTCAGGCAGGCAAGAATTGTCTACGTAAGTAAGGCCCCATGCACACGAGACGCCGGAGCAAACTCTGCTGAACACACGTAAAGGCTAAAACCGGCGTTTAAAAACGCCCGTTTTGCCGCGATTTTAGCGGCGTTTTACCGCGTTTTACCGTGTTTGCGTCTATAGGCGTTTAGTTAAGAAACATCATAAGACCCTCCCTAAGCTCAAAAAACAGTATTATTTAACCATTTCAGACATTTTGGGAGACCAGCAGCTGAGAGAGCAGCAGTGTACTTATATTTAGCGTATCACTTGCCACATCATCTGCCACAAGCTGTGGATTGTCCACTTGCCACGTCACCTGATACGTCACCTGGCCACGTCACCTGCCACAAGTTGTGAATTTTCCACTTGCCACGTCACCTGGCCACGTCACCTGGCCACGTCACCTGGCCACAAGTTGTGGATTGTCCACTTGCCACTTCACCTGGCCACGTCACCTAGCCACGTCACCTGGCCATGTCACCTGCCACGTCACCTGCCACAATTTGTGGATTGTCCACCTACCACGTCACCTGGCCACGTCAGCTGCCACAAGTTGTGGATTGTCCGCTTGCCACGTCACCTGCCACGTCACCTGCCACGTCACCTGGCCACGTCACCTGGCCACAAGTTGTGGATTGTCCACTTGCCACTTCACCTGGCCACGTCACCTGGCCATGTCACCTGCCACGTCACCTGCCACAATTTGTGGATTGTCCACCTGCCACGTCACCTGGCCACGTCACCTGCCACAAGTTGTGGATTGTCCGCTTGCCACGTCACCTGCCACGTCACCTGCCACGTCACCTGGCCACGTCACCTGCCACAAGTTGTGGATTGTCCACTTGCCACGTCACCTGCCACATCACCTGCCACGTCACCTGGCCACGTCACCTGCCACAAGTTGTGGATTGTCCACCTGCCACGTCACCTGCCACATCACCTGCCACGTCACCTGGCCACGACACCTGCCACAATTTGTGGATTGTCCACCTGCCACGTCACCTGCCACGTCACCTGGCCACGTCACCTGGCCACATCACCTGACCACGTCACCTGCCACAAGTTATGGATTGTCCACTTGCCACGTTACCTGCCACATCACCTGGCCATGTCGCCTGCCACAATTTGTGGATTGTCCACCTGCCACGTCACCTGCCATGTCACCTGCCACAAGTTGTGGATTGTCCACTTGCCACGTCACCTGGCAACATCACCTGCCACAAGTTGTGGATTGTCTACAGTGCAATGCAAGCAATTACAGTTTTTTTTATAGTTTTTTTTATGGTTTTTCATCATTTGCCATCATTTTTGAGATTTCTAATGTAAAAAAATAGGTCACCTTTAAAAACGCTTATAAAAGAAAACGCGGCAAAACACCGGTACCGCGTTTTGCCGCGTTTAGCGGCGTTTAGCCGCGTTTTGCGTCTGAAACGTGGAAAACTTTTGCGTCTGAACCCATTTTTTTGCTTCTGGAAAAACGAGGTTAAACGCAACTGCCTAAAAACGGCAATAAACATGACTGTGTGCATGGACACATAGGATAACATTGAATGTGTTCAGGAGCAGTTGAAAAAAGTGTCCAACTGCCACTGAACACGCGTTTAACAGCGTCTCGTGTGCATGGGGCCAAAATAAATTGATTGATGTATTGATAAAATATTGTTTCATGAAGTTAATATAAAATTAATAACAATAGCAAGTCCAAATATACATTTTTGTTTGTAAACGTAACATTATTAGGAGAAAAGTTTAAGAGATACAGTAACAAATTTGGTTAAATCCTATCTCTGGTCTTTAAAGGGTCTTATACAACCCCCCTTTTCCCTTTTTTCCTTTCCATCCAATATATAATCTGGCTTTAAAAAAAATCGAAACCTCAAAATGACTTACCTGAATCCTTGGTCATGTGGCCCCTCCTCTGGGGGCAGGGTCGTGAGCTAGGATTGCCTGCTGTTTTTTTTTGCAGAAAATTTGCTTTTAATAATTTAGTAACTTTAGTTTGAACCTACGATGCGATGCATAGTAGCCCATTATGCTTTACCTTTGCAGGGAAACAAAGAGGAAGTAAAACCCATCAGGGTTTACTTCCTCTTTAAAGCAGTATTAAACCCAAAAGCAAACATTTATTATATTGCAGCTTACCATTTCTTAGATGTGATGGCTGCATTAGTTTTATTTTTTAGGCTTTCTTTATTTTATTTTCATCCTGTCTGTTGTTTTTCGAAAGAACAAGTTCAATTGCAGATCAATTGCAGATGTATCAGTTACAAAGATGACACAAAACATTTAACACTGGCAGGGGGGCTTAAAAATATCACATTTTATTTATTTATGTAAAATCTTTATCCCAAAAAGAAAAATAAATCTGTTTACTGTAACTGCTTATAAAGTTTTAGCTGGAGTTTGACTTCAATTTGTTCATCTATAAAACTCAGCTGATCACAGATCAGAGTAGGCCCTGGTTCACAATTTTGCCGCGATTCGCGGTCGCGATTTTGCCGCGATTTTAGGGAATGCCTGTGTTAGTGGCATCAAAATCGGATCAAAGTAGTGCAGGGACTACTTTGAAGTCAGAATGACTTGAAGTCGTACTAATATGAATAGTTGTCATTGGAAATCATGGGAAACGACTTGTCATGCTACTTTGCCATCACAAATCGTGGGACAAGTCGTATAAGTGTGAAAGGGACCTAAGGGGCCAATCCCGGTCCCTTACCATGTGATCAGCTGTCATCTAATGACAGCTGATCACGTGATGTAAACAAAAGATCAGTAATCTGTATTTTTTTCCCTCACGCTATCAGAGTGAGGGGAAAAAAAAGCCGAACGCCGACTTCTGTCAGAGGGACATCGGTCCCTCACACAGAGAGCCGTGGCTGCCTTATCTGTGCCCATCAGTGCCCCCTGCCAGTGCCACCTATCAGAACCCACCAGTGCCACCTACCAGTGCCCCCTGTGCCACCTGCCAGTTCCCACAGTGCCACCTACCTTTGCCCACCAGTGTCAGCCATCAATGCCCACCAGTGCTGCCAAACAATGCCCATCAGTGCCTCATCATCAGTGCCACCGTTCAGTGCTGCCCATCAGTGTCACCTACCAGCGCCTACCAGTTCCCATCAGTGCCACCCATCAGTGTCCATCAGTGCTACCTCTCAGTGCCACTTATCAGTGCCATCTATAAATGCACTTCAGTGCCCATCAGTGCCACCCTTCAGTGCCACCCATCAGTGCCACCTCTCAGTGGCAGCTATCAGTGCCGCCTCATCAGTGCTTATCAGTGCCCACTAGTGCTGTTCTTTATCAGTGCCTATCAGTGCAGCCTATCAGTGCCCATCAGTTCAGCCTATCAGTGCCCATCAGTGCCGCCTATCAGTGCCCATCAGTGCAGCCTATCAGTGCCCATCGGTGCTACCTCATCAGTGCACATCAATGAAGGAGAAAAATGACCTGTTTTTAAATTTTTATAACAAATTATGATACAGTTTTTTGTTTTTATTTTTTTTATTTATTTTTTTGCAAAAAACCAACAACCCGGCAGTGATTAAATACCACCAAAGGAAAATTTTATTTGTTTTGCTTTTTGTTTTGTATTGGGTGGAGTGGAGAGGGATTGGAACCCTTGACAGGTTTTTATTGCTGCCTGTGCTCCCATTAGGGAGATTCAACCTCTTTATTTGTCCCATTTACTGTTATGGCCGAAAGTGATAGTAAAAGAAGATCCCAAATTTTGGGGTGACAACATAACAGTAATAGATGGGAAATCTAAAAGCAAAACTTTTTTTTTTAGGTTTGGATAGAGTACAGAAGGAATAGAATACCTTTCGGTTTTTATTGTAGCCCGTGTGCCCATTAGGGAGATCCACCCTCTCTATTTGTCCTGTTTACCATTGTCATTAAAAGTGAAAGTAAAAAAATAAAATAAATTTTGAGTTGTCCCCAGAAAAGTAATAGAGGGGAAATCTTCCAATGGGGGCCCTAGCTCTAGTGACCTGGGGGTCCCCAAGGAATTCCCCTGTCACTTCCTGTTTGGCTATGGGACAGGAAGTGAAGGGAAATCTCTGCAATGGGACACAGATGGCAAAAAAATAAAAAATAAATCTGACAGGGATTATAGCCCTCCCTTACTTTATTCAAAATGTAAAAAGTTTGGTCTTTACTTTAACTTATTGTCACCAACAGTTTGGATATTTTATTTTTTTCCAATATCAGTGATTTTTTAACATTTAATTTGCAATAAAAAAAAAAATCCTCTCTCACACACAGCTTGTCATAAACCCGGCTTATCTCGTTTTTCATTGTGACATGTGTGACTGAATGGAACCAAGGTGTGTTGTAGCAGAGAGAGGGGAGGGGAGACGTCAAGGTGTGTTTTTAAGGCTAAACAGTGAATCAGTAGCATCTCTCCTTTCACAGCAGGCAAATCCAGAGACAATCTGGGCTGTCTAGCAACAAAATCTCCCTTCCTCAAACAAGCACCTAATGGGGCCCCAGAGACAGCTTCATTCTAGAATGACAAGACATGCTTTCTAGCTAATTCCTGCTAGGAGAACTCACAGAATGAGGAGCTGAAACTAGACTTTTGTATTCTAATTTGTTTTAGATTCTATTTATTTTTTTAGGGCACTTTTTGGGACATTAACCTGGGAAATAATGGCTTCATTTTTCCATCAACTTAAGGTGCTATTATGGAAAAATTGGCTAAGCATCTACAGGCAGCCGGTAAGTGAACCCTTTTGTTCATTAATGAATTTAAAGAAACTGTGACAGTATTCTGGGCATGATGTACATTAAGTTAGGAAGTCAGTGAAGTGACGATACTTCATCTTCCATTGGATCATTATTTCCTGATGTTGGTGAATTAATCTTGATGCCATGTTCTTTATTCAGAGCTTAGACTTAATGTAGCTGTTAAAAGTACTTCAGGTTACGATTTATAGAAACACTTAAATCTCAGCCTCAGCAGTGTTCCCACTCACTGATATGGGTCTGTACTGTAACTTGTTGACTTGTCTGGCATGGGAATCAATAAAATTGAAAGACGACTTTTTAAAAATGTAATTTTCTAATAATGTTTCCAGTAGTTTGTCAATCCATCCCAGGGCTGTCTTAATGCATGGACATCCCTGGGCATTGCCCAGGGGCCCCAGGTGCAGGGGGGCCCCATGATAGTCTTGCATTATATCATACTTGCCAACTGTCCCAGGATTAGACAGGCCAGTCACGATTTTTACTAAGCTGTCCCAGGATGGCCCTGTCCTGAGCAGCATCCTGGAAGCTGTACTGTGCCCTCCTGATCCCAGTATTCTGCCCTCCCGACCCCCCTGTACTGTGCCCTTCTGCCTCCACCCCTGTACTGTGCCCTTTGTGATTTGATTAGTCTTTTATTTATGGAATGCTTTTTGTATTGTTTAAAATAAATTTTATTGAACGACTTAATAAATACATTATTTAAGGTACTTATATAGCACTGCCAATTTACATATACATTGTAAATTAGTCCCTACCCTCGAGTAGCTCACAATCTAAGGTCCCTAACTGACATTCATATACTAGGGCCAATTTTTTTTAGAAAGAAGCCAATTAGCCTACAAGCATGTATTTGGAGTGTGGGAGGAAACCGTAAGGGAGTAAGCATCCTGTGATGTGAAACGTGTTAGCCTTGTCCCTGTTTTCATTTTAAGTTTTGTATGCTGTGCTGCAGATTTTATTCTTCATTAAAGAATGTATTTTACGGAGTGCGGCAGTCCAGGAAATTTTTCTCTCTAGGAAACCGGAGTACCCAGAGGAAACCCATGTAGGCACAGGGAGAACATGCAAACTCCAGTCAGGCAGTGTCGTGGTTGGGATTTGAACCAGCGACCCTTTTTACTGCTAGGTGAGAGTGCTACCCACTACACCACTGTGCCACCCAATGTTTAATACCATTACCTATGAGAGTAGGTGCATACTGGTAGGGGCCAAGTGCATTACTTTGCCCAGGGGCCCATAATGCTATTAAGACAGCCCTGATCCATCCCAGTGCCCATTAGCGTTTTAATGACAGAGTCCATGACTGACAACTTCCAGACCACCTTTGCTCTTAGAGTCTATTATTCTCAAAAGTGACCCCCTGGGAAATAAAAGTTTGAGAATAAAAGAGCAAATGTTTAAAATTAATTTTTATGGGTCTTTACTGTATGTCACACGTTCACTTAAGCATCCATGTATTAGCTGCTACGAGTCTGTAGATTACTGTCAGTCTGCAAGATTAATATCAGTCAACAGAGAGATGCTTGGATTTTGAGCCATATTTAATCACAGCTACAGGGATGCAAATACACCATATTACCAAAAGTATTGGAACACCTGCCTTTTACACACACATGAACTTTAATGGCATCCCAGTCTTAGTCCGTAAGGCTCAATATTGTGTTGGCCCACCCTTTGCAGCTATAACAGCTTCAACTCTTCTGGGAAGGCTGTCCACAAGGTTTAGGAGTGTGTCTATGGGAATGTTTGACCATTCTTCCAGAAGCGCATTTGTGAGGTCAGGCACTAATGTGGACAAGAAGGCCTGGCTTGCAGTCTCCGCTCCAATTCATCCCAAAGGTGTTTTCTGTTGGGTTGAGATCAGGACTCTGTGGAGGCCAATCAAGTTCCTCCACCCCAAACTGTCTCATACATGTCTTTATGGACCTTGATTTGTGCACTGGTCCAAATAATTTGGTGGAGGGGGGATTATGGAGTGTTGGGTTGTTTTTCAGTTACAATACCAAGACATTTTGGACAATTTCATGCTCCCAACTTTGTGGGAACAGTTTGGGGATGGCCCCTTCTTGTTCCAACTTGACTGCGCACCAGTGCACAAAGTCAAGTCATACTTTATTGTCTTTCTCCTACACTGCGGACATATAGTATAACGAAATATCGTATCTCGCAGGTCCACGGTGCTACGTACTAATTAAACATAATTATAAACATACAAAAATAGAAATAATTTATGGACCTTGTTTTCACTGCCCTGAAATATCCCTCTTGCGCAATCTTATGTACATCTTATATATAGCCATTTACTTACAGTATATATACAGTTACATAGTTCCCAGATGTGTATAGGTTTATAATTTATTTTTAATTAAATTCTTAATTTATAATTAAGAGTTGAAGCTGTTATAGCTGGAAAGGGTGGGCCAACTTAATATTGAGCCCTACGGACTAAGACTGGGATGCCATTAAACTTCATGGGTGTGTAAAGGCTAGACATGTGGATGAGGAAAAAAATGTGTTTTGTTTCGTTTTCGATTTGTTAATTTCGTTATTTAGTTTAGTTAAATTCAGTTGATTTGGTCAATTTAAATTCGGAATTCGTTTTATGTCTTCCGAATTTTCTTCGGATTTACAGATTTTTTTTCGATTCGAATGTGGCAAAGTGAACAAACAAAAGAAAAATCTTCATTAGATGATTGCAATGACTCTTTAATCACTTAAGCCCCGGACCAATTGGCTGACCAAAGACCAGAGCACTTTTTGTGAATTGGCACTGCGTTGCTTTAACTGACAATTGCGCGGTTGTGCGACGTGGCTCCCAAACAAAATTGACGTCCTTTTTTTCCCACAAATAGAGCTTTCTTTTGGTGGTATTTGATCACCTCTGTGGTTTTAATTTTTTGCGCTATAAACAAAAATAGAGCGACAATTTTGAAAAAATGCAATCATTTTTACTTTTTGCTATAATAAATATCCCCAAAAAATATATACCGTATTTATCGGCGTATAACACGCGCCGGCGTATAACATGCACCCCAAGTTTAGGAGGGAATTTTAAGGAAAAAAACTTTTAGGAGGCAAATTCAAGGAAAAAAACTTACATTTAAATGCAGCCTTGTCCATCATTGCAGCCTTGCCCAGTGTCCATCTGCAGCCTTGCCCAGTGTCCATCATTGCAGCCTTGCCCAGTGTCCATCTGCAGCCTTGCCCAATGCCTTTGCAGCCTTGCCCAGTGCCTTTGCAGCCTTGCAAGTCTCGGCAATTTTTAAAATTGGCGCCGATTTCTGTGTGGAGAGGAGCGAGCGGGGCCGAGTGTACTTTGGCTAGACTCGGCTCCTCTCGCAGTCCCGCCCATCTCCACTGACTGCGCCGCTGACATACAGAAAGCCGAGTGTACTTCGGCTAGACTCGGCTCTGCTCACAGTCAGGGGCGGGACTGCGAGAGGAGCCGAGACTAGCCGAAGTACACTCGGCTTTCTGTATGTCAGCGGTGCAGTCAGAGATGGGCGGGACTGTGAGAGGAGCCGAGTAAAGCCGAGTGTACTTCGGCTTTGTGTATCTCGGCTCCTCTCGCTCGTTTCAGCGAGGGGATCGGCGGAGGATCGGCGTATAACACGCACCCACGATTTTCCCCTAATTTTAAGGGGAAAAAAGTGCGTGTTATACGCCAATAAATACGGTAAATAAACACATTTTTTCCTCAGTTTAGGCCGATACGTATTCTTCTACATATTTTTGGTAAAAAAAATCGCAATAAGCGTTTATTGATTGGTTTGCGCAAAAGTTATAGCGTCTACAAAATAGGGGATAGTTTTATGGCATTTTTATTTATTTTTTTTACTAGTAATGGCGGCGATCTGCGATTTTTATCGTGACTGCGGCATTATGGCAGACACATCGGACACTTTTGACGCCATTTTGGGACCATTGTAATTTTTACAGCGATCAGTGCTATAAAATGCACTGATTACTGTAAAAATGACACTGGCAGTGAAGGGGTTAACCAGTAGGGGGCGCTGAAGGGGTTAAGTGTGTCCTAGGGATGTGTTCTAACTGTAGGGGGATGGGCTATGTGTGACATGACACTGATCACCACTCCTGATCACAGGGAGCGGTGATCAGTGTCCTGTCACTAGGAAGAATGGGGAAATGCTTGTTTACATCAGCATTTCCCCGTTCTTCCTCTCAGTGAGATGATCGCGGGTATCCCCGCAGACATCGAGTCCGCGGGACCCGCGGTCACACTCACGGAGCTCGCGGCAGGCGCACGCCCACAATGCCGTGTCTTAGAGGGCAACGTATATATACGTAAATCTGCCCAGCTGTGCCATTCTGCCGACGTATATCGGCGTGAGCCGGTCGGCAAGTGGTTAAATCACCTTTGGCTTAACAAAAACAGCAATATTTCGAAAAGGTTCTCTAATAACACACATAGTTTGATTTCAGAAATATGTTTCTAACTGGAATTCGATGAAAAATTTGATTTGAATTTCAATTAAAATTTCGAAAATTTAGTTATTCAGAGCATTCGGTAAACTTTGTTTATACTTTAATTTGGGTATTTGGATATATCAGAATCTTTAAATAACGAAAAATGTGTCTAAATAATTATTTGAAACAAAAATAAACGAACTGCACATGTCTAGTAAAGGCAGGTGTCCCAATACTTTTGGTAATATAGTGTACGTACATATATCTAGTAATTTGGTAAAAAAAAGGCTTCTTTCCATAAATCCCCAACCTTTATTAGCAGTTTTGGTCAAGTTTATAGCAAAACAAAATGCTGGGGTAAGAGAGGGGGTCTAATAAGTAAAGGTGCACAAAAACTGCACGTATCCTTTAAAGTGGACTTTGCACTAAAAGGCTAGGTTCACTTATTATGTCAAACCCCCCACCCCCATCTCAAATCCCTGGATTAAAGTTGGAATTTTTTTTGGGAGAAAAACATTTTCTGACACTTGCATCGCCTAGGTGTGGGTGAAATCACAATCTTTGTGGCAAGATCCAGGAAAGGGCAAGCATCCCAAACCTTGTGAGTGCTGCTCTTGCACAGTGCTGGTGCATTATCTTAATCTGGGATATTCCGCATTCTCTGAATATTGTTTAAAGGCTTGTGACATCAACCTCAGCATTGCGAAACACAATGGGAAAAAAAGTATGTTTTTTTACTTTTTCCTAGAGGTGTTATGTCACCTTGTTAATGCAGTGATTTGGGGAAGGGGAGGCCTGATTTAATAAGAGGACCTTAGTACACATGGTGAGAGTATCGGACAAACTATTGTCCGTTTTTTTTGGATGCTAGTTTCCATATTGAAAACGAATAGGTTAATAAAATACGAAATTTCTCATACGACAGAATAAAAATTCAGAAGTGATGTAATGTATTTGTATTGTATTTTCGGACGTAAACTGTACTGATTAACCGCTTCCCGACCATCTCCTGTATTTATACGGTGGCAGAATGGCTCTGCTCCTTTAAGAGCCAAAGCAGGCGTGCACGGTTGCGGGCACGAGAGCAGGAACAAGGATTTGTGTGTGTAAACACATAAATCCCTGTCCTGTCAGGGGAGGAGAAACAGATCGTCTGTTCCTACTAAGTAGGAACAACGATATGTCTCCTCCCCCAGACAGTCTAATCCCCTCACATTTAAAACACACCTAGGATTGGGGAGGGGATATTTTTAAGGATTATCTAGAACTCTACTTTAATAAGTATATATAGGTAATAAGGCTAGTGTATTAGTGTAGTTTAATAAGTAACTAATTTGACTACTGTAAGTTAAAGAAAATACTAGTAAAGAAATAAACACAGATGTGGATGCTTATCAGTGCTAGCATGAGAGTAACAATTATTAACATGACATATAAAGCATACTAAAGCCACCAGGGGCTTAAAGTGGTTGTAAACCCACTTATGCAACTTGCACCTACAGGTAAGCCTAGATTAAGTCTTACCTGTAGGTGTTTGCAATATCTCCTAAACCTACACGGTTTAGGAGATATTTTCCAAAAAAGAATGCACCAATGTCTACGGCGCATGCGCGCCATAGACAACGGCGCTGCCGCACTTTCAACGCCGGTTTTACCAATGGATAATGCTTTGACGGCTCCTGCGCGCATGCACGGTGACGTCATCGCCGCTCCGGCTAATCAGAGCACCGGGGCGGCGATACCCAGAAGTAACCTTCCGGAGCGATGTCTGCGGCCGGAGGGGGAGACGAGGACGGCTTGGGGGGCTTCGATCTAAGGTAAGTACTGCATAATGAGCTAGTATGCTAGTCAAACTAGCTCATTATGCCTTTCTCTTGCAGGTTATTCTTTCTTCTTTTTTTTTATTGGGGTTTACAACCACTTTAAAGCGGTAATAAACCCAAAACCAAACATTTATTATATTGCAGCTTACCATTTCTTAGATGTGATGGCCGCATTGGTTTTCTTTTTTTAAGCTTTCCTTCCTCTATTTTCATCTTGTGATCCAGCCAGTAAGTCTGTTGTTTTCCAAATGAACGAGCTCTCCAGCAGAATGTATCAGCTACAGAGATGAGGCAAACCATTTAACACTAGCAGGGGTCCATATAAGGAGCAGTTTCTATTTATTTATGTTAAACCTTTATCCCAAAAGGAAAAAAAAAAATGTTTGCTGTAACTGCTTATAAGGTATTAGCTGGAGTTTGGCTTAAATTTTTTAGTGTATCTAAATCTACTAGTACATCTAAAATGTCCCTTCCTCCAGACTGACATTGCTGCTGTCCAAAGGTACCCCCTATGCTTATTCATCCAGAGTAGGGAATCTAGGAGGTGTGTTACTGGCCAGATCACCAAGTGAAAACAGAGGGAAAAAAGCCTAAAAAAAGAAAACAAATGCAGCCACCACATTTAATGATTGGTAAGCTGCAAA